>CM044008.1:112500-761267 GCA_024085815.1 Flaveria linearis
GTCCATCTCCGACAACATTTGTCGCCTAACCCATTCCAATTCTTTTTGCTTGTTCCCTAAAGCCACCGCGATCGGTCGAAAACCACAGTTACCATCAGGCCGCACAACTTTTATACTCGAAACGTACCGGTGAATCCATTGGGGCAGCTGATCCTTAAACTTCATAGCTTTTAACACGTTCTTTGGTTTCACTATTAAAGGAAACCCTAGGTCAGCACCCGTAATTGGTACATTTGAAGCAGCCTTTGCCCGATTAGAACGGTCGTTGGGTATTTTAAACTGGGGGGTATATGAGCTATGCCTCGCCGGGTCAGGCATAGTTTGTTGTGAGGAAGTATACGAGCTGTGTCTAGCTGCCTCATACTGAGATGTATTGGAGTCCGCTCTTCTTTGTTGCTCCTTAATATTTGGACGACTACATTGGTCATTACGCACCTCAGGTTCTTTAAGTTTTGACTTGCTTGAAAACAAAGAGTCGTATAATTTCTTAAACAATTTTTTTAACTTGAGGATTGGGAGACGACATAACCTTTTGTTTCAAGTCATCAAATTTCTCATCGTAGTCGGGTTCAGGCATACGCTGGCTCGAAATCAAGCTTCCTCCAGTGTGGATCTACCGCATCGAGTGGAATACTAGTGACTGGATTTAAAGGATAAATTATTAGTGAAAAATATGCAATCGTGTGACAATAGTAAAAATGTATTAAGAAAAATATAACCTTCTCGGATGTATGTCTCCAAACGACAAGCACATGGCAAGCCCATGGATGTGAACAACTGGTGTCCACATGAACCCCCAGACTCCTGAATCATTTCTATTTTCGTCAACTCTGATTCAAGGAGTCTAAGGCAAAAAATGGATACTTTATAATGCAATTTTGAAAACAATGACAGTCGATGGTCTTTTTTAATCTTCACACGGGACACCTCGAATGTTTTACAAATTCAATCTCCTGGCTGCGCACGAGGTCACAAACATATCCGACAAGTGTGTGCAACGTATTATTGGTCCCTGTGAGGTAACTCTTGAAGTTGGCATGTTGGCCCTCAACCCTATTAGTTGTAAACTAACCAAAGTTAAGACGGTCGTACATCCAACAACTAACAATTTTCTCTTTGTACGGCACAGCAAATTATTCCAAATATATTCCCATACCTCTGAAAGAAATAATAAATTTTATAAAATAAACAACTAAATTATTAGAGTAACAATAACTATAAAATTCTTACCATGTTTACCATCTTTATTTAACTTTTCTTCCATCTTCGTGCAATTGTAATCGTACAATGCCTCAGTGGGAGACGAACACAAGGTCTTCCACCAATATGGAAAATCCTTTCACATGCCGATTTTGAATAGGATATTCCACCGTCTTTTGATATTCTCCCTCACGTGCCACCTGCATAGGTTTTTAGTAGCACTCGGGAACACTGTGTCACATGCGCTCATCAGGGCCAGGTCCCTGTCTGTGATAATAACGCGGGGCTCCACACACCCATCGAGCATATCTCTGATCTGCTCCAAGACCCATGTGAAGTTGTCCTGCCGTTCCCTCGATATAAATGCATGCGCCATACAAAACGACTTCGACGTCGACGTAACGCAAATAACCTGAATATAACGGAATGTTGTACATGTTAGTCTTGTACGTCATGTCTATCAACATTACGTGCGGGAATGCGCGCCACGTTTTATACGAAGTAGGATGACAAAAGAAAACATCTTCCACGGCCTTAGTAGTTGTATTCTTTCGTGTTTCATACATGAACTCTTTAGATTGTAGCAGGTTTTCAAGTTCATGCATTGGTGTCATGCCTTTTCTCACCTCAGCCCTAAACTTCGACGTCAGGTTGTATATGTCCTTAACAACACAGACGCTGTGGGGAAAGTGCTCCCTTACGGCTGAATGGATGTGTCGTGGCCGCACGTGCTGCCTGTGTAACTTATCGACAAGATCAATTTCTTCAGCGGTCATCTTCCTAAGATGTGCGTGGCCCTCCTCATGCACAACAGGATCGTGGTTGTGCGTCTCGTTTCTCGCCTCTAACATCCAACTGTCACTCTTTCCTACGTACTTCCCTACGAGTTTAAAGGGACATCCTTTCTTTATGCTCACGGTACGCCTACTTGTGCCAGTGAATTTAGGTTCACCACTATGATTGCATAATAGTTCCACATCCTTTTTTCATGACCGTCCCACCACAATGACGCACCCATGCTCACGTCCTCTCATTTTAGCCCACTTCTCCAAGTCCTCACGAGAATCAAAATACTGAAAAAATTATAAAGCTAGACATAAAAAAACAATATATAAAAGAAATAAAAAAATAAAATAAACAAAATAATAAAAACTCTTTGTACTTTATCGGTTTTATAAGAAACCGTAGCCTTTCTTATCCGATCCTCATCCCCATCGTGCTCGCCGGTGTCCCCATGGTTTTCTTTGAGGTGAACTGAACCGTCACTCTCATCTGTGTCATTCCCATTAAAAGTATCTGACACATGTGTAATTTCTAGTTCTGACTGGTACGGGGGATGTCCGTAATCCAGCTCTTTTTGTGAGTGGTACGTGTTCGAGAGATGCCCGTAAGAATTGCAAGGGGGATGTCTGTACCCTTCACCGTAACCCGTCGGTCCAAATAGAGAGTTGTACGCCTCTTCAGCAAATGTGTTCGACGGGTTGGTTTCCTCCTCCCCCACGGGGGGTGACTCCCGTATACGTAATATTCCTAAAAAGATAATGCTTAGATATTTCAAATAAGAAGTTATAATAAAACATATACTACTTCAACCTGGTTTGAATCTTCGATATGTGGCTCCTTATTCAAATCTGGAAGCTTCGGCTTTCGATAATGATCTCCCGAACCCGACATTGTTTTCGAATTAACGTGTTTTTTTAACGACAAAGGCTATTTATGTTGAAAATCAGAATGAATTTTTTAGGATGAAAAAAATGAAGATATATGTTAATGGTTGTTGAATGAAATGGTGAAGGCTTTTATTGTGAAAATCTGGGGTACAAACCGTCACGGTTTGGCCAAACCGTGACAGTTCGAAGCGCGAATCCGGGCCTTCTGTCAACATCAGAGACTACCTCGTACCTTTAGGTACCCTAAAGGTCACGGTTAGGGCAAACCGTGACCTTTTGGTGACTGGTTTTCACTTTATCAGTGTCCTTTTGTCGTTTGGTTGTCACGCGATGTGAGTTGACTGACACAGAAACCGTGACCGCAAGCCCTTGCGGTCACGGTTAGGTTGCCCAACATGACCTTTTGCCCTAACCGTGACCTTTTGGTCCGGCCTACTCTCAAAAACCCCTGCGGTGTCCCCAGCAGGACCCTTTACAGCTCGTTAAATGTCACACCCTCAATTTCCACGAACGGGGTTTTACCGTTAGGCGTGTGACATACCAGGATCTCAGACACAGTCATATCGAACGACACTATATGAATTTAAAACATACATTTGACTTCATTCAATGAACATTAACTGAGTCTACAATAATGCGGAAGCGTGTACAAAAGTTGTAAATCCATTACAATAGTGTTACAATAGCCATGTTCAAACAAAATGTTCAATGCTGAAATTAAACTAGATGAATGCATGTCCTGAGTGCGTTTCCTGAAGCGTGCCTCAAAAGCTTAAGCATTCCTGTGACCTGAGAAAACATGCTAAAGTGTGTCAACATAAAGTTGGTGAGTTCACAGGTTTAATTAACAAGAAATGTGTTCGTAAGCGTTTCCATGTTATGCGTTTCAATGGTTTAGTACATAAAGCATATCGTTAGGTAGCTAGCCTATGTTCTTGTTACTTAGCGTTTCGAACCGAAGCTGACTGTTTACGTCCCAATGTGTTTTCTCCACGTCTCTACCGACCGTGGCAATTGCAAGTTCCACGCCTTAACCGACCGTGGCAATCGTAAGTTCCACGTCTTGACCGACCGTGGCAATCGTATGTGTTCCGTCATGTCTCATCAGACCATGACGGGGTGTTCCACGTCTTAACCGACCGTGGCAATCGTATGTTAGGTCAATTGTGCGCCCGTTTGACCTCCAATCAAGCTAGCGCGACTAGCCCGGGCGGGGTTTGTCAGACCCAGTAGTACTACTCAAAATTACCTCGCTAATCCCATTACTAACGGTTCGAGTGTGTGGGGACATGAGTGTGTTGCACTAACGTAACAAGCGATATCAATATTACTACAACCATTAATGTAAATGTGTTTTGCATGTTTTCTCCCCCAAACGGAAAGAGATGTAAAAAGGGGCCGTGAAACTCACAGATGATGTAGCAAGTGCGTAGGATGATAGTTTCCCAAGGGTCGTTTACGATGCGCTGTCAAACACCTATTGACAGTTGTGTTGAGCGTTAATGTTGTGTTTAGCGTTATTAGACCTGTTTAGTCGGGTCGGGTCGCATGGGTTCGGTCGTGGGTGTCACACACACAAGCAGTCATAGACGTATTAGACTTCATGTAGACTTCTAATGAGTTGTTATTATTTGTAAACAGTTACGTTGTTTTAGGTTGAAAAGTATGTGCTTGTTGATTGCGTTGACTTTAATCTTTGTGGTCAAGAAATGACACTTTATTGATGTTAACTTATCGTCACACGATAGACACATCGCACACCAGCAGGATTCACTCAAAATGACTCCATTCGCATAACAAGGCTAGACGCACGTCTGGACACTTCATTCGCACGAATAGGCCTTCAATCGTACGAATCAAATTCCCTCGTACGATTGAACCCCCTTCCATGCGACTCAGCGTTCAGTCGTACCACACATTTCCCAATCGCCCGAATCAAATACCAATCGCACGAATGGACACTCATTCGTGTGGTTGGGCCTTCAGTCGGGTGTCTGTAACGACCCGAATTTCGTATTATGTAATTAAAATACAATTAATGTATCATGTGTTAAATATTGTAAATATTTAAGACTTAACTAGAAGACTTACTAGTTAGTTAATAGTGGTGGAAACATGAAAAATGATACTAGAGGGGGATCTTGCCAATTGATGAAACTTGAACATGGATATGTATGGCAAGCCATACATCTTGATGAGCATTGTCTGCTCATTCACCTCACTCACGTTTCACACAAGAGAAGAGGAGAAGAGGGTTTTTGTCATCTCATTTCTCAAATTGTTGGTGATTCAAGTGCAAGATCCGAAATTGAGCCCTAGAAATCATTCTTCATCTCATCAAGAGCTACAAGTAAGTGTTATTTGATGTTCTTGAGGTGTAAAATCGTCACCCACATGATGGGTGTAGAAATTGGTGGTTTAAACATGAAACCCTAGTGTTATAGTGCTAGATGATCATGTGTATGTGTGTATTATGGTAACTAGATGTGTAATTGCTCCTTAATTGAAGATTTACATGAACCATTGAAATGGGTTTAGTTACTAGAAGGTTAAACTAAGGATTCTTTATGTAAACTAGTTGCTAGTTGTAGAATCCATGTTCATTCTTGTAGAAAATGTGATTAGGTGCATAACATTTGGTTGAAATTGATGAATCACATGTGTGTTATGTGATTTAGGTGTAAAACTAGCTTGATGATGTTTAAAAGCTAGCTAATAACCAATATGTTAAGTTATGCACATAAGGTGTTTGATGAAATGCCTAAATTAGATGAAAAACATGAATGAACTACTTAATTGCAAGAAATGTGCAATGTGAAAGCCTAAATTGTAGGTTAAATGTGATAAATGGTCAAATAGACCATATGTGTGATTAAATGAATGTTATGTGTTAAATGAGTCCTTAAAATGGTAATAGGAAGTGGTGTGGCAAGCGGATCCAAGGGAACCGGCAAGGACCACGTTTAATTGACCACTTAAACCTTCCGGACTCAAGGTAAGACATTCTTTAAATTGAGCATAACAAAGTAAAGGCATGAGTCACAATGTGTGTGACCATGTGCTTATAAGCTCAAACAAAAATGAAAACCACGTGTAAAAAGGATAAATAGTTGACTTGCACCGTATGTGAGCTTCTATGACAAATGATTCACGACGTGCGTGAACATAAAGGAAAATAACGGCATGAGTCACAATGTGTGTGACCATGTGCTCATAAGCTCAAACCAAATGAAAACCACGTGTAAAAAGGATAAATAGTTGACTTGCACCGTATGTGAGCTTCTATGACAAATGATTCACGACGTGCGTGAACATAAAGGAAAATAACGGCATGAGTCACAATGTGTGTGACCATGTGCTCATAAGCTCAAACCAAATGAAAACACGTTTAAAAATGATAAATAGTTGACTTGCACCGTATGTGAGCTTCTATGATAAATGATTCACGACGTGCGTGAACATAAAGGAAAATAACACTTTAGTGTTATACCACATGTTTGTGGAACAGAACGAGTCACAATGTGTGTGACCGTCCCATGGAAATGGGAAGAAAGGATAAACCCGGATTAAAGTGATTCACATCGTGTGTGAACACTAGGGTAAAGGGTTATCCCTACGATTTGCAACGTGTGTGAACGTTGGGTAACGCCAAGGAAATCGGTCGTTCATGAAAGAATGGCAAACCGATTATTAAAATGGGATTTGACCCTATAAGGGGCAAATCCGGTATGAAAAGGAAAATTTGCCTAATGATAGGTAAATGGGATGGGTTGGGTCTAAGAACTCATCAAACATATGTAATATGTTATAATAGACCGGTTCCACGGTTGTCGGGACGGTCGGAAGCTCTAAAGAACAAACGAACCATAAATGGGCTAAATAGGGAATTAAATACCAAAATAATAAAAAAATTTGGTATGATGCCATGAGTCGGGTTAGACTCGTTGGAACTCCGTGGAAATCACGTATATGATAAAATATGTTATTTCTGGGTGTTTGGAACAATCGGGATCGAAAGGGGTGGTTCGGGAACGCGAAACGACCCTTAACGGGTCAAAAATATTGATTTAGCTGTAGGTTCCACCGTAGCTTACGGTGGTACCGTAAGTTACGGTAGGCCCTGGGCGAAATTGGCTACCGTATGCCAGAGAGTTACCACCGTAGCAAAGCTGGGGCCACCGTAGCTTACGGTGGCTACCGTAAGCTACGGTAGGCCCATTTCCCATATTTTGTCGTTTGCCGTTTTAACGCGTTTCGAGTCCGTTTAAACCCCCGTAAAGCCCCGAAATGAATGTTAGAATGTACTTACTTAGTTCTTATGAACTAATGGATGTTTAAACGTGTGTTTTCAGGTGTTACGGGACCGGAAGGCTAAAGTGATCGACAGGGTATACGAGGATCGAACGGGACTTGCATACGCGATTCTTTTGTAGAAATTAACGCGATAACATTATTTTGTAACTTCTTAATATGTGTTTATGTAAATGGGTTGTTAAACTTCATTTTTGAGTGTCGGATGACACAAAACACATATTTTGGGAGTTAACTGTTAATGAAATTTTCTGGGACCAAATTCCGCATGCTTAATTAACTTAATCGGACTCTTTGGAGGTCCGGGTGTTACAAGTTGGTATCAGAGCCAACGGTTTGAGAGATTCAAGTGCGTCGCGAACACTTGGACTCAAACTTTTGAGCTCTAGATATGAGAAATGCAAGCGTTCGATCCAAGAAGCCGATCACTGAGCCTAAAGGTACAAGGTTAGTGTGCCGTTTATAAACGTAACAGGCTTGACACATGTATGATATATGTATGATATATGTATGATATGAATCATATAAATTGATTGAACCTAGCTTCTTGACTTAAGTTTGGAATAATGGAACTAAGAAGGCATCCGTGTGGTGAGCTTGTTGCTAGGCCTGGCCAGTCTAACAACAATCAAAGGCACGCGAATGGATTCTTAGGGATGTTGTTTTAAACTTAGGGATGGAAATGGGTATTGTGTGAATAGGGTTAGGCCCTAGCGATAGTAAAATCATAAGCATCGGTGTATATGCTATAGATTACGTACATGGTACTAACGTAAAGGTAAATTGTCACAGTCTTAGGTCATGGCTGGTGACGATCACGTGATCAATATAGAGAATCACGAGACCCATCCCGATGATGCAACACGGGAATTGGTCAAGGAAGAAGTTGGCAAGGCTTTTGAGGCTTTATTGCCGGGCTACATCGAGGATGTACGCAAAGATCTACGGGATCTCATACAACAAGAGTTTGTGGCTCTGAAGGCTGACAAAGAAACTGAAAGGCCAACAAAGAAAGTGACCTATAAGGAGTTCGTTGCATGCAACCCTTCAACGTTCAAGGGTGAGGTCGATCCACTACTTAGTCAAAGGTGGATCAAAGATATAGAAAGTGCCTTTGAAACCTCACACTGTGAAGAATCTGATGAAGTGAGGTTTGCTGCAAGCCAACTCCGTGGACGAGCTAAAGACTGGTGGGAATTGCAACGGGATGAGAAGGGGCGGGAAGGTATCAAAAGTATGACTTGGGAAGAATTTAAGAAGTTGTTCACAAAGCGGTTTTGCCCACAAGCCGCTATCAACAGAATAGCAGAAGAATTCCTACAGTTACGACAAAAAGATGAAAGTATTGATACCATCACGGCCATCTTCTACGACAAAGCCAAGTTTTGCCCACAGTTGCTCCAAGATGAAAGGATGTGGATTAACCACTATTATGGCATGTTGAGTGCCAAGTATCGAGAGTTTCTTACACCGTCCAAATGTGAAACTCTAGCAGAGCTTATCGATTGTGCTAGGGATCGAGAAGCGGAATTGAAAAGGCAAGTTGATCGCGGGGAGAAGCGTGCGGCTGAAACGGAGACGGGTTCGTCTAAGAAAGCCAAGATTTCATCCTCATCAAACAGGTTTGGGAACGACAAAGACTCCAAACATTGCAAGATTTGCAAGAAGAAGCATGGGGGAGTTTGTAGATACGAATCTAGAAATTACTTCAAGTGTTGGAAGATATTCCGGTTGTTCGGGATTTTCCAGATGTTTTTCCGGAGGATTTGCCGGGAGTCCCACCGGAACGGGAGGTCGAGTTTCGAATCGACCTAACCCCGGGAGCTAAACCCATTGCAAGGGCTCCCTATCGTTTGGCGCCATCGGAGCTCCAAGAGTTAATGACACAATTGCAAGATCTTTTAGACAAGGGGTTCATACGTCCGAGTACTTCGCCTTGGGGAGCACCGGTTCTTTTCGTGAAAAAGAAGGATGGAAGTCTTCGGATGTGTATCGACTATAGAGAGTTGAACAAGGTGACGGTTAAGAACCGTTACCCATTGCCTAGGATTGATGACCTATTCGATCAGTTGCAAGGTGCATCGTGGTTTTCGAAAATCGACTTACGGTCGGGTTATCATCAGTTGAAGGTAAGGGAAGAAGACATCCCCAAGACGGCATTTCGTACTAGATACGGGCATTATGAGTTCCTTGTGATGTCTTTCGGGTTGACAAACGCCCCGGCGGCATTCATGGATTTGATGAATAGGGTGTGCCGACCCATGTTAGACCGATCTGTCATTGTATTCATAGATGATATCCTTATTTATTCTAAAAATGAGGGTGATCATGCTTGTCACTTGCGTGAAGTTCTCGAAACGCTTCGTCGGGAGAAATTGTTCGCAAAATTCTCCAAGTGTGCCTTTTGGTTACGAGAGGTACAATTCTTGGGTCATGTGGTAAACTCGGAGGGTATACACGTAGACCCCACAAAGATTCACGCGGTGACCAAATGGAGTCCACCCAAGACTCCCACGGAGATTAGAAGCTTTCTTGGGTTAGCCGGATATTATCGGAGATTCATTCAAGATTTTGCTAAGATTGCTTCTCCTTTAACCAAGCTTACCAAGAAAGAGGTGAAGTTCCTATGGGGTGAAGAGCAGGAAAAAGCCTTTCAAGAGTTAAAGTCGAAATTGACTCAAGCTCCGGTTTTGTCTTTACCCGAGGGAACAGACGATTTTGTGGTATACTCGGATGCTTCCTACTCCGGTTTGGGTTGTGTTCTAATGCAAAGGGGCAAGGTGATTGCTTATGCCTCGAGACAAATGAAAGTGCATGAAAGGAACTACCCAACCCATGATCTTGAACTAGCCGCGGTGGTGTTCGCGCTAAAGATTTGGAGGCATTATCTATATGGTGTAAAGTGTACGATTTACACGGACCATAAGAGTTTAAAGTACTTCTTTACGCAAAAGGAGTTAAACATGAGACAAAGGCGGTGGATGGAATTGCTAAAGGATTACGATTGTGAAATCCTATATCATCCAGGAAAGGCCAATGTCGTGGCTGACGCCTTGAGTCGAAAGGAGGATCATACTCCTATCAAAATAACCGCAATGAGGATAACCGTCATATCCGAAGTGGTTGAACGAATCAAGGAAGCACAAACTGAAGCGCTAAAGGAAGAAAATTTGAAGAAAAATCGAATCAAAGGTCAAACTCAAAACTTGGAAGATGATAGTCAAGGATTGAAAACAAGATGGGGTCGGGTCTGGATACCACCTACTTGTACCTTGAAGAATGATCTATTGGATGAAGCCCATAAATCCAAGTATTCAATTCACCCGGGAGCGACTAAGATGTATAGAGACCTTCGGGTTAACTATTGGTGGCCGGGCATGAAACGCGATATTGTCAAATACGTGGAGAAATGCTTAACTTGTTTGCAAGTAAAGGCGGAACATCAAAAACCTCATGGTGAATTGCAACCGTTGGATATTCCGGAATGGAAATGGGAAAAAATAACAATGGATTTGATTACTAAACTTCCAAGAACGAAGAAAGGGTACGATGCGATATGGGTTGTTGTCGATCGATTGACCAAGAGCGCTCATTTCCTTCCTATTCGTGAGACTTACAATTCGGAGAAAATGGCGGAGGTTTACGTGAACGAAATAGTGTCACGACACGGGGTGCCCGTGTCGATTGTGTCCGATAGAGACACACGGTTTACTTCCAAGTTTTGGAGGAAATTTCAAGCGGAGATGGGGACAAAGCTATTGCTAAGCACGTCATACCATCCCCAAACCGACGGACAAAGTGAAAGAACCATTCAAACATTAGAAGATATGCTACGAGCGTGTGTTCTTGACTTTGGGGGTAGTTGGGATGAGTATCTGCCTTTGGCGGAATTTTCTTACAATAATAGCTACCACTCCACCATTGAGATGCCTCCGTATGAAGCTTTATATGGAAGAAAATGCCGAACTCCCATTTGTTGGGGAGAAATTGGTCCACGGGAACTCGCGGGCCACGATACGATAATGAATACGGATGAAAAGATTAAGCAAATCCGTGCTCGCATGAAGGCGGCGCAAGACCGTCAGAAAGCTTACGCGGATAAGCGTAGACGACCCATCGAGTTTGAGGTGGGCGATTTGGTTTTGTTAAAGGTTTCCCCATGGAAGGGTATTATACGATTCCGGAAGCGGGGAAAGTTGAGTCCGAGGTTTATCGGGCCATTTAAAATCATCGCACGTGTGGGTAAAGTTGCTTATCGGCTGGAATTGCCGGAAGAGCTTCAAGGAATTCACAACACGTTCCATGTATCTTACCTGAGGAAGTGTTTGGCTGACGAGTCGGCCTATGTCCCGTACGAGGATTTGGAAGTTGATGACAGATTGAACTATATCGAGAAGCCGGTGGCTATCTTGGATAGAAAGGTCAAGCAACTGAGAAACAAAACACTCAATCAGGTGAAGGTGCAATGGAAGAATCGTAAGGGATCCGATGCCACTTGGGAATCGGAAGATGAAATGAGGAAGTCTTATCCTCATCTATTTGATTAGTATGTACAGTTTCGGGGACGAAACTCTCTTTAGAGGGAGAGACTTGTAACGACCCGAATTTCGTATTATGTAATTAAAATACAATTAATGTATCATGTGTTAAATATTGTAAATATTTAAGACTTAACTAGAAGACTTACTAGTTAGTTAATAGTGGTGGAAACATGAAAAATGATACTAGAGGGGGGATCTTGCCAATTGATGAAACTTGAACATGGATATGTATGGCAAGCCATACATCTTGATGAGCATTGTCTGCTCATTCACCTCACTCACGTTTCACACAAGAGAAGAGGAGAAGAGGGTTTTTGTCATCTCATTTCTCAAATTGTTGGTGATTCAAGTGCAAGATCCGAAATTGAGCCCTAGAAATCATTCTTCATCTCATCAAGAGCTACAAGTAAGTGTTATTTGATGTTCTTGAGGTGTAAAATCGTCACCCACATGATGGGTGTAGAAATTGGTGGTTTAAACATGAAACCCTAGTGTTATAGTGCTAGATGATCATGTGTATGTGTGTATTATGGTAACTAGATGTGTAATTGCTCCTTAATTGAAGATTTACATGAACCATTGAAATGGGTTTAGTTACTAGAAGGTTAAACTAAGGATTCTTTATGTAAACTAGTTGCTAGTTATAGAATCCATGTTCATTCTTGTAGAAAATGTGATTAGGTGCATAACATTTGGTTGAAATTCATGAATCACATGTGTGTTATGTGATTTAGGTGTAAAACTAGCTTGATGATGTTTAAAAGCTAGCTAATAACCAATATGTTAAGTTATGCACATAAGGTGTTTGATGAAATGCCTAAATTAGATGAAAAACATGAATGAACTACTTAATTGCAAGAAATGTGCAATGTGAAAGCCTAAATTGTAGGTTAAATGTGATAAATGGTCAAATAGACCATATGTGTGATTAAATGAATGTTATGTGTTAAATGAGTCCTTAAAATGGTAATAGGAAGTGGTGTGGCAAGCGGATCCAAGGGAACCGGCAAGGACCACGTTTAATTGACCACTTAAACCTTCCGGACTCAAGGTAAGACATTCTTTAAATTGAGCATAACAAAGTAAAGGCATGAGTCACAATGTGTGTGACCATGTGCTTATAAGCTCAAACAAAAATGAAAACCACGTGTAAAAAGGATAAATAGTTGACTTGCACCGTATGTGAGCTTCTATGACAAATGATTCACGACGTGCGTGAACATAAAGGAAAATAACGGCATGAGTCACAATGTGTGTGACCATGTGCTCATAAGCTCAAACCAAATGAAAACCACGTGTAAAAAGGATAAATAGTTGACTTGCACCGTATGTGAGCTTCTATGACAAATGATTCACGACGTGCGTGAACATAAAGGAAAATAACGGCATGAGTCACAATGTGTGTGACCATGTGCTCATAAGCTCAAACCAAATGAAAACACGTTTAAAAATGATAAATAGTTGACTTGCACCGTATGTGAGCTTCTATGATAAATGATTCACGACGTGCGTGAACATAAAGGAAAATAACACTTTAGTGTTATACCACATGTTTGTGGAACAGAACGAGTCACAATGTGTGTGACCGTCCCATGGAAATGGGAAGAAAGGATAAACCCGGATTAAAGTGATTCACATCGTGTGTGAACACTAGGGTAAAGGGTTATCCCTACGATTTGCAACGTGTGTGAACGTTGGGTAACGCCAAGGAAATCGGTCGTTCATGAAAGAATGGCAAACCGATTATTAAAATGGGATTTGACCCTATAAGGGGCAAATCCGGTATGAAAAGGAAAATTTGCCTAATGATAGGTAAATGGGATGGGTTGGGTCTAAGAACTCATCAAACATATGTAATATGTTATAATAGACCGGTTCCACGGTTGTCGGGACGGTCGGAAGCTCTAAAGAACAAACGAACCATAAATGGGCTAAATAGGGAATTAAATACCAAAATAATAAAAAAATTTTGGTATGATGCCATGAGTCGGGTTAGACTCGTTGGAACTCCGTGGAAATCACGTATATGATAAAATATGTTATTTCTGGGTGTTTGGAACAATCGGGATCGAAAGGGGTGGTTCGGGAACGCGAAACGACCCTTAACGGGTCAAAAATATTGATTTAGTTGCAGGTTCCACCGTAGCTTACGGTGGTACCGTAAGTTACGGTAGGCCCTGGGCGAAATTGGCTACCGTATGCCAGAGAGTTACCACCGTAGCAAAGCTGGGGCCACCGTAGCTTACGGTGGCTACCGTAAGCTACGGTAGGCCCATTTCCCATATTTTGTCGTTTGCCGTTTTAACGCGTTCCGAGTCCGTTTAAACCCCCGTAAAGCCCCGAAATGAATGTTAGAATGTACTTACTTAGTTCTTATGAACTAATGGATGTTTAAACGTGTGTTTTCAGGTGTTACGGGACCGGAAGGCTAAAGTGATCGACAGGGTATACGAGGATCGAACGGGACTTGCATACGCGATTCTTTTGTAGAAATTAACGCGATAACATTATTTTGTAACTTCTTAATATGTGTTTATGTAAATGGGTTGTTAAACTTCATTTTTGAGTGTCGGATGACACAAAACACATATTTTGGGAGTTAACTGTTAATGAAATTTTCTGGGACCAAATTCCGCATGCTTAATTAACTTAATCGGACTCTTTGGAGGTCCGGGTGTTACAGTGTCACTCAGTCGCACACATTCATTCGGCTGACTCAATCGCACACATTCATTCGGCTGACTCAATCGCACCATTCATTCGCACGTTTCATCCCAGTCGCCCCGATCAATCGCGCGAAGGAACCGATCGCACGACTCAGTCGCACGGTTGGCCCAGTCGCGGACTGCAGCAGATCGCGACTGCTGGGCAGGTCGAACGGCCTTCGGCTGTTCCGTGCTCGGTTTTATCAAAATCAAGACTTCCAGAAACACTCTCCTAACATGTCTAAGTGGAATGCATGCTCTGATTGACCTCACACACACCCCCACGACCACATGCAGTCGGGTTGAACCCGAACACCCGAATCCCATACTTGCAGCAGTGAAACGGGTGATAAAACGGATGAAAATGGTCGCCTACCTGCTAGGAACGTGATTCCTAAGCTGTTGCGTGGTTTAATCCGGCGAAAACGAGCTCAATCGGGTGAGATTTGGTGCTAGGATGAACAATCGGAGGTGAAGAGAGCGATGAAGAGAAAGAGAGCAGAAGTGGGAGTGTTTGGCTGGTGGGTGGGTATTTATACCCAGCCCCAGTTTGCCAATTGACAGGTTTAGTCCCTGTACTTAGGTACCGAGTTCCCGAATTTGTTTCGGTTGATAACGACTTAGACGAGCGAGCTCTATTAATTAATAGGATTCCTTAGGTGATCTCGTTTGTGTGAATTCCCTACAAACACCCGCGTTAGTATTTTATTCATAATTCGTTTAACGATGTCTGTGGCAGTGTTTGTATACGTTTCGAGTATTTGCGAGTACGGGTATATATTAACGACAACAATTTTTGAAAAACGTTAATCTGAAATTACGGGGTGTCACATCATCCCCCTGTTGCAGGAATTTTCGTCCCGAAAATTAGTGCATCATGTCACACGGTTTTTACGGGGTAGTACAAGACTCAACAGTTTGTGATGTGGAATAGAGTACCTGTGTGTCTAAGAGGTGGATGCCTGGTTTTGGAACAGTTGAGGGTACTTCCTCTTCATCTGATCCTCGCGTTCCCAGGTAAATTCTGGTCCACGCTTCGAGTTCCAACGGATTTTGACGATAGGGATGCGACTGCGTTTGAGTGTCTTGACCTCTCGGTCCATGACTTCCACCGGTTCCTCGATGAAATGTAGTTGCTCGTCCACATGTATCTCGTCCAACGGGACGATGAGAGTTTCGTCTGTAAGGCATTTCCTCAAGTTGGAGACATGGAACACATTGTGTACCCCACGGAGTTCTTCGGGTAGGTTCAACTGATAGGCCACTGGGCCAACCCGTTTGACAATCTCAAACGGTCCCACGTACCTAGGGCTTAGTTTCCCACGTTTCCTGAAACGAATCACACCCTTCCAAGGTGACACTTTCAAAAGCACCTTGTCACCTATTTGGAATTCCAATGGTCGGCGACGCTTATCAGCGTAACTCTTCTGTCGGTCACGGGCTGCTGCCATACGGTTACGGATTTGCACGATCTTCTCAGTCGTTTCGTGCACCAGTTCAGGGCCGGTGAGCTGACTTTCCCCAACTTCCGCCCAACAGATAGGTGATCGGCACTTACGCCCATACAGTGCCTCAAATGGAGCAGCTTGGATCGAGGTATGATAGCTATTGTTATAAGAAAACTCAACTAGCGGTAAGTGAGTTTCCCAACTGCTGCCAAAATCTATGACGCAGGCACGTAACATGTCTTCTAGAGTCTGGATCGTACGCTCACTTTGGCCATCAGTTTGGGGGTGGTACGCGGTGCTCATATCCAGCCGCGTTCCTAGTGCTCGTTGTAAGGACTGCCAGAAGTGTGAAGTAAATCGAGCGTCACGATCAGAGATAATGGAAATCGGCACACCATGCCGAGAGACTATTTCCCTGAGATAGATACGAGTTAACTTTTCCATGCGATCAGTCTCCCGGATCGCCAGGAAGTGTGCGGATTTCGTCAAGCGATCCACGATCACCCAAATGGTATCGCATCCACTGGGAGTCCGAGGGAGTTTCGTGATAAAGTCCATGGAAATCTGCTCCCATTTCCATACTGGTATTTCTGGCTGTTGGAGTAGACCAGACGGTCGTTGATTCTCCACCTTAACCTTAGAACAGGTTAGGCATCTGCTTACGTACGTGGCAATGTTAGCTTTCATGTTCGGCCACCAGTAATGGACTTTGAGATCGTGATACATCTTGTCTGAACCTGGGTGGATTGAGTACCGGGACTTGTGAGCTTCGTCCATCACCAGTTCCCGTAGACCTCCATACAAGGGAATCCATGTTCGATCCATGAAGTAGCGGATTTCGTCGGGCTTGGTTTCTAGTTGCTTTACCATGCCTCGTAGCGATTCGGCCTTCAGGTTCTCACCTTTTAGCGCCTCAAGTTGGGCATTGCGGATCTGATCCGGTAAACCGGTGTGAATGGTGAGTTGCAATGCCCGAACTCGTCTCGGCTTGGGTGTTTCCTTCCGGCTTAGGGCGTCTGCTACTACATTTGCCTTACCCGGATGATACCTGATCGTACAGTCGTAGTCGTTCAGCAACTCGACCCAACGACGTTGCCTCATATTTAGCTCCTTCTGTTCAAAGATGTGCTGGAAACTCTTGTGATCGGTGTAAATGGTGCACTTGGTACCGTACAAGTAGTGTCTCCATATCTTGAGTGCAAATACCAGTGCTCCAAGCTCTAGATCATGTGTCGTGTAGTTTTTCTCATGAATCTTCAGTTGTCGGGACGCATAGGCAATCACCCTATCGCGTTGCATTAGCACGCAACCGAGGCCTTGAATAGACGCATCACAGTAGACCACAAAATCATCTGTCCCCTCAGGCAGGGATAGAATCGGTGCTGTACAGAGTTTCTGCTTCAGGATCTGAAATGCAGATTCTTGTCTATCACCCTAATCATACGTGATGCCTTTATGAGTTAATGCGGTGAGAGGTTGAGCAATCTTTGAGAACCCTTCGATGAACCGTCGATAATAGCTAGCTAACCCGAGAAACTGTCGTACCTCGGTCGGAGTCTTAGGCGTAGCCCAGTTCTTGATAGCTGCTATCTTTGCTGGATCAACGTGTATCCCATTCTCATTGACCACATGACCCAAAAAGTGGACCTCTCGCATCCAGAAGTCACACTTCGAAAATTTTGCGTACAACTGTTCTCGTCTCAACAGCTCCAGAATCAGTCTAAGGTGTTATTCGTGTTCTTCTTTATTCCTTGAGTAAATGAGGATGTCATCGATGAAGACAATAACGAACTTGTCTAGGTAGGGTTTGCACACTCGGTTCATTAAGTCCATGAAAACCGCTGGTGCATTGGTCAACCCGAATGGCATAACCAAGAATTCGTAGTGACCATACCTTGTTCTGAAAGCAGTCTTTGAAATGTCTTCTTCTCGGATCCTTAGCTGGTGATAACCCGATCTTAGGTCTATCTTTGAATAGTAACTCGACCCTTGTAGCTGGTCGAACAGATCATCGATGCGCGGGAGGGGATAACGATTCTTAACTGTCGCCTTGTTCAGTTCCCTGTAATCGATACACATGCGAAAAGTTCCGTCCTTCTTCTTGACAAACAGAACTGGAGCTCCCCACGGTGATGAGCTAGGTCTAATAAAGCCTTTATCCAATAGTTCCTGCAATTGCGTAGACAGCTCTTGCAGTTCCCTTGGAGCTAATCTGTACGGTGCCCTCGCGATAGGGGTGGCTCCCGGAACCAAATCAATTTGGAACTCGACTTGGCGATGCGGTGGAAGACCGGGTAGGTCTTCGGGGAAAACATCAGGATAATCGCGTACTACAAGGATATCTTCAATTTTCTTTTCCTCGGGTTCTTTCTCAGTGACCATGGCTAGGAAAGCGGTATGACCCTTACGCAGACACTTCTGAGCTTTCATGTAGGAGATGATTCCAGAGACCATGCCACTCCTTTCGCCCTGAACCGATAAAATTTCACCACTAGGAAGTGGGATACGAACGATTTTCTCCCCACAGATGATCTCAGCTTGATTCTTGGATAGCCAGTCCATACCCACAACTACGTCAAAACTACCAAGTGTGACAGGCATCAGATCTATATCTATCTCGTGACCACATAATCCTAGTCTGCACCCCTTGGCGATATGAGTTGCCTTGATTAGTTTTCCGTCAGCTAATTCTACCACATAACTAGGTTCCATGACAGCTAGGGTTACATCTAAGAACTTAATGAATTTGTTGGAAACAAAACTCCTATCAGCTCCAGTATCAAATAGTATAGAAGCAAAACAACCATTCAGGGGAAACGTACCAGTAACCACGTTCTGGTCATCCCTTGCCTCACCGGAACCAATCAGAATGCACGACCTTTAGCGTTGCCCCCGTTGTTACCCTTGTTTCCACCCTTCAGATGCGGTCAATCTCTCTTGTAGTGGCCCTCCTTACCACATTCATAACAGATTCTAGTCGCTCCGCCCTGGCGTTGTTGTTGGGGTTGTTGCTGCTGAGTCATTATTTCCCCCCGGCAGTCCTTGGCTGCGTGACCCATCTTTCCACATCTCTGACAACGGAGTCGATCACATGGGCCTTGGTGATGGAAGTTGCACTGGTTACACTTAGGATTCTTGCCCACGTAGCCACTCGATCCCTGGCCATAGTTATTGTTGTTCTGATTGTTGAAGCTTCTTGAAGGGTCAAACTTTTTGGTTTGTTGTTGCGGGGTGTTGTTGGAGCTTGATGACTTGTTGTTGTTATTGCCGTCCCATTTCCTCTTGTGATCAGAAGAACCAGAAGTAGCGCCACGTTTGGGTAAGGTGCCCTGTGCCACTGCCTGGTCAGTGAGTTTATGGGCCAGTCGGATGGCCTGCTGAATGGTGACAGGATCAGCAGCCATCACGCTAGCCTGGATCTGAGGAGCCAAGCCATCAATGTACTTTTCGATCCGTTTGTAGGCCGGAGTCACCATCTGAGGACATAATGCTGCCAACTCGTGCGAACGAGTCGTATACTCCTCGATATCAGAACCAATCATCTTTAAGTTCCAAAACTCTGCCTCCAGTTTCTGAACTTCGCTCCTGGGACAGTACTCCTCTTTCATCAGAATCTTGAAGTCTTCCCACGGCATACCGTTTGCAGCACCAAGTCCTAGGGTTTGGACTTGTGAATTCCACCATGTTAGGGCTGGTCCCTCCAATGTGCCGGAGGCGTACTTGACCCGGTTTTCGTCAGGACAGCTGCACATGGCAAACTCTGACTCAAGTTTCTCTAGCCAGCGAAGCAATGTGACAGCGCCATCAGAGCCGCTGAAAGAATGAGGCTTGCAATCCATAAACATCTTGAAGGTACAGACTGTTGGACCTCCTTGATTCGGATTCTGGTTGTTCTGGTCCTGATTACGGGCCTGTTCATAAGCTGCAAGCGCATCAGCCACGCGCTCGTTGATGATAGCATTCAACTCTGCTTGTGTTAGGGTGATATTTCCTCGTCCACCCGGGCATCCAGGTCTTCTTCCAGACATGATTTCTTCAATTCACAGCACATATTAATCAATAACCGGATAACAATTATTGACAATAATATATATTGTATCATGCTAGTAAGAATGAGTGGTTTGGTTGCATATCGATAGTAAGGTTTTATGAGGATCCGAGGCCTTATGCCTCCTGTGTATGGAATTGAAAATTTGTACTGGCCATTACCGTTATCACCCAATAGAGTTGCCAGAATTCTCATGCACGACAAATTACAATTACGTGTGCACCCGTGATTCTAATTTGCTTTGCATGGTCACACATGGTTCCCCCTATTCGAGATAACATACCTTGTCCAGTACCGAGTGTCATCAATGATAGAAGCATCAAAGATGTAGTTGTTATATCAAGAGTCAAATAACTAGAGTTGTACCAAAGTTGTACAAGCGAATTGGGTGTCTAAGTCCGATTCTCTAATCGACTTGAATATCTTAGTTGTCCCTCATCTACTGCTCAGGCTAGCATAGAGGATAGGATATGTTGGGAATAGTAACAAGTGTGAGAGAGTTGGTTCTTTTTGTTTGTCATCGTTAAGCTTATCGCGTGTGTTAGAAATGAGTTTCGTGTTCCAATCCTGGAAATGTTTGATTCAGTTCGTTGTTGCTTTCACTCCGCGAGTGAAGGATCAAGTGTAAGCGTTGGTTGTGAGCGAGCGCGATTCTTCGCCCCTCTATCAGCCGGTAATGACACACATGTCATACCCATAGTGTTATGTTTGCTCAGCAGTGTAATGTCAATACACTAGAAGGTTGTTTGCACAATAGTAGTAACCATGTAAAAGTGTTTGTGCAATACTAGTGTTGTGTCTAAGGCTATAGTCTAGATGCAATGCGATCCTAGTTCTCTATAACCTGTGGCTCTGATACCAATCTGTCACACCCTCAATTTCCACGAACGGGGTTTTACCGTTAGGCGTGTGACATACCAGGATCTCAGACACAGTCATATCGAACGACACTATATGAATTTAAAACATACATTTGACTTCATTCAATGAACATTAACTGAGTCTACAATAATGCGGAAGCGTGTACAAAAGTTGTAAATCCATTACAATACTGTTACAATAGCCATGTTCAAACAAAATGTTCAATGCTGAAATTAAACTAGATGAATGCATGTCCTGAGTGCGTTTCCTGAAGCGTGCCTCAAAAGCTTAAGCATTCCTGTGACCTGAGAAAACATGCTAAAGTGTGTCAACATAAAGTTGGTGAGTTCACAGGTTTAATTAACAAGAAATGTGTTCGTAAGCGTTTCCATGTTATGCGTTTCAATGGTTTAGTACATAAAGCATATCGTTAGGTAGCTAGCCTATGTTCTTGTTACTTAGCGTTTCGAACCGAAGCTGACTGTTTACGTCCCAATGTGTTTTCTCCACGTCTCTACCGACCGTGGCAATTGCAAGTTCCACACCTTAACCGACCGTGGCAATCGTAAGTTCCACGTCTTGACCGACCGTGGCAATCGTATGTGTTCCGTCATGTCTCATCAGACCATGACGGGGTGTTCCACGTCTTAACCGACCGTGGCAATCGTATGTTAGGTCAATTGTGCGCCCGTTTGACCTCCAATCAAGCTAGCGCGACTAGCCCGGGCGGGGTTTGTCAGACCCAGTAGTACTACTCAAAATTACCTCGCTAATCCCATTACTAACGGTTCGAGTGTGTGGGGACATGAGTGTGTTGCACTAACGTAACAAGCGATATCAATATTACTACAACCATTAATGTAAATGTGTTTTGCATGTTTTCTCCCCCAAACGGAAAGAGATGTAAAAAGGGGCCGTGAAACTCACAGATGATGTAGCAAGTGCGTAGGATGATAGTTTCCCAAGGGTCGTTTACGATGCGCTGTCAAACACCTATTGACAGTTGTGTTGAGCGTTAATGTTGTGTTTAGCGTTATTAGACCTGTTTAGTCGGGTCGGGTCGCATGGGTTCGGTCGTGGGTGTCACACACACAAGCAGTCATAGACGTATTAGACATCATGTAGACTTCTAATGAGTTGTTGATATTTGTAAACAGTTACGTTGTTTTAGGTTGAAAAGTATGTGCTTGTTGATTGCGTTGACTTTAATATTTGTGGTCAAGAAATGACACTTTATTGATGTTAACTTATCGTCACACGATAGACACATCGCACACCAGCAGGATTCACTCAAAATGACTCCATTCGCATAACAAGGCTAGACGCACGTCTGGACACTTCATTCGCACGAATAGGCCTTCAATCGTACGAATCAAATTCCCTCGTACGATTGAACCCCCTTCCATGCGACTCAGCGTTCAGTCGTACCACACATTTCCCAATCGCCCGAATCAAATACCAATCGCACGAATGGACACTCATTCGTGTGGTTGGGCCTTCAGTCGGGTGTCACTCAGTCGCACACATTCATTCGGCTGACTCAATCGCACACATTCATTCGGCTGACTCAATCGCACCATTCATTCGCACGTTTCATCCCAGTCGCCCCGATCAATCGCGCGAAGGAACCGATCGCACGACTCAGTCGCACGGTTGGCCCAGTCGCGGACTGCAGCAGATCGCGACTGCTGGGCAGGTCGAACGGCCTTCGGCTGTTCCGTGCTCGGTTTTATCAAAATCAAGACTTCCAGAAACACTCTCCTAACATGTCTAAGTGGAATGCATGCTCTGATTGACCTCACACACACCCCCACGACCACATGCAGTCGGGTTGAACCCGAACACCCGAATCCCATACTTGCAGCAGTGAAACGGGTGATAAAACGGATGAAAATGGTCGCCTACCTGCTAGGAACGTGATTCCTAAGCTGTTGCGTGGTTTAATCCGGCGAAAACGAGCTCAATCGGGTGAGATTTGGTGCTAGGATGAACAATCGGAGGTGAAGAGAGCGATGAAGAGAAAGAGAGCAGAAGTGGGAGTGTTTGGCTGGTGGGTGGGTATTTATACCCAGCCCCAGTTTGCCAATTGACAGGTTTAGTCCCTGTACTTAGGTACCGAGTTCCCGAATTTGTTTCGGTTGATAACGACTTAGACGAGCGAGCTCTATTAATTAATAGGATTCCTTAGGTGATCTCGTTTGTGTGAATTCCCTACAAACACCCGCGTTAGTATTTTATTCATAATTCGTTTAACGATGTCTGTGGCAGTGTTTGTATACGTTTCGAGTATTTGCGAGTACGGGTATATATTAACGACAATAATTTTTGAAAAACGTTAATCTGAAATTACGGGGTGTCACATTAAATATTTTTTGAATCCATAAAGAGGACTTTACCTGACATGGATTTAAGGATGGCTTTAAAGTATAATATCATAGTACACATCTTGAGCATGGCAAACAATTTGACATCTTACCGCTTCAGAAACTACCATTGTCTTATGAACATGTTATTGCAATGGAGTTGGTAAATAGTAGCCAATGTGTGAAAGTAACATTATCATAATGATGATGATAAACATCGCATTTCTGTTTATGTAATTTTGTCTTCTTATCGATCGTTCACTCTCAGCTTCATTGTGTAACAAGCATTGGCGATGGTGAGTTGGTTTCATTGTGTTGCGCTAGCGTTAGTCGTGCATCATGACTACCAGGCCATACATAATATAGTGTTTATTTTTTTGAGAAAAGCTCTTTTTAACCTCTTTTGTTTGCGTCACGCAGACTACGCGCAAACGTTGAGGTCTGCAGAGTGTTTATTTTTTGGAAGACTTTTCATTAAAAAAGGTCTGGGCAAGATCTGCATGGTACAGACTTGGCATAACAACTTCTAAAGTCTATTAAAATCTGCAGAAGATTAAACACCATCACCCACCACCACCATCCATGTTCGCCACCACCGTCCGCCGCCACCACCACCGTCCGCCGCCGCCACCACCACCGTCCGCCGCCACCACCACCGTCCGCCGCCACCACCGTACGCCTCCACCCACCGTCCACCACTACCCACCGTCAGCACCCCGTATACCTCCACCAGTTGATTTTAGCAGTGTGCAGATGTTAAAAAACAGACGATCTTCTTGTTGCATACTGCAGAGGTTTAGATATTTTACTCGGAAAAAACAAATAGCTAGAGTTAAAAAAAATGTAACCATGGTTAGTTTATTTGAAGATGAGTTTGGGTTAGGGTTGAAGGTATAAAAAGAAGCGAAATGGGAGTTCTTGAGAAAAGAGTAGTAGAAGTAGAGGGACTAAAACTCAAAAATCCTAATTCCAGATTGTTCGATGGTGCCGTACTGCTGGTAGCTATTGTTTTTCAAATCTTCCGCCTTTGGTACGTACGTTTCTTCCAACCCTTAAATTCAATTCAATTGAATTCAGTTGAGTTACTGGTTGTTTTCATACAAGGAAGATCTGGTTTTTGACTCCTTCTGATGTTAGAGTTTTACACATAATCATACCCTAGTTTCATCTGGATTCGAATGTTGCCCGCTTTCGTAAATCGATATTTCTGTTGCTTCTCTATCATCTGCTATAAGGGTTTTGAATTCTAGATTTAGCTTTAACACGTATGCATTTGTAGTTTTAATACTCATTGGGGATGGATGGATAGTGTGCTATTACATGTCATGCCAAGCTTTGATCTATCTAAGTTTTGAATGGATTTGAATTTGGTGGGTTATATGATCATTATTATTATTAATGAGTGAAATAAGGTGTTTTGCTCCCTTAGCTTTCTGGATTACCCATTGGCAGTCAATTATTAGAATATATGATTACAGATAGCTTGTGATGTTTTTTGATTTATATTATCTGATGTTTATGCTAACTGTGGTTAGTAAATTTAGAAATCAGGACTAAAATGTATATCACATCTTTTACAGAAAATCGCAGGATATTTTCATATTTATGTGTGTATTTACATATATTTATATATTTATACATATATATATGTGCATGTGTATGTAAAATGTACAACTATGTATGTGTTAACACCCCTGCCCTCTGTAACTTGCAAACTCTAAAAATTGCAACTTTTTTTAGGTTGTGATTTGACAATAGCTTCTATGTTTATGATTTATAGCTATTCGTGAACAAGCTTGAAAGATGAAAGCAGATTGAAAACAATAATGCTGATACAAGGACTTTGAAGTAATTTCTGTAAATAGACTGCTTTACAATTACCAATAGATAGTGACACAAGTTCCCTAAATAGATTGATTTAACTTTGAAGTAAGGGAGATTGATTTGGTGATTGTGACATTAAAGTATGAGATGCTGCATCTTGGTTTATTTCCCATGTTTTTATTCTACATTGCCTCGTGAATGATTTGTAATTCAATGTGCAAAAGATTTCCCAAACTGAATATTGCGCTTATATTAGACCACCTTGGGTTATTCTATGTGCTTGAAACAACCTACATTTCCTTTTTTGCATGTGTCACTCTATAGGTTGTATGTGATTTAGGCTAAAATGTATGAAATATGAATAGGGATATTAGTATTCTACTTTACGTAATTAATGTTTAATACATGTGCCTTGTACTAATGCATTTCCCAAGTTGGATGATAATTTTTGTAATAAAGCTTCTATCTATATATTATCAGCATTGTTTTAGTCTTATGGTTCAACTCTAGATTTTGTTTCTTGTTTTTTTAATTCTCAACTAACTAGTCAGCTATTATTTTGAATTAGGTAGAAGTTTATACATTTACGGTCAGAAGTTATTTAATGTGATAACTTTACAAGAGAAGGGGTGTAGTAGATTTTTACCAATAAAGTAAAAAATGGAATGCAATAGAGATGAAGCCTGGAGGGCGAAAGAAATTGCTGAAAGTAAGTTTTCTACAAAAGATATAACGGGTGCAAAGAAATTTGCATTAAAGGCCCAAAGTTTGTACCCTGGTCTTGATGGTATTTCCCAACTTTTAGCAATTTTAGACGTTTATGTTGCTGCTGAAAACAAAATAAATGGGGAATTGGATTTGTATGGAATACTTGGTGTGAACCCATTAGCAGATGTTGATACTGTGAGGAAACATTACAGAAAGCTAGCTTTATCTCTTCATCCTGATAAGAACAAATCTATAGGGGCGGAAGGGGCGTTTCAATTTGTTTCTGAAGCATGGACTATTTTATCTGATAAAGAAAAAAGATCAATCTATGACCATAAGAGGAAAGGTAGAGTTTTTAAGCAAACTACTCAAAACAGGGGTTCACGGGCACCAAAACATCCAACTCGGAATGGCTTTCACAATTTCACAAAGGGAACAGCAGCTGGAACTAGGGTTACAAGTACCAAAGCAAAGGGTACAACTAATTCTCCAAAGGATGATGATATTAATGTCACCGCTAAAAGGGAAAAGTATCCCAATGGAAAGGGAGCATGTCCCACTAAAAAGGAAGCGGGTTCTGCTTTCTCGGGACCGGCCCCCACTAAAATGGGAGCGGGTACCACTAAAACAGGAGCAGATCCAACTAAAACGGGTCCCACCTGTGTTCGTTCGTCATCTGATAAGAAGGTGGCTCCTAAAACATTTTGGACCATGTGTAAAAGATGCAAGTTGCAGTATGAATTTGTGAGAATGTATCTGAACGGAAATCTTTTATGCCCAACTTGCCGTGGACCGTTTCATGCAACTGAGATGGCCCCACCAAACGCCAATGGCTCGTCAGAAGTTTCAGAAAACACAAAAGGGCTTAGCAAAAACGGGTCAAACCCTGAAACATGTAAGAACACTGGTGTTGGCATGGGTCATGGCATGAGCACCCAGTCTGGCCCATTTTCAGAAACACATGGTAGAGTAAAAAGGGACAGAGAAGAAGCTTATGGATGTGAAGATGCTTCGAGAAAAAAGATCTCTAAAAAAGAAGCTAAATTGTCCTTTAAAACAAAGCAGGATGAGAATGGCTCAGTTGAGGTAAAAAAAGATCTGGCCAATACGGGTATTATTAAGAATCGATTAATAAAGAAGGCTACAATGGAAATTAAAAAGAAATTAAGTGAATGGAGCTCAGAAATGGTAAAAGATTATTCTGTTGCTGACTCGGAGGACAATGAAACCGAAGCACTTGTGACTGATGTACCAGATCCTGAGTTTCATGATTTTGATTCTGAGAGAAGTGAAAACTGTTTTGAAGAAGGAAAGGTATGGGCTGGTTATGATGATCATGATGGGATGCCACGATTATATGCCATGATTGAGAACGTAATATCTGTAAACCCGTTTAAGATGAAGGTATGTTGGTTTAATCCAAAACCTGACAACAACGCGGGTCGGGTTCCTGGATTCTTGAAAGCATTTGGGGAGTTTAAACCAGGAAAAGAGGAAATCGTTTGCGCCCCTAATTTTTTTTCACACAGAGCTAACTTTACAAAACAAACAAGTGGTGCCATTCGTGTTTTCCCTAGGAAAGGTGATGTGTGTGCTCTATATAGGAATGGTCAAACATCAGATTTAATGAAAAATAATTATGATATTGTCGAGGTTGATGGTTATGCAGCAGAAACTGGGACGACAGTGACTCCACTTATTAAGGTTTCTGGTTTTAAGACTGTGTTTCACCGACATCTGGACCCGAACAAGACAAGGGTAATATTGGAAAATGAAATGTTGGTGTTTTCTCATCAAATACCATCGTGTTTGCTTACGGGCGAAGAATCTGCAAGGGCTCCAAAGGGTTGTGTTGAGCTGGATCCTGCAGCCGTCCCTCCCCAGTTCCTTGAAGTTACAGGAAATGTGGTTGAAGATGACGAGATGATGTGAAGGGTACTCCTAGTGCTGATGGTGTTTCTCCTGAACTTGGAGTTTGTTTTTTATATTTGGATGGTAGCATTATTTTTAGCGTGCATCATACAGTTGGACCTTGTCAAATGCTGATTGTCAATCATCTAATCTCTTTTTTGTTTCGGACTCTTATTTCAGAACGTTGGGGAATGTTTTGGTACAAATTCTTCTTTTGTGGTCAGCTTATGTCCTTTTTTAACCCAAAATATGTCACATTTAAGTATTGTAGAATGACTTATAAAAAATGTTGTTAATTTTTTTAGAGTTAATTACAAGGATGGTTCATGTGGTAAGTTGATATTACAAGTATGGTCTGCATGCTTATCAATCAAATTAGTGAGTAGTTTCATTAGGTCCACGTACACCTTCCTATGTTTTCAGCATGTTTGTTTGCCTTGTCATTTTGGAAAATGAATATTTTTGGACTGTTGTTATCAACCTCCTTTTCTTCAGGGACAAAAATGAAAAGCAAGCGCCAGTGGCGGTACGGCCTGAGCTATCTAGGCAGAAGTCGTCCGAGACACAAGTAATTCACAGTGGAGTTCCTAAAAATATGTAAGTGTGTTTCCTATATTATATGGAACGGTTTTGAGCGGTTGTGAGTTAAAAAGAGAAAAAATGATACTGTTCATCGGTATATTTGGGAAATTACTGTTCAGCCCCTATAAATTTTCTAATATTTTTGAAAGTGGTTGTGAGTGGATGAGAGAAAAAATTTTATGATAAGGGTATAAAAATATTATTTAATTGTAAAGTAGAGAAAAAAATAGTGATTTTTACTGTAATTATATGGATAAAGATAGGGAATTTACTGTGAATAATCTAAACCTAGCTATCTAAAATTTAAGTAGTAGACGTATGGAGTATGATACGAACTCAGCTGTGGTAGATGGCGGGAATTAATTTAAAATTAGGAAGTGGGTGGTTAATCCAAAAATTCAGAAGATGGGAAAGTGGGATTCAAACCTCCCATTAGAATTAGAGTATATACATATCTAGTTCTTGTTTAGTTTCAGTTGTCTTGGTTTTTATTATTTGTTTTGTAGTCTGAATTTGGAGATTAGCCCCTCTCGAATCGGGCCGACTATCTTGTTCAATTCTGCATTATCTATTCGTAGTTTCGGTTTCTATTAGAGTAGGAGTTGAAGTAAATGAATTCCTGCTTGTGATTGCTTTTAGTTTACTCTTACCCATTGTCTGAACCCTATCTATGTCAGATAACAAGGTTATGCTTTCAAGCTAGCGATGATCCAAGTTGTAAATCAACATTCATATATCACGACTCTCCGATTAGGTTGGGTTGGGTTGGCTCAACTCACATTGACATCAAGTTGTAAGCTTGAGTTTGGCTATATGCTTCAAAACTTTGCTTTTTTTAACTCATGAACGAACTCAATAAATACATAACTCCAACAAGATCGAATAACTCAAAAGTCTGGTGATTCGGTAGGCTTGTAAACATTGTACTTGTGGTTCCTTGGTCACCATTTTGCATAGATTGCTTTTTGAAAAAGAAAGTGACCATTTCAAAACTGCTTATTTGTTGCATCAAAATACAGCAAACAGATCATTTGGTTTAATAATCGATCCAGTTCTAATCATGTAGTACAACATGCACGTGTAATACATGATAGTGAAGTTTAACATGGTTACAAACACCATACAATGCTATGAGACCTTGTATTGCATCATGCATGCATACAATTCAAAGCGGCGATCTCATGGTCACATGTGCATTATAAATGAATAGTGTATGTCAAGGGGATTATGGTGCCAAGACTTGATGGTTCGTTAAAGATAATGAGGGTGGACTAAGCTAGTTGTGACCACTATGATTATAACTTTCAAACTTACACAATATGTTGGCCTTATTATGGGTGCAAACAAGATGAATGGTACAAATCTTGAAGTTTTCTTGAGATCGACCCAAAAAAGGTATGTCTGTGTGTCTTTAACAATCAAAAAGCCAACTTAACCAAGTATGACTAAAAACAGGTTACTAAAACATTGCATGCTCGATTTAAGAGGCCTAAAGATAATCGGATATAAACAAGAACTACTTACTGATACTCTTACTTGATTTTGCAACCTACATATTAACACCATAAGATATAAATTTATATAGTCCTGAAACAAAACATAATACAAAATGATTCAGTATGCCAAAAATGAGACTCATAAAAAAGACAGATTCTCAAACCTATCATAACGAAAAACAACATCCAGGAAATCATCTTATACAATGCCCGCATATGACATCTCAAATATATGAGTGTGTGTGTGAGCTCAAAACGATATGCAGACCTATATCTGTATTGGTGGACCTATAACTTTTTTTCATAGATCTCATGAATTTTTGGTTCCCAATTGTCTATCATTAGCTTTTAGATTTTTCTATTTAGTTCATACCAATTCGTCCATTCAGGTCACATAAAAATACTAAAGATGTATTAAATTTTAAACACAATAAAAATATGTTAATCGTCATTATAAAATACAATAATAATAAATAAAATATTCTTGAAGTTGCTATCTTGCATGTTATAGAAACTAGAGAAGCATAATAAATACTATAACGTGTTTTTACTTTTGCAACCAATTGATCGTCTTAAGATACAACTATTTTCCTATATAACAACTACAATCGCTAATCAAATTCTTTTGAAGTATCTTTCCATATTCTCTTAAATTGAATATTTAAACCCAAATCATAGAATAAGTTTCAATCTAACATGGGGTGGGTTTAATAAAATTGGGTAATAGCTAATGAATGGTCCAATGAACTAATAAGGTTATATTTGTTATATTTTTTGTAAGTTATTTGTTACTAGCGGGTTATACCCATGCTTCGACGCAACTGATTATAAACGTACATGAGGACGTCATAATGGTATATTCAAAATTTAAATATATATGAATGAGTTTACATTCAACAAATAACTAAGCTAGTATCCATATACATATATATATATATATATAAGTAATTGTATGTACTTGTTTTAAAGTTATCATTATTTATCTATATCATCACTAACTTTAGTAAACCTATGTATTACATTGATGAATAAATAAAATATTAAATAAAATAAAAATCTATTAATATATAAAGGATGTTCTAAGATAAAATATGATTGAAATCTTCTTTATTATAAAAAAATCTACTTTTTAATTTACTAAAAAGATATTTTAATCAAAGTAATCTATGTGATTATTTAATAAGAAAAAAAAGCGGTAAAAATTTGATGAGAATGAATATGGTGGTGGCACATGTCCCCTCTAGTCACCATTTTACTATCTCTTACTAATAAATAAAAATAAATCCGAACACTTGTCATCATTTTAAGTCATTTAATAATTGTTTTTCCTGCTTCTCTCTCCTCTATTTATTAATGTTATAATAGATATTTATTAATTAATAATTATCCATAATTAAAATTTCAAATCTGTTAACTTCAAACTTTTGAATGTGTAATATATGAGTTTATTCAATCAGTATAATACACAATATTTAAGTCATAACTTTTTATATTATAAACCATGTAACAGTAAATTTATTTAGCTCGTGTATCACACGGGATTATAACCTAATAGTAAATATATTAACATGAACAATGTTATTGTTAGAGTAAATATATTAACATGAACAATGTTATTGTTATCACCATATTACACAAAGGTTCTCGAGCCATTAAGTTTAAAAACAAGTAGTGAGATTTTAAATCATTTGTATAAATAAACATATACAATTTTGGCTTTTCGAACAACTATTTCATAAAACAAAATAATTTGATTACCAATATATATTATGTGTTATTTACTCGAAAATAATATTACTTATAACTCTATTACTAACCATTATAATTATTATTTTACATTGGTATTATTTTTGTTATTATTAGAATTATTATTTTTATATTTAATGTGTTTTTGTAATAAGCTTTATTATTGCTAAACTTAGTAGTATCCATTGCTAATATTATTACTTCTAAAATTTAAATATAAAATATTTTTATTTAATATATAACAAATCATTTTAAATACTGTTAGTAGTTATATTATTAATATTAATATTATTGTTGTTGTTGTTAATATTACTATTATTACATTCAATGTATTCATATGGATTTATAGAGTTAAATTAAAATCCACTATGTAATCATCGTACCACTTTTATAGGTGTCTTAAAATAAGGATGAAATTACTATTTTACCCCTCAAATACTTTATAAAATAATAAAGATATTCATAGCTCCGTATATACAATCTTTACATTTTTGTTTAATCGAAAAGCTTAGACTTTCTATAACACATCAAAGGTTCTGCGTTGAACCCATTTCTATTTGTGGTAGTTATGGATAAGTTATCAAGGTTGATGCAAGGGATAGTTTTACGATGCATGCTTTTTGCGGATAATATTGACTTAGTGGATGATAGTAAAAGGACCCTGGATATGCGGCTAGAGGAATAGCAAGCATTGTTAGAGGGTAAATGGTTGTAGATTAGTTGCTCATTGACTGGGTACCTATGTTGTAACTTTAGTGTGAAGCCGATCATGACGAGTCCGACATCAGCATTAGAAGCCAAGTAGTGTTACGGGTAACCAAATTCAAGTATTTAGGATAGTATGTAACAGTGATAAAGATATAGATATTGATATTACATACCAGATTTAGCCAGGCTGGTGCGATGGTAGCCTTCTTGGCATTCTATGACAAAAACTTCCCACCTAGTTTAAAGGTAAAACTTTGTACAGTTGCAGTTCGTCCAGTTATGCTATATGAAACGGGTTATTGGGCAATCAACAAGAATCGAATGTGTAATTGGAAGTAGCAGAGATGAGGATGTTATGGTGGGTGTGCATGAATACAAGGCTGGACCGGATAAAGAATAACATTTTTAGACGCTAGTTAATGTAGCTAGTATAGTGGATAATACTAGAGACGAGAGATTAAGAAGGTTTGGGAATATGTAGAGGAGACATATGACATTACCGGTTTGAGCAGTGGAGAACCTAAATGTAGAAGGGCAAATGACTAGAGGTAGCTCGAAATGATTTAGGAAGAAAAAATTAGACATGATCGGCTAGAGCACCTCTCTTAGGAAACAATCCAGTTAGGACTTGGAGATGTATGATTATGATTAAGCACATCCAGAGAAAGGTTTAGATATATCTTCTATAGGTTTTAGCTAGTAAACTTGCATGTTTGTGTCTGTTCTGATTATTGTACCTACTAAGAGTCACTATTTGCATCTTCTATGTCATGCTTTGTTGTTTTTCATGTTTTGCCTTTTGGTTTCAATAATATGTGTTTGTCTTTACTTTATACTAACTGGTTGGTATCTGTTGCTTGATGAAGTTATTTAGTGCTTGCTCATACATCTTATGTGTATTGATTGTTTTGTTCACTTAGTTTGTTCTTGCAGTTGGGGTGATTAGATCCCTCCTTAGCGCCGAGGGTCTCGCTAGAAATAGTCTCTCTATCCTCTAGATAAAATAATAAGACGTAAGGCTTGCTTACATCTTATCATCTCCAAACATGTTAATAGACTTGCTATGGACATGATGTATTGAGTATTCTTATTATATGGTTATATACATGTATATCTAGGACTTGGGTTTACTTTTATTAGTAATTAATTAAATAATAAATTATATTATTAATGGGAAATACAAAACTATAATACCGCATACAAATCGAATGTACCAAATAGCATAATCTATATGAATTGAAACCAATTCAAACCATAGTCTTTGGAACAAACTAAAAGAAATCTTTGTTAACTTAAATCTTGGAATGCTAAAGATTCTTCTAGCTTCCTTATATCTACACAATCAACAAACCAGAAGCTTGAGTAGTGGTTGAGGATTTTCGTTCAAGAAAGGTTTTTTAAAACAAATTTCGCGCCACTTCTTTGACGAATACATCTGTCTCTCGCTGTACAACAACCAAAACAGTAGTGGATTGTTGGAGATGTTCTCGCACCCGAGTTAACAATGGAAACAAAGGTGTTTTGAAGATGGAACCAAAAAAGAAGATGAAGTTAGAATGTGAAAGCAGTAGAATGCAGCTTTGCTTATTCAGTAGTGTAGATTTTTGAATTACAAAAATTCTACCAAATCACAACAAGGAACATATCCTTGTGTATATATATATATATATATATATATATATATATATATATATATATATATATTGTATGAGAATGAAATAGTTTCAAGAAAATATATACTAAAGTTCTCTTAATTAAGAACATTATACCAAAGGTCTCCTTGTTAACAATGTTAAACCAAAGGTCTCCTCCTCTTCTCGTTAACAAAATTATACCAAAGGTTTCCTTATTGATATTGAGTTAATCCTATAACTATTGATTGGCAAACACCCCAAGGAATGCGTAATTATTGAACCCACCTAAATTATACTAAGGCGCCTCTCAAGCAGCGAAATGAGTGTGCGAAGTGCAAACTGCACTATCAAAGCACCACATTGCTCCCACTTATAAATCCATTTACAATTTATTAGTCTTTCAATATGTGACAAGAACCCATTATATACTCTACAACTTCAAGTTTGTTTCATCAGTCACCAATGTAGGACAAAACTAACCACTTTTACTTATTTCATCAATTTTGAGCATCGATATCTTATTCATCTTAGCTCCGTTTTGGATATGTTTTGATTTGTTGTGATCCTCTCACAAACGCACTAACTAATAATCATATTAGTAACAAATAATAATACTAATTATTGTTTAAAGTTAGTAAAAAAACTCATTTTTTTCACTAATTTTCTAACGGTATATGCATAAGGCGCATTCTACTAAGAAGCAGTTATTAATAGAGAACCACATAAACCGCAATAAAGATTGTATGTAGTGTTTCTAAGATGTAATGGTAGAGAGAAAGAGACAATCACATAATTGCTTATTAACAACATTTAAAGAAATGAGCACAAGTATTTTATGTGTCTAGTTAATGATGCCTCATCTGTCCACTTTCTTATTTTTCTCTCTATAATTTATACATATCTACATATGTAAGCATATTATTTAGCAATGTTATTAGACTTCGATCGGATCGGGATTCAGTTAGGCCAACAGTCTGATCTACCCCAACTTGTTTCCTTCTTCATAAGCCGGCCGATTCAGCGGTTGGATCGGGATTGGTTCGTACCGGATTTTCAATTTTTGTTACTTTTTTATTATTGAGTTTAACGGGTAGGTCGGATGATTGATTTCAGTGTTGGATGTATAATTATTATTGAGTTATATACATATATCTATAAAATATATATATAAAATACTTATATTGAAGGAGTCTATATTGAAGTATATATAACTATATATATAATGTAAATATATAAATATATATAATTATGATATCATCCGGTTCTTAAATCCAGTCCAACCAATCGACCAGTAAGATGACTGGTTCGCTATCCGATCCCCGAGACATTGTTATTTAGTAATGCATTTTAACAATTAAGTACTTACATATACATATCCATACTATTTGATATTGCTTTTTAGAAGTTGTACGAATATACGTGTAGTGTCGCTATACATCAAAATTGCAGCTAAGTTTTCGACGATCTACAAAACAGTCAAACACTACGTAACATTAAAACAAAGAAAATCAAATTGTGTCTCATCCTATAAGGTTTATTCATCAACTTCACTTGTGAACTCATGGCACCAATTGTAGAGTTTTGCTTAATTTCTGATCAAATTTTTGATAAGGGAGTGGGCAACGAAGAAAGCAAATATTAGATTTTAACATTGTTACATCAAGGTTCGATACAAAAGGTAAGTGGTTTAAGGTCACAACAGAGAAACGATGGTGAGAGTGAGGGTTGGCTGTAGCTTGATGAGTTGATAGAGATGTCATGAGATTAAATTTAAGTAAATTATAATAGTAGTTTTTGTTATTTAATAACATGTGTATTTAGGTCATCTTACAAAGTTAAAGAATTAAATGACTTAGAAATAAAAATTACAGACCCTCGTTGGTTAAAGAAAACAGAGACTTTTTTTCCATCAAACTATTAGGACGGACACCATAACCAACTCTCGTATATTTGTTTACTTGATATCACTATTATTATTACTTATTTAGCATCATAGTTATTTCAGTTGATACAACACGAAGAAACAAATGCTCCATATGAGTTTTTTTAAGTTCTAATAAAACTTGGAATTTTAATCACTAAATCTATCAATATTACTAATACAGATAATTATTATTAACATAAACCTTTTTGAGTAAATTACAAATATTGTCCTTTAACTATGTTTAAAATTACGAATTTTATCCTTAAACTTTGATAAGTACACTAGCTAAATGTCCTCTATTTGAAAATTTGTCATGTTTTTTATGTCTTTGTCACTAAATGTCCTTTATTTGACAACTTTACCCTCGCTCTTAAAGGACAAAATATGTAGTTTTCATTCATCTTTTATTTTCTTCATTTTCTTTTATTTAGGTTTTTTCTTTATTTTATTTTATTTAGTTTTCTTTCTTTCTTTTTTCCACCACTTATATTTTATAAACTCATATTAAACGTAATTATTTAATTAAATTTAATATTTTTATATAAAATATAACTTTATTTATAAATGTTTTGATTAATTTATTAACAAATATATATATAAATCACATTACATAAAGTTTACCATGTACTAATATAGCATGAGGTTGTACATGCAAAATAAACCATATTATATATATATTAAAAGGCAATGTCGGTAGTGTGAGAGGAGTTACTGTAGCTAACAGTACCTCCTCTCATGCACACAGTACAACTCCTACTGCACAGCCCATCAATTTTTTTTTTGCCACCGCTAACGCCACCGCCGGGGCCACCGCCGAGTGACCGTCACCGGCGCTGCCACCGCCACCACCAACGTCACCACCATCTTCCTGCGTTATGTGTTCATCTTCATCCTGGCGACGTGTCTGGCGGCGGCGTAAATCAGACCCCAAGAGTCTTCATTCGCTGGACCAAACGGCGTCGTCGGAGAAACATTCCACTTTAAAGTGGATTCCGACGAACCAGAGAAAACCCACTTCTTCTAATCAAATCAAACAAACAAAAAAACACCCAAAATTACAACAACAAAGAGCGAATAACTCTACACAACAACATTAATCTTTAAAAAAAGATACCTCAACGGGATGTGGACGTGCACAGTTTACAATTCGCAACCACCAGACCTACCGCCGCCTACGACGCCATTCCCAATCCAGCTCCCATCTACCCGCTCTCGGCTCATCACCCATCGTAGATCCCTGCAGAAGAAGACATTGTAGAAGATGAAGTGTGTGTTTTTGTGTGTGTGATGAAGTGATGAAGATGATGAGGTGAAAGGGGTTTATATAGGGGAGAAGATGTGTGATTGAAAGGACGGGCGTAATAGTGGTCGGCAATGGTCGATGTGAGCACCGGTGGCCCTATGTTCGCCGGTGTTTGTTAGCATAGCGGTTCTCAAAGACGACGCCCTATGTTCGCCGGTGTTTGTTAGCATACCGGTGGTCGGCGGGCCGGATGCCGGTGGCGGTTCTCCGGAAGGGCGGTGGTGGTTCTGTGGGTTGCTCCGGCTGGTGACGTGGAGTGTGTGTTAGTATGTGCTCTGTAGTTTGCGTTGGCGGTGGCGGTGACGCCGGCGACGATGGTGGTGGCTCCGGCGGTGGTGGTGGCTCCGACAGTGGTGGTGTCTCAGACGGTGGTGGTGGCATCGAGAAAGAAAGAGAGAAAGATATGAGAGAGTAGATGTGGAGATTGTGTTTAAAGTTATTTATTTGACCGGATTCCAAAGTCTTATTAAATTTGATTGATAACCAAATTTCAATTCCATATTATATTTGTAACGGGGAATAGTCTGGTTTTTGTCATGAGCACACTTACTCTCTATTTGTCGTATAGTATGTGGGTTTGAACATCTCATGGAAGTCTATGGGCTTAATGTTTGTTTTCACGAGCACAACCATTATTTCTTTGTTTTATTTATTTAGAAAAGCATGAATTATTGAAAATTATTATTTTTATTAATCCCTTTGGTCGGTGGGGATTTTGGGTTTTTTTTAGCAAGCCTAGGGGCACATCAGTAATTTCGGAATCATTCGGCAACTAATTTTAGCATTTATAATAATGGTATTTTTATTTAGCATAATTTTTTTTAATCCTATTTTTTATTTAACATAAATTTTAACTTTTTAGTTTTAACTCAATACTTTTACATATTTTATAATTTAGTCTTTATATATTTTATCCACAAGGACTTTTTATGAATATATGTAATGATATTAAGTGACGGTAGTTTTTACGATAAGGGATGCTCTAAGATTTTACGTGGTAGTGATAGCTGTCACGACACGTTTTTATATGTGCATTCTAATATTTCGAGTCATGACGGGATTCCGCCGCAATGCGCGGAGATGAAAATCTAGTTTTATGTATTTACATGTATGATCATTTTATATTGCTTTTGTTAAATGCTATCCATCTCCGTAGATGCTACACTACACCCCCGTCCGTAAACCAAACTCCCATATATCCGCCATCAACTCCACCTTTTGTGCCGGCCTTCTATGCTGCCATGCACCAACATCAACGCAAACTTGCTACAGCCCTAAAACTGATCACTTTTGTCTCATTCCTGTCAATGCGTGTAACATATATCATCTCCACCAAAACCAACATCGTACGTACGTTTCACCATACGTACATTGGCAACCAATGGTTAAGTTGGGTCTTTTTGGATTTGTTAGCTGCATGCACTTCGACCCCAGTAGAGCTAGCTCTTCCATGCGCAATTAAGGACTAAGTACTTTTGGTTTATCTATCATGTGCCAAAGAGCGACGCGAATGGCCGGCGTCCATCGTGCCGGTATGTTCAGACATGCCATAATGTCCACGTACGTTATGTCTTTGTTGTTCATTTGCGTGTCTTTAAATATAGCCTTAGATGTTTAATGAAGAGGCAAGAAGAAATTGCGGCAAATATCGCCTTCGTTTATCTTTGTTTTTTTGGAGTCTAACCCGCTCTAAGCGTCATCTCGCTTGGGAGATTGACAATCTCAAATCGATCTTTAACAGGAATGCCAGTGGTTGGGCCAAACAGACTTCGTACGTGGTTGATAAATTTTCATGCAACTCGTATCTCTAGCGATAATATCATACAAAATGGGTTTGTATGTGAACTGATGGAGCCCGTTCAGAACAATGTCAGCAACATCTTTATACTACATCTATTTTCCTAGAATTGCCAATTCGTCAACCGTTGTTTTGATGTGCAGCGTGCACTCATGGTGGCAGACCTAAATGCACTTTAAAATATTAAGTGTTAATTAGGTATTATTATGCTTAAAAGTAAACACTACAAGAAAAAATGTTCTTTGTGTCTAAGTTTTTTACGATGATACAATTTCATCGCAAAAATGTACTAAACAATAAAAAAAATTACTTTTTTTACTTTTCCAGTTAAAATCATTTTTGCGGCGATACTTTTGTCGCAATAAATGAAAAATAAATTATTTTTGATTTTTTTAAGTGTAAATTAGTTTTGCGATGAAAAAAAGTCATTGCAAATAATATTTTTAAAATTTTTTTATATTACCTAAATTTTTTTAAGGGCGGGAAAATTCCCGGTAACTCATTTATAGCGACTGTTTCGACGCAAAAAATGATTATTAATTATTAAATCTTTAATTTTTATATTTTATTTCCGCAAAGTTTTTGCGGCGATTATTTCGTCGCAAAAAAGGTTTTAAATAATTAATTAATATTTAAATACTGTTTATATTACCTAATATGTTTATTGCGACGACTTATCGCCACAAAAAAGCTTTCAGAATTTTAAAGACGGGAAACTAAGATCTGGTTCGCCATTTTGACCGACAACCCCACCACGCCACAGCGCACCCCACTCCCCCACCGCCAAACCGCCATTGCCGCAATTAACCGTCGACCCCACCCCACTCCCCCACCACCATAACCGCCACCTCCACCGTCGACCGGCCCTACCCTACTCCACCACAGCCTTCGATCGCTGACCACCGCTGCTACTCCACCATCGTCGCTGCTCCACCACCGCCACCGCTCCCTTGCACCATAACCACCACCACCACTTCTTATTTCAGGTAATAACCTTATTTTTTCCTAATTTTTGTGTTAATTTATAGTTATTATTTAAAATTAGAGTTAGAAAGTTTATAGGGTTATTAAAAAATGAATCTTTAAGTTAGTTGAGATGAAATAACATGTGTGTATGTATGTACATAAGAATGTATGTATCTGGTGTGTTAATTCTTGTGTTAATTAATGTATGTATTTGTGTATGTATGTATATGTGTATCTGTGTATATGTGTATGTGTGTATATATGTTAAATTGAGATAAAAAACATGAGATTGTATGTATTTAATGATTTTTTTATTAGTTAAGATGAAAAAACATGAGAATGTATGTATTTGTTGTTGGGTGTGTATGTATTGTTATGGAGGCATTAGAATGTGGTTTGGTTAGACTGTGATTTGGGTATCTTGATGTGGATTAGGATTGGAATTATATAAAATGCTTAGTTTCTTTTAACATGTGTGTATAATTCTCCCTCATTTTATACTGTAGGTCACCCGTCTGAAATTAAATTAATAGAATTTAATTTCGGATAGTCCTCAAATTGGGACTGCTTTTCGAATGTTTTGTCTCATTTAGGATATAAATGTGTATAACTAGTTTATTATATAAGAAACATTCAGCAGCATTTCCCCTTTGCTCCCACGAATATGTATTTAATACACATATTTGGAGAACTAAGAGAAAATGTTACCGAATTTTTCTTAAATAATAAATCAGTTGAACTCAAACCGAATGTTTTACAAATGACCAATACATTCTTGCAACACAAGCAGATTAAGTCTTTTATCTTGACGAACCGTCTAAAGCCGGTCAAAGAGTTCAATCAAACAGACATTGAAAGGTCATCCAAAAGGTAAATCATCAAAAGATTTGGGACCTAGATATTATCATGGAAAATAACAAAGCAGATTTAATACATGACAGCACTTCATCTGGATTTTTATTGTCTACTGACTTGGATAATTTGACTTATTATGTTTTGAGTAGAGATAAACAATAAAGTCGATATTTCCCTTGAACATTTCGATGTAAAGGACAATGCAAGCGAAGATACGGATGATGGTTGAGACAATGATGCAGGACAAGGCAAGCGTGGGAAGACTTGTTACTATATTTGTTGAATTTTGATTTACTTGTGTTTTTTTGTTCCCTTGAATTTGCAGTACAAGGCAAACGTAGGAAGACCACACTTCAGGGTATGCGCAAGAGAAATCCTCAAGGAAATTTACTCACTATTGAATTTGAGCAAGGTACGCATGACACCTACAAACCTGTAGGTGCCAATCAGGCGACCTTTGTTTCACTGGTTGGCACCCTCGTTGACAAATTTCCTCAAAACTACAAGAGATGGAGAAAGATACTTGCATAGTTGAAGGTGACTATCTGGCCTTACTTAAAGGTTAAATTTTTTAAAATTCAATTCAGTGTTTAAATATATATGGACTAAGCTATTTGTTTTTCATTATTTGTAGATGTATTTTGATATGACTCCACACGAAGGTTGAGGGCAGGCATTAAGAAATATGTTGTAAACCGGTATAAAGATCATAAATACCGGTTCAAACAAAAGCATTTTAGCAAAAAAAGTGGGGGGGACAGGGTTGATATTTCCGATGTTGTGAGACTTGGCATGCAAGAATCTGAATGGAAAGGCTATGTGGATTATTACACTTTTCCTGAAGTCAAGGCTCGGTCTGCAACCAACAAGTCCAACAAAGGGAAGCAGACGATCAAAGGACATGATAGCCGGACATCTCTAGCGCAGTGTCGTTTTATGTTTGTAAGTTGTTTTAATCTAATGTGTTTATAAATTGTTTTATATGTTTGTAAGTTATTATTATATGATTATATATCTATATATTGTGTTTACAGCGGGAAGAGGGTTCTGATGAACCTGGTAGTGCCATATTAGCATATCGCCGCTTCTATACCGACTCAACCCGTTGCATACTATGTACGTAATGTACATACCTTAAAGCTTATAAAAATGAAGTAATATATAACATCCCCATATATATAACATTTGTTATTGTTTTTATAAACTAAATAGGAGGAAATAGTCGAGCTTCAACAACAACACCCTGAATTATCAGAGAAGCAGATCATACGGCAGGTCTTGGGGGAGCGGCCCGGGTGGGAACGTGTCATCGGACCAATATCAAGCGTGCCTTCACAATCCCCACCTCCACTTCATAGAACGGATCAGCGGATGTTCTCACAGACTGAGGTTGAGCAGATGATAGCAGCGATACTAGCAAGTGAGTAAGAACAATGACAGTCTCAGATAATAACTAATATGATGACACAAATGTAGAGTCAAATCCGAACCCAAGTCCAGAGTGTCTTGAAAAGATGTGGTCATTCTCAACAAAGTAATGATGAAGATGATGAAGGTGGGTTGTCAAACGCATAGCATTTTGATTTGATGTTTGTTATGAATATTTTAAAACGTTGTGGATATTTGTTTTGTATGACTTGTGAACTCTAGACAATAGTTAGTTTTTATGTTATCTTTTATAATTACGATTGGTTTAATTATTATAATAGTATTAGTAACAATGAACAGCAAGTTTAGTACACAGGAATACCTGGGTGGATTGCTGCAAATGCAGCAAAATATTAGGAAAAAACAGACGGTTTTTTGCGGCAACTTTTCGTCGCAAAAAACATTTTGGCCAAAAACTTTACGACGAAGAAACGTCGCAAAAAAGATTTAAGGTCAAAAAAAATTGCGGCAATAAATCGCCGAAAAAAGATTAATGAATTATTAAATTATAATATTTTTAATATTAAAAGAAAATTAAAAACATTTACGGCAATATGTTTCGTCGTAAAAACTTTTTTCAAGGAATTTCCTTTTTTTTTTTAAATGTGGGCCTCATATATCTTTCGTCGCAATATTAGTTGCAATAAACCTTTTGCGACCAGTTATTTACGGCAAATATATAACGATGAAATAATCGTCTCAATAAACATATTACGACGAGAAACTAACATTTTACGACCATATTTGTCGCCAGCAAAAGGTCTATTTTCTTGTAGTGAAAGAGTGAGGAATAAAATGGGTTCGTGTTGATATGTTGAAGCAAGTGAATAGGAAATAGGGAATTACTAGCCTTGGGTGAATGTAAGTGGTGAATTGGATTTTTCTTGTTTTGCTAAACTCGTGTATTAATTGTTGCAATTAGTAACTTATGTAATTTTTTAAAATAATATAATTTTTAGTTTTAGTTTTAAAAAATATTATGACTTTTATAATTTTTATTAATTTTATTAGAAAAATAATAGCTAAATTAAACAAATAAAAATATAACAAATTTAAAATCTATAAATAAATTTGTATTTAATGAATAATAAATGTTTAATTTAAATTAGTTATATAAAAAATGGTGAGAAAAGAGAAATATAAAAATAGGTAAATAAAAATGAGAAAATAAAATATTAGTATAATTAAGTTGCATATTTCGTCCTTTAAAGTGTAAGGGCAAAATGGTCACTTGTTAAAAGAGTAGGAGTAAATTATAAATTTTATCCTTTAAGTTGTTTAAAATTATGGATCTTGTTCTTAAATTTTGATAATTACACTGAACATGTTTTATTTAAAAGTTTATCATGCTTTATGCCCCTTTCTACTAACAGTTTTAACATTTTCAGTTAGTTTTGTGTGAATGTTTCATTTTGTTCTTATCCATTAAAGGACGAAATCTACACTTTTCCTTAATTTTTTGCATTTTGTTTTTATTTTATTTACTTTATCTTTTTCAATCAATTTTATTTTATATAATTTATCTGAAATATTATTACTTAATTATTTTAATCATTTTTTATAAAATATACTTTTATCTATAGGTTTTTAATTTATTATATTTTTTATTTTTAAAAATTAGTTATCTACCTTTCTAATCATACGAAAACAAGATGGAGAGCTTAAAATATATTTTTTTATGTTAAAAAATTTAAACTAGTAATCGATTTTGTTTCATCATCGCTTTTTTTATTATCTTTTTGGTATAAGAACTTTAACTATTTTAAACAGTGTGACTTACGGTTTATATTAGAAACCTATTAGAGACCATATGATTTTAGTATATAACTTTTTATATTTTACTTGGTTCTAATTATTCAAATTGAGCTATACGTATAATTAACGTTGATTAATATATGGAATTTTTAAGTGTTTATACTGAAAAAAGTTCAATAAACTTAATCGTAAAACAAAACCAGAGCAAACCCTTAGTAATTGTTTGCTTCTATTTCGTTTTAATTTTAAGTGGTTTGGTTTTGATTTTCATTGATAAAAAATCATTATTAACAGCTTAAATAAAACCATAAATAAAAATGCATTTAATAAAAAAATTGAATGATTGTTTATTTAAAAAATCTGAGTAGTTTTTTAGTAACCTTTTAGTATATTTTATTTCAAATTTATGTTACGCGCTTAGAGCATTTACAGGCCGTTTTGTATATTTGTGTGAGTGTAATCCTTATATTATATGAATGATTTAGGTGGTTTGTGAATGGAGGAGAGAAAAGTTACTGTTCAATCTGTAAATTTAAGGAATTACTGTTCAACTCTTATAGTTGTTAATATTTTTAAAAATTGTTATGAGTGTGGGAGAGAGAAAAGGTAATGGTAAAAGTATAAAAAATTATTTAATTAAAAACATGAGAGAAAAAGTAGTATTTTTAATGTAGTTATATGGATAAAGATAAAGAATAAATTGTGAATGCACTTATCAAGCTATATTATATATATATTAAAGTTATAACGCTTAGCTACAGTAACTACAGTAACTTATATAATTTTTTTTTTTTTTAAAAAAACTATACGTCTGCAGCCACAGCCCACACCGACCACCACTAACCGTCACAACCAAACCATCCCCTAATCAACCACCTCCGACTCCCAATCGTAACCATCACCACCACTAACACCACGCAAACACAGTCATCGGAACACCATCATTACCATCGCAAGCTTCGCCGCAGCCGACCTCTACAACCATAATAACCACAGTCGCGACATCGTGACCATGCCCTATGGTCGACCTCCCTAATCACGACCACCACAAACTTCCATCACCACAATCAGCACCGCCGCGACTATCCATCTACTACCATCGTCATCGCGACCGATAACCACAGCCGGAGCAACCGTCCTCGATCGACACCCATCACCAAATCGACCACCATCTTCCAAACCGACCTACGACCGATTCTTTCGCCTTCGATTCCCGTGGCTTGGTCGCGTGTAGGAGAAATTAAAGACCACTACAGTGATCGGGATGTCGAGGGGAGTCCGGATTTGCGTGCCACTCGCCGGAGGAGTCGCCGGTGGCCGGAGGATCGGAAATCGCAGGGGAGAAGGGGGAGAAGGGTCGCGGCTGCCCTGTTCTCTCTCTCTGATTTTGGGTTTTAAAACCCTAAAATGAATTATCATTTGTTTATATAGTAGGTTTAAATGAAAGGGTTCGTTAACAGGTCGGTTCGTAACGCGTCTAATTAAATTTTTTTGCGTGGCGTAATAAATTTCATTTATCGTTAGATTCGGTTATGGAAACGTCATAAATAATCAGAGATTAATAATTTTATCGTATTTAAAACGTACCGAACAGTTAAACGATACTGCGAAATCGACACGTTATCGGTTTTACGCGTTTTCCTCTAACGAGCGCTTTTATTATTATTATTAACTTTATCATTATTTTATTATTATTATTCTTACAAAGTAGTAAAATAGACTAATTCGCGATAAACGGAGAAAGTTAATTTAAATAGTATTATCGAAAAATTCGGGTTGTCACATTACCCCCTTGTTCTATTATAAGGTAGCATAGATATTTAAAAGGAATATAGTTTTGTTTGTTCATAACACAATTGCTTTAAAAATTTCTATTACAAGGTAGGTAGCATAGATATGGAACCGCATAGATATTTAAAAGGAATATAGTTTTGTTTGTTCATAACACAATTGCTTTAAAAATTTCTATTACAAGGTAGGTAGCATAGATATGGAACCCAAATGTACGTTTATTAGGCCAACTAACTAGCCCATAAATAAATAAATCATGGTTGTTCACTTGTTGTTATTATTATTATTATTATTACTATACTTTAAAATACAAATGGAGGACAGTATTGCGTGACAGCTGCCTATTAGTTTTTTTTTTAATAGAAAAGTTAAAAGACAATAGATTATTATTTTAATAGATTATTAATTAAAATAATGATAAGTATATCATGTTATAACTTAATATGTTTGGGTTCAAGTCTAAGTAGCAACTTTTTTTTCTTTTTTTTTCTTTTGGTTTTGTATTTTTTTTCGACTCAAACACATGTTTTGTAAACATGAATTGGGCTTGCTAGAGTTTAGTTATGTAACTTTTTTTTTTATTTTTATTTTGTGATTTGTTTTGTTTTTCTTATATTTCTTTTGGGCTCGATAAAATTATTTTATCACTTTTACGAATTATGATGAAGTAGCCGTTAAGGTTATCGACGGAGTGAGAGTCGTGGCGGCAGGTTTGTTTTACCTTTCTACATGATTTAGGATTTTACATTGGAATGGTAACCGTTACATTTTGTTTGACATTTGCGTTTTGATATTTGGGATCATGACGAAAGACCCCGCACAACGGGCGGGGCAAAAAATCTAGTTTACATTTAAAAACAAACCATTTGATTGAATACTAAAAATTAAAAATCACATCATAAACCAAAATCTTACTCTCCAACTAGTTTCGAATATAAACTATAAACCAAATAACTTGAACGACTAAAAAATCTTGTACCAAAAAAGCTGAAAATCTAGTTTCTAATTTCAATTAGTTTTATTACAAAGATAATGAATAAACTGAACAAATTAAAAAAATTTATAAAAATAAAAAACTATAAATAAAATTACATTTTTCATAAAAAAAAATAAAACTAAGTTATTACTAATATTTATGATTATTTTCTTAAAAAGGTCTAAAAATAAATAAAAGTAAAGAAAATCAAATTGAAAAATAAAGAAAGAAAATAAAAGATTAATAATAACAGATTTTTTTATTTTAAGGGTTAAGGGCAAATAAAATAAAAATGGTTAGAAAATAGAAAAAAAGAAGTAAAGTAAATAAAATAAAAACAAAAAGAAAAAATAAAAGATTAGTGAAAATTACAGATTTCGTCTTTTAAGTAGTAAGAGTAAAATGGTCTTTTACAAAAAATAACTGAAAACATTAACTTTTGTTAGTAGAAAGGACATAAAACATGATAAGTTTTTAAATAAAGAACGGCCAGTGAATTATCAAAGTTTAAGATCAACAAGATCCATAATTTTAGTTATACTTAAAGGATAAAATTTGTAATTTCTTTAGTTAGTGGAAAAGACATAAAACGTAATAAATTTTCAAATAAAGAACACTCAATGTACTTATCAAAATTTAAAATCAAGTTTCGTAATTTTAATAATATTTAAAAGACAATATTTGTAATTTACTCAAAACATTTTTCGTTTTCTTCAAACAAACAAAATGCAACAGATATAATAACCGGCCATGTAGAAGCACATGATAGATAAACCATTTTATCATATTATAAAACAAGAAATATAACAGAAGATTCAATTATGAATATTTCTATTATTATTTTCTTATGAAACACGTAGGTAACAACTAACAACTAGTTTAGGTCTTCAGACTTGGTTCAAGTGGTAAGAACTCCCCCTCTCAAAGTGGAGGTCAAGGGTTCGAACCTCTTTGATACCGGTTTGGGGACATTTAGAGCAATGAAGAGAATCTGCCTTTAAGCCACTGTTGCGGACGCCGATTCTCAGAGCTCGACCCCGGTTTTCATCCGGCTGTTACTCCAGAGGAGCAACCCTTGTGGAGGCAGTACGGTTTCCGGGGGAACGCCTTAACCAAGTCTGACAATCCAGCGTGGACCCGGTTCAGACAACATAGTCTGGATCAGATCTTGGCTAGGGTCGCCCAGGGACCGATGTGATATTGGGTACTCATAAGAAAGTCACCGTTCAAAAAAAAACAAATAGTTTAGGCGCAGGTGGAGAGAGATAGCGTATGCATTTTAATTATTATATAGCTAAACAAAACAACTATGAATTAATCTCGATCGATACATGAAATACATAAACTGTTATTAGCAAACATAAACTTAATGTCACCCGCGACCATGATACAAACTTCAAAATTTAGGCAACAAAAGCACTTATGAAGAAAACAAGGAAAAAGAGTAGTGAAAGCATAACGGGTGTGATTGCTTCATGTTTGAACCCATGTGAAGGAGTTGTAGAGGCAGATGACGTTGCGCTTCCTCCTGCTGCTGCTGCTGGTGTAGATACTGTGTTTGTAACGTTACTGAAGATTGCGGCATCCGGTGAATTTGGAGGCAACTTCAAGAGCTCTAGATATAACGTACATATATATTAATTAGATATATACAAGCTATTATGGATATAATATCTTTAAAATAAAACTAGCTTAATTAAGTACGTATGCATATATACTTTGCTACGTTACTTTAATAGTTTATTATAAGATCGATAGGTACATAAGATAAAATATATACCAAAAAGCAGACGACATATGGAAAGAAAACAAAGAGAGAGCGACTTTAATTTACAGATACATAGATAACAATTAACAATCATACCGGCTTTTAAAGTTGTTTATATATATACAAATTTCAAACGTGAAAATTTACATATTATAAAAGAAAGAAAAAAAACATAAGCCGCAAAATTGAAAATTAGATATGCTCTACAAATCAACATAGCATTGTAAATAGTTTGTCGGTTCTAAATTAAGAGAAAAAAAAGTTGTAAAAAGCGAGCGGTAATGAGTTTACATGTGAAAGCAAGTCAATTAATTAATTAGACCCGGCCACATGCAAGCAATTCACTACTACCAACCTTGACATTTGATCATTAAATTTCAGTATTTAATTTTGCGGGATTATTATTGGGCGGGAAGAATTAATTAAGTAGAATTTAAGATTAATAAAAAAAAGTTGATGGAATGAATGAATTAAGTACGTAGATGGGCGTGGGGAGAGATGAATTGAAATTGAATGATGGATATGATCGATATGATTAATTACTTGGGCAATCAGTGATGGTTGCGTTAGGGATGTTGCAGGCGGAGGGAAGCTGAAGAAGGCGAGGCTCTTGAATGTTCATCTTTTGCAGGGTGGGGTTGGTGCCGTTGTGGATCTGCTGAATGAGGAAACACAAACACGCCGGATTACTCTGTTTCATCCCCTCCACCGACTCACAGCACTTGTGCTGCGGCGTCGATTCCTTCCCCGAAGCAAACGCCACGCACGTCATCACATCCGGTAGCTTCGTCGAGCACTGCTCCGCCAACGACGACGCCAAACCACCACTTCCACCCCACCATACCACCATACAACCCACCACCACACAATACACGAAACTACTAACATTAATTGATGCCCCTATGCACCTCATTTTCAAACCTTAACCAACACCGCCAAACGTATTACGTATATATACGTACGTATATATATATATGTCTCTCTCTCTATCTCTCTCTCTCTCTCTCTCTCTCTCTATATATATATATATATGTACGTAGGTTAATTAAGTTGTGTTACATGAGCTGTTTGATGCGATGCGATGAGTGAATGTTTAGTTATAAGGGATGATCGATCATATATCTATTTATAAATAGAAGCAAGCTAGCTAGGTAAGCAGGTAGGAGGTGGATGGAATTGAAGATGAGATGGATCGATATAATGCATGCATGATTAATGGAGTTGGTTGGGTGTCAAGTGGAGTTAATGTATGTAGTAATGAAAATAATGGTGTTGGCAGCTGTCTACATTGCATGCCTTGAGGACGGCGTCCTTGTCTCTATATCTTTAATGACGACTTCAATTCATATATATATATATATATATATATATATATATATATATATATATATATATATATTTTTAAAGGTGAACGTCAAGAACTCGCGTATGTCGGGAGATGTATACTATGTTGTCTTAACCGGGCCCACGCTACAGAGCCCCCACGCCGACCAACCGATACCAACCCCTCGATGAGAAAGCTCTATCGCCCAGGTAAACCCGGAGAGGAAAACTCACCCGGAAGACTCGAACCCGGGTTTCTCCTGTCCTCATCCTCCGTGACCACCACTGGGCTAGCCAGTGATGGTTATATATATATATATATATATATATATATAACCAGTGATGGTTATATATATATATATATATATATATAGGGAAACATTCTATTGAGAACCATATATATGTAAACAACTACTAAAAATCACATAAGCAATGGACATAACACCTCAATAAAACTAGTAATACTAAAAATGATGGTTTGATTTTATTTTTTAATCATTTCTTTCATTTTAACACCTCTCTCCTTAATTTTTAGAAAAACTTTAAAATATTCATATATGCAATATAATGTGTGTGCATTAATGCACATTATCAAAATACTATAGATATCATGATTTTTAAAAATTTATCTTAAAAGTAGTAAAATTACAAAGATTTTGATATATTTATTTAATAAATAGTATAAGAATTAACGTGGTTCTTTCTGGTTCTTTACATATTTACGGTTCTCAATTGAATGTCATTCTATATATATATATATATATATATATATATATATATATATATATATATATGGTCAGAATCATTTCAGAACTGATAAATAATTTTAGAACCATAAGAACTCTTATGAACCCTTAGATCATTTGATCAATGACTCAAAATCAAAAATGTTATTTTAGTAACTTATTGGAATAATCAGGAGATTAAACAACCAGGGTAATATAGGAATTTAATATCATTCTTTCATATCACTTCCTAATTTATATCCACTATTTTCTCCTTTTAATCCCATAAAATCATTTTTCTTTCCTGGTTGTTTGCATCTTCTTCGATGACTCGGAGGAGCGAGTCATCGGAACTCGGGCGAGTTAGGGCGGGAGAAGCGGAGAAAGAGTAGCGAGAAAGCAGAGATGAGTTGTTGGAGACGATGTTTTGAGTCTGATTCACGACGGCGAACAAAGCTCCGACGAGATGCTGGTTGATGATCCTTTGACCACCCAATAATCGGCCGGCGATGGGTGCGAGTGAGGAAGCAGATCGGCGAAGAATACCACTGAAAGCCATTTTCCAAAGCAGTGAGGGTTTTGAATTGGGGTTTAGGGTTTTCTCCTTTTAAATCCCCTAAAATCATTTTTCTTTCCTGGTTGTTTGCATCTTTTTCGACATTACCAGTTTATATGCATTTTAAATCCCCTAAAATCTCCACTATATTGTCATTAATATTTGCGTTTACTTTATGATTTCTTATTTGATTTTTTAGTGGATTTGCAACGCTTTCATTTAAACTTTTAGGAATTAGTTTACAATAAATGTAGTCAAAATAAACATTTGTACTATTAATCTTTATATAAGTTATATAGGACTCAGTTTTATTTTGTCTAAGATTGATCATATAATTTATGTTCTATTAGTTAGGGTTTATGATAATGATTAGACTTCTTTTAATTATTAAAATTGTTTATAGGTTTTCGTTTTATGTGAAATATATAGTATTTTACTCAGATATAATTGTACTTATTCAGGTTACTAGTTTAAGATTTTTATTGATGCTAATTTTTAATGTTATAAATGGTATACATTTATATAATGTAAAACTATATGAATATTAAGATTTGCATATATGTAAATAGATGATGTACTTGAGTTGATAAAATTTACATATACGTTAATAGATGATTTGTTAGAAAGTGAGTTTAATCGATAATAAAATTTACATATATGTAAATATACACTTATCCATTAAAAATGGTTGATAAGTTTGAAGAATTACATATATGTAAATAGTATACCGCAGATATGTTGAGAAGTGGGGATTAATAGTGAACTACGTCTGCTACCTTAATTAGAGAGAGATGAAATAACAAGACTACCCCCACGTGGGAGGCACGTGGGGTGACTTAACGACAGAAATAGACGGTAGTCCAATTTGGGGACCATGCGCGTAACAAATTTGTAAAATATTGGACCAACCATATAATTTCAGAAAGCTAAGGACCAAAAGTAAAATCTGGCCTAACCACAGGGACCACCCATGTAATTAAGTCTTTTAACTTTTTAACTTTTGAAAAGTTAAAATGTCATGTTATAGTGTTTGGTAATATAATTGTTATGAGAAAGTAAGTTAATAAGTTACTCATACTAAATTATTAAGTTATTGAAAAAATCAATAAATAGTTTTTTAAAAGCAATGTCAAACACACCCTAGCTCAGGTATAATTAATTGGTAGGTTGGTGTTGAGTTGAGTGGAGATGCAAATAGTGAATGAAGCCCAAAGTCGACCCATTGACCGAGGCCCAAACGAGTTGAGTTAAAGAAAAATAAAATGAAATGAAATTTATAGGGATGGTTTTGAAGTTGTGATAAAGCAAGCGAAGCAAAGCAAAGCAAAGCAAAGCAAGCGTTCATTGAATTGAACTAGGAATTTATCCCGCGCTTCGTCGCGGGTTCGAAGTGCGGGTTGGGCTAGCTTACGACATTTTGTAATTTTACCTGGCATCCAGACCTATATATGTCCAGTCGGGCACGTACTCTTAATGATAACTGATGAATCATGGCTGCTAGTTAGCGACAAAATGAAACGTGCAGTTCAAACCGATACACAACGATTCCTTACAAAATGAAGCTGCAATCTTACTTTGTAGCAAAAAAAATACAAAGCCCAGACTGAATGTGCCTGCAAAACAGCATACTTTACATTATTGTCAAACTTCATTAATAGATTAATATAAATGTCCTAACATAAAAACTCATACCTTGGTTGATTATATTTCGTAAGGGGCGATTTACGGATCATTTGGGTATCCGTTTTATCACCAAATCTTTGAAGCTTAAGGGTGTTTAAATGCCTTTCAAGTTCTACTGAAACAACGAAACAGAAATATAACTACCTAAACATAGGTAGTTAGTAATGATAAGTAAGATAGAGTATAAGCGCTAGAAATAAATATTACTTTGTTATAAAAAACCTCGAAGTCATACAACCTGATATATTGGAATACTTTAATACGGTTAGGTTTTACAGTCAAAATCAGAGCATCTATTTAATTATATAAAAAACCTTCAGATATAAAGCTCATGTACATCACCCAATCGTATAACTTCCACATAGATATAAAAGTCACTTCATTCTAACGAATAAGACATATAACATAGGGAAAAATCTAACTACAAATGGATTGGATACTTAGTAGGAGAGGCTACTATTAAAATACAATATACTTAATGGCTGTAGAGGTTACCTCTATAAGTTGTCAGCCGTTAAAGTGGACCTCAAAGTCTACTGGAAGCCCTGATCAACAAAATAACAAACATACAAATATTCACTTCACATAATCTGCAAAAGTTGCAATATCAATTTTAATGATAAGCAATACCTAAATGCTGCCACTGCCTACACACACATATCAAACTTATTATTATCAAAATGATAAGGTTTTAACACAACATTCCAAAATTCCAAAAAAAATTTTTGCTACTGCAGACTTCATAAAATGTAAAAATTAATTAATAGAATGGAAACACCCAAATTCCACACCCATCAACCTCTGAAGCAGCAAAACATGTTACGCAGAGAGCCATAAAAAACCCATCAGATATATGAAAAGACAGCAGGAGCAAGACAGGTAACTCAAATTGGTAGATAACACACAAATATAGGAGATTAAAACTGAGTATACAAAGACATAAAAGAAGACATATAGCATTAACCAACTGCCATTGTAAATGTTAAGAAGTATGTAAACCTCCAGATATAAAGTTCATGTACATGACCCAATCGTATAACTTTTACAGCAGCAAAACATATTACGCAGAGTGCCATAAAAAACCCATTAGATACATGAAAACACAGCAGGAGCAAAGCAGGAAACTCAAATTGGTAGATAACACACAAATATAATTTATGCTCCCAAATCACAAACCCAGTATGAGAAATCCCAAACAACAAACCTAGTTTATGGGAGATTAAAAAATAAAGGGTAGATAACACACAAAGCAGCAACATTCAAAAGCCCTAAATCACAAACCCAACGAAAACCCAAAACCACAAACCGATCAAACTCAAAACTAACTCAATCAAGTACCAAATTCTCATCGAACCACAACCTCCAACCCTAAAATCAACCTAATCAAGTAAACAAAGGTTTGATGATTGAAGATGAACATCCATACCTGTGTAGACACAAGTGACGTAGATGAGAGTCTCCTTAGGGCCAGCCATGGCGTCAATCGGAGTGGCATAACCAGGTCCGTTGTTGCAGCAGCTGCCGTTAGCCACCAGAGCACCGCCGATCGGAGCTATTGGGACGCCCACGGCGTTTGCTCCGCCCCACATGATCGAACTCCGGTTGAGGGTTTCACCGGAACCCCGACGGCGGTGGATCTCGCGTCCAATTGGGGGTTGGATCTCCCCCATCACCACCGCAATCGCCACCACCATCGGATGAGAAAGTGCGCAGGTGGTTACCGGTGTGGGTTCGAAGGTGTGAGAAGTACGCAGGTGGTTACCGGTGTGGGTTCGAAGGTGTGAACTACTGTGTACACCGACAATGAGGATTTATATATATATATAATTGAACTGAACTGAACTGAATTTACAGAAGAAAATTCTTATCTCCTTCCTGGTCTGATTCAATCATGGCGTGCAGGGTTGTATTCCGAAGTGTGATGCTGACGGAGCTATGCCCTAAACCCACTCCCACTCCCACTCCAAATAACCCCTTTTCCTTTTCATTCCTCAATCACAAACCAGCATCCCATTCCCATTCAAGAATACGTGGTGGAGGATGCTATGGAAGAATACATCATCTATTTAATTGCTCTTCATCTTCCTCTTCCTCAACCGACAGTGACCAAGAACCCCCTCAAGAATCCGTCCTCAAACTTATTTCAGGTCTCAACTTTATCTTGCTCTTGCTCTTGCTCTTGTTTTTTTAACACCATTATCATTAATATTCTCGACTTCACTTTGCAAATGACGCTCTATCTTCTCCTCTGCAAATGGAAATGTTATACTGAAATTATCTCAACGACGATGTTGCTATTTCTCTCAGAATTTCACTTGTGGATAACTCAATTTATGCTCATGCCTTCTTCAATTGCTCAAACTCTGACCACATACCATTGCTCATTACATCACTCTTTTAAATTATTATGTTGCTATTTACAATTGCTACTTTATGTACATAAATTATTATATAAATCATAGCAAATAAACACTTTGAAGTTGCTTATTCCAAAAGTTACTAAGCCCTTTTGATATTTAATCCCAAACACCCTCTCTAACTGTTGACTTTGATTCAGAAGTTTCAAAGACTGAAGGTAGAGTTGGACAGACCACAAACATGGTTCTTGGAGGTACTGTCACTGATGATTCAACCGATGAGTGGCTAACTCTTGATCAAAAGGTAGTATATCTTAATATTTCTGATTTCTCCACTACATTCACTTGTTTATTGCTAAAGCCAAGTTCATTAGCAACTGATGCAGAGGTTAAACAATCAATGATCTAGATAACAAATTACATCTTTTTATTACTCTTTCCCTCTCTCTCTCTCTCTCTCTACATATATACAAGTGTGTGTGTGTGTGTGTGTAAGGGTTATGTACGTGGAGGCCATTCACATACTTCATTAAGGGGAGAGTGGGTGAGCTTGCTTTCGAAAGTTTACAGTTTCCCGGCGGCTTGGGTCTTTCATTCGGGCCCTCTTGTCCAGCCATGGATTAAACTGACATATAGACTACCCAAGTATGTATCCTGTTCTGTTTGTTCCAAATCCACCCAAAACACAATCTGGGATATTATAAAAATGACCCTCGTGTGAGACAAACTTGTCAATATTTTCGTTAAGTCTATACAAGGGTATTTTGTTTTTCGAAGATAGGCATGTTTTGAGTGAACTTGGTATAAATGAACCACAAACTTATCGTGGTGATCTATAAAGTAGTTTCAATATCCATGCGTCCTTATTGAGAAATATTAAATTCATTGGTAGCCCCGAGTCTTGACCTACTTTACACCGAATAAAAATCATATCAACTCAATTGACCAGAAAAGTCAAATACAAAATCCTATGGTAACTTCAGAGAGAAGGTGGTAATATTTCACTTAACAACATCACACTATAGATTGATATTATATATTGTTAAATGATTTGCTATGTGGTATATTTTGTTTCTGAGTTAAATGGTTCTTCTAAACAGGTAAATACCTACCCAACAGTAAGAGGGTTTACAGCAATTGGAACTGGTGGTGATGATTTTGTGCAAGCTATGGTAATTGCTGTTGAGTCAGTAGTTCAACATTCAATTCCACAGGTACGTTTTTTTTCCTGCATCCTGCAACTACATGTCAGGGTTACTAATGTTTTAACTGGTTGTCATGTATACAAGATAACAGAGCTGGTGCTATATTATTTGATGAGAATAGCAACATATTATGTAGATGCCCTTTTCTATTTTCTGCAAAAGCAGTGGACTTTGTTATCTCTTTTGTGTATGAAAATGCTAGTTTGAAATCCAATTCTTATATATATGAAATATTTCCATGAGGCTCATGCTCTTTTATCTACAAAAAATTTGACAGTGGACTTGTGATTTGACCAATAATAAAAGTTATGCGGCTGGAAAATCTTGTGTAACTAGGCAATGCATGTTTGGACTTAATATTACGGTGTGCAACAGGGTCACGTGAAGCGGAAAATGTCATCTGGTGGGAAATATGTCTCTGTGAATATTGGACCAGTTCAAGTCGTTTCCAGTGAGCAGGTATTTCTCTAATTTATTATTGAACTCAAAGATATTCAAGTATATCTTGACTAACTACTGTCTTCCACTTCCAGGTTCAAGCTGTATACAATGCTATGAGGAGAGATGATCGGATGAAATACTTTCTGTAGCACACATGTATATAATATATTCAGTTGTGGCATTCACCAGATGATGTTATTTTGGATTCTTTCAACTTAATTGTTTTTCAGTTTGTTTTTCTAATTAAACAATTTTCAAAATCAGTACAACATAAAATAATTTCATCTAAAATTTAAATTTCCTGAGGTGACCATGGTATGCATGTTTGTGATCCTAGCAAAATGTAGCATTGTTGTTGGTGACATTGTGGCCGGGTGGTATCTCAAAGTGCCACAATCTTCCGACAGCTTTCTTCAAATATTTCCGACACAAAAACTCTTCTGCGTAAGCTTTCTCCACCTTGCGATCAACGTCGTGCAATAACACATGCGTCACGCCCGCCTTTTTCCTATTCCTGGCCATTACTGCAGCCGAGTAAATGGCCCCCATTCTCCCGGGCGCCTCATTGAAATACCCCCTGGGTGCATCAATCATTATCATGTCCCAATCTTTATCATATACCTCCTCAGGTAGGCTCGTGATTGCTAACTTGCACTGCGTATTCCCCCGAATATAAGCTTTGGAGGGAGCACATTCTGGTTCAGAGCGATACAAATTCAAGAGGTGGTCGGCCTCTGCAAGCTTCGTCCGGTAGTTGACGATAGCGGCATTGAGATCTGGTGCGGTTTTCAGGATGGTTCGGAGCCACATGAAGTCTTCCTCAAGGAATAAAGTTGTGCCGTGTGGGTTGAATGAAGCCCACATGAGGGAGTCGTGGCCTAACCCGAAAACGAGGAAATTACAAGGGGAAATCGTTTGGAGGAGGTTGAAGGAGAGGGTGATCTCGGCGATGGACTGTTGCGGGACGACTTGAGTGGTGGCGTAGTGGAGGATGGCGTCGAGCTGCATAGGCGTGGTGGTGGTGGTTGTGGTTGTGGGAAGGAATTCATCGGAGATGGATTCGGTGCAGAAAAGAGGGATGTCACCGACGCCGATGAAAGTTGAAATGAGAAAGGTGGCGGCGATAACAGCGAGGGCGACAAAGAGGATGCAGAATTTGGTGTGACTTGGGGTCTTGTGCATTATGAATTGATTTGATTTGATTTGATTTGATGATAATGTTGGTGTGGTTTGTTGCAAGCAACGTAGATTGTAGAGAATGAAACAATGAGCAGCCACACAAATGTTGTAAACTTTTATTTGATGGCCGATTGATAGTTGAACGTCAATGAAGGATAATGATAGGCTCACATGACATATCTTCTACCTTTACATTTAAATCTTTAAAATTAATTGTTACTCAGCCCCTTAAGATCCAATAATAGGTTTATAATTGTGCATGGAGCCAGGCAGCTCAGAATATGAAATCTGAATTGTATATTTGTGTTGAAGTCGTACCCTAACCTAATGTCAATGTATGATACAAGTATTCATCTTTAGGCTAGGCATGGTCACAGGTCTTAGTTCGTGGTTCTTGCAACATGAAAAAATTTTGATGTTTCAATATTTCTGTTCCACAATATTATATAAACTTTACATGATGATATAATATAATAATATAAGTTGATTTGTCGTCGGTCACTTGGAATTGGTTGTGGGTTAGGCTGTTCTGGGGTCCGTTGATTAAGCTTTCCAGGCCCTACCTAGTTTATAAGAGAAGAATTCCAATCTCATTTCATCACACACAATTTCACATCGCAGTTGATAACAACAATAATATCATAATCATAATCATAATATCAGGTAGAGGTTCAACTAAGAATAATTAGTTGCCTAAGTTGCCTAAGAAGGAATAAGGGGATTACATGTGGCACTCTTCAAATTAGGGTTAAAGGGCATTATGGTCCTAAAACACACTCATTAGTCCCTTTTGTATTTAATCAAAATGCAGCACAAACTTCTCCATCTCTTTCACCTGAAGCTTTTGTTCCATACCCTTCAACTTGTTCTCATTCACGCATTTCATCAAACACCCTTTCCCCTGTTTCTTGAACCCTTTACAATACCTATCCTGAAGAAAGCCCTTCCTCTAGTTGCAGCGACAAAGACGAGTGTGTTCACTTTCTATCTCTAGCTGTTTGTACATATAATCCTTCACGTTTAAACCTACCTTCACACTTCACACCACAGGCTTTTCGGTCAGGATCAAACCAAATGACGTCTTCTCTCTCTGCAAATGCAAAACCCTTCGTCGGACCTCTATCTTCAGACGAATCCTCACGCCTCGCTTCCCTTCGCCGTTCCGATCTCCGTTCTGCAGTCCTCCGAATCTCAACTACTCGCGGATCACGCCGTCGAACACTCGGTAAGTCTCCCATTTTTCTGATCTGTTATCCGTCGTTCGACGTATTCCGATTTTGGTTTTGATTTTGATTTCGATGTTACTTTTGTGATCGATAAGGTTGAGTTTCACGGAAGTCGAATTTCTATGGTTGTTATTCAAATTGTGGATCCGTTGATTGTGTTTAGTTGCAGCGACAAAGACGAGTGTGTTCACTTTCTATCTCTAGCTGTTCGTACATATAGCTTGCTGTTCGATGTGTAAAGGTACCGATTTTGACTTTTGTATCTTCTTTTAAAAATTGATATGTGTGGATGTTACAGCACAGAAGATGAAATACAGCACTTTTCTGTATTGTGTTGTATTCACTTCTTGTTTTGTGCTGTATTGTGCTGTATTCATTTCGATTGGAATCGCTTCTTGTTTTGTGCTGTATTGTGCTGTATTCAGTGATAAACAACTCTGGACTCTCACCTCACTTTTCTGAGATGATTCGTGCGTTTTGTGCTGTTTTATGAAATACAGCACACACTTGTGCTGTTTTATGAAATACAGCACAGCCTTGTGCTGTTTTATGAAATACAACACAGCCTTGTGCTGTTTTATAAAATACAGCACAGCCTTGTGCTGTTTTATGCAATACAGCACAGCCTTGTGCTGTTTTATGAAATACAGCACAGCCTTGTGCTGTTTTATGAAATACAGCACAACCTTGTGCTGTTTTATGAAATACAGCACAGCCTTGTGCTGTTTTATGAAATACAGCACAGCCTTGTGCTGTTTTATGAAATACAGCACAGCCTTGTGCTGTTTTATGAAATGCAGCACAGCCTTGTGCTGTTTTATGAAATGCAGCACAGCCTTGTGCTGTTTTATGAAATGCAGCACAGCCTTGTGCTGTTTTATGAAATGCAGCACAAAAACGTTAAAAATGTAGCACAACGTCACATAATTTGATTTTTTTTTAAAAAAAACTTTAGTAATACTATACTCAAATTAAAGAGAAAAAAATGCTTGATTTTATGGTGTAATTTATTTAAAAAATAACGTCGTATGAAAAAGTTATTAGCATTTAAAAAAATAGGGGGGAAATTTTAAAAAGTCAACAATTGTGGATAATGTAATAAAATACCCAAATTACCCTTGATTACTTATTTTTTCTACACTTTGATCTTAGCCTTTAATTAGATAATTAGAAAGCTAGGATTAATTCTTAGCATACTTAGGGAAAAATTAATTTGTTGGGGAACCTCCCTCCATAATATCATAATATATATATATATATATAGAGGGAGGTTCCCCTACAAATTAATGTTTGCCTAAGTATGCTAAGAAGTAATCTTAGCCTTCTAATTATCTAATTAAGGGCTAAGATCAAAGTGTAGAAAAAATAACTAATCAAGGGTAATTTGGGTATTTTATTACATTACCCACAATTGTTGACTTTTTAAAAATTCCCCCCTATTTTTTTAAATGCTAATAACTTTTTCATACGACATTATTTTTTAAAAAATTACACCATAAAATCAAGCATTTTTTTCTCTTTAATTTGAGTATCGTATTACTATAGTTTTTAAAAAAAAAAAAATCAAATTATATGACGTTGTGCTACATTTTTAACGTTTTTGTGCTGCATTTCATAAAACAGCACAAGGCTGTGCTGTATTTCATAAAACAGCAAAAGGTTGTGCTGCATTTCATAAAACAGCACAAGGCTGTGCTGTATTTCATAAAACAGCAAAAGGCTGTGCTCTATTTCATAAAACAGCACAGCCTTGTGCTGTGTTTCATAAAACAGCACAGCCTTGTGCTGTGTTTCATAAAACAGCACAAGGCTGTGCTGTATTTCATAAAACAGCACAAGGCTGTGCTGTGTTTCATAAAACAGCACAAGGCTGTGCTGTGTTTCATAAAACAGCACAAGACTGTGCTGTATTTCATAAAACAGCACAAGTCTGTGCTTTATTTCATAAAACAGCACAGCCTTGTGCTGTGTTTCATAAAACAGCACAGCCTTGTGCTGTGTTTCATAAAACAGCACAAGGCTGTGCTGTGTTTCATAAAACAGCACAAGCCTGTGCTGTGTTTCATAAAACAGCACAAGGCTGTGCTGTGTTTCATAAAACAGCACAAGACTGTGCTGTATTTCATAAAACAGCACAAGTCTGTGCTTTATTTCATAAAACAGCACAAGTCTGTGCTGTATTTCATAAAACAGCACAAAGCTGTGCTGTATTTCATAAGCACAAATCAAGAATACAGCACAATACAGCACAAATCAAGAATACAGCACAATACAGCACAAATCAATAATACAACACAATACAGCACAAATCAATAATACAGCACAATACAGCACAAATCAAGAATACAGCACAATAGAGAAAGACAAATTAGCCGGAGTCAATCAAGAATACAGCACATATTGGAGACAAACGATTAGAACCAAACCCGTTGCATTTCACCCTTGGAGACAAACGATTGAGCCACATTCTCCAAACTGTCATTCAAAACCTCGATAATCGCAGACGTAATCGCCTCAGCTTGCTTCGAAGGCACACCTTCACCTTCCAATCTCCTAACCTAATAATTCATCTCAGATACTAATCAAATTTATCCAAATCCATAGCAGTTAATGTCAATAAGCATAACGATTAACAATTTAGTAAAATGGGCTTACTAGGGCCGGTGGTCGAGATCTCCGATGCACAAGTCATCGGCGAATTGCACTGTGCTGTATGCAAAGAAGCGTTCGTTATCGGAGATGAAGCTCGTGAGATGCCGTGTAAACACCTCTATCATCCCGATTGCATTCTCCCGTGGCTAAGTATTCGAAACTCTTGTCCTGTTTGTCGCCATGAGCTCCCTACAGATTCCGAATCTCGCTGCTGAACTTGTTGATAGGGAGCTTCCGAATCTCGCTGGTGGTAGAAGGGGCGGCGGCGGTGGTGGTAGAAGGGGCGGCGGCGGTGGTGGTGATAGGGAGCTTCCGAATCTCGCTGCTGAACTTGTTGTATGGCACCTACGCGAACTTGTTAATTTGGGCGAGAGTTGAATGTTGTTATACTTTCAAGCTTGTCTTGTGGTTTGATAGGGTATTTTAATGGACAAAATTACCCTTAATCATATTTTTAAGTAGTGCCACATGTCAATCAAATATTCCTTCTTAGCATACTTAGGCAAAAATCATTTCTTATTAGAACCTCTACCTATATATATATATATATATATATATATATATATATATATATATATATATATATATATATATATATATATATATATATATATATCTACTTGATTCGATTAAAATAATGGGTGTGTTATGCAGTGGTAGATGCTGCTTGGGCATACCATAACCCTAGTTTTAAGGCATGCGCTTCCATGGTTACCTCCGCTCCGTCAGGGAACGACTTCGTCTCCTCCAAATTCGATGCTTTTGTGTCAACCAACAGCCGCCAATTCATCAACACCTGTTCTCATCAGGTCAGAAATTCGGCTCCTTTAGAGTCGGCGATTCCACCTTCTACTCCCTCATCCAAAACTTTGCAAAAGCAGGAGATTTGTCATCCATGGAGACCCTCTTTCATCAAATGAAGCATGAAAGAAGAGTCTTTATAGAGCCCAATTTTATTCTAGCCTTTCAAGCTTATCGGAAAGCAAACCAACCCCAAAAAGCCTTGCACTTGTTTCATCAAATGTCGCTTCACTACCAATGCAGACCAACTGTTCGATCATTTAACTCCGTCATGACTCTGCTCATACAAGAGGCTTTATTCCATAAGGCTCTACATTTCTTTTCCAGTGTTATAATTCGCGAGAAACGTCTTTCACCCAACGTCTTAACGTACAATCTCATTATCAAAGTGCTATGCAAGTTAGGACTGATAGACAGAGCTATTGAGATGTTTAGGGAGATGCCACTTCAAAAATGCACACCAGATGTCTTTACTTATTCTACTTTAATGGACGGATTGTGCAAACAAGACAGGATCGACGAGGCCGTTTGTCTCTTGGATGAGATGCATGTTGAGGGTTGCTTTCCCACTGCTGTAACCTTTAATGTTTTAATCAACGGATTATGCAAGAAGGGTGATTTAGCTCGCGCATCCAAGGTTGTAGAAAATATGTTTCTAAAAGGTTGTACCCCAAATGAAGTAACATATAACACTCTTATTCATGGTCTCTGCCTAAAGGGTAAATTAGACAAAGCGCTTAGTCTTTTGGATAGAATGGTTAGTAATAAATGCATTCCTAATGATGTTACATACGGTACGATTATCAATGGGTTAGTAAAGCAAGGGAGGGCTGTTGATGGCGCGTCCTTGTTAACCTCCTTACAAGAGAGAGGACTTGAATCAAATCAGTATGTTTATTCAACACTTATAAGCGGGGTTTTCAGGGAGGGGAAACCTCAATTGGGATTGAAAATCTGGAAAGATATGATAAGTAAAGGATTGAAACCAAATACTGTACTCTATAGTACTCTTGTAGATGGTTTATGTCGAGATATGAAACCAGATAAAGCAAGGGATATTGTAAGTGAAATGGAGAAGATGGGTTGCAAGCCGAATGCTTTTGTATATAGCTCGCTAATGAAGGGTTATTTTGATACGGGTAATACTGATAAAGCTCTTGATGTTTGGAAAGAGGTGGAGTTTGATGTTTGTGTGCGGAATGAAGTTTGTTATAGTGTGGTTATTCATGGGCTATGCAGTAACGGGAAGGTAAAGGAAGCTATCACTGTTTGGGAGAATATGTTATCAAAAGGGTATAAACCTGATGTTGTTGCTTACAGTTCGTTTATCCAGGGGTTATGCAATAATGGGTTTGTGGAAGAAGGTTTGAAACTTTTTAACCAGATGATGTCATGTGAAGGGTCCAGCTGTAAGCCTGACGTAGTCATGTATAATATACTTTTAAATGGTCTATGTAAGAATGGCTGTGTTTCCCGTGCTATTCATCTGCTAAATTGCATGCTTAATCACGGGTGTGATCCAGATACGGTTACGTGTAACATTTTCTTGAAAGCATTAAAAGAACAAGAGAGTTCGTTACATGATGGGAGTGAATTTCTTGAAGAGCTTGTGATTAGGCTTCATAAGCGAAAGAGAGTTGTTGGAGCTTGTAATATTATTGCAGTGATGCTCCAAAAGTATCTTGTACCAAAGGCATCCACTTGGGAGATTGTTATTCAAGAAGTTTGTAAACCAAAGAAGATTAGAGCTGCTATTGATAGATGCTGGAATGACGTATATGTTGTTGAAACGAAGACATGATCCATTCCAACCATACACCAAGGTGTTTGGGCTTCATAAGTTTAGGAATCCACGGTAGTTGGGCTATGTTGGCAACCCTTGGCACACTCACTGTTGAATCGGTCACTGGTTTTACATGGCAAGAAGTTGAAGAGGTACGGTAGCAAGGTCTTTAAGTATTATTAATATCATTTGAATTTTTTTCTAACGAGAACAAAAATTAAAGTTGGTATGTATAGTAAAATAACTATTATAGATACACACAAGCTAAGGCATACTATTATAGATACACACAAGCTAAGGCATACATATCTCCCAACTTAATTTTTAACCTTCAGTGGATTTGCACATATATAATAAGTTAGCTAATGCTGTTAGATATATGGTTTTTAATTTATCTTTTTCTAGGTGGAACTTATCGATGGATCATCTTACTTGGGTGCCTTCTTCCATGAACACTTTGATATGGATAGAGGTTTTGGGTATTGGGTACATTTAGTTTCAAAGGGTTGCCGGACTAGATCCAAAAACACAGGTGGTCCATTCAACCCCGTAAACATGGCAGCAGACCCTGAAAAGAAAACCAGTCCTCCAATTAGCAGCGATCAAGCTTGCCTGTCTTGCTATGGTGTGGTGTTTCTTGGTTTTGCTGTCAGGAAGGCTCCAGTCAACAATGGGGTTACCCACCCGCTTCAAACATGGATTCTTGATACGTTTGGCTTCATTTCTTAGATCTATTTTCTAAAGTTTGTAACATTTGACCCTTTTGATTGTGAAAATGCACTTTAATACTTATGTAGGTTTGGCTAGCAGCGTATTATAGTCAAACAATTTGCCAAAATTTTGAACTTATTGGTTTTTGCATCCAACCATTCACAATATTAACAGAGAAGTTTATAATTTGCATTTTAAAACAGAGTGCCGCTTGATCAAACACTTGGCTCAGGAAGGAAGACTAGTTTACTGCATTGTGTTATGTTATTGGTCTAACATTTGAAGGCTGTGAACGTGTGTGCTACTAGTGTTTATGAACAAACTGAGTGATTGGGTGTAATGTATGATAATATGACCGACTATTAAGTTACTTTCCATCTTTATATTTGCAAATGGTTTATATACTAAATCATGGATTTTGACTTTTACCTTTGACCCTAACGCCAATAACAGACTTTCTAAATCAACCATACCCAATGCACCAAATGACCAAAGCCTTCATCTTTGAAGTCACAGTCTGTTCTTTTCGCAACTAAATGGTGTTTCAGTTTATCCACGATGAGCTTGCCTTTTAATCTTGAAATGGTCAACTTGTTCAGATTTCAACCTGTTGAACTTAACTGTGAGGCCAAGTTTGTGCCGCATATTAATGTCGTATAAGATGTGATTGGATTGGACTCGCATGTAATAATTCTATCCTTTTCTTTAATAATTATGATAATTACGATAATCATTTTGAACCGAATGATAACTTTTTTGGCGTAAGCAATAAAATATATCGACCTGCATCCAAATATCAATCCATTAGAGAGTGAGGGGAAAAGCTTTGAAATAATTGATATATAAACTAGTAGTGATATTGCGCCGTTGCGGCGGTTCTGTTATAAACATTCAAGATGTAGATAAAGAAAACACATTGTGATGATATATTCAGAAATCACGAAAATGTGAAGTTTTTGTAAAATGTACGTTAAGAAATATGAAAACGAACTTTACAATGTGGTTAGTTGAAAAGATAAAACTAAAACCGTCGCATATCTAGATTTTGCAAGGATATGATATTTCTAAACGAAATGCATCAATTTGTAAATAAAAATTATATTATCATTTTCTACATTTTTTATCACTCATTTTCTTCTATGTTAAGATAATTAAATGTTTTATTTTGAATACCTCAACTCATAATACTTTTTTAGAAATATTATTGATACCTAACACTAATATATTTGATCATATATATATATATGAATATATATATATAATAGTTAAAGCAAGAAAGGAAAATAAAAATAAATTACATCAACATTACATATCTTACTCATAGTATATATGTTATTTTTTAACTACCAAACAAATGGAATGTTATATTGATTTACTAGATGAAATATATAATCAAAGGCTTGAATGTGTCATATACAAGAAGGATGCTGTCACACCCCCGCTTATAGCGGAAACACGAGGATGCGACGGACGGGATCGTCATAACACTTGGTATAAATACAGAGATATAATACATGCAAACTTCTCGTGTCATGACGTCCCCCGACACAATGGTGACTTGTGTCGTGGTTAGTCAGTTCCACGACTATCATAGTCTTATTGATTCCAATCCAAATCACACAATGTTCAAATATGAAAACAAATGACAAATATTACATATGCAAAACTATTGAAATCCTGAGGTCTCTTCTAAGGCATCTGCACTAGCTATCCTCTTTGATTATGTTCACCTGAAAAGATATGCTCAAAAATGTCAACACATAATGTTGGTGAGTTCCGCAGGTTTAAATTTTAAAACATTTGATGCTGTATAGAATTTGGTATGGAATCATACTGCAAGCACAAACCACATAACATGTGTTTAAAGACAACCAAACCTAATGACGTTATGCATATAAACCTGACGGAATATATTCACCCATGGCCTGATTGCTGGCAGCTGTAGTCGGCAACTCACAAGTTAAACCGATCTGTCGAGGGTGGGGGTGTCAACCCAGTAGTACTACCAATACCTATCCGTTGGTTCCCAAACCCGGGAATTAATGGTTGTAAGAATAGAATAACACCATGCATGTATTAGAATATAAGAATAGTATCACATTGATTCCAAGTATGAAAATTGTATGTAAGATTGTACAGCATCGAAAACGGGTGAGCATACTTTTCCCCCAAGTTTGAAAAACATTGAAACAATTATAAAAGCATAAAAAGGGGCCACGGAACTCACCTTGGATTGATGTAATGTATATGAATAAGAACTTCAAAGAATTAAGCAAGCACGCTCAAACACGTTCAACACCTATTATTGATTTGTAATTTAGTCTTTAATACGAATGAATATATTTGGTAAGGTTCGGGTTGATTTGATTTAACACGTGTCACACACGCATTATATATATGTTACAATCTTTTTATATATTCGTATATGTTTTAATAAGTATTTATCAATAAATATTAAGTTTTTCAAAATAATTATTTATATTTTGATTTCATTAGAAAGATTTCATAGGTGTATTTATATATTTTTAGGATTAAATATAAAAATAATGTGGTCTAATTATATAATTTATAATTATCCAATAATATTTATAAATAAGAATATTCACACTTATAGTATTTTGATTAATAAATAGGTATTAATTTATACCTTTGTTTCAAATATATTTTATAAGAAATAACCCACAATTTCATAAATAATTTGTGGATTTATAAAATATATTAATTTGTATTTAAAGATAATAAAGTGTCCATTTTTATAAAAATAATTATTTATAATATTTATAAATAATAATTATATGATTTTTGTGATTATTTCATAATTAACTTGATTTAGAATTTATTTTATAAAAATAAGTATTTTTAATATTTTTAAATAATATTTTATAAAAATCTATTAAAGTTTTTAAATAAAATAAATTTACAGAAAATTATTTTGTAAGATTTAAAGTAAGGAAAATTAATAAAATTTATTTTATAATTTTTTAGAGATTTTTCCATATTTTTAAAGTATTTATAAAGCTTTTAAAAAATAAAAACAATGAAAAGGAGGTTTCCGGGTTCGAACCCGGGACCTCACACCCACAAACACACAGCCCAAACCAGTGAACCAAAGGCTTATAGCCGCGGTAATTCTCCACTTTAAATTCTTTTGACTTAAACCCCCAGTAATCCCATTTCACCCAAGAACCTCAGGTTCGATTCTCAACCAAATCGAGAGCCAAATCGATTTCAATACAGAAATTAAACTTGGGCTTTTAATCCCCAAATAAAACCGAGCATGATGATAGTCTAAATTACCTGTTTGGTGTTCGATTTGAGGGCTATTCGACCGATTGAAGGTCCGCGGCAGAGGAGTAATCAGATTGCTCGATTTCAAGTGTTTAAGATGTGTGTGATTGTATCATCAGTTTAGGGATGCTTATATAGCCCTTCCCGTTCGATTAATTGGATTAAAATAGGCTGTAGTGGATTGTTTTGTGAGTGGGTCGGCCGAGAAATTCGGTTTAGTGGTATACACACCTAACCGACTTGATTTTTCAAATTGAAATGGTCCACTAATTCGAATAATCCTCTAGAAGATGTCGGGATAGTTGATTTTCATTAAAATCGTGTCGTTCTTGGCTTTTGGGGTCGCCGGAGAGACGCCGGAGACCGGCCGCCGGAATTTCGAAGGGGACGGGATGGGGGGTTGGGTTTTAATAAATTTACAGAATGGTCCCTGTGGTTTGCTTAACTGTTTATTTATGTTTAAAGTTTTTAAATTAAGTTTCAAAAATTACAGAATCTCCCCTGGACTTATAAATTAAATTTAATAATTTTTATAAATTATTTTTATTAATAACATTATTATTATTATTATTGTTATGATTATTATCATTATTAATATTATTATTTTTAATAATATCATTATTATTATTATTATTGTTTTTATTATTTTTAAATAATAATAAAAACATAAAAACAAATTGTAAATTTTCATGATCATTATAAAAAAAAAAAAAATTACATCAACATTACATATCTTACTCATAGTATATATGTTATTTTTTAACTACCAAACAAATGGAATGTTATATTGATTTACTAGATGAAATATATAATCAAAGGCTTGAATGTGTCATATACAAGAAGGATGCCAATATGTAAAACTCATAATACTTTTTTAGAAATATTATTGATACCTAACACTAATATATTTGATCATATATATATATGAATATATATATATAATAGTTAAAGCAAGAAAGGAAAATAAAAAATAAATTACATCAACATTACATATCTTACTCATAGTATATATGTTATTTTTTAACTACCAAACAAATGGAATGTTATATTGATTTACTAGATGAAATATATAATCAAAGGCTTGAATGTGTCATATACAAGAAGGATGCCAATATGTAAAACTCAAATTTTTTAGTGGTTCAATTGAATGGATATGATACAACCCTATGCAAACCGACATGTTTTTTATATATAATATATATATATATATATATATATATATATATATATATATATATGTATGTATGTATGTATGTATATATGTATATATATATATATATGTATATATGTATATATATATATATGTATATATGTATATGTATATATGTATATATATATATATGTATGTATGTATATATATGTGTGTATATATATATATATATATATATACATACATACATACATACATACATACATATATATATATATATATATGTGTGTGTGTGTGTGTGTGTGTGTGTATATATATATATATGTATATATATATATATATGTATATATGTATATATATGTATATATATATATATAATGTCTTAATTTTACTTAAATTGAGATTTTTAACATGAAATAACCCCTTTCTTTATCATGGGCCTATAGAACACTAGTTAAAACTTAAAAAATAAATACTATATAATTAAAAAAAATATTGATTTCACAACCTACATTACCAAGAAATACTTTGTAAAAACAAATTTACTTGAAAAGTGATCATTGTAAAATAACTAAAAATATATTTCTATCAAATCCATATGAAAGAGAGTCGTTTAATAATAATACCTTATAATAAAACATCTATCTAGATCTATCGAGTTTAATTAAAGAATGTGTGTTAGAAGACTAATTTCTGACTAGTTGGTCGTCTATTTTTTTCCTTAGATGTACCGAATATGGTTTGTTTTGTATTACGAAGGCATGAACTTACTGTATAGTTTTATAGATGTATAAAAGATTTATGATGTTTGGTCTTCTTTTTATAGATCGATAAACAAATATCCAACTAATTTTACTCTTAAATTCACACCAATGTCCACAACCCTTGTTTCATAATTTTATGAAAATAACACCATTAGATGCCGATTAAAGACAAACCCTTATGTTTATAAACGTTGCATAAATAATATGGCATCCACTCCAATGAATGAATTGTATTTGGCTTCTTGTTGTAAATTATTATTTGATGTATATTTTCAGTAGCATGCACTGACTTATATTTTGGTTTTAAGTGCTTTTGGCAACAAAACAAAGAAACAGAGAGAGGCGTATTGATTTTTCACCCAACCCACTGACTTTGGTTTCGGCTGTTGGTTCTAGGGCTTCAAAACAAACAAAAAAAAAATGTAGTCTGAATTTGAATGTTTGTGTTGTTAGTTTAAAGCAAGCAAATTGATTCGTTAACTGTGTTTATTATTATGTATGAATCTTAGGAGGGCTTCGATCAAACGCCCGCCTACTCCAGACGCAGAAGAGGAAGATCAAGATCAAGATCAAGATCGAGATCGAGATCGAGAACCGACCCTTGAAGAAATTATCAACATTAAAGTCCCATTTCACTTCAAATCTTTTTTCTTAGTTGCATCTCATGCTGCTCAATCAGAAGTACTTAGGGTTTTGTTTAATTCTTGCAGTTGATTGAGAGCGGAGAGAAAGAACGATTGAAGGAGCTTCTGAGGGAAAGGCTCAGTGAGTGTGGTTGGAAAGATGAAATGAAGTCTCTCTGCAGGTTGCTTCTTATTTTCAACCACTGCCTCTTTGTATATTTACATAAACGCCTTCATTTTAGGTTGTGGTTGGGTTTGCTTACTGAAATTGGTTATTTACTGCAGATAAGCAGTTTCAAGTGACTGCTTAAGAATTGAATATCTGCTTATTTCAGATTGGAAGCTTGCTCGAATTGTTTAACTGCTTATTTGGGTGTTTGGTATTGCTTATTAAAAACCACTTCTGCTTTTTGAAACCAAAATACTATAAGTTATAACTAAAAACAGTGCGGGAGATCATGTTTGGATTTGTTTTTGCTGTAACAAAGCATAATAATCAGGATCATTTCAATTGTTTGAATAAGCAACGCTCTCAAATAAGCAGTCTGCTTTCATCCAAACACACTAAATTCCTTATCTAAACACAATAAGCAGATAACCAGTTTTAATAATCATGTCCCTTATAAATAACAGCAAATTCCAGAATATAAGTCATTGCAATTTTGTCATGACTCAAATGTGAAACTCAGTTTCTTTTGTCAGAGACTAATGAATGGCTTTTGTATCCACCGAACATTTAGGATCATAAGTTAGAGACTAAAAAAACATATGATTAAAATCCATGTACATTGTATTTAACCTGTGACTTTGCTGTGCTGACATGGCTTTGTCAATGCCAGGTCATTTACAAGGAAAAAAGGAAGGAATAATGTAACTGTTGATGACCTTGTTCATCTCATTACCCCCAAGGGCAGAGGTGGGTTATTCTAATTTTGTTTATTTTAACTGGCCGTTTCATCACTCTAGTACGTTTTGTCACAATGTCACTATGCTACTGAATATATTTATGTGGCAAATTGGTGATTGTACCTTGTGTTCTAATCATCATATGTCCGCTAGCCTTACTTCCTGATCAAAAAGAGACATTTATTGATGCATTTGTTTTTCATGACCATTAGAATGAATGATCAATGAATTGTGTTGATTTGTTTTCTTTGTGGATATGAAGTAGGATAATAGGATTGTTGGAGAAAAATGGTTAGATCATGAAGAACAAAATAGCCAAAGGAAAAGTTTTTATACGGTGCTAATTGACTAGACTGTCAATTAGTTTATCCATATTATGGTGCGCACGATAAAGGTGGACAATATAGCATACTGCATACCTGTTATTGGCGTCTGACTATGTTGATTGCAGATGGTATATGTGGAACTAGAAAAAGGTTATTTGAGCTAGTAGGGAAATTTTAACCTATTTATGTCAAAGCATGTCAGTTCAGATTATTTTATAGCCAGCAGGTTTAATGGATACTTTTTTTGTTAAAAAAATAGCTCATAAAAGTCATCTATGGCATAATTAGGTGCTTACAACTTACAAGCTCCTATTTTTTTTTCAAAAAAATAAAATGGTATCATTAGTATATTATGTCCTTACATGTTAATTGTTTTTAAAATTAGTCAAATCATTTTGAAGGGAAAAAAAAATGTTGGTGGGCTTTGTCACCTTCACTTGAGGCTACAATGTTATTAGGCTAGTTCTCTAAAATCTCTGACTCTTTGTAACTCAAAAGAAATATAAAAGATATACATTACGTCTTCTTGTTGCTGTAATATGTTGTAGCCTAACGTCTCCATAGGTTGACAATCTATTTTGAATATATGGTCCTGCTGCTATTTTCAGAACTTAAATTTTTTTAAACATTCCCAAAAGAGACTGTTGCAATTTCTTGTGTGACACCACAAAGTAGAGATTGTTGCAACTTTCATGGGATATGTCATATGTATGGTGATGTTAGAGATGGTAAGATGGACAGTTTGTTAACAGATTGGGGTGGGTTGACTCGAAAAACTTTCTACCAAAATCTTAACTTTTTTGTTCATAGCATGTTAAAGATGATTACAAAATTACATTATTTCACTAATAATCTATTTTTCAAAAGAAATGTTCAGGACGTTTTATGCATTAAAGCCACACTTTTGATGACTTTCAGTTTAAGTTTCTTTCTTTTTATCTTACATGTGTGACCTGTTAGGGATTAAAACAAAACTCGAATCCTGCTGTTTATGCCAGAATCATTTTTATGCCAACACTAACTTCTAACTGATATCCACTCCTATGCTGGTGAAATTTGATGTGCATTTTCTACATCTTTACGGATGCAAGTGTCATAATTTTCAGATATATTATTTTGCAGCTGCTGTTCCTGATTCAGTGAAAGCTGAGCTGTTACAAAGAATCCGATCTTTTCTTCATTCAACTGCTCTCTGATTTCCGGGTCAAGGATAATTATGTTTCCATTGATTGGTGCAAGCAATGAAGTGTTTGTGACTTGTGGCTATAAACGCTTGGTGTTACATGCATCAAGCTTTGTGTTGTATAAATAGAAAAAGATAAAAGCTGGTTTTTCATATTCTTTATGTTTCTGTTTTTATTTTTTCTCGACTCCTTAAATTTGATTCATCTCCTCTACATATGCAACATTCTATATATTTATGATTTCATAAAGAAGGAACACTTGGAATGCTTTTTCCTTTCTTTTGAGTTGTGATTCAAAATCTACTTGTCTTACGGCTTGCATGTTTAATTAAAATGAATCTACTGAGACACTAGTTGCAATGTAAAGAAGTGGAGACGGTAGCATTAGCAATTGATTTTCATGATTAGTGGTGGTACAAGATTGACTGGAAGTGATTATCATACCGTTTGGACCCAACTGCAACCTGTGACTGTTGCCATTTCCACCTGCTGTGACATACCAACTGCACTGTTAATTATAGATTGATGTACGTGATTTGTGAATATTTTTGGAAATTATATTCTTGTATAGGGTCAATGGGTGTAATATACGAGGTAAGTATTAAGAGTATTTTGAAGATGGTAAAGTGTTGCATATTCTACGTTTGATGTCAACAACAAAAGATGACTGTTGACTATGAACTATTTGGTTGATTTTTTTTATTATATTATTATAATGAACATACAATTTCATCTTACCTTTATTAGAAAGAGAGTATGCCTTTACCCAAATGAATAATCATTTTATCCCTCTTCAATTAGAAACAAAGAAAACACCTAGTTAAAAAAGAGACTATATGTGCCTTATGTAACACAACTGTAAATCTATCAATATGGTAACCAATTATACAAACTAAAAGTGTTCACTAAATGTCAAAATTCATTCATGTTACCACGTATGCACCAATCACTCGCACTCTTTCTTCCAAACCTTAAACATTGATAACATCAGTTTGCTATGAAAATGTTGACATTAATCACCACCAATCTGGGATTTTCAATCTTCGTTTCCTATTTACAGCAAGTCTTTCACCAGGAACTTTTGTCCTAACCTGTCTCCATATCATATTAACTGCATCATCTTTCTTTGGCGGGAACTGATATTCAAAATGGTGCGTTATCTCTTTGAGCCGGGCCCACATTTTAAGCCACTCGTTTTCAGGTATCTTTCGTAGGTGTTCAACCATGTTGCCTGGAACCAGTGCTTCTTTTACAGAAAAGAAAAGTGAGAACTTGGTGTAATCTAGTTCAGACTCAAAAGGGAGCTCGATATGATCGCTAACAATCACAGGTACACAGTGGCTCACTATAGCATCAAACAGTCGGTTAGAGGAAGGAGTGTCGCCAGCTGGATGTAAACAGAATTTTGATGACCTCATGCCCTGTGTTGACTGGTTACACCATAGATTTGACTTTAGATACAAAAGATTAAGGTCATGTGTCTCGAACATATTTAGAATATATGGCCTACAAGGGTAAAGGTGACAATTTCACCGGTTTACTTACGAGTGGGTCTAGACGAGTTTAGGGTTGTGTTTTATCTTAAATGGGTCAAATCAAACTATTTAACTAAAAGGGAATCATGTTGGAAGTCATTCAATTTCCACTTTCAAATGCATAGTCTTATTCAAAAATTTATGCTATTTTTGTTGTAATATTGTTTTAGTAATTATAATTGTAAGATATAGTATTCATGGACCTTAGGCTTTGTTCTATAACAAAGTTCAATTAAATTTTGAGAAAGAGAAGTAGCGATTAACTTGAAACGTCAAACTTATCCTCAAAGACTTGCAGCATTTATGCCTTCTCCTGTAGCATAACTTGCTTCAAAGTGAACATCTTCATAACCTTTTAGTAATTTCTCCAGCTTGCGACGAACTTTGCCTTCCTGCACAACAAATTATATTCTCGTTAATTTACTTAAACAAAAAAGAAAATTACCATACCCGTCCATGAAAATTGTAACATTATTTGACCTCATAATTGGTTTAATATAATAGTGACTGATCATCAGCAACTGAACATGTCCACTAATTAAAAATAAACCTGTGAACAACAGTCGTCAGTAACAAAAGGCGAAAGGGTCAGGGCAGGTAACAGTCAAAACCGGTAATTTTGTTCGCATCAAGACAAGTTAAGCCGACCTAAAGTGTACGAGTCTTTTTTTTATATAGAGTCCCAGGCATGATTTCAAAAGCTATATAACTAAAAAAATGAATTAAAAGATTTTTGAGGTTTTATGCACTAAAAAGACAATTTGGCTGATTTCAATCCACTTGACTCCTTTCCTTTATAAAGTTTTTTTTTGTTTAACCCATTTGACCCAATTAGAGTAAATATAGCCCCACTCAAAACTTGCATGAGTAAAGGGGTCAAGATCACGTCCCCTAACGAAACATAAATGCGTAACTAAAACTTGAAGAAACTGGTTAAAATTGAAGATGTTGCAACTTTGGGACAGATAGAGTACCATGGAATATTCAATCATGCCTTCTCCAGTAGCATAACTTAGATCAACCCACGTTACACGTTAGAGAGAAAACATAACCTGAATCGGCCCATTCTCAATTAAACCTAAAAACTAACCAAAAAAGAAAATGTTACAATTTTCATGGGACAGATAAAGCACCACTGATTCTGTTTTTATGATATACTTTTTGTAACCTACAGATTTTCTCACTGTTCTTCCTCGGAAGAAAAGAAGTGTGGTACGTAACTTGTAAGGGTTTGACGCATCATCGTCCATAAATGATTCTACAACATGCTTATAAGGGGCAACAACATCTTTTTGTAAGCTTGACATACTTTTGGGGAAACGCCCAAAATCTGCAACTATTAGAATAGACGCATTCACTTCTTCCCGAAGAAATCTGAAAGCGTTGGGATGGTGCATGGGAATCACATGGTCTCTTCCAGATGTCCTTTGCCAATAGTTAGATTTCCTCAAGAATTTGAGGATGTCAACCTGTAGTTTTAAATATTCAAGAATAAAGTTATAGTTTAAACATCAACCCCTCACCATCCGAAAAATCAATTTATAAACTGTAACTCCCCTTCATAAATTATATGACTCTGCTACGGGTTGCAAGGTATTCATTCATACATGGTGATCACATTGCATGAATAAATTGCATCTAACATTATTATGGTAAGTGTCATAAGACCTCCCCTCATACATTTTATAAATAACACATTCATTACACTTGAGTTTACTGAAAATTGGAAGTTGTTACAGGGGTGTGAAGAGTGATTTTGATTGAATACGTGACAAAAATCAAAGTTATGATCAAACATATCACTTGTTTTCTATTCCAAAGAGAGAATTTTATCATGAAAAGCAAACCTATAAGTTAAACCTAGAAATGTAATGAATCATATAGTGGTAGGAGAAATTTAAGATAAAGTAGAGGAGGAGCATCATGAGCAATAGAAGAAAAGGATGAGGAGTGAGGGTATGTTGGTTGGGACCTGCAAAAGGATGAGTATCCGGATCCGTCATGTCATGTGGTTCCCATGCGTGTTGAAGCTCAATGAAGAAAAGAAGCTAAGGGCAGGAAAAACAAATCGGCGGCGTCGGGATTGGATACCCTAACAGCGTCGCTCACTGGTCTCATGAAGCGTCGCATTTTCATAGAAAAGCGAAGCCATGAGCCAATACTCGACACTGTGTTGTTGTTGTTGCAGCTGCGGATGGTGCGGCCACAGAGGCAGATTTGCGGTATTGAAGGGGGAAGCGGGGAGCATACCAACATTGAACCTCTTTTCTTGGGCAGATCGATCGTACATGAAAACTCCCAAGGGGAGATCCATCCGGTAATGCATCTTCGACTTTGGGTGAACAAGGACAGATCAATCGAAGCGAACCCTCTTCTAGATCCTAAGCCTCCGCTGGTGATTGAGTATGTCATCAAACCGCTTACGAGGAAGATGACGACTGATGCCACTGCTACTTTACCAATCATTTTCTATTGATGAATTGTGTTCCTCTCCCCCAAACCCCAAAACTTCCAATCAATCTGTCATGAATGAATGAATCATTCATTCATTCATGTTCATGCGTTGTTTGTTTGTTTGTTGTACACCCATTCTATCATTGCATTGCATTGCATTGCATTGCATGAATCAGGCATCATCAATTCCTGACTCTATGTAAAAAAACAAAAATGCCAGTCTCTAGTCTTATTTTTACAAATATCCACTAGCACAAAAATCTCAAGTTTATTATGCTTTTAAATCGTTTGTCCTAACGGTGAAAGACGCTCTTGTCCACACACCAGTGAACAAAACGGTGTTGTTGAACGACGACACCGTCACGTTGTTGAAACAGGCCGAGCCCTTCTTGCTCATTCCGACACCCCTTAACGGTTTTGGCATTTTGCTTTCAAAACAACAGCTTATTTGATAAATCGTATGCCTTCTCGTTCCTACTCCAACAAATCACCCTTTGAACACCTTTTTCATAAACCACCGGATTATTCTTTTCTTAAAGTGTTTGGGTGTTAATGTTTCCCCTACCTGCGTCCATATAACCATCATAAAATGGATTTTCTATCAACACCATGTATTTTTTTTTAGGATATAGTCCTCCTCACCAAAGGTATAGATGCTTTGATCCTCAACTGAACGTGTCTATGTTGCATGTCATGTACGTTTCAACAAGCAACTTTTTCCATTCTCACATGTTTCTCCATCCTCCCCTCCTACCTAATCCTCTCCCTATTTTTCTACCTATCCTACCCCAGTATTTTCCTCTGAATCGATAACCTCTACCGAATCCATTACTCCATCTATTTTCCCCCACCGTTCCTTCTGATGCCCCTCCTACCCAATCCATGCCCTCCACATCCTCTCATTCTGATGCCCCTCCTCCTACCTCGACTCCTTCTCCTTCAAATTATGTTCCATTAGAACAACCTCTACCACCACCCCCTCCACCCCCGCCTTCATCCATCTAAACTAAGACAAAATCCTAAGCCTACAACTTGATTCAATCCTTCCTCTTATCATACATCCACCAACCCTTTGGATCCACAACTCCCAACCTCTTTTACCGTTGCTAACAAATCACCGGAGTGGCGTGAAGCCATGGCAAAAGAGTTTGATACTCTTGTTAAGAATGGAACATGGTCTCTTGTTCCTCCTGTTGCAAGCACTGACGTTGTTGATACTAAGTGGTTTACAGGATTAAGGCTGATCAGGATGGTAACATCACTTGTTATAAAGCATGTCTTGTTGCAAAAGGTTTTAACCAGCAACTTGGGGTCGATTTTCAAGAAACATTCAGCCCTGTTGTTAAAGCTACCACTATTCGGGTGATTCTATCGTTGGCAGTAACAATCCAGTGGCCTCTTCGGCAACTTGACATCGAAAACTCGTTTCTTCATGGTAATTTAAAAGAAACAGTATAACTCAAACAACCAGTTGGTTTTATTAACAAATCTAAGCCTAATCATGTCTGTCTCCTCCATAAATCTTTATATGGACTTAAACAGGCACCAAGAGCCTGGTTTGAACGACTATCCTCCACTCTTAAACATATTGGATTCTCTGGTTCAAAAACTGATCCATCGTTGTTCATCTTAAAGGCTCCAGGTGCTCTTGTATATGTTCTTGTTTATGTCAATGGCATTATTGTTACCGGTAACAACCCCAAGGCCATTGATGACGTCATCACCAAGTTGAGTAGCACCTTTCCAGTTAAAAATTTGGGCCGACTTTATTACTTTCTAGGTATAGAAATTGTTCCTCATGACAAAAACATCATTTTGTCATAACGTAAGTATATTTCTGAGTTAATCGAAAAGGCTGGTCTATCTGATTGCAAACCAGTCTCCTCACCTATGAGCACATCGCAAAATTTAACTCTAGCAGACGGCCCCTTCTTGCGGATCTCATAAAATATCGCTAAACGGTTGGAGCCCTGCAATATGCCTCTCTATCCAGACCTGATATTGCATTCGCGATTAATAAGGTTTGTCAATTTATGCATGCTCCAACTGATAATCATTGGTCAGCAGTTAAACGCAACTTGCGTTATCTCAGGGTACCTCTCATTTTCGTCTCTTTATTCGGCACAAATCAGGTTGCAATCTTCATGCTTTTACTGATGTTAATTGGCATCACACACTCCAAGCCTACTCTGATGCAGACTGGGCTGGCTGCCCTGATGATCGTCGGTCCACTGGCGGTTTATGCTATCTACCTCGGTTCGAATCTTATTTCCTGGAATGCCAGAAAACAACGAACAGTATCTCGATCCTCCACAGAATCTGAATATAAAGTTATTGCTGATATCGTTGCTGAACTCACTTGGATTGAAGCCCTCTTAAATGAAGTAGGTATCCTCACTAAAGTTTCACCCACACTTTGGTGTGATAATCTAGGTGTCACATATCTCTCGTCCAATCCCATGTTTCGTGCTCGCACCAAACACGTTGAAGTGGATTTTCATTTTGTACACGAAAAGGTTGCTCAAGGAAAGTTACAAGTTCAGTTTATCTCCACACATGATCAAATAGCCGACATTCTTGCCAAACCACTAGCATCGCAAAGGTTTCTACTCTTGAGGTCCAAGTTGCAGGTCGTTCCCCGCCCTCAACTTGCGGGGGGATATTAGAGGATATTATTATTAGATACTTTATTTGATATTTCTAGATTCTATATGGTAGCTAAGTGTAACTTCTAGTCTTTTATATAGGATCTATTGTAATCCTAGATTATTATCAAAATCAATAACAAAATATTACGTGGTTGAATATTGGTGATATTAATGATATTTTGATTACATGATACTTATGTTTTACCAATGGGTTGTTCATCTTAGTTATTGTAATTAGGAACATTCTATTGGTGTGTTCCTCCAGGATTCTTTGCTTGTGACATTCCATTTGAGGTAAGATAGTTAGGGAAAGTCTTGTTAGTATGATCTCATGTAATGCATGATTCAACTATCATTGAGTTACCAAAGGATCATATCTATATGATTTGTTATCTTTTAACACTTGAATTCGAGTTGTATCTGTGTGTATTAAGTCTTGTTTTCAAGTCGTGATTACGTTCTCATTTTGAACTAGTAATTATACTGTAACTTAGTTTCTAAATTGTAAGTATGAATTTCAGTTCAACATCAGATTAATCAAATATTTATATTATGTTTTCAATTAAACAATCGATAAATCTAACCACAATCTCTTTGTGGATTTTGCATTCTACTTATTGTGATATTTGCAATTTCTTTTTGCTAATCTGTGTTATGTTGATTTTGTAGGCCGAATCTCAGTTGGCAACCAGTGGCAAGTCGAAGAAACCAAAGGTTTTGCAGACGGGATTAGTAAAAGGTTTTGAAGTAGTTGTTGGGTGGTTGATTGAGATTAGTTTGTTGTTGAAGACAAGTTTTGATTTTGTAAAAGGTTTTTGGATTCTTTGGTGTGTTCGTTTGATGATCAATTTGGATATGGTATTTATAACTGAAGGTTTCTTTATTGTCATGCGGGTGTGATGATTAGGTGTTAAATGACCTAATATACAAAAGCAAATCGAAATTAACTGATTCAAAGCTGTTTTGTTTGTATGGTTTGAAGTAATTCTTTTTAACATTGTTGTAAATTTCTGTTCATTTTCATTTCATGTACACTCAGGGGTCTCTTTAGAAGCAGTCTCTCTATCTCCAAAATAGAAGAAAGAATGGTCACCATCTACCCCTCTCAGACTCTACTCACAATGCGACATACTGGGTATGTTTGTTTGTTTGTTTTGTACAGTCGGGTCATAACAAAATTTCCAAGTTCGATTACATTTATATTTTGATAGTTTGCTTTGTATTTCACAAGTTTTTTTAATTGCTGAAGTCATTCAACGATGTTGACATCAAAGATCAGCAATTAGTTTTTAGTATTTTCAAGAGGCAGGGGGGAATAACCATAAGAATAGGCAGTGTTGTGTAAAGTAATTCATCACACAAACCTGAAGATATACGTGACACAGAAGCTCCTGGCTTTAGGAATCAATGTGTTGATTTTGAAAGAAACGACAGCTTATGGTTGGAAAAATGTTGAACTTGTTTGGTTTTCCAGGGTTTCCAAAAGTGAAAGAAAGTCATTAAGGTTTTTCAGAGAGTAAAAGATAGGGGTTTATTGGTTCTGGGTAGGCTTAAAAACCCATAGTTACTCTAAAGACACCTCCATAGTTGTACATATGCATAGTTATTCTAAGGACATGTATACAGACATATTTAGAAGGCGTTGTAACAGGATATACAGTCGGTAAAAAACACTCTAGTAGGACTCGTAATATATCATATCATGCCACAAAATTAGAGGAGAATAACTCTTACCATTTTTCTTAAAACTCTCTCCATATTATTCTTTAACCAGAATTAATAGACATTCAAAATTCATTAAATCCATAAATCAAATTGATAAAAATATATTACCGTCTGGTGAAGTAAAGTTTGGGGATTGTAGGCGTATTAATCAAAACCCAAAAATAAATATTGTTGTACAACATCGAGATCCAACCACAGCAACCTTTTGTGTAATCATATAATGATCATACAATGAATCAAATCACAAACCCAATCTTTTCGGTCTGAGATATGTGGAAGAACCTTGCTTCAACCCAGGCATGGAGATGGTTTGCTGCTGTTTCTTCATCTTCTCTCTCTCCTTTGCCTTGTTTCTAATCTCAGCTTCCGCTTGTTGTCTTCTCAGATTCTCCATCTCCTCTTCCATTGCCGATTTCTCTTCTTTTTGCTTCTTTTTGTGGTCCAACATCGATGTATCCGAATCCTTAACCGAGAAAAACATGGGCCCTAATTCAGCTAACCACTGTGGCTCAACAGAAGTAGCACATTGCATGTATTCTTTTGTTGTCAGGATGAGCTCATGGTACACCACATAATCGGGCGTGTACCCCAGCCCGTAGAGAGCCGAGCTCGGGTGCAAATGGCACGGCATTCCATTCCTGCAATTTACGTATTCTCCCACCCCTTTTAGTCTTGCAGCATTATGAAAATAAGCCGAACAGATTGCTTTTCTGACAATATCCCAGTCAGGCCCACAAGAGGTAAGCGGAATTTTCAGTGTCTTTAATATGTCTAACAATTGTGATCTCACTTCTCGGGCTTTTCTTAGTCCTTTCACTTGTAGATAATGATCGTTACACCAATCTCCACGATACTGATTAGCCTTCCATTGTTGGTAGACGTTCAGTAAAGTTAAATGATCAGATTCAGGCACAAAGAATTTTTCTCTGGCAGCATCACTTTCCTCTGCTCGGTCTTTGGGTCTGAAAAATACAGACGGGACTGAAAGCATTGAGACAATCGTAAGCACTTCATTCAGACATTCTAATTGTTCTCCCATTAAAAGCATTTTTGCTAATGGTGGATCGAGTGGGAATTCCACCATTTTCCACCCGAGATCAGTTAAACTCCCTGTGTTACTCAATGCACCTAGAACCCATAATTGGTACATAGAGTTTAGAATATTATCTTGTGGTGGCGGGTCCATGAAATCGAAATCCAATAAGTTTTCGATCTTAAGTGATTTAAGTAGCAAAACAACATTCCCAAGATTAGTCCTTTGAATCTCAGGGACAGGCTGCGGGAGCATTTCGTTTTGGTAAGCACTTTCAGTATAAAGACGGTAGCAAGTCCCTGGCCCGGTCCGACCTGCCCTACCGGCACGTTGGTCAGCAGCAGCCCGGCTGACCGGAAACACCTGGAGAGCATCCATACCCATACGTGGGTTATACACCTTCATTTTCCCGTACCCAGTGTCAATAACATAATAAATTCCATCTACGGTTAACGATGTTTCTGCAATGTTTGTTGCCACGATGCATTTGCGGGCCCCATCTTCAGGTTTTTGGAAGATTTTTGCTTGTAAGTCAGCTGGGAGCTGGGAGTAAATAGGGAGGATTAACAGGTTGGTTACTTTTGTCCTTGTGGTCGAGACAAGCTGTTCCATACGTTCTGATAGGGCATAACATGTAGCTTCAATTTCATCTTGACCTGTCATGAATATTAGTATGTCGCCAGGTGGGCTCGTGATGTGGATTGTCATCGCTTGTTTTACAGCACCTTCAACATAATCTTCACAAGGGGTTTTACTGTACAAAATTTGAACCGGGAATGTTCTCCCAGGAATGTGGAAAATTGGGACGCTGTAAAAAGTAATTCAATTATTATATATACAGTACAGCATTACCATAAACAATACTACAGTCATTGACATGATAATTTAGAGATGGCAGATTCGCCCCATTACTTATGATTTATGAATAAGTCAGAAAAGGCTATCTTTTCTCTTAACAGGTCAAATAAGTAACGTTAAACAAAAGCCTGACAAGATACAAGTCAAAATGATCTGATGTGTCAAACAAGTCAAAATATACCCAATATTTTTAGACACTAATTTTAAAATAAAAACCATCTGGAGCTGCCCAACCCAAACCAGCCAGTGTCATCATGTGATCTATGCATAATATGTTGCTCTACATATAGAAACGAAAGAAACATTCAAATTACCTCCCAAAGAAGTTGGAAAACTTCTGTGCATTTAGGGTGGCAGAAGTAACAATAAGCTTGAAGTCTCGACGCCTTGCGACCACTTTCTTAAGGATCCCAAATAGAACATCAGTGCTTAATGATCTCTCATGGGCTTCGTCCATCACAATAACACTGCAACATTGCATGCAAACTTAGACGAGTTTGATTAAATTAAATAGTAATTATATATTGCACATGTGATTAGGTCCATTATTTGACAATACTTACCGATATTTGTCAAGATCCGCATCTTTCAATGTTTCACGCAGAAGCACACCATCAGTCATGTACTGCAAATGAAAAACCATAAGCATCTGAATCCACTATACTTGCTATTAAAAAAGTAACAAAATTGAAGAATTTTGCCATTTGTCAATCAACTGCCAGACCCAAGTGTTTTAAATCAACACGTCATATAATTATGAATATTCCATTATGTCTCCATTTCCTCATATTTCAATTTCACCCCTTCTATCATGAAAATACTCGCATAATGTTTTCATTTTTCATCTACTTTTTACATTGGTCATTTTATATATTCATTATTTCGCATCAAATGATAGCAAGCATTTCAGATTAGATTATAAAAGGGAGATTGACATGGTTCAGTCACGTGCAAGGAGACATATGACGACACTCGTATGGATTGTGGAAACCATGAGAGTAAAAAGGAAGAGAAGCAGAGGCAAACCGCGATTGACATGGGACGAACGGATTAGACATGATTTAGTGGACTTGCACCGCTCTGAGGGCATGATCAGTGATAGGAGTATAGGACCACTTGGACTCTTCGAGACGTTAGATAAAGGTAATTGATTTTTAGAGGACTGTATGTATCTTTCCTATCCTAGTATTGTTATTAACTTTCTATGTTGACCATAGTCTCTGAGAAGAGCCTTTAGGTGTGAAGTGTGCATTTAGGCATAGAATGTGTTTTTACCCACACAACAAGCCTTTAGTCCTAGGTGCACGTTTAGTTTAAATGCCTTTAGTTCAGCTATCCTTGGTTGCATTAGCCATAGGAATTTACTAGTGGTTTTGCTCTTGTTGTCTTCTACCACTAGTAATTGGATATACTATTTGTTTTTGTATATGTTGCATGCATTATATTCGCAAAAGAGTTTATTGTGAGTCGGGGTCTCCCTGGATGTAGCCTCTCTATCCCTAGGGTAGAGTTATAGATTTGGTCTCATCTCACCCTCCCCAGACCTTACTAATTGTGTGGGATTTTACTAGATATGTTGTTTGTTTGTTTGTTTGTTTGTTTATTTAATGGTACCTATGCATTACAGAGAAAGATTAGAGTAAAATAATAATTTGTGATGATCCTAGTATGTGAAAGAGAAAGGAAGGTTAAACACAAGGATTAATTAGAAATCGACTTACCTTTATTACAGTCTTGGGCCCAGTCACATCTTCAAAACGAATAGCATAACCAACCAAATCTCCAAGTTCAGTTTCCATTTCTTCGCTGACTCTTTTAGCAACACTCATTGCAGCAACACGTCTAGGTTGAGTACAACCAACTATACCATTATTTGTATATCCGTCTTCATGCAAATACTGCATATTAGATTGTAAAATTTAGAAAATTAAATAAAATAAAGGTTTGACAATGTTGATAGAACACCAACATAGATAATAATGAAGAGATGATATATTTGGAGGCCACCCGACTACTAAAACTACTTTTAGGTCCCCCAAGCACGCAATTAGTTCAGTTTATACCAAATCTGACAAAATACATGCTGAACTACAAACATCACTTTCAATTATTTAAGTATTGGGTAATTTCTTGCTTAACAAAATAGGAAAAGTAACCACAAATAACTTTTTTTCCCAAATGACTTTTAAGATGTTGCTCATCAAGCCTGTTATTTTGCCAGGTTTCGTACAGAGGATTAAAGAAAACCAGATACATATTTGTGCGTCCTATAAAGTAGTTCCAATAGTTGGATTAATGAAAATGACTGTATAGTGACCTCCCCAGACATTATTCCATGAATTAATCTACCAAATTGGGTCTAGTAGTTACCTGAGTTAATTGTGTTGTTTTTCCAGAACCAGTTTCACCTACAACCACCACCACTTGATTCTCTCTCACCACCTATTTTACAAATAAAAGAAGGAACAGAAAGATGAGATCCCAAGTTAACAATATAATTGTTCTTGTAGACTACAGGTGTTAAAAGACAGGAAAAAAACATAGAAAATAGTAAGCCGAAATGGCTCAGACAGTTCTCTTTTTAATTTAAAAATGTTATTTGAAGTCTGGAAAGGATAAATTGATGCAAAACAAAAAATAAAGAACCTATTCCTGTCCAGACAACCTAGATTTTTATCAGTATCTTGTTTTCTACTATAATATAACTTTTAAACAATATTACTAGAAAGATATATTCTTGGATTATGACAGAACAGGAATTAGCTAACTAGAATTGGTTTCCTTGTGTATATATTCACTTGTTTTGATATTAGTTAATACAACAGTATGTTATTATAATACTTAATTGTTTAATTAGATAATCAATTTTGTATAAATGGTATACAATATATCTGAAAATAAAAATCATACCTGCAGTAATTCATCACGGACAGAAAATATTGGAAGATATTGTCGTTGTTGGGCAAGTGATTTTGACTTCGCAAAATCACTTACGGCTTCATCTTTTTTCAAATGTTGAGCAAACTTTGCTTCTTCTTTAAAATCAACTTCACCATCTTCACCGACTACAGCCGTATCAGCATCAATCTAAGATGTAGTTAAACCAATACATTAAACAATAAATCAAGTGCTATACTTAATAATTGTATATGGAGGCAACCCATGCATCTTTAATTTTTTTTAATAAAGGCACACTTATGTATTGAAACAGCTGTTCAGACCACCCAAGCATGTATAATACCAAATAGGGCTAACAAAATGCCTATGAACAAAAATGCCTTTATAACTAAAAGACAAAAATACCCGGGTTCTTCTATAAATAGCAATGAATCAATGTAAAAAAACTTGTATGTTTTTTGTTATTTTACAATACACGGGTTACCTATAATGTTATTTCAAGGGATGATGCATGTGGAGGTCACCTACTTTATAAGCCACCTTAGTATGTATCCGGTTTCATTTATACCTAATCCAGCTAAAAACATGATTGATGATGAAAATGCCCTTAAAAGCTTTAACAAGAAAACATACCCCGTAAGAAATGTTTGGCCAATACAAGGCGAAAAATTGTAAGGAGTTTTCATAATTAAGCATGTTTTTGGCCAGATTTGTATAAGTGAAACCAGATGCACACTTGAGTGGCTTACAAAGTAGTTTCAATATATGGATGGCCTTAATGAAAAAAGTTGAATAGTTGAGTGTTGGTGGCTAGCACATACATTATCCCTTTCGTAAAACATGTATTAAGCATTACTAAAATAAAACATAACACCAATAGATACCTGCTCTGCTGACTTTTCAACACCAAGAATATTACCGAGTTTCGAACCAGCAAGCTCCCAAAACCTTTGACGTGATTTATTCATACTTTGTTTTTCATGGACTTCACGAACAAGATTTGAACCTTTTCTTGAAATAATAGCCATATCTGATGTAGGATCTTTTAAAGGCATTATGGGTTCTGCTTGCTTAGTGAACACAATTCTTCCATCCAAGAATGGAGGTTTTGTATCTGAAATAAACAGATACATTTTGCGAATGTCAGTTAATCGCTCTAACATATAGAGAAAAAAAAGACCAAGGGCCTTTTAAATGACTTGTGATGTGTAGCATCATTGACTGCCACAGAACTTAGGTTATTGCTTATGAAAATGACTATTGTTTATTAATATTTCAGAATACTCTTGGATTTATCTATTACCTTTTATTTTTAAGTATTCTATCATTTTAATCATTGCTTGCCCAGCAAGTAACATTGCTTGGGTGGCAAGAAATATTAGACTAACCTTCCTTAACTTTATAGCCTCACCTTCTTTCAATTTACCAGTTGAAGAGCAAGAAAGTTTCTTCTATACATAGGAAGTTATACTAGTTTTGAAATTTACTCTCTTTAATTTAATTTGTTGGGGCTTATGGAGTCTTTCGGCCAAAGACTAAGGGGCAGCCCGCCTTAACCCTAATTAGGGTTAAATTAGGCACGTTGCCTAATTTACGTTTTCTTTCTCTCTAAACTATATATGTATTATAAATAGACTTGTAAGGCATTGTAATTCTTTTCACCTTAATAAAAAATCAAACCTAGTTGCGACAAAGTGGATGTAGGTCACACGACCGCACCACTATAAATCCTCGTGTCTTTGTGTTCTTACTGTTTTCAGTTAAAATTTGTATGTGTGCTTAAAAGACCTAACATAACTTACAACTAAAAACACTAAAGAGTCAAAATGTTTCTCTTAATCCTCTTTGTGGTCTAATTAGCGCCCAATTAAAACGATAGACAACCCCGCAAACATCCGACAATATGTTAACAGAACGAATCCATAGTTTCAGCAACATCAACTTAGAGGAGTTTGGGACTGAAGGCCTACGCTTGTGCTTATAAGCAGCACTGAAGTAAAAATGGCTTATTTCACCCGAAGGGTAAGGTACACATGAAATTTTAAATCCACCAACAATAATCGGTTTCAAATAGGCAATCTGAAAACATTATTGAAAACAGATTACTACCCCCAAACACTAAAAGTGCTCATCTACATTTGATAACACAATAAGCATAGTAGTCAACTAAAAAAATCCAAAACACCTTGGAAGGTAAGCACAGATCCTTAAAATTCTTGCAAAAAAGGTAAGAAGTTCATACCATGAACAAGAAGAATAACTCTGCGTTCTTCCTCATCATCAAATTCTGTTTGCACTTCTGTACCCCTGACAGCACCAGATCTCATAAGCTGTCTATCTTCCCATTGAGCATTATCAGCAGTAAGCTGAGATAGCTTTTTGCTTTGAGCAAGTGTCATTTGGGTTCCATCCCTTCGAACCTACAACCCAAACATATATCAGTATATTAGACCAAAAAAATCCAAATAAAAAATCCCTCCACAAACTCATCACAATACGCACTCCGCACTAGGAATGGAATGATAAAGATCTGTTTAACAGATAGGAAACAAATAGACCACCTCATAAGAAATGTGGTTCCTACTATCATAATGATTCTAAAATCCATAGAAATGAAAATTTATAACTTAATAATATATTTTTTTCTTCAATAAAACAACATGAATTTCTCAAAAATTCAATAAATTTTAAATGTATTTTTTTATGTATTCTACAGAAGTCATATTTTCTTTGTTATAATATATATTTGAAGTTCCCTCAATCTTTCATTTAGTTCAATTTATTTTACACATTAAGTGTTGTATTTTTTATTTAATAATAATAAAACTATACATCCAGATGCATATAATGTGGGAAGTGATAATTGAAATAATATCTATCTAACACAATATCAAATAAAGAACATGTCATGTAAAATGATGATTCAACTGGAAAACAGAAAAAAGTTAAATGAACATACAAATCAAACATATCAAATAAAGAACATGTCATGTAACATGATAATTCGACTGGAAAACAGCAAAAAGTTAAATGAACATAAAAATCTGATAGCACACGTGAATGAACCCTTTTATGCAGGTGTCAATGAAACACGAATAAAGGAATGTAGTAGATGCATTTCATTCTTTAACATGTTCCATTCTTTTGCCATTCCATTCCAACCAAACATCCCCAAAAAACCTCATGTAAAGAAGTGGTGTACCAAGATAGTAGCAAACATTACACATACCAGCCTTTTTGCCAGTTCAGCTTCTTTCTTCTGGACAGAAGCGTCATCACCAAGATAAAATGATGAGCTGTCAGCATCAAACATAGTGTTGCCTTCTTCTGTGTCATACCTATGATAGCAAACAGGTGACCACTTTAAGCACTGAAAGCAGTATGTACAGCAAAACCATAAGAATGACTGATGAAGTTACAATATACAGAATCTTGGATCAAAAGATTTACTACTTTCCAATTAAGCATATAATAATATACTTCTTTAGAGTACTTGACTAATCAATATCTATTAACAGAATCAATGTCTACTAACAGAACTTCACATAGACTGTTTGATTATTAGAGAACAAATAAGATGGTTTATACTAAAATATCTTAATAGCACTGAAAGATAAAACCATGTAATTTTGAAACAAATGAGAACCCTCACAAAAAAGCGACATAAGAGTCTATTAGTTTCTCCATCGTTGAGAGTAACACCTGCAATGAGCATTTACATGTATCTATCCATGTTTCCAGACTTTTCTCCTAAAAGATTTGATATTTCTAGTTTTGTAAAGAAAAAAACAATTGCTGGTTTTAACCAAATAAAACAATTTTTTAAACATTTTGAATTGATCTCAAAAGGTGTGGCAATGGTGAATCTGCAAATCTGCAGACCAATGGATAATAGAAGAAAAGACAAAAGGGCAAATTTGGTGGAATATTAAATGCTTGTTAACATGTGTCCTTAAAGCACATGTTCGAAAACCTATAATGAAACAATAATCATTATTCAACTTCATTCCCAGAGGCTGTTGATATATCTTAGTTTAATATATAAACTTACCACGCACGATCAGCATTGTATTCCATCTCTAACCGCATACTCTCAGTTATCTCTGGATTAATAAATTTTTCCTTCTCAGCTTCTTCATCCTGTATACACAACATTAGAAAAAGTCAAACAAAAGACAAAAGGCTAGATGCTTAATATGTTGGCTTCAGAAAACAAGAAAAAGGTGTAAATGTATTTAACCTCAGAGGGAAGTGAATTTTGTGCAGAAAGTGGTTGTTGAGACCTTCGGCCAGATCTTGAAGTTGAAGATCTAGATGATCCAGATGCTCTAATTGGAACTGGTGAAGGAGCCACACTATCCCATGGAGAAGCACCATGCCCTGTTAGGTTTCCAAATTTAGTCGGAACAAGCAATCAGAAGTAGATAGTAGGCACAATTTTGACCTTGTAAAAGATCAGTCGAAGTATATTCTAATGCTTAAAACATCCTAAATCGTTTTATTAAAAATATTAGACTGCTACTGAAATCGTTTACTTTTCTAATCATATTAGAGTTTAGAACTTTAGACAATAACTTTGTGTTAAAATTTTGAAAGAAAAGAGGTTGCGGGCCCCCCCATGAAAAAAAGGACATGTTTTGACCCAAACTCATTTTAATCCACCACCAGACCTGGAATAATTATGTCACATTAAAAGTATAATTTTGGGAGGAAATGCAACTCAAGTTGAAAACCAGAAGACTTTATTAACTTACCAGATTGAGGAGTATTGCTCCCAAGCCAGGGAGAAACTAATCGTGCATCAGGTGAAGCACCAACAAGCATTGGTGATGGTGAAGGTTGATAATGTCTGCTACTATTTGAACGACTATCACGCCTTGGTGTATCTTCCCATTCCCATCTTCCATCATCCCAATCAGATCTACCTACAACACCCAAACACACTTTATTAATTTAAAAAAGTTCACTCAATTGAAAAGTTGAACAAAGTTATGTTTATTCTCACAAAAAAAAGGAAATAAATGATTCTAAAATTAAATCAAACTAAACATACCAGGTGTCCTTCTTGAACTCTCGTATCTGCTTCTTTTATTCCCATAATCTTTGTATTCTCTTCCATAGCGAGATGATTCCCTACTTTGACTTCTTGACTCATCTCCTTGATTATCCCTATCACTATAGTATCCCCTTGAATCCCTACTTCGACTTTTTGACTCGTCTCTGTAATCATTTCTATGCCTATCATACTCTGCTGAATCATACCTAGAACTCCGATGATCTATGCTTCTAGAATTTCTGGATGAAGGGGTGATATCCTAAAAAACCCAGTAGGAAATTAATACCAGTCGATAAATCAGTGTCACCACACTCTCTGTTTATATTATCTGGTTAGATTAATGTAACTACAAGTCAAATAGTTAGAGTTACCTCAGAATGTGAACCAGACTTTGAACCATGTCTAGAAGACGTCCCACCAACTCGTTCTTCAGTTATTTGACTTTCTGCAACATTAAGAAAGATATCACAATTAGACTAAACTCTAGATTAATTCACATTTATTCTTACACATCTTTTGAATAAAAAGACTTATGTATCCATTATTTCACACCATTTTGTTGTAAAAAAAGCATACTCTTGTAGTTATACGAAATATATATAGAACTCCAACATGTTCTTAAATCAAATTTTTACACTTATTAATTCAGATTCACACATCAGGTACCTTATCAGTAAAACTGAAAAAAGAGTTCCTTGTATATTTGCTTAATTATCTAAATAGATAATTGCTTAATCAACTTACTAGTAGAAGTTTTGAATTTCAACATGGTACTCACTTTAACACTATAGTCTTTATGCATTACCTTTCTTTTTAAGTTGAAAATTAATAAATAAGGTGATGAATACCGTCTATGCAGTTAAATCGGCCGATATATCGGTGATATATCACCGATATATCGGTTATCGGTCGGGGCGTAGAATATCGGTTCCAAATATCGGTTACTATATCGGTTCCGATAATATCGGTCGATATGACCGATATATCGGTGATATCGTGGCTTCAAAATATCGGTCATATCGCCGATATTATCGTTGGGCTCTGTTTTTGGTCTGGGCTCATTTTTTTCCAACAAAATCCACTAAACAACTGACCCACTAACCCAAATAACCCCATTTAGGGTGCAATCGAACATCAGAGCTTTTGTTTGAGTCTTTGCGATCGAAGTCGAACTACCAATCGAACATCATCAGTCGAAGTCAGTCGAAGTCAGTCGAAGTTGAAGGGTGCAATCGAACATCAGTCGAAGTCGAATCGAACAACAGAGCGACTACCGAATCGATTGGTGAGTTACATCGGTCGTTTGGTGAGTTGAATTGGTCGAATCGAACAACAGAGCGACTACCGAATCGACTACCGAATCGACTACCGAATCGAACAGCAGCCAAGCAGTGAGTTCGATTGAAGCAGTGAGTTCGATTGGTTGTTGAAGGTATGTTTACTATGTTGTTGTTGATTATGTTGATCAGTTGATTTTTGAAGCAGTGAGTTCGATTGGTTGTTGAAGCACAGAAGGGTAATTTGTTTTTGTATGTTGATTGAGTTGTATGTTTTTATATGTTGATTTAGTTGTATGTTTTTGTATGTTGAATCAACATTGTTGATTATGTTGATTGTTGAAGCACAAAAGCAGTGAGTTGATCACTTGATTGTTGAAGCACATCACTTGATTATTGAAGCACAGAAGGGTAATTTGTTTTTGATTTTGTTGGATCAGTGAGTTGATTGGTCAGTTTATGTTTAGCAGTTAGCACCAATTCATTATTGAATCTATCTTATTTTCGTTGAAGGTATGGATGCTCCAAATCCATCTTCACATGGGTCCAAATTCATTATTGACTATGTATTTGACTATCTTAGTATCTTATTATTAATATTATATGTGTTTTAGTGTTTATATATATATATATGCAATTACCGATATCTCACCGATATATCACCGCGAGAACCGATATATCAAATATCGGTCCGTGACCGATATCCGATATTTCACCGATTTAACTGCTTAGAATACCGTTAGTCCGTTACACACAAAAAGAACACCATTTTAGTGCTTTCGTTGGAGATTGCTTAAAAGTTCATGTATGCAATCATACAAATAAACATTGCCACTATGAGAACTACCAAGAAAAAATAAAAAAAATATACCTGAATCAAATGTTTTGCTCCCACTAGAATCACGATACTGTCTGCTCGTAGAACTACGTGCACTGATAGAACTTGCACCACCGTCGGCTTCATCTGGATCTGTGATTGAGGATGTTGTGTTTTCCACCTCATCGTCCATAGATGCCAACATGGAGGAAATCTTTTCTTTTGGAACCTTAAATGATCCCTGAGCATGGGATTCTGCTCGCTTTGCATTTGCAAGGACATCTAAGCCTGATTCATGGTGAATTTTGAAGTTTAGCTAATGTAAAGGATCACATCTCAAAATTAGGAGTATGAAAAACTCGGTCCAAGCCATTCATACCTATAAAACAACCCAAACCTGAGACAGGTTGAACTAAGGAACATGACATACAAAATTTTTTAAGATAAACAAAACATAAATCATTTTTACAATCAGCTGACAAAGTTAATACTTAGAAGAGAAAAACAAAATGAGAGGTTCAAGCAAGCTTATAGATCAAGAAAGGAATGTTACAAAAGATATGACTATATATAATTCAGTACCGCTAGTGTTGAACTTCAACTTCAATATCAATGCATAATATTACAACAACCTGATCAAAAACTTGTAGCTGACTTAAATCATTGAAATTGCTACCAAGTAGTCATGTACTACGATCTACATAAAGTAAGTGTCGTTTTAAGTTGATAAGAAATTCACCAAACCTTAAGTGGTCCTTATCTTGGATAAGAACAAGGAAACAAACATTAGTTAATGACGCCCATGGTATACTAAAGCCCAAGAAAGTCATATACAAAATCAAACATCTACAGGACAGGTATATTAATAAGTGATAATGCATATGCTTTCCTCGTTCATGTACCGACCTAATAATGATTTCCTTTCCGGATGTCTGAATACAACTCTTTCTTTGCCGGACAGAAGCAAACCACCGCCACTGGTTTTGTCTGGCTCCAAAATCTCTTTTGTTTTGTTAATGTCAATTAAACTCTGGCCAAATAAAAAAAGAAAACAGGTGAATAACTTTCAAAGTTTATGGTTAGTTAAATAACAGCAAGCAGAGTTGGACTAACCTCCATGATTGTCGTTTTGATGAAGCTAGATCACAGTAGGAAGCAGTAGAAAAAAAAGTCAATATAACTAGTCACAGGTATTCAATTCCATAGATTAAAAAAAGAAGGCTGACCAATCTAGGTAGCAGGTTAGGGTTTAGTTGAAATCAAGAATCATAGAAAGAGGGCTTTATAAGATGAATAATTTGATGTTGGAGTTTGATGTTGGAACGGCAAGAAGAATGATTAGAGTAGGAATCGAATCGATACAAGGGAGAGGACTTATTACCGAGAATGAAAGAGAGAGAGAGAGAGGGGGAGCTCTCTTGATAATTAGATTAGGGCCCGCTGCTGCACTTAAAAGAATCGATATCGAACTGCAAGAACAAGTAATCGCTTTGGATGGCGATGGCAGTAGAAAATTGAACAAATTGGTGGATCCTTATAACATAATACAGGAAAGGAAAGCTGAAAGATGAAGATGAAGGTGAATGTGAAAGGTGAAGGTGAAGGCGGTGATCTTTCTGGGTTTAAACGAAAAGGGGCGACTTGCAACTGTATCTTTTCTTAATTTATGGCCATCACCTTATCATTTATTAATCTTTTTCTTTTTTTATTATATATATATATAATAGCCCTTGGTCGGTGTGAATAGTGTCCTCTTTTTTTTTTTTTTTTTTTTTTTGGGTTTTGTTTTGTTTTTTAGGTGTTTTCAAGGTTTTCGAAAACGGACCGGACCGGCGGGTCCGACCGGTTCGACCGGGAACCGGTGAGGATGCCGGTTCGGTTCGGTGGTTTTGGGCCGTTTTCGGTTGAACCGGCCGGTTCGTGCGGTCGACCGGCCCCACCGGAACCGGCGAACCGGGTTGAACCTGTTTTTTGGAATTTTTTTTATTTTAATAGATTCGAAACCGGACCGGACCGGCGGGTTCGGTTCGGTGGTTTTGGGCCGTTTTCGGTTGAGCCGGCCGGTTCGTGCAGTCGACCAGCCCAACCGGAGGTTCGGTGGTTTTGGGCCGTTTTCGGTTGAACCGGCCGGTTCGTGCGGTCGACCGGCCCGACCGGAACCGGCGAACCGGGTTGAACCGGTTTTTTGAATTTTCTTTTATTTTAATAGATTCGAAACCGGACCGGACCGGCGGATCCGACCGGTTCGATCGGGAACCGGTGAGGATGCCGGTTCGGTTCAGTGGTTTTGGGCCGTTTCTTTTTGTTTGCTTTTTTTGGGGCTTTGATTTTCATTAGTTTTTCTATATAGGACTGTAATAGCCCTTGGTCGGTGTGAATAGTGTCCTCTTTTTTTTTTTTTTTTTTTTTGGGTTTTGTTTTGTTTTTTAGGTGTTTTCAAGGTTTTCGAAAACGGACCGGACCGGCGGGTCCGACCGGTTCGACCGGGAACCGGTGAGGATGCCGGTTCGGTTCGGTGGTTTTGGGCCGTTCTCGGTTGAACCGGCCGGTTCGTGCGGTCGACCGGCCCCACCGGAACCGGCGAACCGGGTTGAAGTTCAACCCGGTTCGCCGGTTCCGGTGGGGCCGGTCGACCGCACGAACCGGCCGGTTCAACCGAGAACGGCCCAAAACCACCGAACCGAACCGGCATCCTCACCGGTTCCCGGTCGAACCGGTCGGACCCGCCGGTCCGGTCCGTTTTCGAAAACCTTGAAAACACCTAAAAACAAAACAAAACCCAAAAAAAAAAAAAAAAAAAAAAAGAGGACACTATTCACACCGACCAAGGGCTATTATATATATATATAATAAAAAAAGAAAAAGATTAATAAATGATAAGGTGATGGCCATAAATTAAGAAAAGATACAGTTGCAAGTCGCCCCTTTTCGTTTAAACCCAGAAAGATCACCGCCTTCACCTTCACCTTTCACATTCACCTTCATCTTCATCTTTCAGCTTTCCTTTCCTGTATTATGTTATAAGGATCCACCAATTTGTTCAATTTTCTACTGCCATCGCCATCCAAAGCGATTACTTGTTCTTGCAGTTCGATATCGATTCTTTTAAGTGCAGCAGCGGGCCCTAATCTAATTATCAAGAGAGCTCTCCCTCTCTCTCTCTCTCTTTCATTCTCGGTAATAAGTCCTCTCCCTTGTATCGATTCGATTCCTACTCTAATCATTCTTCTTGCCGTTCCAACATCAAACTCCAACATCAAATTATTCATCTTATAAAGCCCTCTTTCTATGATTCTTGATTTCAACTAAACCCTAACCTGCTACCTAGATTGGTCAGCCTTCTTTTTTTAATCTATGGAATTGAATACCTGTGACTAGTTATATTGACTTTTTTTTCTACTGCTTCCTACTGTGATCTAGCTTCATCAAAACGACAATCATGGAGGTTAGTCCAACTCTGCTTGCTGTTATTTAACTAACCATAAACTTTGAAAGTTATTCACCTGTTTTCTTTTTTTATTTGGCCAGAGTTTAATTGACATTAACAAAACAAAAGAGATTTTGGAGCCAGACAAAACCAGTGGCGGTGGTTTGCTTCTGTCCGGCAAAGAAAGAGTTGTATTCAGACATCCGGAAAGGAAATCATTATTAGGTCGGTACATGAACGAGGAAAGCATATGCATTATCACTTATTAATATACCTGTCCTGTAGATGTTTGATTTTGTATATGACTTTCTTGGGCTTTAGTATACCATGGGCGTCATTAACTAATGTTTGTTTCCTTGTTCTTATCCAAGATAAGGACCACTTAAGGTTTGGTGAATTTCTTATCAACTTAAAACGACACTTACTTTATGTAGATCGTAGTACATGACTACTTGGTAGCAATTTCAATGATTTAAGTCAGCTACAAGTTTTTGATCAGGTTGTTGTAATATTATGCATTGATATTGAAGTTGAAGTTCAACACTAGCGGTACTGAATTATATATAGTCATATCTTTTGTAACATTCCTTTCTTGATCTATAAGCTTGCTTGAACCTCTCATTTTGTTTTTCTCTTCTAAGTATTAACTTTGTCAGCTGATTGTAAAAATGATTTATGTTTTGTTTATCTTAAAAAATTTTGTATGTCATGTTCCTTAGTTCAACCTGTCTCAGGTTTGGGTTGTTTTATAGGTATGAATGGCTTGGACCGAGTTTTTCATACTCCTAATTTTGAGATGTGATCCTTTACATTAGCTAAACTTCAAAATTCACCATGAATCAGGCTTAGATGTCCTTGCAAATGCAAAGCGAGCAGAATCCCATGCTCAGGGATCATTTAAGGTTCCAAAAGAAAAGATTTCCTCCATGTTGGCATCTATGGACGATGAGGTGGAAAACACAACATCCTCAATCACAGATCCAGATGAAGCCGACGGTGGTGCAAGTTCTATCAGTGCACGTAGTTCTACGAGCAGACAGTATCGTGATTCTAGTGGGAGCAAAACATTTGATTCAGGTATATTTTTTTTATTTTTTCTTGGTAGTTCTCATAGTGGCAATGTTTATTTGTATGATTGCATACATGAACTTTTAAGCAATCTCCAACGAAAGCACTAAAATGGTGTTCTTTTTGTGTGTAACGGACTAACGGTATTCATCACCTTATTTATTAATTTTCAACTTAAAAAGAAAGGTAATGCATAAAGACTATAGTGTTAAAGTGAGTACCATGTTGAAATTCAAAACTTCTACTAGTAAGTTGATTAAGCAATTATCTATTTAGATAATTAAGCAAATATACAAGGAACTCTTTTTTCAGTTTTACTGATAAGGTACCTGATGTGTGAATCTGAATTAATAAGTGTAAAAATTTGATTTAAGAACATGTTGGAGTTCTATATATATTTCGTATAACTACAAGAGTATGCTTTTTTTACAACAAAATGGTGTGAAATAATGGATACATAAGTCTTTTTATTCAAAAGATGTGTAAGAATAAATGTGAATTAATCTAGAGTTTAGTCTAATTGTGATATCTTTCTTAATGTCAAGGGTAATTGTGGCTATCTTGTCTTGAATGCCCCATTTAATAAGGCATTCTAAGATACCATCTGATATGACCTCACCACTATGGGGTGGTGCAAGTTCATTGAAACCAATTATACATTTTTGCATTTTCCAGTCAGAATCAATGAAATGAGCCGTTAAACACATGTACCCAATAGTTTGGTTTGAGGTCCAACAATCACTTGTAAGTGATATCATATCAACTTTTTTCAAAATTTTTCTTATCCTTTCTTTTTCTACATCCACCACTTTGACACAATCTCTTGTAATTGTTGACCTACTTACTTTTTGATATAAGGGATTGTTATACTTCATTAACTGATTAAACCAATGATATTCTACAATTGAGAAAGGTAACTCATGAGCTATGATCATTTTTGCAATAATCTCCCTACATTTCATTGGATTGTAACCCCCACTTGAATCAAAACTCATGAAAACCTTATTGTTATCACTGGCACTTGACTCAAAATTAATGAAACTCTTATTATTACCTTTCAATCTTTGAAATAATGCACACTCATTGAGATGTCTCTTAAGACTTGATGTTGTGCCCGAGGTATGTGCTACGTAGCTATGCTTGCAATGGATGCATTGTTTTTTTTTAACCATTTTTCCTTTATACATACCTTCAATGTCTATAAAATGTTCATGCGCTTCAGAACTATTCTTTCGCTTACCCTTTGCTGCACCATCTTTAGTTGTGTTGTCCTTGCTTTTCAATTCATCAACTAACTCCACACTCTCACCATCACTTAGCTCAACATTAGGACCCTCGATTCCATTTGATTCTTTACGAGAAGACATTCTACAAAACAAAACATATATTAAGTTTAATATGAACTAATAACCAATCAACAAACTAAAACAGCCCACCAAAATTAAGTTTAAACAGCCCTACAAAGTAGAATCAAGCTAAGTTTAGCTACTGCAAATCAAGTTTTGCTACTGCAAATCAACCCACCAAAATTAAGAAGACATTCTACATATATTAAGTTTAGCTACTGCAAATCAACCCACCAAAATCTTTAAACAGCCCTACAAAGTAGAATCAACCTAAGTTACTATTTAGCTACTGCTATAGAACATATCTTTAATCAACCCACCAAAATCAAACTAGTCATAATAATCAAGCTGCAAACCTACTGAAAACCAAAAAACTATAGAACAAGAGGATATACCTACTGCTAACGGCTGCTGTCTGCGTGGAACCGATTGAGGCAGGGATGGAGGCGTGGAACCGATTGAGGCAGGAGGCAGGAGCCCGGAGCTGGAGGCGGTGGAGGGTGGCGTGGTCTGCGTGGAACCGATTGAGGCAGGAGGCGTGGATGGAGCGATGGTCCGATGGAGGCAGGAGGTGTGGAACTGTGGATGGAGCGATGGTCCGATGGAGGCAGGAGGTGTGGAACCGACTGAGGCAGGAGCGATGGTAGGAGGCAGGAGCGATGGTAGGAGGCAGGAGCGATGGTAGGAGGCGTGGATGCCTGGATGGAGCCGCTCGGTTGTTTTGATTCGATGGTAGGAGGCAGGATTCGATGGAGGCTGCCTTTAAGTGGGTTGTTTTGATTTTGAAGGGGAGTTAGAGAATTAGGGTTTTATTAATTGGGTTTAGAAAATAAAATATATATAATTGATAAATAACTTTTTAAATTAACATATATAAAATATATAAAAACTAAACTAAAAAATAATTCGAGCGAAACCGAGCGAGCGACGAGCGAGCGTACCTATGCTCGTGCTCGGTTCGTTTTCAAACCGAACCGAGCCGCTCGGTTCGTTTACAACCGAGCGGAAAATCGAACGAGCAAAATTCCGAGCATTTTTCGAACGAGTTCGAGCGAGTTTCGAGCGTCGAGCTTTTTGAACAGCCCTAGGTTGAACCTGTTTTTTGGAATTTTTTTTTTTATTTTAATAGATTCGAAACCGGACCGGACCGGCGGGTCACCGGTTCGACCGGGAACCGGTGAGGATGCCGGTTCGGTTCGGTGGTTTTGGGCCGTTTTCGGTTGAGCCGGCCGGTTCGTGCAGTCGACCGGCCCAACCGGAGGTTCGGTGGTTTTGGGCCGTTTTCGGTTGAACCGGCCGGTTCGTGCGGTCGACCGGCCCGACCGGAACCGGCGAACCGGGTTGAACCGGTTTTTTGAATTTTCTTTTATTTTAATAGATTCGAAACCGGACCGGACCGGCGGATCCGACCGGTTCGATCGGGAACCGGTGAGGATGCCGGTTCGGTTCAGTGGTTTTGGGCCGTTTCTTTTTGTTTGCTTTTTTTGGGGCTTTGATTTTCATTAGTTTTTCTATATAGGACTGTGTCGCGCTTTGATTTTCGTCTATTTTGTTTATGGTGTTGGACTTTGATTTAGTTTTGGCTTCTGAATGTTCTTGTGTGTTACGAATTTGAGGTTTTGGTGTGTTTTACCTTGTGTATTTTGCTGATTTTATGGTTTCAAACCTTCATTTTGATTTTGATTTAAGGTTACGTTAAAACTCACATAGCCGCGGCAACGCGCGGGTCTCAAACCTAGTTTTATTTAAAACATCAACTTTCATCTAAAAACTTTATTATTTTTCAATTTTTTCTTTAAATATTTTATCATTTTCTTACTACCTCAATCTCATTGGTTTAATTTATTATTTATTTAAGCGTACCTTAACATAACCAAATTTAGAATAACTAGGAATATATGTCGCGCGTTGATGCGGCTGTTCGTGTTTGAGTATTTTGTTTTAGTAAGCGACATAGCAGATAATAAACCAAAGTTTTGCTTGTTTTTGGCCATCAAGAGAGATTATATTAGTGATACATGCATACACAACAAAGACATTTAGTGTTGCCAATAACCGTCAATGCTCCTTGGAGAGCAACCAAAACCTATAATTTGCATTGGGTAAGACCCATTTTGCTTATTAAATGATGAAAGTTCAAGATTTATTTATTACTTAGGAAAATTAGAGCATGGGAAATCAAGAATGTCTTAGCAATTACTACTTTTCAAATTTGATTATAAAAGAAAAGTATCAATCTTACCTCCAGTGACTCGGAATTATAAAAGAAATGCCAAGTACACGCGCAAAATGCTCCACCAAGCAGGGGAACCTGAAGCAATTAACTTATCAAGTTATCATGTATTAACCATAAAGTTGTACATAATCATATGCCTTGTGACCAGATAAGTAACAGAATTTATAAATTATAACCAGAACTAATATATCAAGAACTGCAACTCACCATACCCCAAGAAAGCCCCTTCCAAGATTGATATCCAGATTTCTCTGCATATTGCCATACTAAAATCATTGTTGTAACCCTTACAAATTTCACAAAAATTAAACAACTAATCAGCCAATACAATAATACACAGCTAATAAACATTTATAGCACAGCTCTAGTTACTTTATTTGTTGCCAAATGTGCTAATTTCAAACATCATTCAGTCAATCTCATACCATATTTTGAGAGAAAATGCATAAGTCCAGTCAAAATTAGATTTTGATCACAACCTTACTTCGACTATTTAATCACAAAATTAGATTTGATCACTATATACATATACAATACACAGAGCTTACATACCTACATACAAACCGTGCAACAACATACATACATACTTGAACAAATGACCACACGCATACATACACACTAACAAAATCAAACAAAAAAAGTAAAACTTTTCATAAGCTAAACACAGGCTCTAACCAGGCCAATTAGATTTTGATCACTAAATACATATACAATACAGTGAGCTTACATACCTACAAACAAATCGTGCAACAACATACATACATACCTGAACAAATGACAACACACAACAGGCTCTAACCAGGCCAATTTAGGTTGCATGGATCTCAAATAGGGTAAATACAAAACTGTAAGCATAAAGTTAACAACCAATAGATACATGTATCTAATCTACCAACACATAACTGTTTAAAAACAGCAAAACTCCAACAAAATAAACATTAAACATACCTGAAAAACAACCAAAAAAGAAACTGAACCCTGCAGCAACCAACCAAAATAAATTACCAATAAAAACTCAAATGTTAGAACATGTAACCCCTAAAAGACAACATACACCCCACAACCAATCGAAAACAGAAGCAAAACCAAAAGAAATCAACCAACAACAACCTTACCAGTCAACCAGCAAAACCCAGAAGGATACCAAATCCTGTAAAAACTCAAAAATAAGTATTCGAACCAAACCAACAATAAGTTACAAACAAACCAACAGCAGAACCAACAGCAAATATGGCTTGCAGACTCACAGATTGTGGTTTTCTTCTAAAGGTAACATCAGACATAAGAAGCATGTTAACTTGCTAGCCTAGAAATAAAATAAAAAGAAAAATACTCTGCACAAGTTCTGATCAACATTAGAATTCACAAATTCATCAGCACTCACACAAACTTAAACTTATAATTGTAAATGTAATCATCAAGACCTAAACACAAAATCCTAACAATAAAAAAGAGCCATCTGATGCCGATTGATAAGAACACAAAGATCACCTAATACGGGTGAAATGATTAAGAAAAAGATAATCATCATCCATCACCTCTTAGAGTTGTACATCAATATGTTTGGTGAATTGATGAACAACAAAAACAAAGAAAACCCCAAAATCGACACCCACAGGCATAATCAAAACAAAAAGCACACAAATATGGCGATTGCGTACCGGAAAGCAGAGCTCGAAACAGCAAAAGCCAAAGATCTACGGCCGCAAAACACTCGGTTCTACCGAATCTCATATGTGTGCAGTTATGCTTCGGAGGCTTCGCGTTCTCTTTAGGTGATGGCGTCGGTAGTCGTTTATGTCGCTAGGGGAAGGGTGGTGGTGGTGGTGGTGGTAGGTGGGAGATTTGGGTGAATCTGGTGGCGATGGGGTGACGATTTGGGTGGTGTGGTGTGTGGGAATCGGAGGTGTGGTGGTGGTGGTTTAGGGTTTGGGAGAAGCTCCACCGACCAAAGTCTTTAATAAGAATAGTAATATGAAGACCTTTAATAATACTTAACATACAACATGAGATCATTATCACATGGTTACTCATATATAACTGACCGACTAATTGTGAATTTTAAATACTAACTTGAACTTTTAATAGTTTTTTACTTGTTACTAAATCAAATGTTTATACATACATCATACTATCTTCACAGAGCTAATTGATATAACGTCAATTGAAAACTAAATATTTGTCGAGCAATGCATTCGTATATAAAGAGAAGAGTCAATTGTAGAAGATAAGTAACTTCTCCATTCGTATGAAATTTATACTAATACTATTGTTTAAAAAAACTGAACGAATAGTGGTTTTGGGAATCTAATCGTTGATTTTCTTATCAACGGTGGAGGAATGATGGTGTTTTTACTACCTTACATGTGTTCTAAGTTACCTTCACGTCATCATGCTATCAAAAGAAACAGAGAGAAATTCAGATACAATTTGTCACACCCGGCCTCTCACACCAACAATATTGTCCGCTTTGCCCACGAGGAGCTCACGGATTTGCTTTTGGTCGCCCGGGTGAAAACTTCCCAGGGAGGTCACCCATCCCTGGGTTGCTCCCACCTGAGCACGCTTAACTGTGGAGTTCTCCTCTCATCCACAGCCAATACGCCCAAAACGCGTTGTTGATATTAAAGGCCAGATATTCCTTATGAACCAGGAATCTCTCCTGTCCACGGCCGATGTGGGATATGTGTAGGGTGTCACAAGCACCCCCTGTTTGGACTCATCGTCCTCGATGAGCCCGAGAAGTCACCATCCTTGGTGAGGTATGTCCCACACCCCGAACGGCACAGGAGTGGCTCTGATACCATTCTGTCACACCCGGCCTCTCACACCAACAATATTGTCCGCTTTGCCCACGAGGAGCTCACGGATTTGCTTTTGGTCGCCCGGGTGAAAACTTCCCAGGGAGGTCACCCATCCCTGGGTTGCTCCCACCTGAGCACGCTTAACTGTGGAGTTCTCCTCTCATCCACAGCCAATACGCCCAAAACGCGTTGTTGATATTAAAGGCCAGATATTCCTTATGAACCAGGAATCTCTCCTGTCCACGGCCGATGTGGGATATGTGTAGGGTGTCGTAGCGGAAGTAAATATAGATTTGTTTCATGACAACATGTCTTAATCATAATTCAGATAGTAATCAATAGGTATCTTGAGCTCTTATATGATCCTACGTGCATGTCCATAAGCTCCTAGTAGATACCTGAGAATACATGTAAAGCAAGTGTCAACACAGGGTTGGTGAGTTCATAGGTAAGTAAAACATACTGATAAATCATCAATTATCATCAATTAGGATTTACTGTAAAAGTGTGAGTTTAATTTTCTCACCGGTATATGAATAGCCTGTCGGAACCCTTTTTATTAAGGTGAACCCGCTATCCCACATACCTACTATGTACAAGCCCAACAAATCCTTCACATAGGATCTGTCCATGTACCATAGTTTAATATCCTTTTCCTGTGTATATTATATTTTCATAATAATTTCAAATCAGAGGGAGCAAATCCTCCTTTACATTTATCCTCATATGGGTTGTAAATGGAACTATAATGCAAACTATATAAAGTGCACATCTGCCTTCTCACTACAGAAACAGTCATCCCAAATGACAACAAGATCTTTGTGCATCTGATAAGGACCACATGTCCAAACCTTTGTGGGGGTAAGTCACTCCCCGATAGTACTATCCAAAAGATCCCTGCTTATTTATAGTCCAGTTTACAGAGAAGGATTTTCATAATAACCATATGTAATCATAAATGTGATCAAATTATTATTTAACATAATACACAAAAATAATTTGTAATTTCAATTACAACATGTATTCCAGCCCCAAATATTTAAATGATTAAAAAGGGGAATAGTTATGAACTCACCTCAGTTCCTGTGTGGTGTTGACAACCTAGTAAATTCCTGTTAAGGAATTATAATTTCACGTAAGCAACAGATACAAATCCAAAACCTAAATAAGTTAGATCTTGAACCTGGCGTTCAATTGATCTAGGGTTTGGTTTTCTAGGATTTGTTATAAACATTAAATCATTTAATTATTTTTGTTAATAATAAATGATTTATATAACATTTAATTAATAATGATTTCAACCTATCATTATATTCTAATTTAATTATAGACGTTATTTAAACATGCAAGTTTATATTTAATTTTTGTAAGATTTTATAAATATTTAAATTTATAAAATTTACTTTGTATTTATATTATCAAAATAAGTCCATAAAATATTATAACATCCATTAATAATTTGATGATCTAATTTATTATTTGGAAATCCATTTTTTTTTATATGGATAATAATTTATAACACATGTAATATTTATTTTCATAAATAATTTAGGCTTTTAAATAATTATTTTTCTATAATTATTATGATTTATCATTAAATAAAAATGATATGGTGTCCAATTAATGGATTAATACTTTAAATCATTATTTAAAGTCTATTTTTATAAAAATAGTTATTTATAACATTTTTAAATATTATTTAATAAATTTATTTTAAGTGTTTTTAATTAAATAAATTACAGAATATTATTTAAAGGTTTTTAAAATAACAGAAGTTCTTAAAAATTATTTTTATAATTTTTGGTAATTTTTATGTATTTTTAAAATGCTTGAAAGGCATTTAAAAAAATAATGGGAGGTGGCCGGGTTCGAACCCGTGACCTCCTCCCCATAATCCCGCGCACAAACCAGTGAGCCAAAGGCTCTAATCGCAACAGAATCCCATCCCAATTCCTTTTAAACACTTAAACCCAGTTTATCCCAAAATCAAGAACCCTAGAAACCATTTCGATCAAATTGAAGATCGATTCGGTTATGTTAATGCACAGATTCATGGGGCTTTTGTTCCCCATGAATAATCGAACAGAAGGGTGTTTTCAATTTACCAGAAAGATGTCTGATCGATGATGAACACCTCGAAGAACAGGTCGCGGCTTGGGAGGATCCAAACGACGATCAAACGTGGATGAAAATGCAATTAACTTCACAGGAAGTTTCTAATGAGGTTGATGATCGAAATCCTTTTATCAATTTCGGGTTTCGAAGCTCGAACAGGGGTGTTCGTCTAGTTGCAGGTCCGCGAAGAAGAAAGGATCAAGTTCGATGATTGTGAGTGTTTTGATTGCATTTGAAAGTGTAGACAGATTAGATTCATTTATAGCATTGTTTTTGTGCGATTAATTCAATTATTATTGTGATTCAATGCATGTTCGTAGTGGGTCGGCCGAAAGGAGTTTTTGTGGACCATTAACCGCAATTTCGAGTAGCTTTTCTTTAAATTATGTTCACGTGAACGTTCCACTTTGTCCCCCGTTTGGTTTGGTGCGTCGTGGGGTCGAAATCATAGCCTAAAACTCGACTTTTGGACTCGCCGGAGAGCCGCCGGCGACCGGCCGGATCCGGCGCCGGAAAATCGCGAGAGAGGAGAGAGAGTGCAGTTGAATTTTAATATTTACGCATTTGGTCCCTGCACTTTCGATTGTTATTATTTTATGTTATAAAGTTTTAAATTCAAGTTTCAAAATTTATAAAACTGCCCCCTGGACTTGTTAAATCCAAATTTAATAAATTTTTATAAATTATTATTATTAACAATATTATTATTATCATTATCATTGTTATTATTATTTTTATTTTTATTACTAACATTATTATTTTTAATAATAATATTATTATTATTATTATTATCATTATTTTGATAATAATATCATTATTATTATAATTATTATTATTATCATTATTTGTAATAATAATATTATCATTATTTTTATTATTACTATTATTATCATTATTCGTAATAATAATATCATTATTATTATTATTATTATCATTATTTTATTATTATTAATATTATTATTAAATAATAATAAAAATATAAAAACAAATCATAAATTCACATAAAAATCTTATATTAATTCACGGAAAATTTCGGGTTGTCACATCATCCCCCTGTTAGAGGAATTTTCGTCCCGAAAATTAAGATGTACTAGCAATATTTTTGAACAGGTTAGGATATTTGCGCATCATTTCGTCCTCTCGTTCCCAAGTGAACTCAGGACCACGCCGGGAGTTCCACCGAACTCTGACAATCGGAATCTTGCTATGCTTCAGTTGTTTAACTTCCCTATCCATGATTTCAACTGGTTCTTCGACAAACCTGAGTTTTTCATCTACTTGTAGTTCCTCTAAAGGCACAACAAGTGATTCATCGGATAAACATTTCCTTAGATTGGATACGTGGAAAACATTGTGCACACCACCAAGTTCAGCAGGCAGATTTAATTCATAGGCTACTGGGCCGATCCTTCTGACAATTTCAAAAGGTCCCACGTAGCGAGGGTTCAATTTCCCCCGTTTCCCAAAGCGTATAACTCCCTTCCAGGGAGATACCTTTAGCAAAACTTTATCTCCTTCCTGAAATTCCAGTGGCTTGCGGCGTTTATCAGCATAGCTTTTCTGGCGATCCCTGGCAGCAGCCATGCGTTCTCTTATCTGGACAATTTTCTCATGAGTTTCAAAGATCAACTCTGGACCAGTAAGTTGACTATCTCCAACTTCTGCCCAGCAAAGCGGTGATCTACATTTACGTCCATATAAGGCCTCGAATGGTGCCGCCTTGATGCTCGAATGATAGCTATTGTTATATGAGAACTCTACCAAAGGTAAATGACCTTCCCAGTTCTTTCCAAAGTCAATAACACAAGCTCTGAGCATATCCTCAAGAGTCTGTATGGTTCTTTCACTTTGACCATCAGTCTGAGGGTGATAGGCTGTGCTCATATCTAGGCGAGTGCCTAGAGCTTTCTGAAGTTTACCCCAGAAGATAGAAGTAAATCGTGCATCCCGATCGGAGATGATAGACACTGGCACTCCATGTCTAGAGACAATTTCTTTGATGTACACCTTTGCAAGCTTCTCCATCTTGTCTTTCTCACGGATGGGTATGAAATGAGCGGATTTGGTGAGACGGTCAACGATAACCCAAATGGTGTCATTGCCCGTTTGAGACTTGGGTAAACCAGTGACGAAATCCATGGTTATCATTTCCCACTTCCACACGGGAATTTCTGGTTGAGTCAACATTCCTGAAGGCTTTTGGTATTCGACCTTGACTTTAGAACAAGTCAAGCACTTTGAGACATAGGTTGCAATATCTGCCTTCATTCTTGGCCACCAGTAGACAAGCTTTAAGTCGTAATACATCTTATCTGCACCTGGGTGGATAGAGTATCTAGACTTGTGGGCTTCATCCATGATCAAGCTTCTCAGATTCCCGTATAGGGGTACCCAAATCCTTCCTGCTATAAAGCGTATTCCATCCGAATGAACTTCAAACTGTTGGTCTAGCCCTCGAAGGTTTTCATCTCTAATGTTCTCTTCTTTTAGGGCTTCAGTCTGAGCATTCAAGATTTGTGCCGGCAGGTTGCTTTGAATGGTAAGTTGTAGAGCTCGCACTCTACGAGGTTTCACATGTTCTTTCCTACTCAAAGCATCAGCCACAACATTTGCCTTACCGGGATGGTACTTGATGGCACAATCGTAGTCATTTAGTAGTTCAAGCCATCTCCTCTGCCTCATGTTCAGCTCCTTTTGATTATACAGGTGTTGAAGACTCTTGTGGTCGGTATAAATAGTGCACTTAGTACCGTACAAGTAATGTCTCCATAATTTAAGAGCAAACACAACAGCTCCCAGTTCTAGGTCATGAGTTGCATAGTTCTTCTCATGAGCCTTTAACTGTCTTGAGGCATAGGCTATGACTTTGTCGCGTTGCATTAAAACACATCCCAGTCCCTGAACAGAAGCATCACAGTAGACTACAAAGTCTTCAATACCATCGGGTAGGGACAGTATAGGTGCACTGCACAACTTCTGTTTCAGTGTTTGAAAAGCAGCCTCTTGCTTGAATCCCCAATGATATGCTACTCCCTTTTGGGTAAGCATGGTCAATGGTTGAGCTATCTTGGAGAATCCTTCGATAAATCTCCTATAATAGCCCGCTAGGCCAAGAAATTGCCTAATTTCCGTTGGATTAGAAGGTGTAGGCCAACTTTTGATGGATTCAATTTTTGCTGGGTCTACATGAATTCCATTAGCATCAATCACATGACCAAGGAATTGAACTTCTTTAAGCCAGAAATCACATTTCGAGAACTTAGCATAGAGCTCCTCTCTCTTTAGTAGTTCAAGGACCAATCTCAGATGTTCCTCATGCTCACGCTCATTTTTGGAATAGATCAAGATGTCATCAATGAAGACAATGACAAACTTGTCTAGATAAGGCTTGCATACACGATTCATGAGATCCATGAATACGGCAGGTGCATTTGTTAGCCCAAATGGCATGACTGTGAATTCAAAGTGACCGTATCGAGTTCTGAAAGCCGTCTTCATAATATCTTCATCTCTGACTCTCAGCTGATGATAACCGCTTCTAAGATCTATCTTGGAGTAAATGCTTGAACCTTGCAGTTGGTCAAATAAGTCGTCAATACGCGGCAAAGGATAACGGTTCTTGATCGTCACTTTGTTCAGTTCTCGATAGTCGATGCACATCCGGAAGGTCCCGTCTTTCTTCTTCACAAATAACACTGGTGCTCCCCATGGTGACGAGCTAGGTCGGATGAATCCTTTATCAAGGAGTTCCCTAAGCTGGTCAGATAGTTCTTTTAATTCAGAAGGTGCGAGACGGTATGGCGCCCGAGCTATAGGTGTAGCTCCAGGTACTAACTCGATTGAAAACTCGACCTCTCTTCTTGGGGGCATCCCAGGCAGTTCATCAGGAAACACTTCAGGAAATTCCCTGACGACGGGTACATCTTCAATCTTCCTTTCCTTCTTCTCTTTGTCAGTGACTAAGGCTAGGATAGCAGTATGTCCTTTTCGAAGACATTTTTGAGCCTTCAAGTAAGAAATAACTCCCATCACGACACCAGTCTTATCTCCCTCCACACACAGGACTTCATCATTTGGTAGGGGGATGCGAATCATTTTGTCTTTACAGATAATTTCTGCAGAGTTTTTGGATAGCCAATCCATACCAACTACCACATCGAAGCTTCCCAAAGTAATGGGCATGAGGTCTATTGGTAGGATATGACCTGATAAGTCTAATGTACAATTTTTCAGGACTTGTGATGCGGTCAGGGATTTACCATTTGCTACTTCTACAATATATGGCTCATCTAGGGGTACAGGGTTTACATTCAAGTGCTTATAGAAAGTATTAGATACGAAGCTTCTATCAGCTCCCGTGTCAAATAATACTATAGCATAAACATTATTCACCAAAAATTTTCCCATAATAACGTTAGGGTCTTTTAGAGCCTCACCTTTGCCAATAACGAAAGCTCTGCCCTTGGCTGTATCTTTCTTTTCCCCAGTGCAGTCTTTAGCAATATGGCGCTTTTCTCCACATCTGAAACAAATAACTTCCTTCTTTCCACCATTCTGCTGATTACCATCCCTCTTTCCTTGGTCTTGAGTCTTGGCCCTACATTCAGGAGCAGTGTGCCCCCTCTTGTTGCATTTGTAGCAGATGATTGCAGTACACTTGCCATGGTGACGCTTGCTACACCTCTGACATCTAGGCGGAATGCCCTGATTGTCATGGTGCTTTTTCTGATCTTGCTTCTTGCTTGTACCTTGACTCTCACTGTCTTTAGCATCTTCAAATTTTCTCTTTCCCGAGCTTTCAGCAGCAATACCCTTACCCTGGTTTCTTGGTGGTAATTTCCCTTGAGCCACAGCCTCATTAGTCAGCTTGTGAGCTATCCTAATGGCCTGTTGGATTGAAGTTGGGTTGGAGGAAGTGACCATAGACTGAATGACTGGAGACAGTCCACGGATATAGCCTTCAATTCTTCTGTGAGCAGGCTCCATCATGTGAGGACACAAAGTTGCGTACTCATGATTTTCGGTAGTATATTTTCAATTTCCGATCCCACCATTTTGTGGTTCCAGCACTCGGTTTCAAACCTTTGCACTTCTTCTCTCGGACAGAATTCTTCCATCATCAGCTGTTTGAATTCCTCCCAATCCATAGCATTGGCTAGGGAGAGAGTAAGTCTTGAAACTTCTGTCTTCCAGAACGAGAGTGCAGCTCCACTCAAGGCTCCGGAGGCATATTTGGTCCTGCTCTCATCGGGACATTCGGATATAGCGAAGATGGATTCACATTTTTCAAACCACCTTATGAGCCCAATGGCCCCTTCTGCCCCAGTGAAGATATCAGGTTTGCAGTCTAGGAACTTTTTATATGAATAGTGATGACCATTCTGAGCAGCCTGAGTGGCTAGGGCTGCAGCAACACCTTGATTGACCAAGGCTTGTATTTCTTCAGGAGTCATCCCTATTGGGACAGTTCTTCTAGCGCGTCCTCTACCTCTACCTCTGCCCGCTGGTGCGTCCATCTATCATGAAATTGTTTGGTGAGAATTCACACTTTGACATATTCAATAGATGCATTTTTATATCAAATATTCAAAGTATGGACAATTACGGTAGGACAGATGGGAATTTAAGAAAACTGGGTTTTTCGATTAAATTCGGCAAGGCACGATTACTAAGGAAACAAGTATCGCTTTAGGTTAGGACAAGCGTGGCTTAGATTACCAAATGGAACATATCAAGGTAATCACGAGAAGCCATTTGCCTTAAGGACTTGTATATGACTGTAGTAACTTCACGTGTTACAATAGCAGAAATCTTACGGCCAGAGTTTCTAAATCGTGAACGGATTTGACGAGAAGACATGCTGTATAATATGGAAGGAAGAAACCTTTATGAAAAACGGGTAATTGGTTTCTAAAACTTTTCAAAATAATCATTAATGAGATTGTTTAGAATAACAATGAGAGGTTAGGAGTGTAAACGTTCGGTTCGCAAACCAAAACGAATACGTTGACTTATCAAAGTGTTTGCGTCCACCACGAGGACATGCGTACCTATAAGCGAATACTCATCTCGAGGGTTCCCAGGTAAGGTAATCAAGTTGTATGAAATACCTTGCCTAGACAGAACACCTTAAGATACAGGTATCCCACTCTTCCAGCATTGCATGTTCTCGGTCGTGTGACACGGACTTTGACGAGATTTGAAAACTATTTGATTTAGGCACGATGATAAGTGTAGATCCCACGTGTCGTTGAGAATAAGTTTAGGAATGAGTCAAAGGGTCAAAGTTATGTTTTGGAAAACAACTATCTAAGTTTAAGCATATAACTTCTTAATCTTAGTCAATCTCTAACTAAGGCAATTTACTTTGTGCAACTATTGTGTGTGGCTATAGGCTAGATGCAATTCCTAACTCAGTATAACCAATGGCTCTGATACCAATCTGTCACACCCTCAAATTCCGGGTCTGGAATCTATCACGGAGGGGTGAACAAACAGGATCGAACACAGTAGTTACACATGAGATGCAAATATCTATATGATAGATTTTAGATAATCATTACAATAATGTTCAGAGTAATATTATGCGTAGCGGAAGTAAATATAGATTTGTTTCATGACAACATGTCTTAATCATAATTCAGATAGTAATCAATAGGTATCTTGAGCTCTTATATGATCCTACGTGCATGTCCATAAGCTCCTAGTAGATACCTGAGAATACATGTAAAGCAAGTGTCAACACAGGGTTGGTGAGTTCATAGGTAAGTAAAACATACTGATAAATCATCAATTATCATCAATTAGGATTTACTGTAAAAGTGTGAGTTTAATTTTCTCACCGGTATATGAATAGCCTGTCGGAACCCTTTTTATTAAGGTGAACCCGCTATCCCACATACCTACTATGTACAAGCCCAACAAATCCTTCACATAGGATCTGTCCATGTACCATAGTTTAATATCCTTTTCCTGTGTATATTATATTTTCATAATAATTTCAAATCAGAGGGAGCAAATCCTCCTTTATATTTATCCTCATATGGGTTGTAAATGGAACTATAATGCAAACTATATAAAGTGCACATCTGCCTTCTCACTACAGAAACAGTCATCCTAAATGACAACAAGATCTTTGTGCATCTGATAAGGACCACATGTCCAAACCTTTGTGGGGGTAAGTCACTCCCCGATAGTACTATCCAAAAGATCCCTGCTTATTTATAGTCCAGTTTACAGAGAAGGATTTTCATAATAACCATATGTAATCATAAATGTGATCAAATTATTATTTAACATAATACACAAAATAATTTGTAATTTCAATTACAACATGTATTCCAGCCCCAAATATTTAAATGATTAAAAAGGGGAATAGTTATGAACTCACCTCAGTTCCTGTGTGGTGTTGACAACCTAGTAAATTCCTGTTAAGGAATTATAATTTCACGTAAGCAACAGATACAAATCCAAAACCTAAATAAGTTAGATCTTGAACCTGGCGTTCAATTGATCTAGGGTTTGGTTTTCTAGGATTTGTTATAAACATTAAATCATTTAATTATTTTTGTTAATAATAAATGATTATATAACATTTAATTAATAATGATTTCAACCTATCATTATATTCTAATTTAATTATAGACGTTATTTAAACATGCAAGTTTATATTTAATTTTTGTAAGATTTTATAAATATTTAAATTTATAAAATTTACTTTGTATTTATATTATCAAAATAAGTCCATAAAATATTATAACATCCATTAATAATTGATGATCTAATTTATTATTTGGAAATCCATTTTTTTTATATGGATAATAATTTATAACACATGTAATATTTATTTTCATAAATAATTTAGGCTTTTAAATAATTATTTTCTATAATTATTATGATTTATCATTAAATAAAAATGATATGGTGTCCAATTAATGGATTAATACTTTAAATCATAATTTAAAGTCTATTTTTATAAAAATAGTTATTTATAACATTTTTAAATATTATTTAATAAATTTATTTTAAGTGTTTTTAATTAAATAAATTACAGAATATTATTTAAAGGTTTTTAAAATAACAGAAGTTCTTAAAAATTATTTTTATAATTTTTGGTAATTTTTATGTATTTTTAAAATGCTTGAAAGGCATTTAAAAAATAATGGGAGGTGGCCGGGTTCGAACCCGTGACCTCCTCCCCATAATCCCGCGCACAAACCAGTGAGCCAAAGGCTCTAATCGCAACAGAATCCCATCCCAATTCCTTTTAAACACTTAAACCCAGTTTATCCCAAAATCAAGAACCCTAGAAACCATTTCGATCAAATTGAAGATCGATTCGGTTATGTTAATGCACAGATTCATGGGGCTTTTGTTCCCCATGAATAATCGAACAGAAGGGTGTTTTCAATTTACCAGAAAGATGTCTGATCGATGATGAACACCTCGAAGAACAGGTCGCGGCTTGGGAGGATCCAAACGACGATCAAACGTGGATGAAAATGCAATTAACTTCACAGGAAGTTTCTAATGAGGTTAATGATCGAAATCCTTTTATCAATTTCGGGTTTCGAAGCTCGAACAGGGTGTTCGTCTAGTTGCAGGTCCGCGAAGAAGAAAGGATCAAGTTCGATGATTGTGAGTGTTTTGATTGCATTTGAAAGTGTAGACAGATTAGATTCATTTATAGCATTGTTTTTGTGCGATTAATTCAATTATTATTGTGATTCAATGCATGTTCGTAGTGGGTCGGCCGAAAGGAGTTTTTGTGGACCATTAACCGCAATTTCGAGTAGCTTTTCTTTAAATTATGTTCACGTGAACGTTCCACTTTGTCCCCCGTTTGGTTTGGTGCGTCGTGGGGTCGAAATCATAGCCTAAAACTCGACTTTTGGACTCGCCGGAGAGCCGCCGGCGACCGGCCGGATCCGGCGCCGGAAAATCGCGAGAGAGGAGAGAGAGTGCAGTTGAATTTTAATATTTACGCATTTGGTCCCTGCACTTTCGATTGTTATTTTATGTTATAAAGTTTTAAATTCAAGTTTCAAAATTTATAAAACTGCCCCCTGGACTTGTTAAATCCAAATTTAATAAATTTTTATAAATTATTATTATTAACAATATTATTATTATCATTATCATTGTTATTATTATTTTTATTTTTATTACTAACATTATTATTTTTAATAATAATATTATTATTATTATTATTATCATTATTTTGATAATAATATCATTATTATTATAATTATTATTATTATCATTATTTGTAATAATAATATTATCATTATTTTTATTATTACTATTATTATCATTATTCGTAATAATAATATCATTATTATTATTATTATTATCATTATTTTTATTATTATTAATATTATTATTAAATAATAATAAAAATAAAAACAAATCATAAATTCACATAAAAATCTTATATTAATTCACGGAAAATTTCGGGTTGTCACACAATTGGTGCTTTATTCTCTGAAATTACATCAATGGCGAAGAACACCGCCTTAATTGAAGGTCGCCGATGTTTCAAGTGTTCCATCCTCTGAAATCACATCAACGGCGATGAACACCGCCTTAATCGAAGGCTACCAGTGTTTCACCTAGATTGAAGTCAGGCTCGACATCTGAAGAAATACATAGAGAGTTCGAGGACGCAGAGCTATTATTTGACGACTGTGGTGACACTAATTTCTGTCTTCTTTTCAACAATAACGACCCCTCGTCTTCTTCAACTTTTTTCATCAACCCCTGCGTTGCTTTTGCATGTGTTGCAGATAGTGTTTGCCTTTGTCGTTTTTTCGATTAACCATTCAATCTCTTGCCTTTTACTCTTCAGTTGAGGTCTTATGATTATGGAGATTGGGATTTTCAGTTTGGTTTCTGAGCTTAGGCTCCAGTTTCATGATGTGACAACCCGAGTTTTTAACCGAACCTCTCTCCGCTACGCTATAATTAACTAAATTATAAATAAACTATTAATCAAATTATTAGTAATTATATATATAATTAATATCAATCGTACCATTTCTATAAATTAAGAACCATTACTATAAAATAATAAGTTTATGTTATTGCCTACTAAACATAACTAACTTGTGATTGCGAGTAAACTTGCGAGTAAACTTAAAATACTTAACATGCTAATTAAATATTTTAGAGGGGCTTATTTAGTGAAATTGCAAAATAAAATTCTATTTAATAACTACCCTACTTTCATCCGTAAACATCATCATTCATCATCATTCCATAACCCTAAACACCATTCAAACCTCTGTCGTCACCCACCTCGAGCACCTTCGACGACTTTCGGGAACTCCGCATCACCGGACCAAAAAGCAAGACATTATGACGACCCCGTCCAATTTATCTCAGCCTCTCCATTATAAGCAACAGGTGCAACTATCCCTCCCAATGACTCGTGCAATAAGAACATTTGAGAGCACTGTAGAGAAATTTGGCCATATCTTCAAGAACCATCATGTGAACATCCCGACCAAGTCTCCTCTGCCATAAGAATCACAAAAAGTATGTTATGAGTGAAGAAAACCTATGCATTAAAGGGAAACCGCCCAAGGCTCAAGAAGATAAGAAACCAGCAGAAATGGTAGTTCTGCTCCAGCATTGTCTCATTCGAGTACCGATAGAAGTTTCATGCCTGGTAACTTGAGTGGACTGCTACAGGTAGTTCTTACCGGTTTAATTTCCAAAACCTACCATAAAATTTACCGATGGTAGAACTATAACCGCCACCCATGTGCTTGGCAGTTGTAATCTAGGTCTGTCTAGACAATCGTTTTATATAAGTCTGATTTCTATTACCCATGGTAACTACGATGTTGTGGTCAAAATGGATTGGTTATCCAAAAACCAAACATAGATCATTAGTGATAGAATACCTACGGTAGAAGATGACAGGGTTGGTGTTATGGTTGGCATCATCTCAAACGTGAAGGTGCATAAACGTCTCAAGAAAAGGGATTTCTCTATATTGAAACTAATTACAGAGAAGAAAGCGGATGAGAAGCGTGTTAAAGATATTCCAGTTGTCAGAGACTTCCCGGAAGTATTTCCAGAAGACTTAACTAGTATGACCATTATGAGTTTTTGGTTATGCCATTCGGGTTGACCAACATGCCAGCGGTTTTCATGGACCTCATGAACCAAGTGTGCAAACCCTATTTGGACAAGTTTGTCATCGTCTTCATTGATGACATCCGTATTTATTCAAAGAATAAGGAAGAATACGAGGAACACCTTAGACTGAATTTGGAGCTGTTGAAATAAGAACAATTATATGTTAAGTTTTCAAAGTGTGACTCTGGATACGAGAAATACAATCTTTAGGTCATGTGATTAATGAGAATGGAATACATGTTGACCCAGCAAAGATAGAAGCTATCAAGAACTGGGCTACGCCAAAGACTCCGACGGAGGTACGCCAATTTCTTGGATTGGCTGGATATTACCGACGATTTATCGAAGGGTTTTTGAAGATCGTACAACCGCTCACAACGTTGACTCAAAAAGAGGCACCGCGTACAGTTGGGGTGACAAGCAAGAATCAGCATTCCAGTTCTTAAAATAGAAACTCTGCACGTCACCAATATTGTCTCTACCGGAGGGAACGCGAGAATGATCGCGTCTCTTGTGTTAAAGGTTCGCGTATGCTTCTTAGAGTTCATGTGAGTTCCAAGATATGGAGACATTACTTGTACGGTACCAAGTGCACCATTTATACCGATCACAAGAGTCTTCAGCATATTTTCGAACAGAAGGAGTTGAATATGAGACAACGTCGCTGGGTCGAGTTGTTGAACGATTATGATTATGCGATCAAGTATCATCCGGGCAAGGCTAATGTAGTAGCTGACGCCTTAAATCGGAAAGAGACACCTAAGCCGAAGCGAGTACGAGCCTTACAACTCACCATCCACACCGGATTACCCGAGCAGATACATAATGCTCAACTTGAAGCTTTGAAAGACGAAAACCTAAAAGCCGAATCACTACGAGGCATGGAGAAGCAACTAGAAACCAAGTTTGATGGAATCCGTTACTTCATGGACCGAATATGGGTTCCTTTGTATGGAGACCTACGAGAGCTGGTAATGGACGAAGCTCACAAGTCATGGTATTCTATTCATCCGGGTTCAGACAAGATGTATCACGATCTAAAAGTCCTTTACTGGTGGCCAAACATGAAAGCTAACATTGCCACTTACGTAAGCAGATACTTAACCTGTTCTAAGGTTAAGGTGGAGTATCAACGACCATCTGGTTTACTTCAACAACCAGAAATTCCAGTATGGAAGTGGGAGCAGATATCTATGGACTTTATCATGAAACTGCCTCGGACTCCCAGCGGATGCGATACCATTTAGGTAATTGTAGATCGTTTGACGAAATCTGCACACTTCTTACCAATCAGAGAGACTGATAGAATGGAGAAGTTAACACATATTTACCTAAGGGAAATAGTCTCTCGGCACGGTGTGCCAATTTCCATTATCTCTGATCGTGACGCTCGATTCACTTCACATTTCTGGCAATCATTACAACGAGCATTGGGTACACGGCTAGACATGAGTATGGCATATCATCCTCAAACTGACGGCCAGAGTGAGCGTACGATCTAGACCTTGGAAGACATGTTGCGCGTCTGCGTGATTGATTTCGGCAGTAGTTGGGAAACTCATTTACCGTTGGTTGAGTTTTCATACAATAATAGCCATCACACATCGATCAAAGCTGCTCCATTCGAGGCATTGTATGGGCGTAAGTGCCGATCACCTATGACAGGATATCAACCTCTAGTTTGATCAATTAGGTTGTATTCGCAGCGGATTTAGCACGAGAATTAGACAAACAAGCAAGAACACAAATGATTTTGCATGTAACAGTAAATCTATAGAGAGAGAGAACAATTCTGCTAAAAATGTATTTTCTATTGAGTCACACATTTCGGCACCGTTTACAATTAGGTCATCTTCCTTTTATAGGAAGAATGACGTCGGCTGATGTCACTTGATAGTGATATCAAACAGTTACTAACAAACTACTAAAGTAACACCTAAACTACTGAAGATGTCAAACAGCTGACATCTTCTTACAAAAGCTAAGTGTTACTACTTATTACAAGTACTGAAAAAGGAACTACTGAAAGGTATAACGACTGAAGAACAAACTCTTCAGTCTTTTATAACTACTGAACTACAACGAATGAAGAACAAACTCTTCAGTCGTTTTACAACTACTGAAAAGAAATTACAAACTACTGAAATGTAATACCATCACAACAACTGAAGACGACTTCTTCAGCTGTTGTGACAAACTCTAAAGCTTCAGCACTTGGTCTTCATACTTTGAGCTTCAGACGATTCATCAGCTGATGACTTCAGTAGTTGTCATCAGCTGATGTCTTCAGTATTTGTCTTCCGACTTTGTACGTCAGTTGTTGATCTTCAGTTCTTCAGCTGTTGATCTTCAGTACTTGAGTCTTCAGTACTTGAAGTCTTCTAGACTTGTATCTTCAGTACTTCAGACTTCAGTACTTGTGTCTTCAGTACTTGAGGTCTTCAGCTGTTGTTCTTCAGTTCTTTGATCTTCAGCTGTTGAAGTCTTCAGTCTTTGTCAAACTGCTGATGAAGCTTTCAGCAGTTGTTGTGATGTCATGTGGGACTTAGAGGTTTTCCTGAGCTTGGCTCATTGGTTCTTTTGGTCCAACAAACTCCCTCTGAACCAATGCATCCAAACCCTCTAAGCAATTTATTGGTCCCACTTATTGATGGCAGAAATGTTAGTCTATTTCCTTCTGGATCAGATCAGAAGTTGACCCATGTAAGCACTGGCCTGGGAAGAGGTCTCTGAGATTTGATTGATTTAGTATGGATGGGAACCCTGACTTGGGGAAACTGGACACAGGGCTGTTGTCCCATCCATGAGACCTACTTCCCATATATAAGCTTGTAGGATTCTCTGATGTAGGCTTTGAGGAATATCATTTGTTCTTCCAAGCTCAGATCCTCAGCCTCACCTTCAAATAATCCTTCACGCCCATATAGCTCCGAGACATACTTGGCCTGTTTACCATTTTTGAGCTCAACTATTGTAATCTGTCTATAGGCGAATTCGTCTGGGTGTTTGCCCTCAAGTAACAGATTGAGCTCATCTTGTCTGAAGTTCTCAAGCCTCTTGTAGACTAACCCCTTCTTGACCACCCTATTCTCTAACAACTTTTGGGGTGGCTGGTTAGTCTCGTAGGCTTTCTTGAAATCTTCTACAATCTCCCAGGGTGTTACTACAAGGGCCACAGTGATCACTTCTTCTACAATCCTCTTTACCTGGCCCTTGTATCTCACTGGAATATCTATCTTTTTAATCCTGTGAGCCACCCTGGGATCAGGCCAAGTCCTCACCCTGTCTCTTTGATATTGAAATATGTTGGCAAGGGTGTACAGTCTCAGAGCTTCTTTCCTTATGTTGATAATCGATGAGGAAGCAGCATAAGCTTGGTATATGGATTTCAGCATCTCAGCATTATGAGCTTCTGCTGCTCTTCTTCTTCTAGCTTAACCTTCACAGTTTCCATCTGTGAGGTGGGAGTCGTGGGCATTGGTTTGGCTTTTGGTAAAGATAGGACTGCAGAGAGAGGCAGCGTATCTTCATCCTCATCCTCCTCCTCTTCTTCTTCTTACAGCCGCAACACCCTTCTCTTCTTCTCCAAGGGTGTATCATCGGTAATGGGATTTTATGGTTAGGGGGTTGGTTTTGTGGGTTGTGTTTGGGTTGGTGTTGGTGTGGGAGATTGGGCAGGCTTTGCTAGCAATCTAGATATGAGTGATGGTTTGGTTTGTTTGGCTAGCAGAGTCCTGTTCCCAGCACCGACTTCGGAAAGGGCTTCTATGACCAGCCCCTTGGTGAATTCCCCAGCTGAACAGATCTTGGTGGCTATAGCCAAGATTCTGTCCCTGGTCCATGACTTGACATCTAGGACTGGTCTCCCTAAATACTTCGAAATAAACCTTGTCATAGCCTCAAGTCTCTTTCTCTCCTCTTGGATATAACAGGTCCATCGGTAATCTATCTCCTTCATCTCTAATTTCCTAATCTCCTGATCTAGCATGGCAGTGTCAGTGTCAAAGCCTTGCCTGAACAGCTGATCAATGATGTTGTCCATTGATCGGTTATGTTCAGCATCAGCCTCCTTGACAAGGACTACTAGATCAGTCTCCCTCTTCTCTCCTTTCTTCTTTTTATATGTAACATGAAAGTCTTTTGACTTTCAGTTACTTTCTCTATTTCAGCACTCTCCTTCTCCTTCCCCTTCACCTTCTCAATCTCCTCAACCAACTCGCTCTCTTTTTCCACCTCTACCTCCACTTCTTTCTCCTTCACTACCTCCTCTACCCTCTTCCTCTTAGCTTTTACTGATTTCTCCCCCTTTTTGGTTGCATTGGTTGCAAGGGTTTGACTATCAGAAAGCGACTTTGCCACAGCAGCCTCCACCAAGGGCTGTATTTGGGAGGGAAACCTCTCATCCAGGGTTTTGATCACAATGTCTGTGATCATGGGTGTGATGAGAGGCAGGGATTGTTGAAGGATAGCAACTAATTGCTCAAGAGGGTTCTGTTCCTAAGAACTAGTGCCAGAAGCAGGGGCAGGTGGCTGAGTTTGTGGGAGTGGCTGAGTGTCTGTGAGACCTTCAGGTGAAGGTGCCATCTGTGGGTGTATGGTGGCAGATGGACTTACTTCTTGAGACATTTTGGCGAGCAGCTCTTTGAGTCTGCTCACCTCAATCCTCAAGAATTGTATTTTGAGCAACTACATCATAGAAGAAGCTCAGGTCATCATCAGTTTGCACTGAATCACCTGACCTCCTGACTGGGTCAGGATGTACATGCACTGAGTATGGCTCAGTAGTTGCATGTGCCCCTTTTTCTTGGTTCTGGGGACTTCCAGCCTCCGGATTGGATCCATCATCGGCAGTTGCCTCTGGTGAGGTCTTAGAGATTGTACCAACTTCTTCCTACTCATATGCTGATGCAGGGGAAGTGGCAGCCTCACCAGATTGCCTTATCTCCGTGGCCACACTTGGAGATATGACATGTGATTCTCTATGTCGTGGGCTCCCATCAACACTTGGTTCCACCCTCTCTATGGTTGGATATATCCCAGTTGTAATTGGTGCCTGGGGAGAGGGTGGAGTGTTTAGATGGGTCAACACTTCTGCAATTATTAAAGTTGGGCTTTTAGGGGCGGTTGCAGTGGGAGATGGGCTTGAAGCGGTATGGGGAGGAGTGTGCTTTTCAATGGCAACCTCCTCAATTGAGAAAGGTTACAGATGTGTGGCAGCCCCAGAAATGGTTGCATCAGGCTCCTGTAAAGAGGATGTCTGTGCGGTTGTGGTAGGTGGAGTCGTGGTGACTGCTGGGAGAATCAAGCCAGCAGTCACTTCCTGCATTTGTGTTGCAGGGGCATCCTCAGGGGACTCATCTCCCTGAGTAGCCTTTTTGGGTTTCTTTTTGATTTTAGGTTTGGTGGGGACTTTGGACTGTGAGGTGGAGGCTGTGGGTTCCAGCTGCGTGGGTTTTCACAGCTTGACAGCCTTTTTAAGCGTTTGGTCTGTGTTGTGCCTAGAGTATACCTCAGCTAATACAGCCATGGCAGGGACTCCAGTGCCAACTAGTCCCTCAGCATTTAGCTGGCTCTCTATCATTGCCATTATGAACCGTGGATATAAAATCCAACGGTTTGCAAAAGGTTTTGCGGCTATGTCCTTGAGTTCCAAGAAAAGTATTTCAGTAAAGTTTAATGGTTGTTTCTCAAGGATAGAGTACAATACCTGCTGCCACCTGGTGGACATCTGGTCCTATGAGGATGTCTTCAGGGCTTGGCAAACATTTACCATGTGGAAGATGAGTCGTTCTGAATCATGGAAATGTTTCTTCAGCAGGGTTGAGGCAGAGAGGTCACACTGATAATCATAATGAGCAAAAGAAAGATCAAGGGTGCCTTTGGGGTAGTCGGTTGGGAAGGTGGCATCATCCAGCTTTAGGGTTTGTCGGATGATAGCTGGAGTAATGACCACCGGCTTGTTGCTCACGGACGATCGGAGAGAGACCTCGGCGTCGTTCTCTCCAGTTTGGATGGTGACATTCGTCCAGAACTGTGATAAGGAATCGGCGTAGATGATTGGATTTAGTAGGAAGGCCGTTTGGTAGGTTGAGTCGACCATCAGATCTATGGCGTTATGGAATTTGGTCCAGAAGGGCGATTTTGTGAGGTATGCGACACAGTTGTGTCGGGGATTGAGTTGCATGGTCGCCATTAACGGTGTATGGGAGGTTTCAGAGTTTTTGAAAGTTAAGTCAAGTGAGAATGAAAAGCTCTGAAGGTTGGGTTGGGTATTTATAGGCTAAAAGAAAACGACTGAAGGTTTTGGTGTTAGTCATCAGTTGTTGAAATGACTGATGACATGGTTTTAACCTTCAGAGGTTGTAACATCTGAGGACTTGGTGTTAGTCATCAGTGGTTGAAACTACTGAGACCTTGATTTTGTCCTTCAGATATTGTAAACAGCTGAAGACTTGTTGTTAGTAATCAGTGGTTATAAACTACTGAAGACATGGTTTTCATCTTCAAACGTTGTAAACAACTGAAAACTTGGTGTTAGTCTTCAGTAGTTGTAAACTACTGACATCAGTAGTTGACACTACTGAAGACATGGTTTTGCTTCAGTTATTGTAAACAACTAAGGACTTGGTGTTAGTCATCAGTAGTTGTGAAACTACTGAAGACATCGTTTTGTCCTTCAGTTGTTTGGATATGAAACAGCAGATGTTGGAATCAGCTGAAGAGTAAAGTTACTCATTAGTTGTTGCCGTCAATTCAGTTGTTTCATTCTGACCTCCACATTTACTCATCAGCTCTTTGGCTGACTTTCAGATGTTTCATTGGCCATTCAGCTCTTGTGAATATGTATTCCTCAGCTCTTGTGATCAGATGTTCATAAGTGCTGATGAAATAAATTATTCTTCAAAGCTGGTGAACAAATTTTGTCTTCAGTACTTATGTGTAAGACTACACATCAGTACTTGTGAACAAAATTTATTCTTCAGTACTTATTCGTTTGAAAATTATACATCAGTAGTTATAACCACATCAGTAGTTGTAACTACATCAGTTGTTTTCAACAAATAATGTACTTCAGTAGTTTGAAGCAGTTTAGTCTTCAGTAGTTGTGAAAATGCTGAAGATTAAATTACTCATCAGTACTTATTTTTGACTTTTGCATACTGATGCTTATCAGTACTTGTGAACTGAAAGCATCAGTATTAGTCAATTTATTCTAGTTGCAGCATACCAAGCCTTAGTACCAAATTTTAAAATGTGGCACTATCTAAAGGCTTAGTAAATATGTCTGCAAGCTCATCAGCACTAGGCACAAACTTTGGATCAATCAGACCCTTTTCATAGCAATCTCTTATAAAATGATGTCTGATCTCTATATGTTTGGTCCTAGAGTGCTGGACTGGATTTTTAACAATACAAAGAGCTGAAGCACTATCCATTAGTAATGGAGTCTTAGTCTCTGTAATACCATAATTCAAAAGTTGGTTCTGAAGCCAGAGTACCTGGTATGTACAACTTGCAGCAGCAATGTACTCTGCCAAGAAACTAAACAATTGCCTAGGAATTGGCAACCACCATAAGTGGATTTTCTGGTGACTTTGCATCCTGCATAGTCACTATCAGAGAAAGCAACTAATTTGCAAGAATGCCCAGTTGAATACTAAAGACCTAGTGATTGGGTACCTTGCAAATATCTAAAGATCCTTTTGACTGCAATCAAATGGGATTCTTTAGGTGCAGCCTGAAATCTAGCACAGGCACATGTTGCAAACATAATGTCTGGTCTAGAAGTTGTAAGGTACATCAACGACCCAATCATACATCTGTAAAGGGTTTCATCAACCGCTTTACCTTTCTGATCAACATCCAGTTGTGTGATGCTGCTCATGGGAGTAGAATAGGGCTTACAGTTTTGTAAATCAAACTTATTCAACAAGTCTTTTGTATACTTGGACTGATGAATGAAGGTTCCATCAGCCCTTTGTTTGATTTGCAACCCTAGAAATAACTGTAATTCTCCCATAGCACTCATTTTAAACTGTTGCTTCATGAGCTTAGTGAATTCATCACACAACTGGGGATCAGAGGATGCAAATATTATATCATCTACATAAATTTGAACAAGAAGCTTATGCTGTCCCACAGTCTTTATGAATAAAGTTTTATCAATGGTGCCTCTAGTGAACTTATTTTCTAGAAGAAAAGTTGACAATGTCTCATACTAGGCTCGAGGAGCTTGTTTCAACCCATAAAGAGCCTTATCAAGCTTATACACCCAATCAGGATGTTTATTGTCCTCAAAGCCTGGTGGTTGACACACATAAACTTCCTTTTTTATTTTACCATATAAGAATGCACTTTTGACATCCATTTGATAAACTTTAAGACTGTGAAAGGCAGCATAAGCTAAGAACAATCTAATTGCCTCCAGTTTGGCTACAGGGGCAAAGGTTTCACCATAATCGATGCCTTCCTCTTGTGCAAACCCCTGGACAACCAGCCTGGCCTTGTTCTTAACAATATGGCCCTTTTCATCAGTTTTGTTCCTAAACACCCATTTAGTGCCTATTGCACACTTACCTTGGGGTAAAGGAACAAGCTCCCACACTTGCTGTTTTCTGAACTGAAGAAGCTCAAGCTGCATTGCTTCAACCCATTCATTGTCTCTTAAAGCAACATGATAGTTCTTTGGCTCTTGCTGACTGATGAAAAGAGCATAGAAACAGAAGTTGGACAATTGACTTCTGGTTGAAACTCCAGCATTGATATCACCAATGATTTGGGACATTAGGTAATTCTTTAGCTCTTGATAAACTATAAGATCAGTGCAAGTGTTTGTAGGACCTTCAGCAGCAGCAGATGTTGATGAAGATTCTTGAAACCATGTAGGAGATGGCAGCTCAAATGAAGTAGAGCAAGCAGAAATCTCATCAGCATTTGTTGTGGATGGAGCTGCTGAAGCTATAGGAGCATTAGGTTTAGTGGACTCAGGCAGGTGGTCACTAAACCTGAAAAGGTAAGTACTGGCTACATCATGATCAGTACCACCAGGTGGAGAACTGTTGACAGGCACAACAGCTGGAGGTTGATAAGGAACATATTGCAGTATGTCCAGATCAAACAACTCCACAGGGTTTTGTGGAATCTTGTCCTTTGGAGATTCATTGAACTTCACATGCAGAGTCTCTTCAACTATATTTGTCCTACAGTTGAAAACTCTATATGCCTTGCAAGTTGATGAATAACCAACAAAATACCCTGCATCCACTTTTGAAGTAAACCTCTGGAGTGGATTGCTTGTGTTGAGAATGAAACAAGGACACCCAAAGGCTCTGAAGAAGGAAATCAAAGGGGCCAAATGATGGAGTACTTCATAAGGAGTCTCCATCAACCTCTGATTCACCAATGCTCTATTCTGCACATAGCAAACTGTGTTGACAGCTTCAGCCCAAAAGGTCAGTGGCAATCCTGAGTCAGCCAACATTGACCTTGCAGCTTCAATGAGGGTCATGTTCTTTCTCTCAACCACTCCATTCTGTTCAGGAGTTCATGGAATTCTGAACTGCCTTTTAATTCCCTTTGATAGGTAGAAGTCATCAAGTGTGTGATTTCTAAACTCTGTTACATTGTCACTCCTCACACACTTGACCTGAAGGGAATACTGCTTCTCCACAAATAACACAAAGTTCATGATAGCCTTGGTAGCTTCATCTTTAGAGTGCAAGAAGAAAGTCCATACAAACCTGGAATAATCATCCACAATTACCAGGCAGTATTTCTTCTTTGCCATGCTCATCACCCTGACAGGACCAAAGAGATCCATGTGCAGGAGTTGTAAGCAGGCAGTGGACTTTGGTTCTGCTATTATAGGGAATGAAACTCTGTGTTGTTTTCCCTTTAAGCAAGCAGTGCAGTTGTCTTCACATTTGAACTCCTTCAAAGGCAACCCTCTTACTAAACTATGGCTTATCAGTTGATTCATGTTTTTGAGATTAACATGCCCCAACCTTCTATGCCATAGAGTAGATTCTTGAGGAGAGGCCTTGGAGAATAGGCAAGGATGGCCTTTTAGATCTATTTTCTTGGAAAGATCTAAGGCATATACTCTTCCTGTCCTGTTGGCCTTCAGGAGAGTATATTCATCCAACACCTTGTCAATCAAACTCAAGAGATTGTACTTGAGATTCTCCACATGGTTAACATCATCAAACCTTATTTCCCCATTAGAAACAAAGCCTTTTCCGATGATGTAACCTTTTGCATCATTGCAAAAGGAAACAAATCCCTTCTTTCCTTGAGAGTAGTCATTAAGAAGAGAGCTGCTTCCTGTCATGTGCATGGATCCTCCACTGTCTACATACCAGATGCTTCTTTGGCATGTTGAAGAACCCTGCAAACATAACAACAAGTTAGTTAGTTTTAGAGACCCAAACCTTTTTGGTTTTGGGTCTGTTCTCATCAACAGGTGCAACACTAACTTGTTTGTTACGTGTGACAGCCTGAGGTGAAGGAGATGGTGTAGAAGAGGAATCCTTTGGCTTGGATTTCCTTTTCTATGGTTTCAACACAGGAGCATCTAATTGGTTGACTCTTCCCATTAGATGTTGAACCATCATCACAAGTTGTGTCTGACTTTGTGATAAAGCTTTCAGCTCTTCAGACACATTGGTGCTTGCTGGTGATGGATTCCTGTGATGCACCATCTTCTTTTGAGCAACCTCAGCTGTTGCCTGATTAACCCCTACCTTCTTTTTGGATTTGCTTTTAGGCTTAGGGATTTCAGGTTTGGATGTTGCTAGTACAAACTTGGTCTCAAACTTATTTTTCATTTTATTCATTTGCTCTTTAATTTTCTCCTTTCGTTTGAGTTTGGAACCCCTTTTGTACCAGCAATCATCAGTAAGATGATTGAACAAGCCACATATTTCACATGTCTTCTTCTTCATCTTATGTTGATCATCAACTGAAGAAGATGAAACTGCTGAAGACTTGTTCTTCAGCTGTTTGCTGTCAGAACTTGCAGTTTTCTTCCTTGCAGTACCTGCTTTCCTGACATCCTTTTCAGTTGTCTTCAAACCCTTTCTACTGACAGTTTTCTTCTTTTCAGTACTGACAGTAGTTGAGGTTTGAACTTCAGGTGTTATCACTTGCTCTCCAGTACTTTCAGTACTTCTAGAGACAACACCTGAGTTGATCAACTTGTTAATCATGTGACAGTCAGCATTTGAACCATCAGCTGTTTTAGCATCAGCTGATTGGTTTTGAGTGGAATGAATGCTGATTTCTACTTCTGATGATGTTGTATCAGATAGTAGGTTACATGATGAGAAGGATTGGTTATTGCTCTCTCCATCAGATTCTACTTCTGCTCTTAAAGTAAAATCTGTAGGAGGAGCAGTGTGATTATAACCAATGCCAAACTTCACATTGGAAGCTGATTGCTTACTAAGAAGCATTTCAAAACCCTTGCAGGATTGCACCAATCGATCACACTCTACCTGGGTGGTTGCAAGAGTTTCCTTGAGGTCTCTGTACTTCTCTAGAAGTACTTCTTCCCTAGCCTTATTATCTTTGATTTGGCATTTAAGCTTAAAAATCTCATCATTTTTATCATTAAGTGCAGCCTCAAATTCAGCTTTCTTTTGGGAAATGGTTTGCTCGAGTTCAAGGTTTTTATCAATTAAAGCTACATTTGCTTCTCTAATAGAAGCAAATGCTGCTATGCATGAATCAGAACAAACCTTGGCTTTAGCCTCAGAAGATACCTGTGATGAAGCATTGGAGGATGACCCATCAGCAGACTCAAAGGCCATTAGAGCAAGATTCCCAAAAGGATGATCACCACCATGTTGACCAGTACCTTGGAATAGTTGTTTCCTGACCAGATAAATCATCTGGTAGACTACTCCAGTCAACAACTCCTGGGGTGAAGAAGCTGTGTTGTTAAGGTTGGGTTTGATGAGATTGGGAAGATTGAGGCTCAGGGAGAGCATGTGGTGGCTGAGCAGAAGGTACTTGAACTTGACCTGGCTGAGGCATGTAGTAGCAGGGGTATGGGTACGGCATATGACCCTGAGGCACAAAATATGCAGGTGATGCCTGAGCTGGTGATGGATGGATAGAACTGGGAGGATGTTGCCCTTTGTGCTGTTAGCTATTGCTAGGAAAAGTCACAAAGGGTGCAGAGGTGTTAGATCCAGATGATCTACACTCTGTAGCAAAGTGTCCAAGCCTGTGACACTTGTGACACCTCAACTTGCTCTTGTCAAAACCAACTTTGGTTTTGCCAGAGAGACCAGGGAATTTCCTGCCAGTTCTCTTGTAGAACTTTTGAGATCGAATATTTATCATAGCCACCTGACTCAAAATAACCATCTCTTCCAGATCATCATCTGGAATGCCCTTCAAGTCCTCCATCAGGAAACACAGGTTATCACTGCTACCTCCTGAACTACTATCAACACCAACAAAAGCATGTTCAGAGTTGGTAGAGAAATCAATATGCTCATCATAGGCACTCTCTGATGCAGCATATTCCGACTCCTGACGTATCAAGGCAGCATTGCCTGAGACAAAGTCATCAGTGAGCTTGCCAGAGGTGGACAACTTTCTCTTTTACTCCCTCTCTCTCTCTCTCAAATATAAGCAGTTTCCCATTAAGTTGGGTGAGAGATAGAGTATCCAGATTTGTACTGGAGCGTAGGACAATGGTATAAGTGTCCCATCTCTCAGGCAGTGATCTGAGGAATCTGTTGTTCATCTGGCTATTTGAGTACTCTTGTTTGACCATCTTCAACTCAGAGATCAAACATGAGAACCGCTCAAACTGTTGAGTCAGAGTCTCACCCTTCCTATGAGAGAATGTCTCATATTGTTGGGCGAGGATTTCCCTTGTGTTTGCTAAGTCCTCATCGGTTCCTCCGAATTGTTCCTTCAGAGCAACCCAGAGATCATGAGCAGTCTCATGATGCATCAGTCCCGAATAGATTTCATTCGGCAGTGCCATGGCCAGAATTCCATGGGCTTTTGCATCAATCTCGAACAGCTTAAGATCTTCGTCCGAGTATTGATCGGGTTTCTTCGCAACCCTCTCATTAGACTCAGGGACGCTCACCATCGGATTGTATGGTCCATGCACCACTGACTTCCAACAACCAGCACTGTTGATAGACAAGTAGTGGAGCATACGACGTTGCCAGATGTTATACTCATTCCTCACAAGCATCGGAGGCTTGGTTGAGGAACCAGTATTGTGAGGATCGTTCGTTGGTGTCGCCATCTCAGATTTCAGTCAATTTCAAGTTAAACAAAACATATGTATCTCAAAACCACAAGAACCTCAAGTTTAAAGGCCAGAAACAGCAGAATCTCAATCTCTTTAACTAATCCTTGCAGATTTGCTAATTCGATCAAACGTAGATAGCAAAAGAGCAGTTTCAATGATCAATAGTTAAATCGATTAATGATTAACCTGCTCTGATACCATTTGACAGGATATCAGTCTCTAGTTTGATCAATTAGGTTGTATTCGCAGCGGATTTAGTACGAGAATTAGACAAACAAGCAAGAACACAAATGATTTTTCATGTAACAGTAAAGCTATAGAGAGAGAGAACAATTTTGCCAAAAATGTATTTTCTATTGAATCACACGTTTCGGCACCGTTTACAATTAGGTCATCTTCCTTTTATAGGAAGAATGACGTCGGTTGATGTCACTTGATAGTGACATCAAACGGTTATTAACAAACTACTGAAGTAACACCTAAACTACTGAAGATGTCAAACAGCTGACATCTTCTTACAAAAGCTAAGTGTTACTACTTATTACAAGTACTGAAAAGGGAACTACTGAAAGGTACAACGACTGAAGAACAAACTCTTCAGTCGTTTATAACTACTGAACTACAACGACTGAAGAACAAACTCTTCAGTCGTTTTACAACTACTAAAAAGAAAATTACAAACTACTGAAATGTAAAACCATCACAACAACTGAAGACGACTTCTTCAGCTGTTGTGACAAACTCTGAAGCTTCAGCACTTGGTCTTCAGACTTTGAGCTTCAGACGATTCATCAGCTAATGACTTCAGTAGTTGTCATCAGCTGATGTCTTCAGTCTTTATCTTCAGACTTTGTACGTCAGTTGTTGATCTTCAGTTCTTCAGCTGTTGATCTTCAGTACTTGAGTCTTCAGTACTTGAAGTCTTCAGTACTTGTATCTTTAGTACTTCAGACTTCAGTACTTGTGTCTTCAGTACTTGAGGTCTTCAGCTGTTGTTCTTCAGTTCTTTGATCTGTAGCTGTTGAAGTCTTCAGTCTTTGTCAAACTACTGATGAAGCTTTCAACAGTTGTTGTGATGTCATGTGGGACTTAGAGGTTTTCCTTATCTTGGCTCATTGGTTCTTTTGGTCCAACAACCTATTTGTTGGGCGGAAGTTGGAGAGAGCCAACTTACCGGTCCTGAACTTGTGCACGAGACGACTGAGAAGATCGTGCAAATTCATAACCGCATGGCAGCAGCACGTGATCGACAGAAGAGTTACGCTGATAAGCGTCGCCGACCATTGGAATTTCAAATTTGAGACAAGGTACTTTTAAAGTTGTTACCTTGGAAGGGTATGATTCGTTTTGGGAAACGTGGAAAACTAAACCCTAGATACGTGGGACCGTTTGAGATTGTCAAACGGATTGGCCCCGTAGCCTATCAACTGAACCTACCCGAAGAACTTAGAGGAGTACACAATGTGTTCCATGTTTCGAACTTGAGGAAATGCCTTGCAGATGAGACTCTCGTCGTTCCGTTAGATGAGATACATGTGGATGAACAACTGCGTTTCATCGAGGAACCGATGGAAGTTATGGACCGAGAGGTCAAGACACTCAAACATAGTCGTATCCCTATTGTCAAAGTCCGATGGAACTCAAAGCGTGGACCAGAGTTTACCTGGGAACGCAAATATCAGATGAAGAAGAAGTGCCCACAACTGTTCAACGATCAGACACCTACTTCTTAAGGTATTCACTCTCGAGATACCTTTTTTCCTTTAAATTTCAAGACGAAATTGCCTTCAACAAGGGGATGATGCCGCAACTCTGTCAAAACCACACATGTCTGACACATTACTAACCACCAACCCTAACTGGATCTCACACTTTTGATTAAACCCACTGAATCTCATGCATTTAACCGAGCGTAGTATCTTAATTTTCGGGACGAAAATTCTTTCAATAAGGGGATGATGTGACAACCCGAGTTTTTAACCTAACCTCTCTCCGCTACGCTATAATTAACTAAATTATAAATAAACAATTAATCAAATTATTAGTAATTATATATATAAAATTAATATCAATCGTACCATTTCTATAAAATAATAACCATTACTATAAAATAATAAGTTTATGTTATTGCCCACTAAACATAACTAACTTGTGATTGCGAGTAAACTTGCGAGTAAACTTAAAATACTTAACATGCTAATTAAATATTTTAGAGGGGCTTATTTAGTGAAATTGCAAAATAAAATTCTATTTAATAACTACCCTACTTTCATCCGTAAACATCATCATCATCATCATTCCATAACCCTAAACACCATTCAAACCTCTGCTGTCACCCACCTCGAGCACCTTCGATGACTTTCGGGAACTCCGCATCGCCGCACCTTCCTCCTAATCTTGTTCGACTATTGTGACCCCGACGACTCGCGTAGTGAATCGTGATTACCCGTCTATCCTTACGTCCTTGATCGGTACGTTTTCTAAACCCGTGAAATCGGTTTCATTCTCGGTTACGGTTTCGATTATGGTTTCGCTGGGGTTCAATACGGGTTGCGTTAATCGGTTACATACGTGTTCTACGTATATATACGTGTGAGTGCGTGTTCGTGCGTATATATATGTGTGTGTTTTCTGTGTATACTTGTATGTATATGTTCTTCGTAAAATTGTATTCATGTGTATAGGTGTGTTCTGTTGTGATTAATGGATGTATGCATCTGTTGATGGGCGCATGGGAGGTATGATGCGCCCATGTGTGTGTGTTTAGCATGTGTGTTTGTACGCGTATGTGAATCGAGATGATGGGATGTGTGTTCTTATTATATAAACATATATATGTTGCAGTGTATGTGCGTTGGGTTGCGGGAATGCATGTAGGAGTTTTAGGGTAGGCGTATGGGATGACCATGCGCCCATGTACGTGTGTGTGTGCTGATTCACATCCATTAGGCCATGAGAAGTAATCGTGTGAGGTGTAATATTGTTAAGCGCATAGGGTTATGGCATGTGTGGTTATGCGCATGGTGTGTGTGCATGGGCATGCCTTCTTAGGCGCACCCCTTGTAGGCGCATGGGGAATGCGTCTGCATGGTTCGAGTATGTTTTTGTGGTGTGGTAGGCGCATGGGGGTGTTAAAGTGGGCGCATGAGGAGGCAAGGGTTAGGTGCATGATGGATAGTTTCTGCATAGGTAGGTGTTAGATATAATATATATATACATGTATCCATACTCCAATATTTAGAGGGATAATATTCATATGATATGTGATTTGGTGCATGAATGGTGTGCATAAATAATTTGTTTATATATAAGATTGTACATGGGAAAATTACACATTTGTGAAGTTAACAAATAATATATATTGTGACGTAACATCTATTATTTACAAAAGAATTTAAAAATATATTTTTCATAAAATACAAATGCCTCGTGAATGTGTTGCTATTGCATTTGAGCGTGTTTGTGTGTGAATGGAAATCATTAACAACCGACATCGAACCGAACCGTGATCGTGAAACCGTACGAATCTTACACTCGTAAATAATAATTAACATTAATTATATTTATATTAAATGAAATTCAGGTTAACCGAAACCTTAACCATTGCTCGAACATTATTTCTCTGCTGTGCAATCAAGATGAGTCTTCACGGCCCCTATTTTACTTTCACTCCTTTTTGGGGGAGAAAACATGCAAACATATTTTATAAATGTTTTTAGTATTATTGATATCGCCTGTTACGTTAGTGCAAACACACTTGAAAGTCCTTACATTCTCGAATCGTTAGTAATGTGTAGCGAGGTAATTCTGAGTAGTACTACTGGGTTTGACAAACCCCGCCCGGGCTAGTCGCGCTAGCTTGATTGGAGGTCAAACGAGTGCATTATTGACCTAACATTTGTCACTGTCTGGTGAGACGTGACAGGAAGACAACAAACATACGAACATACAAACAGTCAGCTTCGGTTCGAAACGCTAAGTAACTTGATTATAGGCTAGCTACCTATCGATATGCTTTAATTAATATACCATTCAAACAGTTACAAACATTTTATCAGTGATAAAACCTGTGAACTCACCAACTTTATATTGATACACTTTAGCATGTTTTCTCAGGTAACAGGAACGCTTAATCTCATGATGCATGATTAAGGAACGCACTCAGGACATGCATTCATCAGATCCATTTATTTTGCATTATACATTGTTTTGACTTAGCATTTCAGACTTTCAGTATTGTTTACATTTCGTTTATTCGCTTCCGCACTGTTATTCATTTCTTTTACATTACTCTGATTTAAGTCAAACGTTTATTTTTAAACTCATATAGTGTCGTTTGATATGACCGTGTCTAAGATCCTGGTATGTCACACGCCTAACGGTAAAACCCCTTTTGTGGAAATTGAAGGTGCGACACATGATTTCAAGGCTGTAATGGTTATCAAAATTGCGACCAGCGATGATAGCTAGATGGGAGCCTCCCGTCCTCCCCTTAGGATATGTAGTTCGATCACATGACTTGATTATGATTCAATTCCATTTGTGATGTAATTTATGTTATGTATTTCTTTTCATTATGATGCTTAATAGAAGATTTGTATGATGAGATTTGTGCATATGTTTGTTTGATTATACTGACGATTTAAAACCTGACTTGCAGGATAATGAGTTTGGATTTCAATAAGCTTTATCAATATGGAGCTTTTTGCTTTTGCCTATAACATTAGGTGATTTTGTTCCTTCTATACCATGGAGTACATATATGAATACGTTCCGACCACATGCTCAATGAAATGCCAAATTAGGCTTATACGTTTGCTTATCATGAAAGCCCTAAATTTGATATTTATAGCTGAAGATAAAAGTATGTCAATGTTACCGGTATATCTCAAGGCTAAAAGGTGATGTTTTACATATTTGATTTTATTATGCTTTTGTTATGTTTTTATACTAATTGTGAAAATTTTATTTGGTAAAAATTATCTGCCTCTTCATAATTATATGTTATGGGTGGTTAATGTTGTAGAATAATTAGTTGCCATTGTTTTTTTTCTAATTATTGATGTACTGCCGCATGTGCCACTTGCATCAAATGATTTTTTTTTCTTTTTGTTGATTTTGCAATATGATTTGTCTCGACTTTGGATTTGGAGAACAATAGGGTTTTCCAGCATCTATTAAGCTATACAAGAGGAGTCCACCTAGCTGGATAGAGATCTCATCTTTGGAGGTGAGAATGCTAACAATGCTTTTGTATATAATTGATTTTGATCATATGTTGTTTACTTTATCATCTGTATATCATTGATTATGATCAATGTTTTGAGAGTCGAATCGGATCGGCCGGTCCGACCACGAATCGTTGTGTGAGCCGATCCGAGCAGCTATGGATCGTTTTGGTAGGGTTGAGTCGGCCGGTTAATCCTGAGTGGGTGGTTGGACGGGGATTCGAAGATCTTGCGGTTGAACCGGTGTGTACCTGCTTAAGTATTCATTCTTCTTCTTGAGTGAAGAACTAAAGAATATATATCTTAAAAATCGAGCAATCGGAGGAGTTGATTTGTGAAGAAGTGAATAGATATCTTGAAATCGAGCAACTAAGGAGATGATTTGTGGAGAAGTCGTGATTTGAAGGTCGGATTATCTGGAGTCACGATTGAGAAGAAAGGGCTGCGATTTGAAGAAGGGGTTGCAATTTGGAATTTGCGATTTGATTTGTGGAGCTGCGATATGAAGAAGGGGTTGCGATTTGGAGAACGTGATTTGGTTTTTTAGGAATCTTTTCGATGAAAGTTGCAGCTTCAGGATGAAGATGGCATTTGCTTTATGAAAAAATAAAAAAGTAAAAAACAACTTTATGAAAGAAGTCTGATTTTACTGAAATAAAAATAAAATTTGCTTTTATGTTTATAATTAATATATATCATAATCTTTTTTTATGATTTCTAACTTTATTTACTTTAAATTTTTACTATTATTCCATTCTTATACATATACTTTTAAATTAATTATAAAGTTATCTGATTCTTAAATCCGCTCTGATCGGTTCGACCAGTGAACCAGTAAATTATCCGATTTGACGTCTGATCCGGTTCTGAAAACATTGATTGAGAAGGCTTAGGAGATTAGAGAATAATGAAACTAAAGAGCTATTGATCATTATTTGCTCATGAACATGTATATTGTCATTAAATTGTCATAACAGACCAGGGGTCACTAAATGATCTAAATTTAGTACCTTATGAGACATCATCAATATGGTATGCAAACTTTGGTTTGGATTCACTCACAAATCTATTCACTCTCACAACAAGTAAGAGTATACGTATTTTATAGTTGTATATATATAAATCCCAAACATCTTTGTTCATCAAATAATGACTATGATTGTAAGAACGTGATAATCAAACAATGTGTGTTAATCTGAGCTTCGGTTTAATTCGTGTGTCATGCGCGCAACGCGCGAGGTGATAACACTAGTTAGATACAATTTGACAAGTGATGTGGTGCAGATTGTGATTTATATTTGGTATATATAAAATGTAAAAAGTAAAAACTAGTGTTGGAAAAATAAAGAGAAAGAAAAGGAGATAAGGTGAGCAGGGCATAAAAGGAAACAATTAATAATTGTAGAGGGCTAAAAATGAAAATTTAAACGTTGATGTTGATGGAGGAGATAACATCAACACTCCCGATGCACATGACATGAGAAAGAAGGAAGGTCAACACTCAACACTCAACACTCAACACTCAACACTCAACACACAGCCTTCGCTTTCAGTCTCTCTATCACAACTCACTCACAAAGGTGGTCCTATAATCCAGTCTCCGGTGAGACTTCCATTCCCTTTGAATCACAACGCTTTACGTCGTAATCCTGTTTCTTTTGATTTGATTTGATTTGATTTGATTTGATTTGATTTGATTTTCGATTGGCGTTAACGTTGATCTTTTTTATGAACTGCAGAGATGAGGTTGGCGCCGCGGGAGGTGGAGAAATTGATGCTTCACAATGCTGGATACTTGGCTCAAAAGCGTCTTGCTCGGGGATTAAGGCTTAATCACACTGAAGCCGTTGCGCTTATTGCCACTCAGGTACTTGTTATTACTATTTACCATTTCATCATATCATACTCGCTTAAAGAAAAGATCTTTATTCCTAAATAGACAGTAATCAAAATCAATTTCAATACCAACCACTAAAGTCAACTCAACTTCAAGTTTCAATTTCACAAATTCAACGTTTCATCCAAACTCACACTCTATCTCTGACCTCATGATTCTCTATTTTTAGATTTTGGAGTTTGTACATGATGGCGACAAGGGTGTCGCAGAACTAATGGATGTTGGGAGACAGCTCTTAGGAAGGTACCCCTTGTAATGTTATACTTACTTGATAAAGTTTTTGGTTATCAGTAAGGCGTAGATGTTGATAATGTTAGGTTTCTGTTTCTGTTTCTGTACATCATCAGTTAACTTCTTAAAGTTGTTTTATGTCTGACAATTAAGATGGATAGAGTATGTTGTAGTTTCCATTAGATTTTAATATGCTTTAATGAATCAAATTTTTGGAGGCAGCTCACAAATCTTATATATCTCTCTTTGTCAACAGGAGACAAGTTCTTCCAGCAGTTCCACACCTTTTAGATTCTGTGCAGGTAACTTAGTTTCCATTCGATCTCAATCTTCCACTTTTCCTCTTGTATCACATAAGCACTAAATTCCATACGATTTTGCTACCATGAGTAGTTAATTTGCATAATTTTATTACTTGATCATTAGAACCAAAGGTGGAAAATTGGATGGTTCTAGTCGGTCTGCTAGCGGGTCGACATGTAATTATTTTATGGCTTCTTTTGATTTTCAAAATAGTCAGTATTGATAATGTGATTATAAAGATGACGGAGAACACTGTATTTTTATTTTTTTCTTTTAGCAAAACCAAATCATTAAACTTATGTTCAGGTTGAGGGGACATTTCCTGATGGTACAAAGTTAATTACCGTACATGATCCAATATCATGTGAAAATGGAAATTTGGATCTAGCCTTACATGGGTCTTTTCTTCCAGGTAAGCACTCTGTATTCTCATCATTATAGATTCATTTAACCTATCACACATGACCTTTTGTTTCTTATACCACAAATTTGCCTAGCGCATTATATATGTAAAAGGGCCAAAATATCCTTATCAATGACCTATCACACATGACCTCATTGTTAGACAAGATATAATTCCATATTTAAATAATGTCTAATTGTATAGTGGATCCATGCTTTAAGGACTAGTGGGTCCATGCTTTAAGGACTATGTTTCCTTGTTTTATGTTTCATGTCTAGTTTGTATTATTCAAGTCTATATATATCTTGTAACCTCCTTATTATTATTTTATAATAACAATTATCATTTACTCTGTTTAACTTGGTATCAGAGCCAGTTAATCTAACCCTAATTTCTGCAGCACAAACCTGCAGGCCTCCAACCACTGTCTGCAGCACAAACCTGCAGCAAATCCCTGCACAAACCTGCAGCCAATCTTCCTCTTTCTTTCTTTTTTTTTTCTTTCTTGTCTTCTAAAACCAATTACCTATGGCCACCCTCACTGCCTTTGATCAAAAAGAAAAAGCAGTCCACAACTCCCACAAGTTTGGATTTACTCTCAACTCCGATAACTACAGTTCCTGGTTATTGGTTATTCACCCGTTCTTAGTCACCAATAATCTTTTTGGTTATATTGACGGAACCATACCCTGCCCTCCAACCACCATAACTGTTCCTGCAGACCCTCCCAAAGATAATGCACCTGCACCACCACCCGAATCCCAACCCAATCCACAGAACCCAATCTGGCTTTCCAACGATGCACACGTTCGGATGCTCCTTATCTCCACTATCTCTGAGGGCGCTTTACATCATGCCAGAGGCACTCTTACCTCCCGTGACCTTTGGCTTGCCCTAGAGCGGGCCTTTGCACCTCACACTTCCTCCCGAGAATATACCTTAAAAACACAACTTTTAAGGATTGAGATGAAGGCTGATGAAACCCCTACAGCATACCTCCAACGTGCACAAGAATATGCCTCTGCCCTAGCTAATATTGGCGAACCCTTGAAGGAAAAAGACCTTGTTATGATGGTTATTTCTGGCCTACGTGACGAATACCATGGCGTTAAGACCACAGCCCTTACTCGTCAACTTGCTTACAACGAACTTCATGGCGTGATTGCTGATCACGACTATATGCTTCAACGTTCTGCCCCAATTGTTCCACCTACTCAAGCATTCTCAGCCATGGCTCCATCTTCGGCTAAACCCACCGGAGGCACCCCTACACCGCCATCAGATGCGGCTGTTCAGGCTGTCCAACAACTGGCGGCCCAACTTGGTGTGCAACTTCAGTTGCCATCTCAGCCCCAAGCCTTCTACACTAACCGATCCGGCAACAATCGCTTCAACAATCGGCAGGGTAACAGTCGTGGACGTGGTAGCTCTAATCGCTCGGGTGGCCCCAGTGGTGGAAATCGCAGTCAATTCAGTTGGGCATCAAATCAGAACGTAGTTTATGGATCCTGTAACAGGTGTGGCATAGGTCATCTCCCCACTCACTTCTCCTCTCCAATTTCTACATCAGCAAATCTTGCTTTAGAGGACAGTCCACCTTTTGCCAATCCGGCACGCTATCGACAACTTGTCGGGGCTTTACAATATGCCACCCTTTCCCGTCCGGACATCGCCTTTGCAGTCAACAAGGTCTGCCAGTTTATGCAGTCTCCGACAGAGAATCATTGGTCCGCGGTAAAGCGTATTTTGCGGTACTTAAAGGGTACTCTATCCCATGGCTTGCTTGTTCAGCAGCAGTCTACTCAGGTTCTCCATGCCTATGCGGATTCAACCTTCAACAATCTGTCCGCATTCTCAGATGCTGACTGGGCCGGGTGTCCAGATGACCGTCGTTCCACGGGGGGATTTGCTATCTATTTAGGGTGTAATCTTGTCTCGTGGTGTGCACGTAAACAGAAAACTGTCTCTCGGTCATCTACAGAATCGGAGTATAAAGCTCTAGCTGATGCAGTTTCTGAACTCACTTGGATACAATCCGTTTTACAAGAATTACGGGTCCCAGTTCGCTCAACTCCTACATTGTGGTGTGATAATCTCGGAGCCACATACTTATCAGCCAATCCGGTATTTCATGCCCGCACAAAGCATATTGAAGTTGATTTCCATTCAGTTCGTGAAAGAGTCGCTAGAGGCCAACTCTCAGTACAATTCATCACTACAGATGATCAGATTGCCGACATCTTTACAAAGCCTCTGTCTACCCAGCGTTTTCTCTTTCTTCGATCCAAGCTAAGAGTCGCTTCCCGGCCTTAGCTTGCGGGGGGATGTTAGACAAGATATAATTCCATATTTAAATAATGTCTAATTGTATAGTGGATCCATGCTTTAAGGACTAGTGGGTCCATGCTTTAAGGACTATGTTTCCTTGTTTTATGTTTCATGTCTAGTTTGTATTATTCAAGTCTATATATATCTTGTAACCTCCTTATTATTATTTTATAATAACAATTATCATTTACTCTGTTTAACTCTCATAACTGTTGGCTAGCACATTATATCATTATAGATTCATTTAACCTATCACACATGACCTCATAACTGTTGGTCTATCCCTACTGTTATTGTTTAGATAATATTATCCGTAATTTCAACCATGGGAGGATAATTTTAAATGTTCCAGAATTTTGCACACACAATTTACCATAGCACACACTCTTTCTCCCTTTGCAGAGATATAAGTTTCCCTAGTTATATTATTTTAATAATTATGTTTTTTATATAATATATTAAATCTATAAATAGGTATCAGTTGTAGGAAATGAACATGCTTGATTTGATTTTATAATTAAGGTTTTCGGGATACACGGTTGCCTCTGGAAAACCTGATTTTGTAATTCCTTGGCACTCCATTCAATTTCGATAATAAAAATTCGGGTCCTAACTATGGTCAGTAACAAACTTTTGCAAGCACTAATCTGATGGAAAGTTTGTTGCTTCTGCAGTTCCTTCACTTGAAAAGTTTCCAATTATAGAAGGTGATAAGGTTCCTGGTGAATTAATATTTGGAGATGGACATATATTGCTTAATTTGGGAAGGGAAGCTGTAACAATAAAAGTAACTAACGATGGAGATAGACCTATACAGGTGGTTTTCTTTGTACAATTTATTTTTTTTTTCTAATAATATTATACTTCAATATTTAGGTATCTTAAAACTTAATATGGCCAACAAATAATAAGCATATACCATCTCTATATCTTAAATTGTCAGCTTGTATCTATTTGTTTATTCATATAACATAATACTGAAAATTACGAAACTTTCAGGTTGGCAGCCATTATCATTTTATCGAGGTCAATCCGTGTTTAATTTTTGATCGAAGAAAATCATATGGCATGAGGTTAAATATACCAGCAGGAACAGCTACCCGATTTGAGGTCAGCCTTTTACAGCTACCGATTTTGGTAGCCTTTTAACTTATTACCTAGTTTCTCCTTTTTTTCTGGAAAAATTGAAAACATGTTAATAGGGTTGCTGACTGCTTTATAATTACTCTCACCACTTGGGAAGTCCTATATAACTTGTAGAGTTCTCTTTCGCAAATTTTATACTTGATTACTTATGTTCCCCAATAGCATTTTTGGTGGAATCATGGTGCATTATAATTTTACTAAAATTTGAAAATATGTAGTTAAGCTAAATGCACCCTACATCTTCTCCTGACTTGATGCACATACATGAGAAATCAATTCATCACAAATATTTTGGACATAATTATTGATGTATTGATCTTTAGTTATATGAAAATCATGCTACTTACTGTGAAATTTCACCCTCTTACTCGGTCTCTTATATCATATTTGCTGAAGTAAAAATAACAACCACTATGAGATAGTAATAAGTAACTGTTATTTTTCATAAAATATGTATTGCCTACTTTGTAGCCAGGGGATGCAAAGTCTGTCACTCTTGTAAGGATTGGAGGTAATCAAGTTATCAGAGGAGGTAATGGAATTGCAGACAGCCATGCTAGTGACTCCAATGTCAAAACAGTGATGGAATCTGTAATTGCAAGGGGATTTGGTGATTCAGCAGATACCAGTACCAGGTTAAGAATTTAGCACGTCATATTCTGATTTCTTTAATGTTGTGTATATGATGAGAATCCAACAATTGTATCTGATAGTTTTGATCCTAAATTGTTATATGTGTATTCTAGGAGGGGAAAGAAAGGAAAAACAGAAAGTGGCTAGGGCTTAATTAGAAAGTGGAGAGTATATGTAGGGCAATAAGAAAAGTGTGAGGTATCGAAGTTGTTAGTTGTTATAGGCTCCTTTTTTGGAGAGAGGGTTTTTACCCTGGTTCTTCCTGTTCATCTTTCTTTTCTTTCAATCAATTGATACTATCGAATTGGTTTGAGATTTTGAGCTATCCATTTTGGGTTAATTTGGTTGAATTGTTATCATTGGTCCGACCTGCCGTCCGTTTCCCCTCTTTCTGCAATGGAAACCCGCACTAACTCTCGGTTAGATGCTCAGGAAGCTCAGATTAAACAACTTCAATCTGATGTTTCCGACATTAAAACCACCTTGAAATCCTTGGAAATTGATCGAGGGGAATCAGGGGAATTTCGCAAAGCGGTTTTGGAATGGATGAAACAACAGAAAAAATCCATCGTCGATTCTGGTGCATCGACTCTCAGTGGTGGCGAAGGGTCGTCGGGGGTTCGTCCGACCGGGTTCGGCCGATGGGGGTTTCGACCGACGATTCTTCTGGCGGTCTTCCGTGGGCAGTGAAGAAGGTTAAGCTACCTGAATTCAGTGGATTTGATCCTCAGGGTTGGATTCAAAAGGCGACTCTCTATTTCGATCTCAATGCGACGCCGGCGGATGTACGACTCCGATTGGCTCAATTAAGCATGGTAGGAGTGGCGCAACACTGGTTTACTATCCTCACGCAGGTTAATGAGTCATTGTCTTGGGAGGAATTTCAGGATGAATTGTTGCGTCGATTCAGTGGTTTAGCCATTAACAATCCTTATGAGCAACTAGCTACAATTCAACAAGGTGAGTCCATCTACGATTACATCGATGATTTTGAATATCTGCTTTCCTTGGTTCCTCGATTACCGGATTCTCAGTCGCTTGGATACTTCGTGGCCGGTTTGCGACCCGATGTCAAAAAATGGGTTCGTTTGCACCGACCGAAATCGTTATTGGATGCGATGTATCTATCGAAGGATGTTGCAGAGATGCTGAGACCACCAATGGGATCGGATACCGCCTCAAGTTTTCGCTATCTCCAGTGATCTGGGTCTTCTTTTTTGTCACCGATGGATGGGTTTTCTAATGTGGGTCGAAGTGAGCCCAAAACATTCGGCCCACCTAAAGGGTTGGATAAAGGGTCAATGAATCGGGGAGATCTGTCTCGATCTTTGTCTGCTGGGAAGCTAGGGGTTCCTTCTTCGGATCATTCTTCTCCGTTCCCTCGAGATCGTGGCATGCGTTCTTTATCTCGAACAAAATGGGAGGAACGTCGAAAGAAGGGGTTATGTTTTCGTTGTGGCCAACAATATGGTCCCGCTCATAAGTGTCCGGAGGGTAAGCTTCGTGTTTTACTCTTAGGGGATGATGAGTATGAGCAATCGGGTGGTGAGTGTTTTTCCCTTGGGTCGGACTCCCCGGTAGAGGAGGACATTCCGTCCGATTCGGTCGGAGGGTCGTGTATGTCATTAGACTTAGAAGGTGTTTGTGCAGCTGTGGGTGGGGCTAATACTCTCAAATTTGAAGGTGCCTTACAGGGCATTTCTCTATGTATTTTGGTGGATAGTGGAGCCTCTCATAATTTTGTTTCTCGTCGGTTGGTTTCCATGCTCGGACTTCAGATTGTTGCAATTCCGGGTATTAACATCAAGTTGGGTGATGGTCATGTTCTTCTTGTAAATGAACAATGTGTCGATTTGCCCATCACAGTGGGTACTTGTTTATTTACAGTAATAGCTCTTGTTATGGATACTGGTGGGTTGGATTTTATTCTTGGAATGACATGGTTACAATCGTTGGGAGAGGTCACCCACGATTGGCATAATGCTTGGATGAAGTTTGTTTATCGTGGACAACCGGTTCAATTGCACGGCATTGGGGTGCACCAATCCGCCCCAACAGCTTTACACTAATGGTTAAAGTCAACTGATGAGTATACTGTTACAGTTTTAGAATCCACGACGGAGACTTTTCCAGTCTCTAACTCTGCTGCTCGAATCTCAACGGGGAGATCTTCGTGGCTTATTTACTCAGTTTGCAGCAGTGTTTCAACCGCTTATGGCCCTACCGCCTACCCGTTCACATGATCACCGGATCCTTTTGACTTCTGATAAACCGGTTTGTGTTAGGCCTTACCGGTATCCTCATGCTCATAAAGCTGAAATTGAGCGACAAGTACAGGAGCTGTTAACAATGGGACTGATTCGTCCAAGTAAAAGCCCTTTCTCTAGTCCGGTTATTTAGTTAAAAAGAAAGACTCTACGTGGCGCATGTGTGTCGATTATAGGGCTCTTAATCAAGCAACCATTCCGGATAAGTTCCCTATTCCTGTGGTAGAAGAGTTGTTGGACGAATTACACGGTGCACAATTCTTTTCAAAGCTCGATTTAAAGTCGGGATACAATCAGATCAGGATGCAGCCTTCGAGCATTGAAAAGACTGCTTTTCGAACTCATGACGACCATTATGAGTACTTAGTAATGCCTTTTGGGCTGATGAATGCCCCGGCTACTTTTCAGGCGACCATGAACGACATCTTCCGGCCATTATTGCGTCATCAAGTAGTCATATTTTTTGATGACATTTTAGTTTATAGTCCTTCGTGGGAGGCACACGTACGAGATGTGGGATTAGTCTTACAAGTCTTACAAACAATTCCTTTTTAGTCAATCCACAAAAGTGTTCGTTTGGGCTGCGTTCGATTGAGTACTTGGGCCATATAATCGATGGCAGTGGGGTGTCCATGGATCCTCACAAAGTAACTGCAGTAGTGGGGTGGCCGGTTCCCAAAACAGTTAAAGGGTTACGAGGTTTTTTGGGGCTTACGGGTTATTACCGAAAATTCGTTAAAAATTATGGGAGTATCGCTCGTCCGCTTACCGAGCTCACGAAGAAGGACACTTTTGAATGGCATCCGAGCGCTCAACAGGCTTTTGACGAGTTAAAACAGGCTTTGACCACCGCACCGGTGTTGGCGCTGCCGGATTTTCAGTCCCCCTTTGCAATCGAATGTGATGCGTCGGGCCGTGGCATTGGTGCAGTCTTGATGCAACACAAACGCCCTATAGCTTACTTTAGTAAGGTGTTGAGTGATCGGAATTTGTCTAAGTCGGCATACGAACGGGAGATAATGGCTTTGGTATTGGCTGTCCAACATTGGCGTTCGTATCTTTTGGGTAATCACTTCACTGTGTATACAGATCAAAAGAGTTTAAAATTTTTACTTCAGCAACGGATCACCACTCCGGATCAACAAAACTGGGTTGCCAAGTTGTTGGGATATAATTTTGATATTTTTTACAAACCGGGCCGTGAGAACAGGGCCGCTGATGCTTTGTCACGTAGGGCTGATTTGGGTGAGTTTGCTCAGCTCAAGGCCATTCCAATATGGGCGCAAGGGGCTGATTTAATTAATGAAGCTCGGTTGGATCCTACCCTACAACAATTACAACAGAAATGTTTGGCTAATGCAGTTAAGTGTCTGGGTTATGCAGTTGTTAATGGAGTGTTATATAATCGAAATAGGTTGGTTATTCCATCCACCTCCCGTTATATTCCAGCGTTGTTACATGAGTTTCATACCACAGCTACGGGGGGACATTCGGGGTTTTATCGTACATACCGTCGGTTGGCAGCCAATTTATATTGGGCGGGAATGACCACTACAGTTAAAGAGTTCATCCGGAACTGCGATGTTTGTCAAAGATGTAAAGCAAGTACGGTTGCACCCTGCTGGATTATTACAGCCTCTTGCTATTCCAGACGCCATATGGGAAGATTTGTCTTTGGATTTTATCTCCGGCTTTCCGATGTCGATGGGGTATAATGTCATTCTCGTGGTAGTTGACCGGTTATCCAAATATGCTCATTTCATCTTGTTGAAACATCCATATACAGCCAAAACAGTAGCTGAGGCCTTTGTGCGAGAGGTCATTCGACATCATGGCATCCCTAAGTCTATCGTTAGTGATCGTGACCCGTTATTTCTTAGTAAATTTTGGCAGGAAGTTTTTCGCTCTATGGGTACTAAATTGAACATGAGTTCAGCCTATCATCCCGAATCGGATGGACAAACCGAGGTAATTAACCGTTGCCTTGAAGCTTACTTGCGTTGTTTTGCGGTTGATCAACCGAAGAGTTGGGCGGTTTGGGTACCATGGGCAGAATTTTGGTACAATTCCACGTTTCATGTGTCCACGGGTACTACCCCATTCGAGATCGTTTATGGTCGGCGACCCCCTTCGATAATTCATTTTTTGGCAGGAGAAATACGGGTTGACTCGGTTGCTCAAGAACTCCAAGACCGGGATGAGGCTTTAAGACAATTAAAAATTCATCTCAGCAATGCGCAAAGTTCTATGAAATGTCAAGCTGATAAGAAACGACGAGAGGTGCATTTCGCGATTGGCGATTGGGTATATGTAAAACTGAAACCGTATCGACAGATGTCGGTTCATAAACGCATCCATCAGAAGTTAGCAGCACGATTTTTTGGGCCTTTTCAAATTGAGGAACGTGTGGGTTCGGTGGCTTATAAACTGCAGTTGCCTGCTACTTCAAAATTCATCCAGTTTTTCATGTTTCATTGCTAAAAAAATCGGTTTCGGGAGTGGCTGAGTCTTCTTTACCGCCGGAACTGATTCTCACCGAAAAAGACTCGCTAGTCCCAATCTCAATTTTGGCTAAACGTTCTAATCCGCAAGGTGCTTCCCCAGGTGAAGAATGGCTGGTTCAATGGCAGGGGTTCTCAGCTGACGATGCCACCTGGGAAGATGCTTCATGGATCAAGGGTCAATTTCCAGCTTTAAGTCTTGAGGACAAGACTTCTTTTGAAGGGGGAAGTAATGATGAGAATCCAACAATTGTATCTGATAGTTTTGATCCTAAATTGTTATATGTGTATTCTAGGAGGGGAAAGAAAGGAAAAACAGAAAGTGGCTAGGGGCTTAATTAGAAAGTGGAGAGTATATGTAGGGCAATAAGAAAAGAGTGAGGTATCGAAGTTGTTAGTTGTTATAGGCTCCTTTTTTGGAGAGAGGGTTTTTACCCTGGTTCTTCCTGTTCATCTTTCTTTCTTTCAATCAATTGATACTATCGAATTGGTTTGAGATTTTGAGCTATCCATTTTGGGTTAATTTGGTTGAATTGTTATCAGTATACAAGTAGGAATGGAATGATTCATTCCACTCAAATGGAAAAACTGTTGTTGTCATGTCTTTAGGAAGGGAACGAGTCATTCCTCAAGGAATGTAATTCCTTGGTTCGTTCTATCACTATAGAGCCAAATCATAGTCAAAAGAAGAGTTTGTTCCTGGCTCTTCCTTATTCTCATTCCTTGAGCTGGGGGTGTTTTTTTAATCAATTTTATCATGGAACCGAATGATAATAACATTATAACCTTAATTTTATGTAATCTTTAACAACTCCAAACTATTTCTATTGTTAAAAGCTTTAATAATCTTCTAAAACACGAATTATTAAATAAACTAATACAATATATACAACTAACAAGCTAGAACTCGAGTTATGGACATATTTATATGTGTTTGAAAGATTGAATTAAAACAACAATCAAGTAATAGTATTTTACAACTCTATACAAAATCTCTTTACGTTAAAGATCATTAAGAAGCAGACTGATTCACGAATTTTACAGCATTGATTCACAGCTTAGTGAATTTGCTCAAATATGTACAGTTGTAAATCAACTTTTTACATTTCGTGTGTATATTTTGCTTCTCATTGGATCTTAAGCCTATATGTATATAAGTATATTAATAATATATTTGAATGGTTACTTTGTTCCTATTGGCCAACCAAAAATGATTATGGAATTAAATGACTCATTCCATTATAGTGCTTATGCCATCACCATGTCTTTATGTTCCTTTCTCATTCCACTCCGTTAAACCAAATAGATCCTAATTTTTTATAACTTCATTTGCAGCAATGGTGTCATTGTAGAAGGATCTCCACTAGCTTGTAAAATTTCTCGTGAGGCTTACGCTAATATGTATGGGCCTACTGTTGGTGACAAAATTCGTCTAGGTGATACTGATTTGTTTGCACAAGTTGAAAAAGATTGTGCTGTTTATGGTGACGAGTGTGTGTTGGTGGTGGAAAAGTTATAAGAGATGGAATGGGGCAAGCTGCAGGGTTTTCTGCAGCCGATTGTTTGGATACGGTTATTACAAATGCTTTAATAATTGATTATACAGGAATATTTAAAGCAGATATTGGTATCAAAGGCGGTTATATTTCTTCCCTTGGGAAAGCAGGAAATCCTGATGCCATGAATGGTGTTTCTGATAACATGATTATTGGGGTAAACTGTGAAATAGTTGATCCTTTTCATTAGAGGTGGCAAAATGGGCAGGTTGGGTCATGGGTCAGAAGGGGCAATTTTTTGGGTTTGGCCAAAACAGGGCTGGTTGGGCTGTACCTGTTGGTTTCTAATTTGAATGTAAAGAACGTTTATTGAAAGTAAGTCCAAAATACAACAGACTACCCTGCCTTATATAGGCATTTACAAAATATCTACTAACTGACTAACTAACACTCCTACTTAGAAGCTAAGTAAGCTAGATACAATGTACAAACACTAACAGCTAACAAGAATTAACTAACATTCACCCCCTAATTCTTGCTTATTTCCCACTTTTACCAAAGCCTTCAACTCAGCAAACCTAACCCTTTGAAATGCCTTAGTAAGTATGTCTGCCTTCTGTTCCTTCCCATCAACATGCTCAACACAAACAACACCCTTCTTAACATATTCTCTAATAAAATGGTATCTGATGTTGATGTGTTTACTCCTACCGTGAAACACTGGGTTCTTGACAAGTTGAATAGCAGACTTGTTATCAACTTTCAACACAACTGGACCCATTTCTTCTCCTGTCAAAAACTCCAGCACCCCCTTTAACCATATACCCTGGCATGCAGTAGATGTAGCAGCTATAAACTCAGCCTCACAGGAAGATAGGGCCACAGTATCCTGTTTTTTACTACACCAACTAACAGGAAATCATGCCTGTAGTGCTTCTTCCATCAGATTTAGTAGTTGCATGGGAGCTATCACTGTAACCTACCAATTGGTTACTTCCACCAGTCTTAAACAAAAGCCCATGATCTAATGTTCCTTGAACATACCTCAAAATCTGCTTAATTGCTTGCCAATGAGTTTTTCTTGGTTCTTTCATGAACCTGCTGCAAATGCCCACAGCATAATTCAAATCTGGTCTTGTTTGGGTAAGATACCTTAAATATCCAATGACTTTTCTATATCTAGTTGCATCTACCAGCTCTTGGTCTTCATCTTTGCCTAGCCTTAAACCAACATCCATTGGTATTTTGTAGAATTACATTCATTCATTCTTTGATCCTTCAAAATTCTCTTAGCATACCCGAATTGACTTATAAAGATCCCAACATCTCTTTGAATCACTTCTATCCCGAGATAGTAACTCAATAGGCCTAAGTCAGTCATTTCAAACTTTGACCTCATCATTTGCTTGAACTCTTCAACCAATTCACCACTTGAACCCGTTAGGATCAGGTCATCAACGTATACACCAAGAATTACACATCCTTTCTCAGTTACTTTCTTATAGAGTGCATGCTCATGTGCACATACTTCAAAACCAAACTCTAACAGAGTGTTGTGCAGCTTCACATTCCAGGCCCTTGGAGCCTGTTTTAAACCATAGAGGGCTTTTACCAACTTGTAAACCTGACCTTCTTTTCCCTGCTTCACATAACCCTCAGGCTGTTGTACATACACATCTTCTAATAACTCACCGTTGAGAAAAGCAGTCTTTACATCTAGATGATGCACCTTCCAACTGTTAATGGCAGCCTGTGCCAAAATCAACCTAACAGTTTCCAACCTTGCCACAGGGGCAAATACCTCATCATAGTCAATTCCATGCTTCTGCACATACCCCTTCACAACAAGTCTAGCCTTGTGTCTTGTAATTTTCCTAGAAGCATCCTTTTTCAGCTTATAAAGCCACTTCAAACCTATGGGCTTCACTCCCTTCGGAACCTCAACCAAATTCCAAGTTCCATTTTTCTCAATGCTAGCTATTTCTTCATCCATAGCTTGCTTCCACTGTTTCTTTGCTTTTGCTTCTGAAAAACTCACAGGCTCTTCTATGTTTAACAACAGCTCATGCTCATCAAACACAGGTGGAGTAAAAGGAATCTGCTCTAGAATATCAGTTTTATCCAAGACTTCACTAACCTTTCTAAAACCTTTTGGTGGAGTATCATCATAGTGTGAATCTGGAACTGGGTCTTCTTCTTGAAGAAGATCATCATCAACTCCAATTGAAATAGGATCAACACCTTGTTCATTTCCAGGTTCACCAACCTCCTCACAGTCTTCATCAACACAAGTTTGATTAACTGTTGCAGATGATGAAGACTCATGAGGCTCTTCTGGTTGTTGGACAACCTCATGAGGAAGGTTAAAACCAAATGAAGAGTAATCTTCCTGGTTTTCACCCCCATTGTCCCATATCCACTCCCAAGTCTTGTCTTCCTTAAACTGAACATCTGCACTAACCACAATCTTCCCATTTAAAGGATTAAACAACCTGTAAGCTTTACTTCCAGGTTCTGACCCCAAATGAACCATTGGTTCAGTCCTATCATCAAGCTTCTTGGTTAGCACACTCGGCACCTTCACATAACACTTACATCCAAACACCTTCAAATGCTTCAAACTTGGCTTTCTCTTCCACAAAGCCTCATATGGGGTCATTCTGACTAGTGCTTTAGTTGGAAGCCTATTGATTAAATAGACTGAGTGTCTAACAGCCTCAGCCCAGAAAGTCAACGGCATATTCATAGACTTTAGCATTGATCTAGTCATCCCTATGACAGTTTGGTTCCTTCTTTCCACAATACCATTTTGTTGTGGAGAGTAGGGTGCAGTTAGGTACCTATTGATTCCTTCAATACTACATAATTGCATGAATTGACTAGAAGTGAACTCACCTCCCCTGTTCTAAGAGCCTTGATCTTAGACCCTATTTGCACTTCAACATAAGCTTTGAATTCTTTGAATCTAGCAAGGGCTTGATCTTTAGATTTCAACATGTAGACCCACATGTATCTTGTGTGGTCATCAATCAACAGCATGAAATATCTATTCCCAGAAGTTGTTTGTGGATCCAAAGGCCCACAAAGATCTGCATGGATCAAATCAAATGGTCTTTTAGCCCTAAAGGCTGAACTCTTAGGATAGCTAAGCCTTCTGTGTTTTCCAGTCAAGCAGCCTTCACACAGCTGTGATTTCTTTTGAATTGATGGCAACCCCACTGCCATTTCATTCTTGGACATGTGATGCAAAGCATCAAAGTTTGCATGTCCCAATCTTGCATGCCACAACCAAGATTTATCTTCAATCAAGGTCAACAAACACCTTGGACTGGAAACCTTCAAGTCAAACTTGTAAAGTCTGTTTTCTGACTTCTTGACTTTCATTAATGACTTTCCATCTTGGTCAAAGACCCACAGAAGTCCATTCTCCATCAAAATCTTGCAGCCAACTTCATCTAATTGACCCAAACTCAAAATATTACTCTTGAGTGCTGGTATGTAATACACATTACTTACCACCTTCAAATCACCATTTTTACACTCAAAACAGACAGGTCCTCTACCTTCAATTTTGACCAAAGAGCCATCTCCAAACTTCACTTTTCCTTTTATACTTTCATCCAACTCTGTGAAGAACATTCTCTCCCCTGACATGTGGTTACTAGCCCCATTATCCAGGTACCAACCCTGTACCATCTCTGGATTTCCATCTGATGGGGTATATTGATGAGGAAACATACTTTCCTCATTGACCACACCTATGTCATGCACTAGGAGCATTAAGGCTGGTTCTTTGTCTACATCTGCTTGTGCAAGATGGGCTTCTTGATCATCATCTCCTTTCTTGTTCCTTTTACACTCACTAGCAAAATGTCCCATAGTGCCACAGTTCCAACACTCAATGTGTTTCTTGTCATTCTTAGTGGCATTTGATCTCTCCTTTGAAGAACCTCTTCCTCCTCCCTTCACAAACTTCCCCCTTCCTCTTCCTCTACCCCTACTACCAGAACTTGACCCATCATAACTCGATCTGGTCAAGAGCAACTGCCCAGTATTCTTCTTGGGCTGGGACACAGGCTTTATCCTCTCCTCATAGGCCTTCAAACGTCCCACCAACTCATCAAAGGTCATGGTCTCCAAATCTGCAAACTGCTCAATTGCTGCTGCTATTGGGAGGAACTTGTCTGGGCATGCCTTCAAGAATTTTCTTGTCTGCTTCGAATTTGTGATGGTAATGCCCAGAGCCCTATACTTTGAGACAATTTCTCCCAGTCTTCCAGCGAATTGATCAATGGAATTAGAGTCTCCCATCGACAACATTTCAAATTCTAAGTCAAGAGATTGAATCTTGGCTTGTCTCACTCTATCTTCCCCAACATAATTCTTCTTCAAGGCCTCCCACACCTCCTTGGCCGTTTTGTGCACTGCCACCTGCATTAGCACATCTTCTGGTAATGACTGGAAAATGAAAGCTCTTGCCTTCTTTCCTAGTTTCTGATCGACAGCTCCTGTCGCAGGAGGTTCAATTGAATCCCAAACTCCTTGGGCATCCATAATTGCCTCCATCTTGATCGCCCAAGAAGTGTAGGTCGTTGGGGTTAGCATCGGTACCTTGTATGGAAGAGAATCACCCGCGTCTTTTGAAATGTATTGGGTAACAGATCTATCCGCCATCGATTATTACTCAATTGATCGGAAAACTAGTCGAATTGATCAAGAATTGAAGAAATTTGCAAAATCGAACGAAATTCTTTCGAATTGAGAAGAAATCGTCGTAAAACCCAGAATTGAATCGAGAATTCAATCGAGGATGTAATTGGATTGGAGAATTATCGAAATCGATAATTGAATTGAGGAAGTGAACGAAGAATTGTAAGATTTCTTGGAGGAATTGGTTTTTTTTGGAAGAAAATCGAACAAATCGAAGAGATCTGGATCGAGAGCCTTGATGGCTCTGATACCAAATGTTGGTTTCTAATTTGAATGTAAAGAACGTTTATTGAAAGTAAGTCCAAAATACAACAGACTACCCTGCCTTATATAGGCATTTACAAAATATCTACTAACTGACTAACTAACTAACACTCCTACTTAGAAGCTAAGTAAGCTAGATACAATGTACAAACACTAACAGCTAACAAGAATTAACTAACAGTACCAAAACACTTTTGTCTAGCATCTTTATCTCTATAATATAATTTGTCTCAAATATTATTATGGAATTTATATTATTTCAAGAGTACCCTAATTATAACATCCCAAATAGTTGATCCTTTTCATTACCGGATCTCAATTACCTGTGCCAATAAAATTTACTGACTGTTTTCTCTTACACAAAGCGAGGTATAAGAAAAAGTTTAGATGTCAGGGCACAATGGTCAAACTCAATAATTTGTCATTTTATGTAGTGAAAGATGCATGTAGGTAAGATGGGTTGTTCTTTGGTACGGGTTGAACAAGTCTGGTTGGTTGACTCGAAACACTTTTGTCCATCGTCTTTAACTACTTAACAATCTGTGCCGGATACTCGGATATGATTATGGAAATAATTTTATTTTTAGTGACTATCCAGTTTTTTAAGTAGTGGTTTGGGAAGTTTTATGCATTAATGGGGTGTTTGGGATTGCTTATTAAGATGTGCTTATCTGCAGGCACCAAAATGCTTACTTACCCTAGAATAAGCATATTAGCAGGTACCATCCAAATTCCAAACACTACAAACTGCTTATCTATGCTTAAAAAGCACAAGAAACAGTTGAGTAGAAAAATTCCTAAACACCCTCTAAAAGTTCATTTAGGGTAACTATTGACCCATTTCCTTTTTAAGCTTGTTTATGTTTTACACTTGGGATACACTTGGGATAACTGTTGACCAACTACTTTTAAGCTAGTTTATGTTCGACCCATTTGGCCAGTTAGATATAAAACATAACTCGAATCGACAAATTCATAGGTAAATAGGCTAAAATTGTCGACACTACTTTTCATCCATATCTTATGATCAGGTGAGCACAGAGGTGATTGCTGGAGAGGGCATGATAGTGACAGCTGGCGCTATAGATTGTCATGTGCATTTCATATGCCCTCAATTGGCATATGAAGCAATATCTAGCGGTAAGATCTCCACCTGTTTCTTGATATAAGCGCTGGTCAAGCTTTGGTTTTTTAATTATGATAGCAACCAAATTTTTTTTGAAATTTGTCCAAAATTTAGGTTCAAGGGCATGGTTTCTAGAAAAACTTGATTTCCTATTCTTATTTAGTTTATTTATTTTTTACGTGATGGTGTTTAGGTATCACAACAATGATAGGAGGTGGGACAGGACCTGCTGACGGGACCCGTGCAACTACTTGTACCCCCGGACCTATACATATGAAATCTATGCTGCAAGCCACTGATGACTTGCCAATTAATTTTGGATTTACCGGGAAAGTATAACTTCTTCTTTGTGAATAAAAAACCGTTTCATATACTTAAGCACTTAGTAGCTAACCAAGCATTAGGAGTCCCTATCAAAAATTTGTCTATCTACTAAAATTGAGGCCCTGAAGTGAATGCTAATTTAGAATGTGTTATCATGCTAGACTATACAGTGAAACGTTACGTAGAAAGTGTCACTCTTTTTTTTAATCATACAAACAAAATCTTCATAGTTACTTTTCTCTGAATAGCATTTCTAGTGGATATAACTGCTAAACCATCCTTTCTTGAGAAATATTATTTGTATAATTAGTGTCTATTTTAATTGGGAAAATGCCAAATTTACCCTTAATTGCATTTAAGACACCAATGGATTTTGAAAGCTTGCAAGATTTAATGACGAGGGTCATTAAGGGTAAAGTGGGGAAACTAGTAAATAAAAGGTCTTTTTTTCATGATTTGAAGGATGTCATACTATATTTGTGTTATAGGGCAATAGTGCTAAACCGGAAGGTCTACATGAAATAATTAGGGCTGGTGCAATGGGACTAAAGCTCCATGAAGATTGGGGAACCACTCCTGCTGCTATAGATAATTGTTTGGCTGTTGCAGAGCAATATGATATCCAGGTCACTTATTTTGTATTAAAGCTTTTAAAGAAAGTGAAGTTTAAGTTGCTTCTAATTTTCATTTTTTCACTTAATTTTAATTTTGATAGGTTAATATCCATACGGACACCTTGAATGAATCTGGATATGTCGAACACACAATTGCTTCGTTTAAAGATAGAACAATTCACACATACCACAGGTAAGAGCTTCTTCTTCTTACCTCTTGTAGACCCTAAATAAAAAGATAAAAGAATAGGGTTTCTCTCTGTTTTTTTTTACTGTGGCACATTTTCATTCTATATTAGAACTATAGTTAATAGATGTAAGTGGATTCTTGCACACATTTAACTGAATCTCTCCTTGCTGTCCTTTTTGTTCAGTGAAGGTGCAGGGGGTGGTCATGCTCCAGATATCATAAAAGTTTGTGGTGTCAAAAATGTTTTACCCTCATCAACAAATCCAACACGTCCTTACACTAAGAACACAATAGATGAACATCTTGATATGCTGGTAGGTTCGTTTACAAAGAAATAAAAAAACAATTGTTACGTGTTCTAAAAACTATTAGATTTTCCACAGATGGTCTGCCATCACCTTGATAAGGACATACCTGAGGATGTAGCATTTGCTGAGTCAAGAATCAGGGCTGAAACGATTGCTGCTGAAGACATTTTGCATGATATGGGGGCAATAAGCATTATATCTTCCGACTCACAAGCTATGGGCCGCATTGGGGAGGTTAGCTATTAAACAAATTTACTATTATCTCTATGGAATCTTATATGCGGAGACCACTGAAGTATTCAACCATTTTAATCAAGGCCACACATATATTGGAATACTTTGTAGGCCGCCCAAGTATATATCAAATTTTGTTGTACCAAATCCATCTTAAAACATATTAGTTTTTCTTCTTTTTTTCCTTTTTTTTTACATTGAATAGTTGCTTATTAATAGCTTAATGCAATGGCATTATTCTCTTCTGAAACTGGGCCCATACTTAAAAGTAGTTTCAATACATAGGTGGCCTCCTTATACATTATCCCCCCTTTTCAAATTATTGACATGTTAATGCTTTAATTTTGGTTTTTGAGTATGCATAACATAGAAGTAGCTTAATGTAAACCATATACCGCCTTTTAGAAGTTATCTTGTTTGTTATTACAACAATGTAATGCTCTTTAACATTACACATCTTTTTATTTTAACTGTACCTTCTATCTGTCACATATCATAGATAAAGGTGGCAATCTCAACCCTGTTACTTACTAAAAGGGAAAGAGAAAAATGGATTGACAGTCACATGGAGCCTATATAGCCTCTTAAGTTGTTTTTATGCAAAGGATTAGGTTAATATATTTTTGTAATAATAGTTAAGACTATTAATTAATACAATCTTTTAAACTGGACATTAATGTGTTTGCATGTAAAGCGTAGCCAAACCCAACCTATACAAAGTTTACCTGTCTCAAACCAAACTTGTTTTGAGCTGTTCTTGATGCTAACAGGTAATCACAAGAACTTGGCAAACAGCCCACAAGATGAAGTTACAAAGAGGCTCGATTGATGGTAACATACCAGATAATGACAACCTTCGCATTAAACGATTCATTGCTAAATACACAATAAATCCAGCAATAGCTAATGGGATTTCCGACCATGTTGGGTCTGTTGAGGTGCGTTCTAATATACTCCTTGTTTTTTAGTTTAGTATCCTTGAATGAGAGATAAAACTACATAAAAAAACAGCAAGTAATCCAAATCTCGAAGCTTTTTTCACATGAGAAAACAATTGAGTACAGTCACAAGTCCGCGCACCCTGACTGTTGGTTCAGGCCCTTTGGTTTGCAAAGAAACACACAATACACCCTTGTTGACCCATTTAAAACAAAAACTACTGCTAATAAGAAGAAAATATCAAACAAGAGGAGGAAGTGGCCACGTAATATTTTCATCCAGGATCTCCACTAGAATTTCAAACTAACCCCGCTTCCTTCTCATACTTGTTGACCCAATGGTTATTTCTAGATAACCCGTTTGACTGACTCGTGACCCTGCTGACTCATGACCCGCAACCCGCGAACAAACCAGATTAACCCAACAATCACCCTAAATTGGTTGTTCGCTTACGTCATTCTTTACTGCAACGATCCCGTCAAAACAGCCTTCACCTCGAACTATCTCGATCTTTTAACGGACGCCCGGCCTTCACCTCGGTCACATCCCAAATCATCATTCAACCTAATCAGTTCACCACATTTGTAACATCTCACATGGCATCCCGCTGGAACCGTTCATTAACGTATGGACTCTTCAAGGATCCAAAGTCACCCGATTTGAACTCCAACTCCATAATGTTCACACCATGTAGTCTCTCCAATCTCTTGTAATCATCTTAACGACCCTACATTTTTCCGAACATCCTTGTTCAAAGAGGCTTCTTTCACCGACCGAAAATACAAAGCCACCACCTTCAAACGTTTTCTTTCACCTGCCAAACGAATCGAATCCAAAGCCATCCACTTTAACGGATCCTTTCTGCCTGTTTTTCATGCACGTACGCCGGTCTCCTCTTATCACGAAACAAGCCGATCAAAGGTTCTTTGATCACCTCTAACAGCCCTGAAAACACCAGTACTCACCTGACGGAACACCAGTATTCACCAAACATCTTCGTTTTCTGCTTGCTGTAAAAAACGGTCTGAAAACAGCCCCTGTTTTAATGAAATTTACACCAAACATAGATAAAAGTAAGCAGATCACAACGGCTTTTTAGTAGTATTTTATAAAATTCTAAAATTTATAAGAGAGAAACAAAAATAATAAAAAATTTGTGAGTATGCCGATAAAACAAATAGATAAGTATGGAGTGTAGAAATTAGATATAGCTAAATTTTAAGGGGTTAAAATGTCAAATCTAATGCCACTTGGCGTATACATATACAGTAAAATGACACATAAGATGACACATTAACAGCTGCTAAAAATCAGCAAAAAGTTATCTTGTCCCGTGTCGTCAGGTCATTCCTTGCTACAATGAGTAATAAAATGCAACATGGTTGCTAAAATCGGTGATACTATGTAAGTTGGTTACCTCATTAAAAGTTGGTAGATAAATCGGGGAAAGGTGAAAATTTTGTGTGTATACCGTGCTTTTTACCCTTTCTCATTTTACGTTTAATTCATTGATTTGTTTGAACTTGTTGCAGGTTGGAAAGTTGGCTGATCTTGTCATTTGGAAGCCATCTTTCTTTGGGGTAAAACCAGAAATGGTGATTAAAGGAGGTGATATTGCATGGGCTAACATGGGGGATCCAAATGCAAGCATCCCTACTCCTCAACCGGTAATCCTTAAACTTTTTATTAATACAAAAGACATGCCAATGATATATGGAATTTGTTAAGTATGTAAACTTGTTGACAATCCATTCGATTGGATTATGTAGCTAGCATATTGTTCATGCAACAATGATTAATGTTTTTGAATCATCATAATTGGTTTTTTTTGTTGAAAACAGAACATCATTCTTGTGAAATGATAAAATCTTATAAAAGATAAAACCATACAAGAGTATGTAAGAATAAGACAGATTATATAAAATTGCACTACATGTTATAAAGTTATTTATTTCAGCTTGCTACTTGTATAGGTTATAATGAGGCCCATGTTTGGATCATTCGGCAAGGCTGGAAGCGCCAACTCCATTGCTTTTGTTAGCAAGGCATGAACTATCTCTCCATTCATGCACACACAACTAATACATATACATATACGTATATGTATAATGTATACGTACGCGTACGCGTATACATATACATATACGTATATGTATAATGTACGCGTACGCGTACGCGTATACGTATACATATACATTATACATTATACATATACATTATACATATACATAGTGAGTTAAAATAGGACCCAAAGTGTTTAATAAAATTGGAACCATATTATTCACATGCGTATTCACAAAATGTCCATGTGTGTGCACAATAATCACATCTAATTCATGACGTGTGAGCTCACAAATATCCACACATGTGAGTATAATTGTTTGTGTGGTTCCTAAAATATTTTTGATTTCTATATGAACTTACCCCACATATACATGAAGATGTACATATACATACACAAAAACATATATATACATAAGTAAGAGAGAATTTTGGGCAAACTTTAACTTATGCATACATTATATGTACTATCAAGTAGGTGGGTCATTATTAAACTGGTGCGTGGTGAGTTATATAAGTTCTTGACTCAAAAACTTTACATTATAAACTATCAACAGGCTGCTATGGACTGCAATATAAAGACCTTTTATGGACTTAATAAAAAGGTGAAAAGTGTGAAAAATGTAAGAAATCTCACGAAACTCGACATGAAACTAAATGATGCCTTGCCACACATCGAGGTTGATCCCGAGACGTATGCAGTCACTGCAGATGGTGTGCATCTCACATGCACTGCAGCTACAACGGTTCCTCTCTCTAGAAACTACTTCCTATTTTAGGTAACAACTCTAGTCTTAAAATTTTTCTTGTTTCAGTCTAGAGGTGGCTTTTGGGGGTAGGGGTAGGGGTTGGGGGGGGGGGGTACGGGTCAAACCGGCAAACCAAACCAAAATCAAAACGATCAGACTGAGACTACTTATGTACATTATAATTTTCGTTCCGTTCCTGTTTATTTCAAGTCTGGTCCGGCCAGTTAGATTGTTTTTCTTTTCTTTTAAGGAAACGATGTCGTTTAAGCAATTGATTGGGCTTGAACCACTAGACCAAAAGGCGCATCTGGTTCATGGTCTAGTTTGGGACCCAACAAGTACAATACCGTTTGGTTCTTGGTTCTTGTACTTTCAAAGTTTCAGTTTAGTGTGGTCTAGTCCAGTCTGGTCTTGGACTTTTGCTCAGCCCTGAATTTAGGTAACTTTTGGGGTTATTTGTCTTAATAGCAATAACTATCGTACTTTACCAATACTAGCAAAAACACATTTTCATTTTTCTAGCAATCTAGCAACACACTTCTGTTTTGTTGCCAATCATAGCAACAGATATGTTGTTTATGATTAAATACAAGTAGGTCTCTATTATTGGTAAAAGTGTGAAAGTAGATTGTCATTTTGTGCAATTACCCCTAGCTTCTAAATGCGTGTTAAATGGGTTTTGTTAAAACTATAACCTTTTTATGCATGGGATAACTACTTTACATATTAAATATGTCTAAGAAGTTATCCTATCAAAGTAATGATATCATTTCAAGAAGCTGGAACTTGGAAGCATTTGAATATACTTTAGGAGAATTTAAACTTGTTTGACTGTTAGCTAGTTCGAATTATTATACGACTTTTCTTGCTGCTATCATGATCACTTAACCCGAATTAATACGACTTTTTGTTTAAACAGGTTGAAATTGCTATTTTTATTTGAATATTATACCAGATCTTCTCATGAGTATTCTTGTGGGATTTTGGAGGTTGGTTTTAACCATTGTACGTTCTGATAACGACATGCGGCGTTAGATTGAGTTGCTATTTTTGCAACAAAAGGCATGCAGCATTTGCAGCCAATTAAATTGTTCTCCACTTAAACGCACGTTGTATCATGCATGCCATCAAACATTTTTTTTATTTTATATACAAAGCAAAACCGAACATCCTCTTGTTTGCTTTTGTTTTTAAACGTTGGGATCCTCTAGCTGTTCTTACCCGTTTCGTATTGTTTATTTGTTCTTTTCTTTATTAGTACTAATTGATTTTTCGAAACTTACAAAAACTAAATGAATATGAACGTGTTATTAACGCTTTTAAACTTGCTAAAAAATAAATTCTCATTTTTTTTTCATTTTTAGTTAATTTATACTTAGCTTAATTTTTGACACCACTTTGCAGTTATAAGGAAACTACACGCAATAAAACGTGTGGATCATTTAAGTTGCTTATGTTTAATCACATAGTTGCTTGTATGACCCAAAACCTGAAAATAGGGTGAATAGTGAATTATTCATATTAGATTATTGGGTAGGTACAAGTTTACAACCAATCAATATTAATGAGTAGCATCATATCAATTCCTTTTTGTGTTTGTAAATTGTGAACTGTATTTCTCTATAGGTTGCATCATGAACTAAAATGAACCGACTCATATTGAGCATATCAGATGGTACTAATGACAAATCGTAGCAAAACCCGTGAAATAACATTGTTGCTTATCTTCTTTATTCGGTTTTTGAGGCTTAGTCAGTTGGTGGAAGCAATGAATCGTCATAGAGAGTCCGGAAATTTAAGCATTATTTTTCATTTTTAGTTCGGGATGATATGCTAATAGTAATTTAAGTCAATAAGATCATGTATATATGTTCTCATACACAAAAGTGGTCTTCAACAACAAGATAGGTAGAAAGAATACACACAAACACACACTGTTTTGAAGAAGACTGCTTCTCCGTTTTTGCATTTCTTGAACTCACTTAAAAAGAAAAACTGAGAATTACAAATACATAATGAAACTAAGAAAAGAAACTGCTCCACTACTGCATGTTCTTGCTACCCACTATTACTCACTAAAGGACAACATAACTACCCACTAACTTCATGCAAATTAAATAAAGATAAAATAAGCCATGTAAACTTAATAAACCATGTAGGATATTAATGTGCATTGCCATGCACATACGTACGGAACATCAGCAGTGACTCAAGTGAGATGGTGCCATGATCTAACACTCCCTCTCAGCATCTACTTGAGTTATTCTCATTTTCTCACAGAACTTCAGCAACTTAGGACTTGAAAGACTTTTGGTAAACATGTCGGCTACTTGATCTTCGGTGTTGACCCACTCCATTTCGATTTCACCCTTTAACACCTTTTCTCTTATGAAGTGGTAGTGAATTTCAATGTGTTTTGTACGCGCATGAAACACCGGATTTTCGGCTAACTTTATAGCCGACATATTGTCACACAGCAGCTTGACCTTGTACTTTACTTCTTGGTTTAGCTCTTCCAATAACAAGATTAACCACACACACTCCTGTGCAGCCATTGCTGCAGCTCTGTATTCAGATTCCGTGGTCGACAATGACACAGTTGGCTGCCTCTTACTTAACCAAGAGACAGAGCTTGACCCGTATTTAAACACATACCCGGTGGTTGATCTTCTTTCATTAAGGTCCCCTGCATAATCAGCATCACAGAACCCCATTAGCTTAGGATTCTCCTCCCTCTTGAACATTACTCCATGACCAACACTTCCCTTCACATATCGTATCACCATGCGAATAGCAATGAGATGAGGTCGCTTAGGATCTTGCATGAACCGACTCAAAACCCCAACGGCGAAAGAAATGTTGGGACGAGTGAGAGTAAGATAGATTAGACTTCCCACCAGCTTCCTGTACATTGAAGGGTCTTCAATGTCTCTTCCCACATGAGAATAAAGTCTTACACTCGGGTCCATCGGTGTTGGAGCTTCTTTGCTAGTTATCATTCCAAACTTGCAGATCATATCATAGGCATACTTTTGTTGGTGTAATATTATCCCATCACTTGTATACATGACTTCCAGACCAAGAAACCAAGATAGTCTTTCCAGATCTTTCATTCAAAATCTAACACAAAGATTGATCTTCAACTGGGTAACCTCTTCTTCTATGTCTCCTGTTATGATTAAGTCATCAACATACACTAACACCATCACCACCTTGCCATTTATCTTCTTCACAAATAAACTTGCATCTGCACTGGTCAAGCTGAAACCGTTTAACATGCAGAAATTCTGCAATCTTGCCAAACCAAGCTCTTGGTGACTGTTTCAGCCCATATATAGCCTTCTTCAATTTACATAAATACTCCGGATGTTTTTGATTTTCAAAACCATGAGGCTGCTCCATGTAGATAGTATGATCAAGATCTCCATAAAGGAAGGCATTGTTGACATCCATCTGCCATAAATTCCATTGTTTAGACGCTGCTATCGCCAGAAGAACCCGTATGGTTGTTAACTTGGTCACCAGGCTGAAAGTGTCCTCATAGTTTATGCCATGCTCTTGTAAGAACCCACGTGCTACAAGCCTTGCTTTAAAACGATCAACAGATCCATCCACTCGATGTTTCAGCTTGTACACCCACTTACAGGTCACCGGCTTCACATCCTTTGGCTTTGGCACTAGCACCCATGTTTCATTTCTAATCAAGGCACTCATCTCTTCCTTCATGGCAGTCCACCACTCATCCTTGACACATGCTTCTTCAAACGAGGTAGGTTCTGCCCCAAAATCTTCAACAATGGCAACATTAGCATATTTAGGGTTTGGTTTACGTACCCTTTGAGATCGCCTTGGCCTAACGTCTGAACCACATTCTTTCTCAATAGTTTGATCAGCACACTCATTGGTTTCATCTACCCATTCATTCTCATCAAACTGTAGATTGACCGAGGATGTTGCTAGATCATTCTTGAGTTGCTCAGTATCAGGTAATACATCATTACTTGGTGACCACCATGAGGAATTCTCATCGAAAATTACATTCCTCGAAACATATACTTTCCCGGTATTAGGATCGCAGCATCGCCATCCCTTGCGTTCCTTGTCATAACCTACAAACACACAATGAACAGCTTTCTTCTCCATTTTATGGCGAAGATGGCCGGGAACAAACACATAACAGACGCATCCAAAAACACAAAAATATCTAACATCCGTTTTTGTTTGTGTCATCTTTTCAAAAGGAGATACATAATTAAGACTTTGAGAAGGTACTCGGTTGATTACATAACCTGCAGTACTCATCGCTTCTGCCCAAAAACGCCCAGGTAGGTTCTTATCATGAATCAAACTTCTTGTTACTTCACTGAGATGCCTGTTTTTACGTTTCGATACGCCATTTTGTTGAGGTGTATTCGGACACGTAAATTGCCTTTTAACTCGTTTATGCTTGAGGTAGTTACAAAACTCAGCTGCTGTATACTCCCCTCCATTATCAGATCGAAGACATCTGACTTTGTTCCCTGTCATCACTTCTGCTTCTATCTCAAACTCTTTGTACTTCTCGAACACTTCAGCCTTCTCCTTCATAAAGTAGATCCATACAAAACGAGAAAAGTCATCAATGAAGGTAACCATATACTTCATACCTGACATCGATGATTGCTTGACTGGACCAAATACATCCGAGTGAACGAGATCAAATGCACCACTGGATTGATGATTTGAGCTTTTGAACGGAAGTTGCTTCGCCTTGCCATATTGACAGCCCGGACATACCACATCGCGGTTCACTACCAGTTTAGGAAGACCGTGGACCATTTCTTTCTTCATCATTAGACTCAGTTTGTCAAACCCGACATGGCCAAGTCTTTGATGCCAAAGATCAGCCTGTTGGTATCACAGCAGTGCCAATTGCCAAACACACACACACACAAAAGAGACTCAAACCAAATTCACTTCAACCAAAATCAACCAGTTCATACACTTAGGAAGAGAACACTTAAAAACCATAAAAGAGAAAAAACTACTATCACCACTACATAAAACATGACCCACTAAGTAAATAAAATAACGGAACATAAGACCCCACTAACAACATTACGTAAAAACTACATTGACCCATTCAATATTAGTTTTCATCCACATTTTGCATGAGCATGATGTCTCCACGTCACTAGTGTTGAATTAGCTTCAATACTCCCCCATAATTCACATACTAGTGACTCCCAATCGAGCCCGCAAATAACAGAACTGTTCCATGCTCAAAGCTTTAGTAAAAATATCAGCTACCTGTTCATGAGTATCAACCGATTCAAGAGCTATCTCCTTAGTTTCCACCAAATTTCGAATGTAATGATACTTTATAGCTATATGCTTGGTACGACTGTGAAAACCTTGATTCTTGGCTAGAAAGATAGTGGATCTGTTATCACAGTAGATTGGTGTTGCCTTTTCTTGCCCGTGACCCAGCTCATGCAGCATTTTTCTGACCCATACAGCTTGACACCCAGCTGCAGTTGCAGCAATGTATTCGGCCTCGGTTGTTGAAAGCGCCACCACAGTTTGCTTCTTTGACATCCATGAAATAACTCCTGTTCCAACAAAGAAAGAATAAGCTGACAAACTTCGCATATCCTCTGCTGATCCAGCCCAGTCGCTATCTGAAAATCCCACCAAATTTACCTCTTTTGATCTCCCATACCACAGACCATACCCTAAGGTACCAGCCAGATAGCGCAACACTCGCTTCACAGCACCAAAATGTAACACAGATGGATCTTGCATGTATCTAGACACTACTCCCACCGCATATGCAATGTCTGGTCTCGTATGAGTCACATAAATCAATCCACCAGTTATACTTCTATACATAAATGCATCAGCAGCCTCTGCACCATCATTTGCTTTAAACTTTTCATTTAAATTCATAGGAGTAGCTGCACTATTACACTTTTCCATGCCAGATCTTTTTAATAAGTCAAGAGTGTACTTCTTTTGTTGAAGAAAAATACCATCTTTCTTTTGTATTACTTCCAACCCAAGAAAGTACTTTAGCTTTCCCATATCAGTCATTTCAAACTCCTGTATCATTTTGGCTTTAAACTCCTTTACTAACTCCAATGATGAACTAGTGTATATCATATCATCTACGTACAAACAAATGATAAGATAATCAGCCCCCTTACCTCGTTTCACATACAAGGTTGGCTCATTCACACTCCTTTCATATCCGTTAGCGGTAAAGTAACTATCGATTCTACCATACCATGCACGTGGAGCCTGCTTTAATCCATACAACGCTCGATGCAACCGATATACTTTATCTTCCTCTCCTTTAATTTCGAATCCTGGTGGTTGTTCAACATACACCTCTTCTTGAAGTGTGCCATTCAAAAATGCAGACTTTACATCAAATTGATACACGATCCATCCCTTTTGGGCTGCAAGAGAAAGTATCAAACGAATGGTTTCGAACCGAGCAACCGGTGCAAAGGTTTCTTCATAATCGATCCCTGATTTTTGCACGTACCCTTTTGCAACAATCCTGGCCTTGTGTTTCTGAATGTGCCCCTTCTCATCAAATTTCAACTTAAATACCCACTTTAGACCGATTGCTTTCTTCCCTGGAGGTAGCTTAGTTAAAGACCATGTGTTATGCCTCTTCAATGATTCCATTTCTGTCTGCATGGCTGTTACCCACTCCAATTTTGTCGCTGCCTCTTCATATTTTGTGGGTTCAACAGATGACAAAGCAAACTGCCAGGATGGATCATATTCTTGTAGAAATTCATCTGCATTGCTAACCTGTTCACTTACAACATTAGCATATCTTGGGTTCGGTTTACGTACTCGTGTAGACTTTCTGGTTCCAGCTTGATCATCAGGTGGGTGCTGTTGACATGTTTCATCTACAGTAGTCTCACCATTACCTCCAGCTTCTATGTTGTTACTGCCACCTCCAATGCTTTGGTCACTTTCCATAACTTCAGATTCCACATTAATTTCATTTTGCTCCCCATTTTGGCTAGAGTCACCACTTCCCTCATCTTGCATAATTTCATCGGGTAGATCAGTGTACACAACTTCACTTGGATACCCATTTTTATCATTCTCAACAGTCTTCCATTTTGCTAATTCATCAAAGACCACGTCCCTGCACACCTTGATTCGTTTAGTTGTTACATCAAACAGCCTATAGGCCTTTGAGTTTGTACAATATCCCACAAACACACACTTTTTGGACTTTGCATCTAGCTTTGTTCGTTGTTGCTTAGGCTGCAAACCATAAGCGGGGCACCCAAACACCCTCAAGTGTTCTACAGATGGTTTCCTCCCATGCCAAACTTCATATGGAGTGTGATTGTTTAGAGCTTTTGTGGGAGAAAGTCGTAACAAGTATACTGCTGTACCAACAGCTTCACCCCAAAAACAATCACCCAACTTCTTTTCTTGCAGCATACTTCGGGCCATTTCAACTACGGTCCGGTTCTTTCTTTCGGCCACCCCGTTCTGTTCGGGTGTGTACGGTGCTGTAAGCTCTCGTTTTATACCATGTTCAGTGCAAAATTTTAAAAATTCAGTTGAACAGTACTCACCTCCTCGGTCAGATCGCAATGTCACAATTCGTTGTCCCGACTCTAGTTCTACTTTTGCCTTGAAGTGTTTGAACTTCTCAAAGGCATCAGACTTTTTCTCTAGAAAATATACCCACACCATCCGGCTGTAGTCGTCTGTGAATAGCATGAAATAACTGCTTCCTCCTAATGATTTTGTAGTCATAGGACCACATAAATCTGAGTGAACCAACTCCAATACTCGTGAGGCACGCCATGCTTGCTTAGGAAACGCCTTTCGTGATTGTTTCCCATACACACAACCCTCACATACAGACCAAGAATCAATCTTTGGTAGCCCATGCACCATACCGTCATAATACAGTCGCTTCAGCCCATTCTCATGTAAATGTCCATAACGAAGGTGCCATAATCGTGACTCATCTTTCTGAACCGTAGTGAAAACTTTTCCATCTAATTGCTGATTACTTGCATCGAATGGAAACATATTGTTGCTTGTCATGCCAATCTCACACACAACTTTTCCTGTTCCTTTGTGTGTGATAACACATTTGTTATCATCAAACAACAGGGAGTGACCTACTCGCATTAGTTGTCCCACGCTCAGCAGATTATAATCTAAATCTGGAGCATACTGCACATCCTCTAGTACCTTGTGTTTTCCTCCACTAATCATGAACCCCACTGGTCCTTTACCTTCTACTTGGATACTCCTTCCATTTCCAAGTTTAACATCCACTTTCTTTGATTCATCGATATCTTGAAACAACACCTTCTTTCCCGTCATATGGTTTGAGCACCTGCTATCCACAAACCAAACAGTCTTCTTTGTTTTCTCTTCCCTCGTAACTGCCATGAACAGTCTATAATCTTCATCTTCATCGTCTTCATCGAGGGCTGCCTGTGCATGAGGTTCACTCCAACAGTCGGCTCGTACATGCCCGAATCTGTTACAGTTGTAACACTGGATACTTCCACGTCCTCTACCACTAGATCGACCTCGACCTCTGCCTCGACCTCTAGCAGAGCCTCTTCCACGTCCACGATGATTCCATGTACGATTATCTTCTCCAGATGTTGCTTGGAAAGCCTTATCTTCCTCAACAACTTCAACACCCCGGTTTACTCTTGTTTCATGTGCCTGTAACGAACCCATTAGCCTATCAAAAGACAGGGTTGATGTGTCTTTTGATTCTTCAATAGCAGTCACAACGTGATCCCAACGTGGCGTAAGACTTCTCAGGACTTTCTCCACAACACTCTGATCAGTGATTAGTTCTCCGTATGCCCGCATCTGGTTCACAACCTTCATCACTTTCGAGAGAAAATCTGCAATTGTTCTCTATCTTTCATCTGAGTCGTCTCAAATTCTCTGCGAAGGCCTTGCAATCGTACAGCCTTCACTTTCGAGTCGCCTTTGTACTCGGTCTGCAGTAGTGTCCAGGCTTGTCGAGCTGTGGTGGCTGCAACAATCCTGGAGAAGACATCATCGTGTACCGCTTGTTGAATAAATGATAATGCCTTGGCATCTCGTCTCCTGTTTTCCTTGTACCGTTCCCGGTCGCCATCGTTTGGATTGTATCCAACTTCCACAAGTTCCCAGAGATCATGTGACATGAGGATAGTCTTCATGCGGATACTCCAGTATTCATATCCTTCCCCTTTGAAGACCGGAAGTGGAACCTGCGTTGTACTTGCTTCTTTCCCGTTCGCCATGAAACTCACTGTCCTTTGTCTTCCTTGCAACCTGGCTCTGATACCAGTTTGTTGGTATCACAGCAGTGCCAATTGCCAAACACACACACACAAAAGAGACTCAAACCAAATTCACTTCAACCAAAATCAACCAGTTCATACACTTAGGAAGAGAACACTTAAAAACCATAAAAGAGAAAAAACTACTATCACCACTACATAAAACATGACCCACTAAGTAAATAAAATAACGGAACATAAGACCCCACTAACAACATTACGTAAAAACTACATTGACCCATTCAATATTAGTTTTCATCCACATTTTGCATGAGCATGATGTCTCCACGTCACTAGTGTTGAATTAGCTTCAATACAGCCGTGTTCGTACTCTTAGCCTTCTCGACATAAGCCGATTCAACATTAAGCACATACACAGTCTCTGTCTTCTTTCCTTTCAAGACAGGTGTGGACTGAGTTTCAAACTCTTTGTATACCATTACTTCCTTAGGACCAAATAAGACATAGTGGCCATCTTCTATAATTTAAGGCACCGAAATCAAATTCTTTTTCATCCCTGGAACATGGTACACGTCTTTTAGAACCAGGTCTTGTTTGCTGCTACCAGAAGAGAAATTAACATCACCAATGTGAGCAATGTTGTGTTTAGAGTTATCAGCTATCACCACTACACGGCTTCCCCCATATTTGATTAGATTGTGAAGACGATTTTTATCCCCTGTTAGGTGATTCGAGCACCCAGAATCCATAATCCAGTCATCTAACTTGTTTTTCCGGTTGTCAGTTGTGGCTGGGAATGCTTCAACTTCCTCTGTTTCAGCCACAAAGGCCTCAACATCCCAACCTTCTTCACGTTCGACAGTGGCCTGGTTCCCTTCATCATTCATTTTACTCTGACAGTTTCTAGCCATATGGCCCTTTAGCCCATACTTGTAACATTTACATGGAAATCTTTTTCCATTGAATGATTGTTTCTTTTCACTTGAACCATCCCCTCGCTCCGATTCACTCGACTTTTTTTTCACCGTCATGATACTTGTTTTTATCATGATATCGGTTTGGAGTACGATACTTGCCACTGCGTTTGGGTCTTCCTTTACTTTTATGAGCATAGAGTACTCCATCTTCGGCCTTGGACACCGATCCAACCGACAATCCACCCAATTGTTTGGCCAAAGCCTCTTGGCTGGCCAACAGGTTCTCGAATTCACCCAGCGAAGGCTGAGTAGGCCAGCCTTGCACTGCAGCAACAAAACTTCTATACTCTGGTTTCAACCCGTGTATGATTATGCGCTTCATTCGGGCTTCTCCGATAAACCACTTGCTGATCCAAGTCACCGATCTCTTGACATAAGGACCTGACCTTGTGGAAGTATTGAGCAATTGTTAGATCTTTCTGAGTTATGGCTAACAACTCGTTTTCTAACAACTGTAACCGGGCATCATTCTTCTTCGACATAACTTCAGCCAGTGTGTCCCAAGCCGCCTTAAGGCTTGTTGAGTCCTTGATGTGATCAAGGAGTTCTTCTTCTACCGTAGTCTTCAAGATGAATAAGGCCTTTCCAGCCTTGACCTTCCACTTTCGCAGCACTCCATCTTGGTTTTCTCTTGCCGGTTGAACGGTATCGTTCCCTTGGACCACTTCCCATAAGTCCTGTCCCTGCAAGTAGGAAGACAAACAAGTACACCAGACTTTGTAGTTCTGGGCATTTAATTTCTTCACTCCACCAATGAGATGCAGATCATTCATCATTCTTAACCTTGCTCTGATACCACTTTGATACACAAAAGTGGTCTTCAACAACAAGATAGGTAGAAAGAATACACACAAACACACACTGTTTTGAAGAAGACTGCTTCTCCGTTTTTGTATTTCTTGAACTCACTTAAAAAGAAAAACTGAGAATTACAAATACATAATAAGGCTAAGAAAATAAACTGCTCCACTACTGCATGTTCTTGCTACCCACTACTACTCACTAAAGGACAACATAACTACCCACTAACTTCATGCAAATTAAATAAAGTAAAATAAGCCATGTAAACTTAATAAACCATGTAGGATATTAATGTGCATTGCCATGCACATACGTACGGAACATCAGCAGTGACTCAAGTGGGATGGTGCCATGATCTAACACTCCCTCTCAGCATCTACTTGAGTTATTCTCATTTTCTCACAAAACTTCAGCAACTTAGGACTTGAAAGACTTTTGGTAAACATGTCGGCTACTTGATCTTCGGTGTTGACCCACTCCATTTCGATTTCACCCTTTAGCACCTTTTCTCTTATGAAGTGGTAGTGAATTTCAATGTGTTTTGTACGCGCATGAAACACCAGATTTTCGGCTAACTTTATAGCCGACATATTGTCACACAGCAGCTTGACCTTGTACTTTACTTCTTGGTTTAGCTCTTCCAATAACAAGATTAACCATACACACTCCTGTGCAGCCATTGCTGCAGCTCTGTATTCAGATTCCGTGGTCGACAATGACATAGTTGGCTGCCTCTTACTTAACCAAGAGACAGAGCTTGACCCGTATTTAAACACATACCCGGTGGTTGATCTTCTTTCATTAAGGTCCCCTGCATAATCAGCATCACAGAACCCCATTAGCTTAGGATTCTCCTCCCTCTTGAACATTACTCCATGACCAACACTTCCCTTCACATATCGTATCACCCTGCGAATAGCAATGAGATGAGGTCGCTTAGGATCTTGCATGAACCGACTCAAAACCCCAACGGCGAAAGAAATGTCGGGACGAGTGAGAGTAAGATAGATTAGACTTCCCACCAGCTTCCTGTACATTGAAGGGTCTTCAATGTCTCTTCCCACATGAGAATAAAGTCTTACACTCGGGTCCATCGGTGTTGGAGCTTCTTTGCTAGTTATCATTCCAAACTTGCAGATCATATCATAGGCATACTTTTGTTGGTGTAATATTATCCCATCACTTGGATACATGACTTCCAGACCAAGAAACCGAGATAGTCTTCCCAGATCTTTCATTCGAAATCTAACACAAAGATTGGTCTTCAACTGGGCAACCTCTTCTTCTATGTCTCCTGTTATGATTAAGTCATCAACATACACTAACACCACCACCACCTTGCCATTTATCTTCTTCACAAATAAACTTGCATCTGCATTGGTCAAGCTGAAACCGTTTAACTCCAGAAATTCTGCAATCTTGCCAAACCAAGCTCTCGGTGACTGTTTCAGCCCATATATAGCCTTCTTCAATTTACATAAATACTCCGGATGTTTTTGATTTTCAAAACCATGAGGCTGCTCCATGTAGATAGTATGATCAAGATCTCCATAAAGGAAGGCATTGTTGACATCCATCTGCCATAAATTCCATTGTTTAGACGCTGTTATCGCTAGAAGAACCCGTATGGTTGTTAACTTGGCCACCGGGCTGAAAGTGTCCTCATAGTTTATGCCATGGCCGGATCTATAATTTTATATGAACATTTGCATCTCTCATCTATTTATTTTGATTTTATACGTTTCAATTTTAAACAAAAAATCTCGTGGGCTACAGGTAGGGCTGTTTAAAACGCTCGTCGCCTGCTCAACGATTGTTCGGATTTTGGTCGAAAAATGCTCGTTTGAATTTTTGATTAGTTGTAAACGAGCTGATCGGCTCGAATCGGTTTGTAAACAAACGAAGCACGAGCCAATGCCCGCTTGGCTCAGTTCGGCTCGAATTATTTTTATTATATGTAATTTATACATAGCACTCTAGTAGATTTGACCCACTATACACAAATATATAATTATATGTACGCATACTAGATCAATCAACCAATTTAAAAAACTTAACACTAAGCATAAAAGTCTAAGCCGCTTAGAGATAGTTTTTGACCATGTTCTTACTCTTAGTCGATCATCTCCCACTCTCATTATCGTCGTTCTTCTTAGTATGCTCACCGCATCATCGGGTACAACCTTATGTATGCTAGCCACAATTTATTGTTATTTATGAAAATCTTATGTGTATAAAATGTTATTGCTTTTTAAGTCACTGAAATTAAGACCCAACATTGTAATTGTCTCTTATTACAATATAAATTAGATGACACACTAGATAGTTGGGTTACACAAATTGTCTGTCGCTCGTTTAAGCTCGCTCGACGTTCACTTGAGAAATTCACGCTCGAAAAATACTTGTTTGATTTTCCGTTCGGTTGTAAACGAACCGATCGGCTCATTTGGTTTGAATACGTGCCGAGTTCCGTTCGGTTCGGCTCGACTCGTGAACAACCCTAGCTAAAGGTTTTGAATACTGAGTTGGTGTGCCCACCTTATAGACTTGTAGTGTTTAAAAATACACATCTACTAGTCTTGAGTACATATCATAAATAGCATATTTGTTTGCAAAAAGCAGTATAAAAACATTTGTTTATGTTCAGTTAAAATGAAAACTTTAGGCCCTTATTCGTAATTATATATATATTTTAATTTCACGGACAAAGAAGTATAACTGTTTGAAGATGATATAACGTGCAAAAAATAGTATAAAGACATTTGTTTATGTTCGGTTTAAATGAAAAGTTTATGCCCTTATTTTCAAAGATAAACATTAGGAGATAACTGCTTAGATGATATAACACAAGTTAATTTTTTTTTTAATCTCTATCTTGAAAAATAATTTTATTTTTGTAAATATAGACAGTCCATTTATATCTGTAAGAACTCGAACTCATATTATTTTTATCGTGAACAATACCAATATTACTAAATCACAAGACCGTGGTGATGATATTTTTTGATGCATTTCATTTCATTTCATCACTAAAGTGTTAGAGTTGGACCGAAGACAAAGTGATGAACTAAAAAAAAATTAATGGTGAAATAAAACTGTTATATATCTGTAATATGTAACGCTACTTTATATACGTAATTGTAATGCGAATGAAATTACTAATCTCGTAAAAAACAGCTGGTCACTTTGTATATTTTAGTAATTTTCTCTTTCAGAAAACGAGAGTTTGTTTTGTTTCCATTTTTTATGTTACCGGCGTCGGTGTCAAGTGATGACAACCCCATTAGAAAATTTGCATCTTCAAGATGAAGACAATTGCAACTTTCCCATATAGACAATTCTATTAAACTACTCCAAAAATAAAATAATGGGCTTTCTTGACCTTTTCAGTCCTCTGAGTTTCACATTGTTCAAACCTGTAAAATCACCCAAATTTTCTCCGTTTCAAAATCTTGCTGCAAATGTCAGATCACCTTCAATTAGAAGAAGAACAGCCCCAGATCAGAACTCCACTACTCCTAAAGTCAGACCAAATCCAAATTCTGTTCGAAGAAAACGACGAACAACACGCAGATGAAGAGTCAAGTCGTGATCTGGATGGATGCCTGCAACAATTGGATTTCTATCTGTTATTATTGGGATTCAATCAGTCTTCTTATTTCCGATTTGGGATTTCATGGGCATCGTTTCTGATGATCGGGGTTGTGCTCCCTGTGCTCGTACTTTTGATGATCACCAACTGTTCGAAATGTGATCTGTATCAAGTTAAAGGCTTTGAGCTTGTAGTTGTTTCTTCACATGCTTGTTTGGCAACTTCTGCTCTGCTTTGCCTTTCACATAATCTCAGAAAATATGGAATTCGAAAGTTTTTGTTTGTTGATCAGTATAATGGTCATGTTCAAAGATTTTCAAGGGAGTACGTACAGAAGATCTCCGTAAGTAGTTCATGATATTTGGCCTTCGTTTGCAACCAAAAGTGTTTTATATACCCAGCTGATTACATAACATATATTTTGCTTGATTGACTGAATCTGTTTTGGAATGATTTTGATACTAGTTAGGGTGACCGTGTGACATCTAGGCATGAAGTTTGATTCTTTGCTTCTGTTCTTAATGATTTTGTTCTTTATTACTTATTTTAACAAATTTGCACATAACTTTAATGCTTGCTGGTGTGGTCCAGTGAATTTGATCACAGGCTTATAGGAGGTTTAAGGGGGGTGTTTGGAGATTTAAAGTAAAATAATCAGTTTTGAGATTTTGGGTAAAAGTTACTAGGATTATGATTCTATGACATCTTAAAAAAAGTTAAAAATACTAAATTTGAAGCACAAGTTTTTTTCCATAAATTTGACTATTTTAGTGTGAAATTCTTGCCTTTCTCTAGCTTTAGTCAATTGATTATCATATTCAGATTCTTCAGAATCACTTTAAAATTATACTTTCAAACATCCCCCTATTCCCCTCATAAAGCTCCACCATAGAGTTGCTCCTTTTTTTAAAAAGGTTCTATAATCAATAGATAAACCCTGTGGTCTTGTCTGGAATCCAGTTGAAACAAACTTCAAGTTAATTTTGAAATCTATTCTTACTAATTTCACTTCAAGTTTCGTGTGAACATTTAGGGTCTGTTTACTTTTTCCAATCATTTGAAAAAGTATGAAAATTAAGAGACAACTACTAATTTCTGAACCATCCAGGGTACCTGAAAAACCAAGCTGAATAATTTCTCATTTTAAAATGCATATTTTAGGGGAGACTGAGAATATATGGCCCATAAATTAAAACATTCTACTGATGATTTCAGGAATCCAAACGGGCATTATTATTATGGTTTCTTCCATGTCTTATCTTGAAACTTGTTCGTGAAGTTATCCGCATGATGTACATGCAACATAAGTCATGGTGGCAATCTTGTGGCATTTTGGTCACATTGACTTTCTCTTGGACTTATGTGACCATAATCTTTTTATCATCATGTCTAGTTTTCCATTTAGTCTGCAATCTACAAATTATACATTTTGATGATTACGGAAATCTTTTGGAAAGAGAAACTGATGTCCTGGTATTCATTGAAGAACATGCCCGTCTGCGCTATCATTTGTCAAAAATAAGTCACAGGTTTCGGATTTATCTTCTACTTGTGTTCATAGTTGTCACTTCAAGCCAATTTGCTACTTTATTCAAAATTACAGAGTTTAGGGATAAAGTAACATTCATTAATGGTGGTGATTTTGCGGTAAGTTTAATTTCTACTCACATTTTGTAGGTACCCTTTACCTTCTGTAGTCAAACATATTATTTTTTCAGTTTCAACATTACAGGAGTATAATTTTCATGAATATTTGGGTTCATTACATTGAAGATATAAGTTACAAAAAAACAAACAAACAAATACATGCAAGATTTGTAATTCGACAAGGGGTGGGCAATCTCAATTAGGCTATCCATATTCTAAAGCATGTTTTTCTCAAATTTCATTATTTTTCCATTTTTATTTTAATTCTGTTTAATAACATGAAAACTTTAGTGTATTAGGAAGAGTTTTGCTGATAAGCGAAAATCCACAGCAATAAAAGATAATTTATTGCATGCCTCGATCTGTCACTTCGACCTTTGGTTTCAGAATTTCACACAATATCAAAGATCTTATCCCTTAAATTTTTAATGTAAATTTTTTGAATTTGGGGATTCACATTATAAATAATGTGAAATCAGAATTTCAGTATTATAGGCATCATTTTGATTGTTGGCGGAAATGCCAAAATCAACATCTTGATAAAGGAAAACTTGTTGTATGCTTTGAAAGAATTCTTAAAAAACTATACTTTATCTCTCTCTCATGAATATGTTTTACTATTATGTTCTTCCATCCAGTGTCACCATTGCATTACATATGTTAGGTCAAGAACATACTAAAGAAATATGTTTGACTTTAAAGTCAAAAGGAACTTTTTGTCCCGTAATTGTACATTTTCTTTCTTTTTCGACAGGTGTCCTCAATCGCACAAGTTGCTGGGGTGATCCTATGTTTAAATGCTGCAGCAAAGATCTCCCATAGGGCGCAAGGCATTGCATCCTTAGCAAGTAGGTGGCATGCTTTAGCTTCATGTGGGCCTGATGATACATCTCAGATGAGATTTTCAAATAGAAATGGAAATTTTGAGGCTGCAAATAATTTGTCAAGATCAGCTTCTTCAGAAAGTGATATGGAAGCTATGAATTATATCCCCTTACCAACAAATGCACAACTCACATCTTATTTGGCTTCTTACCACAGGCGACAAGCATTTCGTAAGTAAAATAAAATTATTATTTTGTGTTTCATCTGAAAAAAAATGGTTTGCTTGGTAGAATCTGCAAACCTACTTGTTCTATTGGATTAATTTTGTATGTTTTGTAGTGTGAAAAGAGTGGAAATCGTCAAAGAAAACCCTTACATACTCTTAGACAACTTTGGTTAAGTCCACATACAAATTTTTTGGTTAACAAAGTGATGTAGCGCACGAAGCGAAATCGAAGTACTATCACGTTGATTCTGCGAATACCCGTGAAGTTCTTCACCCAAACCCCCAAATTCGACCCAAGAGTCACGAATTTGAAAAGACTGAATCTTAATTCTCAATAGTGTCAAAGTGTCTTTCTACATTACAAGAACTCAACTTAAATAAACAAACAAACATTCGGGATGGGCCTAAAACAAGCAACCCTAGTCCAAACAAAAGCCCAAAACAAAATCCGAAAACTAGAAAAAACATAAAAGTGGCCCAAAAACTCATTTAGAGGCCTTATTTCAGAAAATTAACGGGATAACCCGCCTACGGCTGGTTACCATAACGCGGCCCTCGTTTCTGCGGTCGTTTTGACTGGTAGCACATCAGAATCGGAGACTCACAGCCCAGGTTAGGCCCATTTTCGTGAAGCGCGGTCTTGGGCCTCCAAAAAGAGTAAGGCCCGGTCTTCAACACTTGGACCCGCATCACAAAGTCCCTAAACAATGTTCGTCATATCTAAACATGTATAAAAGGGAGTGTTGTCAGGTACTAAATCAAAAAAAAGTTTGTGGACTTGCTATTTACATTTATATATGTTTGACCCAAATGCAAACTATAAGGGAATTAATTACCAAAAAGAAAAGTTGAGGGACTTAATCTCACTTGTTTTGAGTTTATATAGGTTTTGTCACGATAATCCTAGAAATAATTAAGGCAAAAGATTTTCCAGGTTGCTAACCTTGGAACAACCACTATTTGGTAAAGTGCATACATCGGAATGAAATCATGTATTGACTTTTCAGATAGAACTTATGAGTTATAGGAAATCATATTAATGATGATTATGGTGAAAATTTTAACACCAAGATTCTACTATTACTAGTTCATCCTTTAATTTTCATCTTGGACTGACACTGTTTGGTAGTGCGTATTGAAACTAAAAATTGTTTGAGCGACCTAGGTGGTAAAATGATGAAAGTATGCAATCCATCCTAGATTTAAAAGGCAATGTTATATAATTTATCATTTTCATCTGGTGTGCATAAATAAATGATATCAAATGGATCTTAAACTTCTGTGCAGTTATGTATTTGCAGAATAATCCAGGTGGCATTACTTTGTATGGTTGGACGGTTGACCGAAGTCTTATAAACACGATCTTCTTCATTGAGTTGTCACTTGTTCTCTTTGTACTTGGAAGAACTACGGTATTCACTACAACCAATCAGTTTTCTTGATTTCTGTTCTGCAATTTCAAGAACTAATCAAGATCATACGGAGCTCCTATTTATTATCACAGAATTTTGCCAATGTGAACGAAAAGTCAAAACGAGCCTGTCTCTTTATGTGTATATGAGGTGATGCAATTTATCTATTGTTTTTGTATAGTTGGTTTCATGTTGTTTGAGTCTTTAAGTTTAAACTATGATCATGTCAATTTTTTATGGTTTGCGCCATTCAAGTACAAAAACAATAATACTCAGATCACATTTATATGGGAGTTCCAGGTGTTTGTAAATAAGATTAAACGATGTCGGAATTCTGTGCCATACAACTGTTTTTTAGAGATTTATGATGATTCAATATGTTACATTTTTGACGATCTGTTTCACTTCTTTGCCATTTGTAAATGGCGAAATCTAGAAGACTAAATAGATCGTTGCTCATGGTTTAATGGCATTCGTGATTGTCCCTATAAAAGTGATATGGGTTTAGACCCCTATAAGTGCAGCAGGTTGATTAAGTGGTATTTTGGAGAAAAAATTATGTTAAAAATATAGATTGTTGGTAGGTTAATGGTAGCTACTATAGTGCAAGGGCCTTCTATGATATTAGTCAATAGCCCAAGGGGTTTAATGTGACTTACCAATGAAGTTGACATGTTACTAACTGGCCATTCGTGGGGCAAAGCTAACCAAGTACCCCTTCACCCGAACCAAAAGTTCCCATTTCGTTTTCTTCCCTTCTAATTTTGACCCACAATTTTTCTAATTGTTGTAATATTTTTTTTGTATTTATCATGCACATTTGTAATGAAAAACTTTAAAGAAAAAATGAACCATCAATAAATAAATTAAATGATTTAGGTTTGTTCTCGCATAAATTTAATGTTGATTTCTAAGTAACTTTGTTGCCCTAGTGATGACCAAGTATCAACAAATGAGGTTAGGTTAGGATGGCAAGATGAGTTGGTTGGATGTGTTAAGTTGACTAAAGATGTGCAAGTTGAAAAGTGTTGGTTAAAATTAGGTGTTGATCGAATTTCTCTGTATTAAAACACAAGAAACTCACTGTATGCAACTTTAAAACGCAAATTTTCATATAATCACTTGGAACCATCGTTACAACTCTTATATTTGAAAGAAAGAAAGAGAAATAAATAAATTACAAATGAAAGCATTTTGAAGTAAACAAATGCATGAAGAACAAACCATGATCAATGAACAAAGCAATGGCCAGCAGCTAGCAGGAGCAAAGTTGGTGCTACCAGCAACACCAAGGCAGCCTGATGGAGAAAGAAGAGGGCAAGTGACCCGTCCTCCTTATATAATCTGCTCTTTCACAAGTTTTCACAGCTTTTTCGTTCAGAACAGCCTCAGCTTTCGCTCGTTTTTCCTCTGCTATCCTCCTCGTCGATGCAAGTTTATTCACATACTTCTCTTGTGCTCGAGATTTCATTCTTTCCGCCTTAGCCTACCCATAACCATAACCATAACCATAACTATGAGATATAAACAATTAGCTAAGTGGTCTCTACGCTGCAGTATTTACTTTCTTTACAAATACCTGTGAGAATTATGATTTGCAGACTAGCTAGTTCATATCAAATGACTTAATTAGCTCGTTATCTGAGTAGGTGGCTTAAATATAATATATTTGTCATTTCAGGACATTATTATTGAGTTAATTACCATCTATATAAGAGAGTAAGAATAACTTATAGCACATTTCATAATTCTGTTACAAATTTGGCTCATACTAAAACAGAATCCTGACTACACCTTTGATTATGCAAAAGCATCGTTCCTAAGACACTTTGCTTTTTATCAAAACAAAATATGATGATAAAGCAAGGCGAAATGCATGTTACCTCCATTCGTTTCATTTCCATCTCGGCTTTTCTCTTCTCATGGTTCTCCCAAGCCTGTATCTTCACCTCTTCGCGCTTGAACCTATCGATAAACATCATATCATTAAAAATGTTACGTGATAACACATGAGTTCATATAAGTACAGTAAAAGGGTTGCGGATAAAACTATCACCTTGCCATGTATTTAGCACGTTCGGCCTCATCCCAAGCCAATGCTCTTGTTTCAAGTGGATTTAACTTCGAATCTTGACGCGGGTTTTTACTTTCGACCACATCATCATCATTACTTTCTTCGGTTTCTCGTCCAAACCTTGTGGTCCCACTCGCGTCAACTCTTGGTGCAACCACAGGTGGTGCATTTGGACCTGGTCTTGCAGGAGTTGATGAGCCAGAGGCCATAGGGCTGCGTGCAGCAGGGGTTGTGGCTCGAACCGGGGTGGCGGATCTTGAAGGCTCTTGGCTAGCCATAGGGGTCATTTCTGTCCCCATGTCCCTTACACAAATTGAATCACCAAAATCAACTTTTTTTGTTTCTATTACTCCTTGATCTTCATCTTCACTGCTTGGATAATCTTTCTTGGGAACCGGTGCTATCAGTCTCCTATCATCTGCATTGGAATCACGTGGCTCAGTGTTGGAGTGGCTCTTGTCTATGCCTCTAGACAAATTAACCAACCATTTTTGGGCATCATCCCACTTTGATGGTGTTGGTTTGCCTAAAGCGGTTCGGTGGTGGTGCGCACCACGGCCCGACCCGTTTGCTTTCTGAATCTCCTGAGGTGATCCAAGATTCAAGCAACCCTTATCCTCTATGGACCTCATAAGCACTTCCCTTGATTTAAGATCAATACAGTAAACTCAACACTCAACACACCCACCTTTAGTGTACTGAATACCTAAAGGTTATTATGAACCATCCACATCCCAGATCGGATAATATTATCTTTGACTAATTAAACACACAGATCTATGCATAGGCTAAAAAGACAAACCTATAAAAATCGTGCCTTTTATGATTGCAGCATGAAAGAAAATTACAAGAAATCAGAGGGAATGAAGTTGACAGCCACGAGGAATGAAACAGAAGTCAAAATCAAAATAAATCAGTGAAGTGGGAGTTGTGGGTTTCATGAATCAAAATCTACAAATGCAAATTCAAAGATAAGGAAGTAGTGATTTACTGAACCATTGGAAGAAAGTGCAAGTATGGTGTGCAGTAAGGCGAGTAAGAGTATTGTTAGCTGAAACAGTGAACTCAGAAGTGAGTTATATGCAACTCAGTTTAAATCCAAGATTCTAAAGGCAAAAGGATTATTAATTTACATACTCGATCAGCTGATGAAGTAGAAAGAAAGAGAGGTAAGTGAGAATTATGTAGTAAAGGATGAAAAGAAAGCAGAGAATAAGAGCTTGAAGCAACGAGTTTTTGAGATCTGGAAGATTATAATACTCTATTAATATTTACTACATACATAAACAGACAGGGAAAGAAAGATCTGGTTCATCAAACAATACGAAGAAAGCTTCAAGATTTCTTTCTCTTATTCCTTCTCTTTCTTTTCTTTTTAAAACTTATTAGATCTTGATCTTATAAAAAATTTGGATGCGTACATAATAACGGAGCCGAAGCAAAAGCAAGCAAATTCATATGAAGAAACATTGAAAATTAAATCATTTTAAAGCAATAATGAATTTTCTAACAATAAAAAACAATCTCACCGGTAGGTAACAATGGTTAATTTTAATTTTTAAGATGTTTCATTCACCTTTATTTAGATAAAATAGTGAATTTAATTTCAAGCATTTGGACATCTAAATTTATAGATAACAGATTGTGTAGTGTTACTTTATATGCATACTATCCGAACATACACTCCATCTACTCACTCAGCTCTCTTATACTACTGATCTGGACGGTTATCATTAGATATAGATATTAAGAGGATAAATAGATTAATAGAACGTATTAGTTACATGCACTTTCCTTCTTTCATTTGAAATTAACGAATGATCAATGAATGAATATAATAATATAAGGTAGCTGGGCTCCCTTCTCGAGATATGAAGCAACTGATCGAAATCAAAGTACAGAGATGGGGTGGGTTTGCCATTTTAACGGTAACAATGAGTGGGTGCGGTGACACGTGGACGGACCAGATTAACAGAGTGGGGCACATGATGATGGCCTCAAATGGGGCTGTGACTTGTGGTGGATTTGAGTCTGAGGAATGTATGCATTAATGTACGTACAAAGTTTAATTCATTATTAAAAGCTAGGTATGGTATAGTATGGTATGGGTTCTAAGTAATAATACACTCTTCTCTGAACCATTTAAGTTGGGATTGAGGGGTGCCAGAGGACTGAATTCCTTGGGTGCAACTAGTTTCTTAAATTTCTTTATATGTTTCTAGTTTAATGATATTATAGTGTGTAGTCTCATGTTTTAAGTGGCTGTCTGTTTCATGACTACCATGATTTATATTAGTGTAGATATAAAAGTAGTTTTAAAGATAGTGTGAACTGTATAGAAAAAAAAAGATAATTTCTTTTAGATTAAATTATAATCACGAGATCGATTTCAACATATTTTAATAATTTTTATAATGCATACCAATTTTCTAAAATCTCAATTTTAATAATGTATACCAATTTTCTTAAATCAGTAGTTATTAACATTCGAGATTATTATCAATAAAGTCTAACTTTCTTGTATATAATAATGAGAATGCTTAATTGGACCTTTAATATTTAGCTTTGTAGAAAAGATACAAAATTGTTATTATTAAATTTTCTTCACATGCATGTGTGGTGTGGGAGACCAATGCATGTGACAAGATGGAGAAAGAAACCGTTTTTGAAACAGTGCTTATTTGTCCTTTTACTCTAATTTAACACATAAATTTATTAAAATGATATGTTATTGTTACAAGATTATAAATTATTGATACCATCATACAAGTATTGTCACACCTCAATCCACGGCCGTAACCTGTTGTATCAATCACAACTATACACAGTGAAAGTCTTATGATTCAAGATCGCCAGACTAGACCGAATTTAAAAAAAAATCCACGCATCCGTTGTGTTACAATCACAAACATAAATACATATACATTGTCCCAGACAAGTTAAATCCAGTCATTATCTTATATATTAAGATTTTATTCAACTTATTCCATTAAGTCTCCTCGATCTAGCTTATTGCCTCCCATCATCTGTGGTCCTACATCACGAGCTAAAACACGTCAACAACAACCTTGTTGGTGAGTCATAACCAATAACTCTGAATCAGTAAAACAATAATGACGAATTGTGCAAGTAAATGTCAACAAACCAAATTTATACCGAAGTCGTCACAACAATCATTAGTTTTGAACCAACAAATCATATGTGCCACTCTAGGCTTAATATATAACAATAGGAGGGTAGGTTATAGGCACACTTACGAACCAAATCCCTTGTTATCAAATCCGCTCAACCCTATCCATAGTCTTTGCTATGGCCTCAGACTATCCGTAGTTCTATCCATAGATCTTCGCTATGGCCTTAGACTATCATCATGTCCTAGTCCTATCCATAGTCTCCGTTGTGGCCTCGAACAAGTCAAATCTATCCATAGTCCTCGTTATGGCCTCGGATTGAGTATTCACCATAGAGTGTACATTCCCTACCTAATTGGATCCAACTAAGGCACATACGCCCCAAGGTTTGAGCCAGACGTTACACTCCAGTAAGTCTTTCTTTATCTTAATGATTCGCGTGTGGCTGGTGCTCACCATTGGTCTGGACAAGTGAGTGTATGAGTTGTTATGAAAATATGATAATATATATGCTCCCTCTTGTTTTGCTTGTTTTGTCATGTTTAATTTTGTTGAGCTTTTCACAAAACCGATATCCAATAGCTCATAGAGGTTTTAAGATGTTTAAAAAGTTAATATAAGAAAAAGCGGGTGTAGAATTAAGACAACACATTACACATGTGACAAAGATATGGTTACAATTGTAATATTTTAAATAGGTCTTCATGATGTGATTTAATTATTCAAACTAGTTATGCACTTTTGAACCGATATTGTTGAGCCGAAACACCACCACAACCGTTTAACAAACAATGCAAAAAAGGACTCGGTAAAATAATCGTATAATGTGTACGTATTGAGCTCATCTAACTTTTAAATTTCTTTTCATTAAAGTCACCATATACTTTAGGTCATATATATATGTACATAATTTCTTTTATATCAAATTCATCAATAATAAAACTAAATGAGAAATATGAGATGGAACACGAGACAACCACAAGCTTTGAGAAAACTACGAATATCATAAGTTACTCATATGTAACCATGAGGTATATACACAACTATATTTCATCAACTATTATTCTGCAACAAATTTGATAAAGCATTGTCATCTAAGCGCTAAATATTTTAATAACGTACATCATTAAATTCTCAATCAACAAATACAACGATCGTGGAAATTAAGCGGATCTACTAAAAAACAGGCATTGCACATAACTAGGAAACCTCAAAATTCAAACAACAAGCATCTTAACATTCAAATATGAATAGTTTGTCTTTGATTCTTGAGATATATATTAACAGAAGTCAAGCATTATTACCATGAGAGATCAAGCTAATGATTGCTGATGTCCATCATTTCCAATAACCCACCAGCAATAACCTGCAAATTATATAAATAACCGATATTCCTTACATTATTCAAGAATCTTTGTAATATGAACTACTCTCTCCCCCTATTAGCACTGCAGTTGTATATTAAAGAACTTTCAGAAAGAAAAAAAATCTGTAAAAGTTTAAATCTTTGAATAAAATAAATTAGGAGCTTGTATGCAACAGGGGCTTCAACACGTTTGATATATTCCTTTTTAAGCTAAATTTCGTAATAGTCTAAATCTTTGAGAAACAATTTTGAATGTTGTATGCATCAAGAATAGACTTCGGGTCACATTCAACCCGTTTGACATGTTCCCTTTTAGCTAATTCTTTTTAAGGAACCGTTTGACCCATTTAACATAAAACACAACTCAAATCGACACATTTATAAAAACAGACCTGAGGAGGGGTGTGACCAAGAAGTTCACGTAATGGGATGCTTTCAGCTAAGTTCATACACAATTTGATTTAGAACCTAAAAAATTAACAAATTAATTTAGAGATGAAAAATGACATTTAAGCAGGTTTATAACCAATTATAAACTAGTAAGTACACATGCAACTTATGCTTTGCTTTATAAAAATATGGTAAAATGTAACAAATGTGTTAATTTCAGTACACACCAACATAAACAAACCTCGGCTTGGCGCCCAGCTTGCAATCGTACGCCAGTTGCATCATACATTACCTGACACAGATTTACTTTCTAGATGGATGCATCCAAACAACGACAGATCAGTTACTAGAGACAATTTATAGAATGATTACAACAATTTTAGAAGAAAGAAAAACACATACATACAATAGAAGCTAAAATTAGGGCAGTTGCAAAGGTTGAACCCCCATTAATGCCATCTTGCAAACAGTAACAGCAAGAGCAAGAGCGGTTACTGTAGCAGAATGTGATGATGGCATGCCACCAGATCTAATAAGTTGCTTAAGATCCCAACGATGTTCCCTATACCTGCATATCTACCAAATAATAATAATAATAAGACTCTTAGGATGTATCACTGACAATAAATAATCAGTCACTTTCAAAAAATATAAATAAAGTGGTGGGTGTAAATGTTTAAATAACAAAATTGGAATAAACGGTTTAAACTGTTTGACACAACTAATTACGGTTATGATTTTGTGATTATTTAAGGTCGTAAAAATATAGAAGAATCAGAATCTCATGTAGCAACAATTTATAATTTCATTGAATTATTGGAAATTATAATGAACTTTAGACATAAATAATTATTTATATTTGTTAATAAAATAATTATTTATTAGTGAGTTTGTATTATTCCATGTGAGAGTATCACAACGAATTAAAGTGTGACTAAAAAAGAGCTAAGATAAATAAGATATTAATGCTCAAAATTGATAAAATAAATGAAAGTGATTGGTTTTGTCCCAAGTGATAAAACTTATCCCAAATTGAAAACCTGTGACTTAATGAGTTTGATAACTACAAGAGTTTCTACGCACATAATAAAGTTAGTTATGTAACAACCCGCGGTGAGGTTAATGATCACTAAATACAAGATTAACTCAGTGTTAATGATGAGACTTTTGGTATAATTCATTTGAAATTGGGATATGGTTATTAGTTAGTGCGCGCGCGCATGGGTAATTAAAATTATATTAGCTAGGCCGGATTACATGGCAAATGTAATGCTGATCCCTATATAAGGCCTCACTATAGAAGGCATGCAATTGGATGATTATCCTGCATGAGAATGGCACCACACCACACCTCATCTCGCTATACAAGGCAATTGGAACTTCTCTTTAAAAACTACGGTTTAAATAGATTTCAATTCATGTAAGCTAGCTGTGTTATTACTTATATTCGCTTTAATTGTATACGATATTATAATTTTGTATTTCCCGGCCGGCCATCAACAATAATGTGATTATTATTTTATTAACTAGTAATAAATATGAAACCGGCCATGTGCTACATGAATGACCAGCTAGCTAGATATATAGGGATGATATATGAATTGAGCAGGTGGTAACTATATATTCACAGCAAAACTTGTACCATGTAATGTTCATATATATGCTTGCTTTCCTTGTCTATCTATGATTTTAAAACTTACTTATAACAATGATATGATCTACTTCCTTCTATCATGACGTCATGTATTCATAATTAGCTAGTGTCTGTTACATACAAAACTTCACTTGTTTATTTAAAAGAAATCCAAACAAATATTACCCATACTTTTTTACGTACAAAATAAGTTCACCCTCATAATTAGCTAGGTCTACGAATGTTGTTGATTAAAAATGTTTAAATCCAAACATGTCTTGAAATCATTCCTAATATATGAAGTTAATATATTTTATCAATTTAACTCTGCATATTATTATTATTTTTTTTTTGGTTATATCTACCAAACTTAGTAATGGTTCAAGCCTTTAAAATACAAACCTAACTCTATATATTAATGATATTTTATGAGAATTCAAACTAAACTAACCGGGCCAACTTATGATGTTGTAACCCAGACAAACTAATCAAATTACTTTGGTATAATCTTTACTTATTTTTTGCTCTTGTAAAATTGTCTTGCAACTTCACCTCTTTCTTTGTTTTTTTATCCTACAAAAATTCATTAGCTAAATGCCTTTTTCCAAATTAGTGGTCCATGCTAAATAGCTCAATTTCAATCAAACTAAGGTATTTATTTATTAATAGTGGCGAAACCTTTTCCCTCACTCAAGGATATTTGGATTCGGTCAATGTATTTTTTTTTTTTTGCTAAAATAAGTAATTATTCCATTTCAAAATCATTATCATAGCTATAAAAATTTAATTATCATAATTATTAAAAGAACATATAAATTGTGGCATATAATTGCAACCCGATCACGTCTCATCCCACTCGTATTGAATAAGTTATTTTAACCCAATCTCCTTATTTTAAATTCTATCTTTAAGCCCTTTTAAAAATCCTTTATACAAGTACCGAAAAGTATGTCATATAACATGAAATATTTACAAAAAGTACAATCACATTAGCCCATAACTAACTAATAATATACAGCAAATACAAATAATAGTAATAACCACAATTTCGGTTATAAGTTACAAAAGTTCCCCTAACCGTATTGCTTATGGGTTTTGGAGAAAGACATAAAATGCCCCATTTTGCTATTTCAAATGTTTACAACTTGAGTTATAGTCTCGCTTTATGTCCAATCTTTATCTTACCTGTGAACAACACACATTATATTATATTATATATTGTAGAATGGCGTATAACAATAGTCAATAGAACACAGCTTTAGATCAAACAAAATTTTAGTTTACACAGAAACTATCAATTACATACTAGCATTCTAGTGCGTGAACTAATATACCCAAAAGAACCTATACATTTGGTGGGATGCATAAGAGATCAGAATTAGAGGACTGATGGGGCCAAGTAGGAGCAACTATCTGAAGAAATTCTAGTACTTGAATTCTAGCTACAAGAAAAATGTTTTGAAACAACGACAAGCCACAAACATAACATGCCATGTTTTCATAGCAGTTAGTACCCACCACCACCCACTACCAACTATGTTGTAGTGTGGCCATTGGCATAACCGTGTATATGTTTTTGAGGCGATGTACAAAATAATCTAATCACTAAGTTGAGAACCTAAAATAAATGTTAATTAAAAACGTGTCAGTTTCAACGTTGCAATGACAACTTGTCATTTAATAAGTGTCCATATTCTTTGATGCAAATTATTCAATAAAATACTTGTAGTCAATTTTCTCTTAAATATCATTTTCTATGGATATAATTGCAAATACCACTAAGCCTTGCAAATGAAATTGAAAAAAAATAAAAATTCTATAAGGCGGTAATTGTATTAGTAAACATGTAAGATACTTATAAGAAAGTAAAACCACATACCTTGCCTGTCAAATTAAATCCAAAATTATTTTAAATGAAAAATCCATCTAAACTGCAGATTTTCCTGCACAATCCATCAGCTCTGCCTTTGCTGCTTCCATGATAACAACAAAGTTCGTTTGTATATATCTTCCCCTACAGTGATCCTCAATTAGTAGAGGTGCTAAAATGTACCCATTTATCTATAAACGGATCGATTCAAGTTATGTTATTTTTTTAGTTCATACAACCTCATAAATCGTTTTGTTTAAGACATTTAAGATACTAATTATTAAACTTACCAGAAATGAGTCCTACACCAAGTTGAAGAAGGAAATGCTGGACTCGGTATACCATGCATTATCCTAGCAATTGCTCGGGGGGTAAACTTGGCATGCGAGTTGCTTTGAAGAAACACCTAAATATCAAATATCACACATCAAAGTCAATTAGTCAAAGAAAAGCCAACTATTTACTTCAACAAGACGGACTATGTGATATGTGTTACCTTAATATCTGCTCTCAAAAACCGGCTGCAGATACATAAAATATGATATCAGTAAATAATTCAATCATACAACATGTATAAAACTTTTTTCATAGCGCTAAAATAGTTATAATGCATGTGGAAGCTACCCAAGCACGTATCTAGTTTCACTTATACGAATTCTGGCCAAGAACATGCAGGATGAAAAAAAATGCCCATAAAGTTTTTTAGAAGACAACAGTTTTAACCTATAAATTGATGATGCCTCATCACAGGTATTTGTCTCTTCATATTTTCAAGCATTTTTTGTGCTTTGACATGTTTCTGGCCAGAATACATATAAATAAAGCCTAGGTGGTCGAAGGCGCTTAAGCTAAGCGTACTTAAGGGTGCAAAGGGTGAGTGGGTCGCCTGGAGGCAAGGCGCTTAAAAAGTGAAGGCCCCTTTAAGCAAGACACACCAGACCACTTTCAGGGGTTTATACATATTTTAGGCTAGTTTGGGCTATTTTAGACCACTTTTAGCTGTTTCTGACTGATTCTTTGCATAATTTGGCTGAAATTTGCACATGTGCTCCTTGATGGACGCAAGGTGTTATGCTGCGCTGGGTTGCGCCTGGGTGCCTAGAAGATAGTGTCTCGTATTTGCATTAAGGTTTGAAGTAAAAGAGTGTAAGTTGGTTATCAGGATTTTTATTTTTATTACATATTATATGTAAGTCAGCTAAAGTATGCAAATGTCTTAACCTGGTTTGGACCATTTTATTTGGGATATTGTTGTCATTATCTGAGCTAAAGTAGTCCAATATCTTCTTTTGCAAGCAAGGTGTGTGTTGGGAATCAGTACAACCATTAGTTCTATCACACGTTTTCACTGCAAAAAGCGCAGCATTAAACATCGCATCTACTCTGCGCACCTGTGTCAATAAATAATTTGCAAAACATTAATGTTCTTAAAATTATATAACAACAAACATATGAGGGCATTTGTGAATATGTTACATGATTATATCAAAGAATACCTTGCAACTTTCAATCTCTGATAACCATTTAGCCAAATCAGCAGCCAAAGAACATACATCACTAGGGAAATTTAGAATTATGTAACAATAAGCTGGATCCTTCAATTCGTATGTAATTTCTCCCTTCAACTAAAAGAGAGGTAAACAAAAATTAAGGGAACTCCATAAATAATTAAAAAGAATTTATAGTAATATGCATATTGAAAATCTAACCTTCAGATTCTGCAAATGATTAGTTACTGTAGAAGCTTGAATTCCAATGCTACAAGCCACAGTTGGTATTTCAAAAACATACTGTCCATCTTTTATTTCAGACCTGAAAATCATTCCAGTTATTAGTTTATAGAATGCATATTTCATAGCTGATGCGGCAAATAGATGGGGCGGGTAAGGGGTCAAAACGGGATCAGGTCAAAACTGGTAACTTTACTCTTAAGTTAAAACGAGGTGGGGAGGTTGACTCAGAGTGTACTGTCTCAGTTAAAAGCTTATACACAATTTTAATATGTTTAACTGGGATTACAAAAAATACCTTATTACAATAATAATCTGATTTTTATATATAGTGCTTTAGGAAACTTTCGATCCATTCAACCCATTTCCTTGTTAGATAATCTTTTTTTTACATGTCTGATCGGTTAGGTCGTAAGACATTAAAAAAAACCCAAATCAACTCATTCATAAGTAAATGGATTGAAATTTACACCTCTAGTAGTGGCCATATCAATCACTTACTTCTTCAAAATTGCTGCAATAACAGTATCCTTAGCAGCAAGTAATGCTGGGGCGGTCTGCATTCATTGACATTATAACGAGACAAATATCAGGTCAAACTATAATTGAAGTCAAAGAAGAGAGAAGGGGAGAGAGAGAGAGAGAAAGAAAGAGAGAGAGAGAGAGAGAGAGAGAGAGTACACGTTGGAAGTTAAGTAGGGACCCACCATGTGAAAATTTAACACACATGTTACATTTATTTGGGGAAGTAAACGCAAGTACTGCTCTTCAGCTAACTCCAAACGAGTTAAGATAGTTAGAATAACCTGAACAATTGAATAAGTTCCATATAAATGAGTTATAACATACTGAAAGTATTATAGCTTTAGTGCAATAAATTTTTTAAAGACCTCTTCTTTCATATCAAATTTCCTCGATGCAGATTCTTTGACTATTGTGCAAATCCTTCCTTGTGAATGTGAATCTCCACAGAAAACTTGAGAGAGAAACTTATTTACTGCGTATTGATCTTGCCCATCACTGGAAAAGACATGATGAAGATTGTACATCTTTATTACCAAAATATTTGTTGAACATGAATTAGAATTAGTTACATAGGAAAACTGCACAAAGAAAAAACAAACTTTACAATTCTTTGCTTGGTTTTAGCAGCCCACTTTAAACTAGGTGGATAATATAAGCAAGTTTAGGTATTATTACTGATGTTAGTAATCAGTTGCATTTCATTAACAACTGCAGCAACAGAGAATGTTCTGCTGAATTTTGAAAAGTTGTTGCCGTCACATCCTATATGTCATTTTTAGTGTATATTAGTATTCCATGTGGTCCTGATGTGATATTTATAAAATGTAAGATTCAAAAAGAAAATCATTTTCAAACTTGTATAAGAAGTTATTTTTTTATTAAACTCTTTTCACATTAGCATTTTTACCATGTGATATCCAATATGGGAATGCGACCACTGATATGGCATCAACCAACTGGTAAAAATCAGTTAAACGAGGTTTTGGTTTCTGTTTTGCACCTTATTTGAATTTGATTGCTTAAATAAAGAAGGGTAACAATTAGTTTCCATTCATTGCATTTTGACTCAAGTTACCTGTACATAAGACTTCTGAGCTTAAAGTATGTTGTGTCATCAAAAATAAATGGCAATAAGATACTCTCCCATCACGCCCAGCACGTCCAATTTCCTATAAAAATAAAATACTTCTAACTGAGCAATTTTATAATCAACATGAATTGCTTGGTGGATAATATACGTGGCAAGGTGGGTGGGCAAAACAGGTTGTGCAACGGGTCAAAACAAACTCAGGTTAAAGCGCGTAATTTTTAGAACAGGGCAAGGCAGGTTGGGACATTTGCTGTATCGAGAAATAGTTCTTTGTGAAAGTTGTCATGGAAGATGATATGATGTTATGGATCGCCTTTAAAATATAAAAAGTCACGAGAACAACTATAAAAAGTATTCTTTTATATTTAAATGACATTGTGTTTCTGTTATGTATTTTTTCCACCAATGAACCATGCTTCAAGCCTAGGGGCCTCTCCTGCCATCTTTGGCTGCTGATCATCGGGGATTGGAAAAGTTGAAAACATTACAAATACACGTTGGGTGACTTTCTACCCATTTGAGATAAAACACAAACCAAATCAACCATTCATAAACAAATGGGTTGAGAATGACAACTAGTTTATTAATTGTACGAACCTGAACATACTCTTCCAAACTTTCAGGTAAACTATAGTGAATTACCTGTAAAATATGCAAAAAGATACAGAAAAGAAATCAGTGTGTTTATGTGTATTTATAATTATTAAAAAAACCTTGAATGCTAAAGATTTGTTCTTACAGCTCCAACATCACTTTTATCAAGCCCCATACCAAATGCAACAGTTGCAACAATCTTACAAGAGAAAAGAAAGATGTTAAGAAAAGATATGGTGTCTTAATATAGCCTACTTCCATTAAAATAAGTGCTTTAGAAATTATTAAAAAATTGCAATAATTTATACCACTCGTATTTTGTTTGAACAGAACAACTCTTGTGTACGCCTCCGATCTTTAGCAGGAATCCCACTATGGTAACTCTGATGGCAATTTATTGTTTGCATTATAAATGTCAGCAAAACATAAAATGGTTTTCAATTATGCGACTGATTTTAGGGAGCATATCAAATACTAACCTTCGCTCGGATATTACTATCACATAAATACTTGCTAATCATATCTGTCTCTGACTGCAATTAAAATTGGCATGTAAAACAAACCGGGATTTAGAAAATGGTTTGTTTAAAATTAGACTTATAATTGATAGTCAGATTAGATGACACCTTATATACATATGCACTAAAATAACAGATAAGATATCACATCACTTTTAAATAATCAGCAAAAGAAAAGACCTACTATTGGTTAAATAAGTCAGTAGTAAAATGTCATTTGCTTGCTAAAATTGATAATGAAGTGTAAATTGGTTTCTCTTTAACTTTAAATTGGTTGCTAAAATCAGGAAAAATGTAAAGTTTGTTTCTATTCCATACAATTACCTACACAAGGATAGAAGGTCCAACACTCGGACATACCTGATATTTGCAGTAAATTATAATGCTTTTAACCTCTGTGTAAGGTGAAGCTTTGAGCAATGCCATCAAATCCTTCATTCTGAATTCATTGACAACTAGAATAATAAACATGAAACAAATTAAATGCAAAAAGTAAGCATAACTTCACTTGCCTATTTCCACTCAAAGATACCGACAACTGCAGATTATCCCTAATATGTGCTGCTTGAACAAGATTACTAGAAGGAATCTCAAGAGAACACATCACATCATGCACAGTTTTTGTTGTTGCAGTTGCTGTCATTGCAAGAATGCAACTTGCTCCCAGGCTAGTATGAAGCATGGACGCTCTAAGTCTCATATATGAAGGGCGAAAATTGTGTGACCTATCAATTAATGTAAACTAAATTGATACAATAAAACAAATCTTGACAGTTTGTTATAATGAGCAAATATGTTAACTCACCATTCAGAAATACAGTGTGCTTCATCAATTACAACAAGTGATATGAGTGAACTTGCAGAAAATATGGACGTAAATTCTGTATTTAGTAATCTCTCTGGAGAAACAAAAAGGACCTGAAACACAAAGCTATGTACCTTTACAGAGTAACAAACGTATGTTACTAAAGATTTCAGTATTTAAAGTATCTCACCTTCAAGGTTCCTTCTTGAACCCGCCTAAGTGTTTCAGAACTCTCTTCTAGTGTCTAAAACAATAGTAAACACAAAAAGTCAAGCATCTGAGTACATATGATAAAGCACAAAGTACAAACATAAATAGAAATTCATAATACCTGACTGCTACATAATAAACCACCTGGAATCACAGGCGGCAGCTGTTTAAGTTGATCATACATAAGTGCCACCAATGGGCTTATGACAAGTGACATTCCCTCCAAAACCATAGCAGGCAACTGATAGCAAAGTGATTTCCCAGCTCCAGTTGGCAAAATCACCATACTTGATTTTCCAGAAAGTATTAATTTGATTGCTTCCAGTTGCCCATCTCTAAAAGAATCGTATCCGTAAACAAGCTTCAATAACTTCATTAAATTAGCATCAGACGGATCATGTCGAACTTCAAAAGCAGCCTTTTCAATAACTTCTAGACAAGGTATTGTTTCAGTTCTCTTGTTTTCCTCCATAAGCACACCTTCCTCATAAAAACCATGTTCATCTTCTTCACCTTCACCAACATTCTTCAATTTTCTTTTGCTTCTTTTATAAGACTTACGACTTCCATTATAAGCATTGGGATTCCTTTTTCTACCTTTGAGTGAGAACTTTTTGCGACCCCCATGACCATTGATGTTCAGTCTCACAAAGTTTCCTTCATTTACAGGTTTAGGTTTGCTCACCGGTACCGTTGGCAAAGCACAGCTTCCAATTAGGTTAGGGTGTTTCTTCACTACTTTCCCCGAATCCCTAGCACTAACATCTAGACCAAATGTTTCATTTACAGTGCTATCAGAATCACGCATAATCTTTTGTTCCAAACTAGAACCACAAGCTCCAATTATTTTAGGGTGTTTGTCCACAACTTTCCCCAAATTTCTAGAACTAACATCCACACCTAGGGTTTCATTTACTACACTATCAGCATCAGGTATATCCGTTTGTTCCAAATTAGAACCACAACCTCCGATCAAATTGGGATGCTTCTTTTCAGAATGGTTGACATTAACGTGATCAATTCCCTTTTCAGTTGATTGGAGGTTCAAGCAAGACTTACGGAAGTTAGAAAAGGAGGCGAATTTGGCTGAGCATGAGCCACCAGCAGGAAGAATCTGAGTAGAATCGATCGAAGTACAAGAGGAGGGGCGGCGGATTTGAAACGGCAGATTAGCATCAGAACTAAGCCAAGTAGATTGAACAGATGTTTCATGCGGGTGGTCGGATCCATCGACTTGAGGTTCGGAATCTGCAGGCGGAGGTTTAGCTCTCTTGGTGGATGATTTAATCTTCAGAATGGGCCTGGAAGAAGTAGAATTAGGTCTGGATTTAGGGCTTTTTCGTCGCTTATCAGAAAATAGAAGAGTATGAGGTGCCGCCGGTGGCCGCGGCGGCGGTGGCGGTGGCTGTGGACGTGGCGGAGTCGACGAGATGTGAGATCCGTCGGAGTCTGAATCGGAGTAATCCATCGGCAAACGGCGCCGGAATAAAGAGAAGATTATATATTATATTTTATATTTTATATATGTGGGACTCGTGTATTCCCGCTATTCTGTTGGAGGGAAATGTTAATATTAAGCTGAGTAAATGTTAATATTAAGTGGGAGGTTTTGTCTTGAAAGTCTAAGGTTCAAACATTGACATCGGTGAATATTAGTAACTTAGTGATACTAACAACTAACAACTAACCAGTCGTTCAAAAGAAAAGTTAAGTAAATTATCATTTGCATCCCTTATGTTTATTTATTTTAACCACTTGTATCCCTGTGGTTTTAAAATTATCTTAGCCCCCTAACGTTCCATTTTTATATTCATTTATATTCAAAACCCTAACACCGTTTTTCCGTTAATTATTCTATAAAAATACTAAAATGACCCTAAGAATTAATAATGAAAATAAAAACCACAACATCTTCAAACCCCAATTCAACCCAACCGCCGCCGGATCAGATGGACCACCTCCTCGACAGTGTGCTCCTCCTCCACTCCACATCGATCCTTTATCCGGAACCCTAACTTCCCAAACCCCTAATTGTGTGATCATACGAGCCCGTGACAAACATATCATCACTCACCGACAACAAATCCGTGGGAAATTGAAGCTTATCGACAACAAATCCGTGGAAAATTGAAGCTTATCAGATCACAAATCCGTTTCTCCAACAACAAATCCCAATACTTAATGACAGAATCATCACCACCGGAGAACAAATGAAGCTTATCGACACGTGAGAAATTGACAAAATGCACAGGAGAAGGAGCTGGCGGCGATGAGATGGTCGTCAGAGGGTCACAAAGTCATCGAAGGGTGGGCCCACCGACTTTGTGAGGGTATATCGTTTCTTGACGTCACCGAATTTAACCCAACCGACTTTATGAGTGGTCACAAAGTCGTCAGAGAGTGGAGCTTTTCTTGACGTTGAACACTTGGATGTCACAGGAGAAGGAGCTGGCGGCGATGAGGTGGTCGTCGGAGCGAAAGCTGGTGGTGTCTTTGATGGCGGTGATGGTGGATTTGGGTTGCAGGGTGTGGGCGGAGAAGATGGTGACAGTGGCGGAGTGGGTGGCGGCGAAATCTTGAAAGGATGAAGGGTAGAATGCGAGTGAAGTGATGGATGAAACTAAGGTTTGTGGTTGTTTGTGTTTGAAGGATTTCCAGTAGTTTGATTCTGCAGATGATGTGGGTTTGTTCGTGGTAGGTTTGATGGAGAATATTTTGATTGTTGGTTCTGATTGTCGTTGATTGGCATTGAAGGAGATGAAGGCGAACGAAGGTTTACAAATGACGAAGGTCGATGTTGATGGTGATGGTATGGGGGTTTCAATGAGTTCAAATAGATCAGGTGGATGAGGGGTAGTTTAGTCTTTTTATAATAATTTAACAGAAAAACTAACAGTGTTAGTCACTTAGACTCAAATGGAGATAAAAATAAAACGACATAGACTCAAATGAATATAACATGAAAGTTAGGGGTTAGATGGCAATTTTGAAACCGTAGGGATGCAGGTGGTTAAAATGAACAAATGTCAGCGATGCAAATGATAATTTACTCCATTAATTTTTTGGATACTGGTATGATTATTAATTTATTGTCCTTGTGTGATATCACTATTATCAATAATAAACTCATTTATTTAACCATAGTAAGATTACACTACAGTACTAAAACAATTAAAACTAATTATTGATCTTTCTCGTCTACATATAAATAAAATTACAAATCACAACTATTAGCAATGGGCTTTTTGTTTATACGTATAAGGATAAAACTAACATCTCATCTCGTACAAGAATAAGAATACTACTATATGTCAACTAACTTCACACTTGTTATCGTTGAAACAATCAAGTGGAGCTAATCCCCTTTCACCAACACATGTACATCTTTCGATGGATGTGGATTCTATGTGCCCAAGACACTTAGAATATTGATGTGGTTAGTACGTTATGATCCAAGTCGGGTTATACCCAATAACAAGCTTAGCAAACACCAATTAATATTTAATTGATGATATGATCATGCAATTAAATATTTACACCAATTTAGAAAATGGGTTTTCTAAATAAGTTGCATATGAGATGGAACAATTTATGAGGATATTTTGTTCAATAATATTATTTGAAGTATTATTTAAATTAGTTATATAACACCAAATAATAATGAGAGTATACTACTTATACAATTAAATGGTTAATTGTATAAACTAGTTACAAGACTAGACAATATATGTGTGTGTTAGTATTTGACATTTATAAAATACAACCACCTATTTTATAAATATCAAATACTAATAAAAGATAATAAAAATCCTTCTTTTTTAGCCCTCAAAACCGTCCACCATGCATATATATACATGGTTTTATTCCTTGACAAAAGATATACACATGCATGTGGGATAAAAGGGGTTTTATTCTCTTGAAACACACACACATGCATGCTTGGTCTCTTCCACCAACTATGCCTTGAGAAGAGCATAGACATGCATGCTTGTCTAGCACTACCAACTCTCATATTCTTATAAACATGGACATGCAAGACAACACAAGAATTCAGCTCCAACTCTCTCTCTCTCTTACGTTTTTTTTGAGCTGCTGAAATGGGTTTTCAGGCAGCAAGATTGAAGAGTTAAAAGGGCTGTTTTGAAGTTGATTTCATGTTGATCTTGGTATGAAGATTATGCACTCCATGAATATGATTCAAGCATGCAACTAACAACACAACTTCAGCTCTCACTCTCTCACTCTAGCTACGGTTTTAGCAAGAACAAGAGGTTTTCAGCAGCTTCATTTCAGGGTTTTCTTGAAGTGTATTGTGTTGTTCTTGGTGTAATCTACCTAACAAGATAAGGTGTTTGCAAGGAGCTTGGGGTATACTAGCTTGAGGACTTCTATCCTTGAAGTCTTGGCTGCATTTTGGGCATCTCCATCTTCATCAAACATCTCTTTTGGTCGACTTTATTGCTGCTGCAGTAAGGTATATCACAGCTCAATGAAGCTGTGATTTTATGTAGTTTTTCACATGTTCATAGCTTGCTAATCACATAAATGATCCTTTGTTCTTTGGGTTTGTTTTATACATTAATATGGTCATCTAATGAACATATTTTTCAGCTTATAACATGGTTATAATGCTATACTTCCGCTGCGTTTTCAGAAAGTTTAAATGGTTAAACTATGATTTTATGTTCTAACAAACCCAACAATGGCATCAAGAGCCGGTTATGTGGATAGCTTGCTTGTTCTTGTCCTTTAAAAATTAGTTTTAGAGGATGATTTTAAACTCATAATAGGCTGATTTTGGTTGATTCAATAAACCCCATGTCTTTCAAAGTTATATCTTCATGCTTATGATTAAACTTTGAAAGATAGGAATGTCAATTGGTTGATATATTTGGATGTTGTTTGTTTGGACAAACAAACCCTAATTTTCAGTTTATGTTGGCTGAAAATTTGGGGTTTGGTGGGGTTTATTTTGTTTATTGAATAATGTTTATGATTGGTCATATGATAGTGCATAACCTAGCCTTTGGCCCTATGTTATTTGGATGATTGGAATGGTTGTTTTAATTCATTCATTGGGTTGTAATATTTATGTTTATTATTTGGGTTGTAATAATTTATTCATTTGGTTATGTAATAAATAGATTAGGTGCATTTCTTTTATTAGAAAAATGTATTAGGATATAATTTTTGTAAAAGGAAAATGCACAAGATGAAGACCCGAAGATGGACATCAAAGACACAAAAAGGAGACTTGAAGCATATGGATGCAAGTTCAAGTGGGAGTCTAAGGAGACCTCTATTTTGTGTTGTATTCAACCCTTAGGAAAGACCAAATGACCACACTTGTGATGGCAAACAAGTGTGGTCACAATAGTAGCTATGGTTATGCACATTGTGGTTGTTCATATTATGCTTGTTTGGTTGTTTGTTGTATGATTGTTGTTTGATATTTGGATATGCATAACAAACTCATTAGCAAACTTAACAAGCTGAAAATTTATGGTTTCTAATCATTAAGTGGTTAATAAAAGGTTATTAAAAGGATTAATGATTTAATAAAAGAGGTTTTATTAAAAATAAACCATAAGATACCTTGCATCTATGGTTCTTAATCATTAAGTGTTTAATAAGAGGTTATTAAAAGGATTGATGATTTAATAAAAGAGGTTTTATTAAAAATGAACCATAGGATACCTTGTATTTGAAAGCATGCAAATACAAGGTACATAGAGTTTTCAAAACTAGAATTAATGAAAACTAAAAATCCCTTTTAAACAAGTTTAACACCGTCCTTTTGCACAACACTTAAGTCATTTGGAAACTCTTAATGAGATAAAGGTCACCTAACCATTTTGAGGGAACTTATGACTTAAGGTGGGAATACCACATTGGTGGGATAAAGGTCACCTAACCACTTGTGTTGGTAAACTCACATGTGTGTGCAAGTAGGGTGACTTGATTTGCAAACCATGTTGAATGGATCACCTAAAATATGGTTTCCAAATGGTGTTGATGGGATTAACATGCCGACTTTACATATGATGTTTAAAGTCGATCCCATACCGCTAGAAGTTGCAAACGGTTGCAATTGTCAAAAGTTGACTACCTTGTTAATTTGAATAATGGGATAAAGGTCACCTAACCATTATTTGAATGTAACGTTGGATTCTAGATTTTAATTATTAATTGTCTATGAGACGTAAAGGGTATTAATAATTAAAATGAAATTTTTCAGAAATACTAAAAATAACTTTGTAAAATTTGTAGAATGGCCGCAAACAATAATGCTACCACCCCGACCGTCCATACCCTATCACCGAGAACTATTTTAGAGAGGGATCGTCTGTACCATAATAACCTTATGGACTGGTCTCGAAACTTGAGAATTGTTCTCAAGCAAGAGCAAAGGCAAATGTCCTTGACGATCATATTCCTAACCAACCCGACCCCGATGATGTTGAGGCCGCCTCGAGAGGCTTAGCTGTCCTGTCTCAAAGGAGTTGGCCAAGGATTTGATCCTTAATGGCCCAACTAAAAGTTTGAGACATTCATAATGAATTACAATATGAATGGATAGGACAAGAGCATTGGTGAGTTTCGCGTAATGCTCACAACAGCTAAGGCAGGGATGGGTAGAAAGGTTCTACCTATTCTCTAGATCAATAAGGGAGGCAATGGAAAGGCCATTCCCGACCCCAAGGCAAATATTGCCAAAGGAGGAGGGCACATCAAAGGCAAAGGGGAAGGGAAGATCAAGCGGAACCTCCAAAACCTAAGCTTATGAAGCCTAAGGTAACGAAAAACGATCCATGCTTTGAGTATGGTGAGATAGGTTATTTGAAAGGGAATTGTCCAACCTATCTCAAAGAGTTGAGAAATAAGAGGGATGCTGGGCAAACCTCAAGCACAACTTTCATAATCCGTATTGACTTAAATGTTATTTCCTCAAAGCACATGGGTAATTGGATACCGCATGTGGAACTCACTTTTGCAATCTGTTGCGAGGGTTCAAAAGAAATAAGCACTTTAAGAAAGGAGACTATGTTTTGACACTTTTAAAAGGTTTGAAAGTTGTTCTTCAAAACATGTTATATGCTCCTAGTTTGACTAGGAACATGATTTAAGTTTCCCTTATAAAACGATATGGTTATGATTTAAAGTTTGTAAATGATGGTATTTATGTTGCTATGGATGATGTATATTATTTCAAGGCTATGCCTTCTAATGATATTTATGAATTGGTTCATAAAGATTCATCCTATAATAACACATCATACCCATCATGTACCAAGAGACTTAAAATGGTTTAAGTAACTCTTATCCTTGTCAATTGTCATCTTGGTTACATAAACAAGAATCGGACTTAAACACTTTAAAAGAATGGTCTTTTAAAAGCAAATGAAAATTGTTCATTTGATAAGTGTGAATCTTGTTTACAAGGTAAGATGACCAACATGCCCTTTAGTGGTACTAATGAAAGGGCAAAAGACTTATTAGGAGTCATATATTTGGATGTATGTAGTCCTTTTAAGACAATGACAAGGTATGGTGAAACTTACTTCATTACCTTATACCGACGATAATAGTCGCTATGGTTATGTGTACTTGATGGCACATAAACATGAAGAATTTGAAATGTTCAAAACTTCAAGAATGAAGTAGAAAATCAACTCGATAGAACTACCAAAGTTCTCCGTTTAGATAGAGGAGGTGAATACCTAAGTGAGGCTTTTGGAATCATCTAGGAAGTGGTAAGATTGTCTCACAACTTACTCCTCCCGGAACACCACAATATTATGGTGTGTCTGAAAGGAGATCGAACCCTATTGGATATGGTTCGACCTATGATGCCTATAAGCTCACTACCTCTATGATTTTGGGGTTTCGCACTACTCTCCAAGGCTCGTATTTTAAATATGGCCCAAACCAAGAAAGTGGATTCGACGCCTTTTGAAATATGAAATGGAATAGTTCCATCGCTATCATATTTAAAATTATGGGTCATGAAGCTTATGTTAAGCTTAACACCCAAACCAACTGAAAGTCGATTCACTAAGTGTATATTTGTTGGATATCCAAAAGGACTGTATAGGATACTACTTCTTTGATCCAACAGAGCAAAAGGTTTTTATTGCTCAAAAGGCAGAGTTCTTGAAAGCCAAGTTTCTTATGGAAGGAATGACGTATAGAACAGTGGAATTTGATGAGGATCAAAATCCACAAGCCGATACACGTTTGGTTGACACTAGCTGTCAACAAGAGGTTGTTGATAATGATCAAGAGGTTGATCAATACACACAAAACGTTCATAGACCTGGTAGAGTTAGCATTTCACCTGAAATATACGGATTTTTCATGGATGGATGCTATGAGGTTGACTCCGATGAGCCAACTACATACCATGATGATATGTCCAATTCGGATTGTGACAAATGGCTGAAAGCCATGTATGTAGAGATGCAATCCATGTATGACAACCAAGTTTAGGAATTGGTTGACACTCCACTTAACTCCAAACGGGTTGGATGCAAGTGGGTTTTCGAGAAGAAAACAAATATGCATGGAAACTTGGATACTGACAAGGCTTGTGTGTATAAGAGGGCTAGTGGGAGTGTAATTACGTTCTTAGTATTATATGTTGATGACATACTACATTTTGGAAATGACATTCCAACCGTGGAAGGTGTTAAAACCTGGCTTGGAAGTTGTTTTTCCATAAAAGATCTCGGTGAAGCCGCCTATATTTTGGAAATAAAGATCTATAGGGATAGATCGAGGCAGTTGATAGGGTTAAACCAAAGTGCATACATTGATAAAATCTTGAAAAGGTTCAAGATGGAAATTCTAAGAAAGGTATGGTACCTATTCAAAGAGGGACAATATTGAGTGCATCTCAATGTCCAAGCTCAAAGGATGAGCAACATCGTATGAAGGACATCCCATATGCGTCTGCTATAGGATCCATCATGTATGCGATAATATGCACTAGACTGGACGTGTCATGCACGTTAAGCATGACAAGTAGATATCAGCAAAATCCAAGTAACAGCCATTGGATGGCTGTTGAAAGTATATTGGAATACCTTAGGAGGACTAAGGATATGTTTCTAATATACGGATCTGACAAAGTGGAACTCGTTGTAAAGGGTTACATGGATGCGAGTTTCCAAACTAATCGAGATGATCCTCGATCACAATCGGGGTACGTCTCCATTATGAATAAGGTAGCATTGTCCACTACAGAATTCGAATACATAGCCGCCTCGTTAGAAGCTTGGGAAGCTGCATGGATAAAAAGGTTTATCACCAATCTAAGGATGGTCTCTACCATTCAAGACTCCTTAGAAATCTTTGTGATGACAAGGGTGCGATTGTTCAAATCAAGGAACCCCGTGCACATCAAAAGATTAGGTACAATGAGCGGAGATTCAACTACATAAGGGATGAAGTTGAAAAGGGAAAGATATGTATTCGCAAAGTTCACTTTGATCAAAACATTGCGGATCCACTCACGAAGCTCCTTGAAAGGGCAAAGCATGAAAGTCATACCTATGCCTTAGGACTTCGATATTCTAGTGATTGGACTTGATCAAATTTTGTATTTGAATATGTGGAACTCTTTATTATTTGAGTAAAATTATTTGGTTATAATGTCTCAATTAATGTTCCGATTTAGCATGTTTAATCCATGAGTAAATTATTTACTCTAAATGTCCGTAGTCGTTCATACTTGTGGGAACAAGTGTGAGGGTAAGACTATTATGAACTTGGATTGGTTGATATTCATAAGGATGAATATAGAGCAATAGGTTGCTACCAAGGTTCATAGATATTTGTGGGATACAAATATTGGACTAACCCGCATCTCAAATCTTACTACATGGAATCTTATTGATTGATCATAAGTAAATTTGAGTAAAGGCGAATATCATTTGGTATCCTTCGACCTGAGATACATATTGGGTTTTGATATTCACCAAGTGTTACACCTTGAACTAGTTCTTCACTGATATGAAATAATTGTCAGTACATAAGGCTATGTTCAGGTATGACATAAGGTGATTGTGAGAAACGTATGTAGTCAAGATGGGATTTGTTCCTCTTATTCGTTGAGAGTAAGATGTCTAAGGCCTGATTAAGTTAAATCAACAAGGAATGATCATTCTGTGTCCTTGGATTTAACATGACATCTGTAACAAAAGGATAGATGATTGATTCACCTAAATCATTTCAAGTAGGGTACTTGAATGGGATGATGTTATTGAATGGCCATAAGTCATGCGTATTAAGGGTAGTAAACCGTTGTTAGGCGTCATTTACTACTTGCATCAATCTTCTATGAATCTTGGGCAAGTGGGAGATTGTAGGATTCTATGTGCCCAAGACACTTAGAATATTGATGTGGTTAGTACGTTATGATCCAAGTCGGGTTATACCCAATAACAAGCTTAGCAAACACCAATTAATATTTAATTGATGATATGATCATGCAATTAAATATTTACACCAATTTAGAAAATGGGTTTTCTAAATAAGTTGCATATGAGATGGAACAATTATGAGGATATTTTGTTCAATAATATTATTTGAAGTATTATTTAAATTAGTTATATAACACCAAATAATAATGAGAGTATACTACTTATACAATTAAATGGTTAATTGTATAAACTAGTTACAAGACTAGACAATATATGTGTGTGTTAGTATTTGACATTTATAAAATACAACCACCTATTTTATAAATATCAAATACTAATAAAAGATAATAAAAATCCTTCTTTTTAGCCCTCAAAACCGTCCACCATGCATATATATACATGGTTTTATTCCTTGACAAAAGATATACACATGCATGTGGGATAAAAGGGTTTTATTCTCTTGAAACACACACACATGCATGCTTGGTCTCTTCCACCAACTATGCCTTGAGAAGAGCATAGACATGCATGCTTGTCTAGCACTACCAACTCTCATATTCTTATAAACATGGACATGCAAGACAACAAAGAATTCAGCTCCAACTCTCTCTCTCTCTTACGTTTTTTTGAGCTGCTGAAATGGGTTTTCAGGCAGCAAGATTGAAGAGTTAAAAGGGCTGTTTTGAAGTTGATTTCATGTTGATCTTGGTATGAAGATTATGCACTCCATGAATATGATTCAAGCATGCAACTAACAACACAACTTCAGCTCTCACTCTCTCACTCTAGCTACGGTTTTAGCAAGAACAAGAGGTTTTCAGCAGCTTCATTCAGGGTTTTCTTGAAGTGTATTGTGTTGTTCTTGGTGTAATCTACCTAACAAGATAAGGTGTTTGCAAGGAGCTTGGGGTATACTAGCTTGAGGACTTCTATCCTTGAAGTCTTGGCTGCATTTTGGGCATCTCCATCTTCATCAAACATCTCTTTTGGTCGACTTTATTGCTGCTGCAGTAAGGTATATCACAGCTCAATGAAGCTGTGATTTTATGTAGTTTTTCACATGTTCATAGCTTGCTAATTCACATAAATGATCCTTTGTTCTTTGGGTTTGTTTTATACATTAATATGGTCATCTAATGAACATATTTTTCAGCTTATAAATATGGTTATAATGCTATACTTCCGCTGCGTTTTCAGAAAGTTTAAATGGTTAAACTATGATTTTATGTTCTAACAAACCCAACAACAAGCCATCATAGCCATAATGCTCAGTAAGGTACAGCTTTGACTGCAAGGGGTACGAACCACTACAGAAGTGAAGTGAAGTGAATTAAAGATCAGGGTCATGTTATAATCATCTCACATTATTATGCATTTGCATTTAGATTCTAGCATTGGAGGTTTTCTACTCTCTCTATTATTTGAATCTCGAATACCAACAATGCGTGTTTTCTGTCTATGGGTTTCAGTGGTAGTATATGGGGCTTTCATGGCATCCATTTCTGGCTATGGAAGAAGGTTTTAAGGGGCTAAGAAAAATTTTTGTCATCCAAATGGTTTTCCTTATCGATGGTTATGGTTGCAGCGTTATGCGCCAAGTTGTGAACTATAGAGCTGTAAAAGAGTATCACATTTGTTGCTTCGTCTAGTGTCAAGCTTCTTCCGTTTAGTCCTCTTTCGTGTTCCACCAAAACAGTTGATTCTTCTGCCACCAACGGAAACTTATCATTCACTAAAACCATGCTAATAATATAAAACTATTACAGTTTGTTTCTTAAGATTCATGAATAAAATACCGATAATGTTGTTACCTGTGTGATTACATGTATCATGGTCCTCAACTGAAGCAGCTACATCTTCCTGCCATTCTTTTATGCTGCTCATTAACCTTTATGAAGCGTCATGTTCTAAAGCAGGAGAAAATCGATCCACTGATCATCTTCTCCCTCTGAGATATTCAATGGAACTTTAGCACTATCTTTCTCCAAAGTACAAATCTATAAATCATGAGTATCATCAGTTCCCAAATCTTCAACTTCCTGAAATTCAACCTTTAGCTTTTGAAGAATTATATAATAAAGATTCCCCAGAATCAACATGGGTTTGATTTTCATTGTTGTTTTTAGAGGTAAATATGTTATTTTCTTTGTTCTTTTCTTGAACATTTTTCTCAGATGAATCTGTGCTTGTTCCAAGACTTGAAGGATAGTGAGCATGACTAGAAGTTTCTGATAATGATGATCCACTACGATGATGTTTTGTATCAAGGTCAAAATTGTAATGTTCAACTCCAGATTTTGTGCTACTCAATTGGTGTTGAAAACGAGTATCCGTTTGTTTGTGACTACAAAGTCAAAGAGGAAGAAACAACATACTTTTCGTGCTGCTATGTGTATTGTCTTTAACATATGAAAAATCGTCAAATGAAATGCTACTTGCTGAAAAATTCATGTTCCAAACGACAGACCCTTTATACTATCTGACCTTTTCAGCAGTATTGAAATCCTCGTCCCATATAAAGAATCAACCTTTGACTTTGAAATGTCAACCATGTCGGGTCGTCTTATTACGGTTCACATTCCTCTAACTGTGATCGAGAAAGAGAATTATCTGACAAAAGGTCCCAAATCGGTTGCTCGTAAGTACTCTGACCATCTTTGACTTGTAACACCCGGACCCCCAAAGCGTCCGTTTAAGTTAAATTAAACATGCGGAATTTGGTCCCAGAAAATTTCATTAACATTTAACTCCCAAAATATGTGTTTCGTGTCAACCGACACTCAAAATGAAGTTTAACAATCCATTTACATACACACATGATAGGAAGTTTCAAATAATGTTAACGCGTTAATTTCTACAAAAGAAACGCGTATGCAAGTCCCGTTCGATCCTTGTATGCCCTATCGATCACTTTAGCCTTCCGGTCCCGTAACACCTGAAAACACACGTTTAGACATTCATTAGTTCATAGGAACTAAGTAAGTACATTCTAATATTCATTTCGGGTCTTTACGGGGGTTTAAACGGTCTCGGAACGCGTTAAACGATAATCGACCAAAATCTGGGAAACGAGAAGACAACAAAAGAAACTCAGTGGCAACACCATGCCTTGGACGTAACTTACGTCCTTATGGACGTAGCTTACGTCCCTACCCTGTCTCCCCTGATTTGTGGACGTAAGGCAGTAGCTCAGGACGTACCCAGGTGGAGAGGACGTAGCTTACGTCCTTATGGACGTAACTTACGGTAGTCCCTGCAGCAACTCATTATTTTTGACCCGTTAAGGGTCGTTTCGCGTTCCCGAACCACCCCTTTCGATCCCGATTGTTCCAAACACCCGGAAATAACATATTTTATCATATACGTGATTCCCATGGAGTTTCAACGAGTCTAACCCGACTCTTGGCAATATACCAAAATTTTTCTATTTGTTTGGTATTTAATTCCTTAATTAACCCATTTATGGTTCGTTTTATTCTTTAGAGTTCCCGACCGTCCCGACAACCATGGAACCGGTCTATTATAACATATTACATATGTTTGGTGAGTTCTTAGACCCAACCCATCCCATTTGCTTATCATAACGCAAATTTTCCTTTTCATACCAAATTTGCCCCTTATAGGGTCAAATCCCATTTTAATGAGCGGTTTGCCATTCTTTCGCGAACGACCGCTTTCCTTGGCGTTACCCAACGTTCACACACGTTGCAAATCGTAGGGATAACCCTTTACCCTAGTGTTCACACACGATGTGAATCACTTTAATCCGGGTTTGTCCTTTCTTCCCATTTCCATGGGACGGTCACGCACGTCATGACTCGTTCTGTTCCACAACCATGTGGTATAACACTAAAGTGTTATTTCCTTTATGTTCACGCACGTCGTGAATCATTTGTCATAGAAGCTCACATACGGTGCAAGTCAACTATTTATCCTTTTTAAACGTGGTTTTCATTTTTGTTTGAGCTTATGAGCACATGGTCACACACATTGTGACTCATGCCTTTACTTTGTTATGCTCAATTTAAAAAATGTCTTACCTTGAGTCCGGAAGGTTTAAGTGGTCAATCAAACGTGTTCCTTGCCGGTTCCCTTGGATCCGCTTGCACACCACTTCCTATTACCATTTTAAGGACCCATTTAACACATAACATTCATTTAATCACACATATGGTCTATTTGACCATTTATCACATTCAACCTACAATCTAGGCTTTCACATTGCACATTTCTTGCAATTAAGTAGTTCATTCATGTTTTCATCTAATTTAGGCATTTCATCAAACACCTTATGTGCATAACTTAACATATTGGTTATTTACTAGCTTTTAAACATCATCAAGCTAATTTTACACCTAAATCACATATCACACATGTGATTCATCAATTCAACCAAATGTTATGCACATAATCACATTTCTACAAGAATGAACATGGATTCTACAACTAGCAACTAGTTTACATGAAGAATCCTTAGTTTAACCTTCTAGTAACTAAACCCATTTCCATGGTTCATGTAAATCTTCAATTAAGGAGAAATTACACATCTAGTTACCATAATACACACATACACATGATCATCTAGCACTATAACACTAGGGTTTCATTTAAAGCACCAATTTCTACACCCATCATGTGGGTGACGATTTTACCACCTCAAGAACATCAAATAACACTTACTTGTAGCTCTTGACAAGATGAAGAATGATTTCTAGGGTTCAATTTCGGATCTTGCACTTGAATCTCCAACAATTTGAGAAATGAGATGACAAAAACCCTTCTTCTCCTCTTCTCTTGTGTGAAACGTGAGTGAGCAAACAATGCTCACCAATGTATGGCAAGCCATACATATCCATGTTTAGGTTTCACCAATTGGCAAGATCCACCCCTCTAGTATCATTTTTCATTTTTCCACCACTATTAACTAACTAGCAAATTTTCTAGTTAAGTCTTAAATATTTAACCTTTAACATATTTTACAATATTAGGTTTTAACACATGATACATTAATTGTATTTTAATTACATAATACGAAATTCGGGTCGTTACAAGTCTCTCCCTCTAAAGAGAGTTTCGTCCCCGAAACTTTACATACTAATCAAATAGATGAGGATAAGACTTCCTCATTTCATCTTCCGATTCCCAAGTGGCATCGGATCCCTTACGATTCTTCCATTGCACCTTCACCTGATTGAGTGTCTTGTTTCTCAGTTGCTTGACCTTTCTATCCAAGATAGCCACCGGCTTCTCGATATAGTTCAATCTGTCATCAACTTCCAAATCCTCGTTCGGGACATAGGCCGACTCGTCAGCCAAACACTTCCTCAAGTAAGATACATGGAACTGTTGTGAATTCCTTGAAGCTCTTCCGGCAATTCCAACCGATAAGCAACTTTACCTACACGTGCGATGATTTTAAATGGCCCGATAAACCTCGGACTCAACTTTCCCCGCTTCCGGAATCGTATAATACCCTTCCAGGGGAAACCTTTAACAAAACCAAATCTCCCACCTCAAACTCGATGGGTCGTCTACGCTTATCCGCGTAAGCTTTCTGACGGTCTTGCGCCGCCTTCATGCGAGCACGGATTTGCTTAATTTTCATCCGTATTCATTATCGTATCACGGCCCGCGAGTTCCCGCGGACCAATCTCTCCCCAACAAATGGGAGTTCGGCATTTCTTCCATATAAAGCTTCATACGGAGGCATCTCGATGGTGGAGTGGTAGCTATTATTGTAAGAAAATTCCGCCAGAGGCAAATACTCATCCCAACTACCCCCAAAGTCAAGAACACACGCTCGTAGCATATCTTCTAATGTTGAATGGTTCTTTCACTTTGTCCGTCGGTTTGGGGATGGTATGAAGTGCTTAGCAATAGCTTTGTCCCCATCTCCGCTTGAAATTTCCTCCAAAACTTGGAAGTAAACCGTGTGTCTCTATCGGACACAATCGACACGGGCACCCCGTGTCGTGACACTATTTCGTTCACGTAAACCTCCGCCATTTTCTCCGAATTGTAAGTCTCACGGATAGGAAGGAAATGAGCGCTCTTGGTCAATCGATCGACAACAACCCATATCGCATCGTACCCTTTCTTCGTTCTTGGAAGTTTAGTAATCAAATCCATTGTTAACTTTTCCCATTTCCATTCCGGAATATCCAACGGTTGCAATTCACCATGAGGTTTTGATGTTCCGCCTTCAGTTGCAAACAAGTTAAGCATTTCTCCACGTATTTGACAATATCGCGTTTCATGCCCGGCCACCAATAGTTAACCCGAAGGTCTCTATACATCTTAGTCGCTCCGGGTGAATTGAATACTTGGATTTATGGGCTTCATCCAATAGATCATTCTTCAAGGTACAAGTAGGTGGTATCCAAACCCGACCCCATCTTGTTTTCAATCCCTGACTATCATCTTCCAAGTTTTGAGTTTGACCTTTGATTCGATTTTCCTTCAAATTTTCTTCCTTTAGCGCTTCAGTTTGTGCTTCCTTGATTCGTTCAACCATTTCGGATATAACGGTTATCTTCATTGCGGTTATTTTGATAGGAGTATGATCCTCCTTTCGACTCAAGGCGTCAGCCACGACATTGGCCTTTCCCGGATGATATAGGATTTCACAATCATAATCCTTTAGCAATTCCATCCACCGCCTTTGTCTCATGTTTAACTCCTTTTGCGTAAAGAAGTACTTTAAACTCTTATGGTCCGTGTAAATCGTACACTTTACACCATATAGATAATGCCTCCAAATCTTTAACGCGAACACCACCGCGGCTAGTTCAAGATCATGGTTGGGTAGTTCCTTTCATGCACCTTCAGTTGTCTCGAGGCATAAGCAATCACCTTGCCCTTTGCATTAGAACACAACCCAAACCGGAGTAGGAAGCATCCGAGTATACCACAAAATCATCGGTTCCCTCGGGTAAAGACAAAACCGGAGCTTGAGTCAATTTCGACTTTAGCTCTTGAAAGGCTTTCTCTTGCTCTTCACCCCATAGGAACTTCACCTCTTTCTTGGTAAGCTTGGTTTAAAGGAGAAGCAATCTTAGCAAAGTCTTGAATGAATCTCCGATAATATCCGGCTAACCCAAGAAAGCTTCTAATCTCCGTGGGAGTCTTGGGTGGACTCCATTTGGTCACCGCGTGAATCTTTGTGGGGTCTACGTGTATACCCTCCGAGTTTACCACATGACCCAAGAATTGTACCTCTCGCAGCCAAAAGGCACACTTGGAGAATTTTGCGAATAATTTCTCCCGACGAAGCGTTTCGAGAACTTCACGCAAGTGACCAGCATGATCACCTTCATTTTAGAATAAATAAGGATATCATCTATGAATACAATGACAGATCGGTCTAACATGGGTCGGCACACCCTATTCATCAAATCCATGATGCCGCCGGGGCGTTTGTCAACCCGAAAGACATCACAGGAACTCATAATGCCCGTATCTAGTACGAAATGCCGTCTTGGGGATGTCTTCTTCCCTTACCTTCAACTGATGATAACCGACCGTAAGTCGATTTTCGAAAACCACGATGCACCTTGCAACTGATCGAATAGGTCATCAATCCTAGGCAATGGGTAACGGTTCTTAACCGTCACCTTGTTCAACTCTCTATAGTCGATACACATCCGAAGACTTCCATCCTTCTTTTTCACGAAAGAACCGGTGCTCCCCATGGCGAAGTACTCGGACGTATGAACCCCTTGTCTAAAAGATCTTGCAATTGCGTCATTAACTCTTGGAGCTCCGATGGCGCCAAACGATAGGGAGCCCTTGCAATGGGTTTAGCTCCCGGGTTAGGTCGATTCGAAACTCGACCTCCCGTTCCGGTGGGACTCCCGGCAAATCCTCCGGAAAGACATCTGGAAAATCCCGAACAACCGGAATATCTTCCAACACTTGAACTTTCGTTTCCGTGTCTATTACATAGGCCAAGAACGATTGTCCTCCATGGCTCATGTATTTCATTGCTTTAACCAAAGAACATAAAGCTACGCCACCGCGTTTTGCACCTTGGATTATTACCTCATAACCACTCGGAGATATCAATTGGATGCACTTGCGATTGCAAACTATATTGGCGTGGTACATGGAAAGCCAATCCATACCAATTACTACATCAAACTCTCCGAGTGTCATGGGTATTAAGTCGACCGAATACCTCACCTTCGATGGTAAGTATGCAATTTCGATAAACGTTGAACACTAAGAACGTTTTTGAATCAGCTACCTCAATCTCTAAAGGACTAGGTAAGTTGTCTAACACCATGGAAAAATGACTCGCAAATTTAACCGAAACAAACGATCTATTAGCACCCGAGTCAAATAGCACATAAGCAGGTAGTGAGTTGATGAGAAAGGTACCCGTCACAACGTCGGCTATAGATTTGGCTTCTTCCGCCGTAATCAAGAAAGTTCTCGCCTTAGCTTTTCCTCCATCACCCTTTTTCCCCGAACCTTGAGCAACCGAGGATTGACTTGTACCATCCTTCTTTAGTTCCGGACATTCGCTCTTTTTGTGGCCCGGTTTGTAACAGTTGTAGCACACACTTAGCGGGCTTGTGCATTGAGATGTCGAATGACCCGACTTTCCACACTTGAAGCAATTTTAGATTCGTATCTACAAACTCCCCCATGCTTCTTTTTACAAATCTTGCAATGTTTGGAGTCTTTGTCGTTCCCAAACTTGTTTGATGAAGATGAAATCTTGGCTTTCTTAGACGAACCCGTCTCCGTTTCAGCCGCACGCTTCTCCCCACGATCAACTTGCCTTTTCAATTCCGCTTCTCGATCCCTAGCACAATCGATAAGCTCTGCTAGAGTTTCACATTTGGACGGTGTAAGAAACTCTCGATACTTGGCACTCAACATGCCATAGTAGTGGTTAATCCACATCCTTTCATCCTGGAGCAACTGTGGGCAAACTTGGCTTTGTCGTAGAAGATGGCCGTGATGGTATCAATACTCTCATCTTTTTGTCGTAACTGTAGGAATTCTTCTGCTATTCTGTTGATAGCGGCTTGTGGGCAAAACCGCTTTGTGAACAACTTCTTAAATTCTTCCCAAGTCATACTTTTGATACCTTCCCGCCCCTTCTCATCCCGTTGCAATTCCCACCAGTCTTTAGCTCGTTCCCGGAGTTGGCTTGCAGCAAACCTCACTTCATCAGATTCTTCACAGTGTGAGGTTTCAAAGGCACTTTCCATATCTTTGATCCACCTTTGACTAAGTAGTGGATCTACCTCACCCTTGAACGTTGTAGGGTTGCATGCAACAACTCCTTATAAGTCACTTTCTTTGTTGGCCTTTCGGTTTCTTTGTCAGCCTTCAGAGCCACAAACTCTTGTTGAATGAGATCCTGTAGATCTTTGCGTACATCCTCGATGTAGCCCGGCAATAAAGCCTCAAAAGCCTTGCCAACTTCCTCCTTGACCATTTCCCGTGTTGCATCATCGGGATGGGTCTCGTGATTCTCTATATTGATCACGTGATCGTTACCAGCCATGACCTAAGACTGTGACAATTAACCTTTACGTTAGTACCATGTACGTAATCTATAGCATATACACCGATGCTTATGATTCTACTATCACTAGGGCCTAACCCTATTCACACAATACCCATTTCCATCCTTAAGTTTAAAACAACATCCCTAAGAATCCATTCGCGTGCCTTTGATTGTTGTTAGACTGGCCAGGCCTAGCAACAAGCTCACCACACGGATGCCTTCTTAGTTCCTTTATTCCAAACTTAAGTCAAGAAGCTAGGTTCAATCAGTTCATATGGTACATATCATACATATATCATACATATATCATACATGTGTCAAGCTTGTTACGTTTATAAACGGCACACTAACCTTGTACCTTTAGGCTCAGTGATCGGCTTCTTGGATCGAACGTTTGCATTTCTCATATCTAGAGCTCAAAATTTTGAGTCCAAGTGTTCGCGACGCACTTGAATCTCTCAAACCGTTGGCTCTGATACCAACTTGTAACACCCGGACCCCCAAAGAGTCCGTTTAAGTTAAATTAAACATGCGGAATTTGGTCCCAGAAAATTTCATTAACATTTAACTCCCAAAATATGTGTTTCGTGTCAACCGACACTCAAAAATGAAGTTTAACAATCCATTTACATACACACATGATAGGAAGTTTCAAAATAATGTTAACACGTTAATTTCTACAAAAGAAACGTGTATGCAAGTCCCGTTCGATCCTTGTATGCCCTATCGATCACTTTAGCCTTCCGGTCCCGTAACACCTGAAAACACACGTTTAGACATCCATTAGTTCATAGGAACTAAGTAAGTACATTCTAATATTCATTTCGGGTCTTTACGGGGTTTTTAAACGGTCTCGGAACGCGTTAAACGATAATCGACCAAAATCTGGGAAACGAGAAGACAACAAAAGAAACTCAGTGGCAACACCATGCCTTGGACGTAACTTACGTCCTTATGGACGTAGCTTACGTCCCTACCCTGTCTCCCTGATTTGTGGACGTAAGGCAGTAGCTCAGGACGTACCAGGTGGAGAGGACGTAGCTTACGTCCTTATGGACGTAACTTACGGTAGTCCCTGCAGCAACGCATTATTTTTGACCCGTTAAGGGTCGTTTCGCGTTCCCGAACCACCCCTTTCGATCCCGATTGTTCCAAACACCCGGAAATAACATATTTTATCATATACGTGATTCCCATGGAGTTTCAACGAGTCTAACCCGACTCTTGGCAATATACCAAATTTTTCTATTTGTTTGGTATTTAATTCCTTAATTAACCCATTTATGGTTCGTTTATTCTTTAGAGTTCCCGACCGTCCCGACAACCATGGAACCGGTCTATTATAACATATTACATATGTTTGGTGAGTTCTTAGACCCAACCCATCCCATTTGCTTATCATAACGCAAATTTTCCTTTTCATACCGAATTTGCCCCTTATAGGGTCAAATCCCATTTTAATGAGCGGTTTGCCATTCTTTCGCGAACGACCGCTTTCCTTGGCGTTACCCAACGTTCACACACGTTGCAAATCGTAGGGATAACCCTTTACCCTAGTGTTCACACACGATGTGAATCACTTTAATCCGGGTTTGTCCTTTCTTCCCATTTCCATGGGACGGTCACGCACGTCATGACTCGTTCTGTTCCACAACCATGTGGTATAACACTAAAGTGTTATTTTCCTTTATGTTCACGCACGTCGTGAATCATTTGTCATAGAAGCTCACATACGGTGCAAGTCAACTATTTATCCTTTTTAAACGTGGTTTCATTTTTGTTTGAGCTTATGAGCACATGGTCACACACATTGTGACTCATGCCTTTACTTGTTATGCTCAATTTAAAAAATGTCTTACCTTGAGTCCGGAAGGTTTAAGTGGTCAATCAAACGTGTTCCTTGCCGGTTCCCTTGGATCCGCTTGCCACACCACTTCCTATTACCATTTTAAGGACCCATTTAACACATAACATTCATTTAATCACACATATGGTCTATTTGACCATTTATCACATTCAACCTACAATCTAGGCTTTCACATTGCACATTTCTTGCAATTAAGTAGTTCATTCATGTTTTTCATCTAATTTAGGCATTTCATCAAACACCTTATGTGCATAACTTAACATATTGGTTATTTACTAGCTTTTAAACATCATCAAGCTAATTTTACACCTAAATCACATATCACACATGTGATTCATCAATTTCAACCAAATGTTATGCACATAATCACATTTCTACAAGAATGAACATGGATTCTACAACTAGCAACTAGTTTACATGAAGAATCCTTAGTTTAACCTTCTAGTAACTAAACCCATTTCCATGGTTCATGTAAATCTTCAATTAAGGAGAAATTACACATCTAGTTACCATAATACACACATACACATGATCATCTAGCACTATAACACTAGGGTTTCATGTTTAAAGCACCAATTTCTACACCCATCATGTGGGTGACGATTTTACCACCTCAAGAACATCAAATAACACTTACTTGTAGCTCTTGACAAGATGAAGAATGATTTCTAGGGTTCAATTTCGGATCTTGCACTTGAATCTCCAACAATTTGAGAAATGAGATGACAAAAACCCTTCTTCTCCTCTTCTCTTGTGTGAAATGTGAGTGAGCAAACAATGCTCACCAAATGTATGGCAAGCCATACATATCCATGTTTAGGTTTCACCAATTGGCAAGATCCACCCCTCTAGTCATTTTTCATTTTTCCACCACTATTAACTAACTAGCAAATTTTCTAGTTAAGTCTTAAATATTTAACCTTTAACATATTTTACAATATTAGGTTTTAACACATGATACCTTAATTGTATTTTAATTACATAATACGAAATTCGGGTCGTTACATGACTACATCATCATCTTGACCAGATTGTGCTTTCTCTTTAGCTATAGCTGTTTGAGAGTCATCTCCTGTAGCTGATTAGTATCACAAAAGTAGAGCATAAAGAAACAAACTGTAAACCCCTTATAGGCACATACAGAGCACAACAAGCAAATGGCTGCCAACTGATCGTGCTTTCATGGTTGGATAAAAAACAAGTTAATATTAAAGATTTAACTACCTATAGCTAGTATGAGCAAGTAAGGTCTTATCCACAAGGAATTGATGGAAAACGTAAAGCTTTAAATCTAAGAACTTGAAACATGAAACAAAAATACTAAAAAATAAATATTTTTAGGTTTTTATTTAAGCGGAAAGGTAAATTGAATGAAAATAATTAAGAAAGTAAACTTGATAATGGGTTTTGAAAGTTATGAAAAAAAGGCAACCACTTTCAAGATTCAAGTTCAAAGATTCACACTTTTTTCATTAGAATTTATTGAGAATCACATAGACATGATTTTGCAAAATCGTTTGATTAAAGTGATAGTTATAAAATAAACTTTTAATACTGGCTCGTTCATACAATTACCAACTCATTTATGTAAAGAATTCACATACATGACAAATTGCTCACGATGCAAGGAAACCGAATACGAATGAAAGCACACAAATACTTAAACATAAACAAGTCTTTTAACGTTAAACAAACGTACAATTATATTCTTATGTCAAAAGAACATAACCCAAAACATCAATTCAACTAAACCTAGTGCTTCACTTAAAAGAACTCTCCTCCCGAAAGTGATTACGAACGAATTAGCCGCACATTGGCATGATTGGATCTTCAATGGTTGATTGGATATTGTTAATGCTTGATTCGGGTGAAACCATGGGGAAAAGAACTCTCCAAAGCGCCTTCAAAACCTCTAAAATTCGTAGGGGAGGAGTCCCTTTCAAAACCCTAATGATGGGGTTAAATAGGATTCAAAATTTGAACTAAAATTATCTTGTTAGACTATAACTTACGGCCTATAGACCGTAGGTTACGGCCTACATTCAACCAGACGGTCAAACCTTCTATCTTACGGGGTTCACAGACAGACTTAGCACAGGGCCGTAAGTTACGACATCCCAGATTTTTTCATAATTTTCTTCGTTTTCATCACCTTTCAAACCATAGTCTTGCTATCCTTTGTATCATTCTCAAATAATATTCGTTAAGCCTCATTTAAGCTATATTTCAAACACGTAACAAAGTGATTATATTGGATATAAAAATTAGGTCAAAAACAATATTTTAAATATATATAACACATACCTAACACCCACACATCACCAACCATTCATAATCATTCTTCTCCTCCTCTATATGGAGGAGATCACTGCTTTCTCCTCGAGTGGAAACATTTATCCCAAGCTTGTAATTTGAAAAATACCGCAGCTTATTTGCTGCAGAAAGTAACAAATTATCATTTACTGTGGTTTTAGTAAGTAGATAAGTGCTTTCAAAGTGGTTAAATGATGAAAAGTGTTTACGCACTGTAAGTTATTTACATTAAGCGATCTGAGATTGGTTGTTTTTACTGATTATTCTTGTTGAATTTAAATTTTATTGGCTTACGCATAGGATGAAATAAATCATTTTCAATAAGCTGATTATCCTCTAGTTCAGCTTAGAAACATAAGCAGTTCAAAGAAGGTATCCTAAACTCCCCTTAAATCGAGTTAATGACCTTTAACTTTGTGAAGTTGGTAAAGCTAATCCTGGCAAGGTTTCTTCCGAAGTTAGTGTTTTTTCCAAAGCTTATAGTTTACCATTCAAAAGATTTGGTGAAACATAGGATTTCTTCCTAAGCTTATGGTGCAGGGGCTAGTTTTTCATTTCTCAATATTTGTATGTTTTCTCTGTTACTTGTTACTTTTCTTAAGTACAAGGGGTTTAAGTGTCAACTGTAAAATCCTAGTTAGTTAGAAGGTTGTTGACTGAGGAGTATAAATACATAAATGGGATTTTTTTTCAACGTTCATAATTCTCTTATATCACATTCGTTTAGTAATCAAGTTCTATTCTCTTCTCTTTGTTTATCAAGATTATGTTATTTCTGGTGTGATTTCTTTCACATAACTACTCAGATTATTTGATTCAGTATAAAGTAGATTAAAACATCAAAAACTGAATATCAATGAAGATTCAAACATAAACTTTACTGCATATGTCTTCTATATCATCATTGGTCTGAATCAAGAAATTATATCTTTCTCTGTTTTGCACCTCATTGAATAAAGCAAGATCATCACCTTTTTGTTTTAACGGTATTCCACTCTCAAACCACCCCCTCTTTTGTGAATTGTAATTATCGGCTCTAGGTTCCCTCCCCGGAGAACATCTCACCGCCGGTGACGGAGGCATTGGGATACCACCACCACTGACTCAAATTCCAGCAAAGCATCTTCCAAACCAAAGATGCATGACTATTGAACTACCCAGTGACTTCAGGAATGTAATAATTAAGCAATAATTTCAACACATTTCCCACCTGGATACCATAGTTGTACATCGTTCAACATGAAGCAAACTCCGATAAATGCAATTGAACTCATCAAACACATTTACCCAACCTAATTGCGAACTTAAATACAATGTCTTTAAGCATAATTCATTACAAGTTCGCTTCAATCTAACATACTAACTCTGTAGGTATAATTGCGTTCATGAACCCTAGAAGTCATCAAGTTAAGAACTTCCAACAACATTTACAGACAAACCCAACCCAAATTGAAGCCAAGGTTAACCGAAAAATCGTACGAAATTGTGTATAAAGCACCCTTATCTTACTCATACCCAAGGCACTGGTCAGACTAGTTTCAATGTACGGGCACTAACTAATTAATCATCAAATGAAGTGGGATGCGGTTTGAATTTGGTGGATCAGTATGTCGTGGGTGAAATTGCATAACAAGATAAGCCATTAGCCATTAGCCATTAGCCATTAGCCATTAGCCATTAGCCATTAGCCATTAGCCATTAGCCATTAGCCATTAGCCATTAGCCATTAGCCATTAGCCATTAGCCATTAGCCATTAGCCATTAGCCATTAGCCATTAGCCATTAGCCATTAGCCATTAGCCATTAGCCATTAGCCAGCCATTAGCCATTAGCCATTAGCCATTAGCCATTAGCCATTAGCCATTAGCCATTAGCCATTAGCCATTAGCCATTAGCCATTAGCCATTAGCCATTAGCCATTAGCCATTAGCCATTAGCCATTAGCCATTAGCCATTAGCCATTAGCCATTAGCCATTAGCCATTAGCCATTAGCCATTAGCCATTAGCCATTAGCCATTAGCCATTAGCCATTAGCCATTAGCCATTAGCCATTAGCCATTAGCCATTAACCATTAGCTATTAACAATTAGTATTTAGCAGCGATTGAGTTCAGTTCATCATCCATGCACTATAAAAACTAAAAACTCAAAACAACATAGGCATTTATTTCCTTATTATTATTATATTATCTATAACCTATAATAAAAGAAGGTTTTCTTAAATACATGTCATCATTCTAGCATATCAAATGACGCGTGTCATCATTCTAGCATATCAAATGACACGTGTCATCATTCTAGCATATCAAAAAATTATTTTCCCACATCTCTCTCATAATAAATATGAAAATTATAGAATCAATTAATTTGATTTTCTTTTTAACTAGAACATGTTAAAACAAATATATATATATTTATATTTGTATTTCTTGTCTCTCTCATATTAAATGATAATTATTGTAATAAGTAAACTAAACTATTAAACATCTAAAATATAAATGTAGTTATTTTAATAATTTATTAATACATATTAAATATAGAATAATAATTTCTAATTTATTATGTGTTATAACTTTTAAATATTCATTATATTTATATTTCAACAATGAATAATAACATCTAGAAAATAAAATATTCATAAAATTAATAATTTTAATATGTTTTATTTATTCTACCATAACCTAGTAATAATATATGGTAAACAAGCCTTTTGGCTTTCTGGGCGTAGGTTTTCCATGCTAGTTGTACATATCTTCACTTTTAGTTTCCTGAACATTAATCGTATTTTCTTAGTTTTTTAGTGCTATAAAGATAGCTTTTGTAGAAATTGATTTTTTTTATTTTTCAATTCATCTTTTTTTAACAGTAAATTTCTTTAATAATAAAACAAGCTAGGTCATTAGCAAGAAGCTAAGACCCATACAAACGCAGGATACATCAATCAAAAGAAATCAAAGTTACACCATTTGTATCTTTTCATATCCTTTACGTCTCCTATTTATTTTTTTTTGAAAATTGTCGCCTATTTATTTTACTCAAAAGAAATCAAGTCATCTAATGGATATTCTTAGTGATATTGAAGTCTACGTGGAGCTGATCGAGGGATAAATAAAATAATTACATATCTAGTGTCATAGTTTTTTTTTGAGTGGCTAGATGTTACCCTTAAAATAATGATAATTTATTGTAAACGCAGGTTAAAAGATGGTGTTCAAGAGTAAATTTAGTTTGCTAACATGAGAAGTGAAATAGCAATAAATAAATGTGTTGTTTGCTTGTTAATCACATTTAACAAATGTTATGTTGCAAATTAAAGGTTTAATTTTTTTAAGTTTCTTCTAAAATAGATTTAATTTTATAACTATTTATTAACTTTTCCCATCATACGTAAAATTGGTAAAATCAGTGGGGCGATTTGTGTATTAGTTAAAACAGTCGGTTTATAAAAGTGTCACTATAGTTTGATTAAAAACAATATGTGACAAAGATAGTCTAAGGTTGAAAAGAGCCAGAGACGTCTCAGAAAGGTATGAAAATAGGTTACTATATTTTACATAGGCTCTATTGGCAACACGTGAAGGTGGTGACGATGGTGTAATTGGCCTCTTAGTGGGGGTGGGATGGTGGCGTCAATGATGGAGGTTGGTGAAGTAGAATTCAAATGACGGTGATTACGGTGGTGGTGGTGATACCTAAGGATAAAGTACATGGTTGAAATTATTTCTAGTGTTTTACAGACACACAAAATATATGTAATTATTGTAACATTTGACCCGTTTTGAAATGTAAACCCTAACCCGTATGGGTCAATTGTGAAAACAAATTCATAAATTAGTCATTTTTTTAATTTAGTATTTGAAATGCAATAATATTGTTATTCAAATTATAACAATTTAATATAATTTTTTAATTTATAAGTTTTAATTAATAATTATAAGATTTTAGTCATTTAATTAAAATAAATGATAAAATTATAAGTTTTTATATGATTTATAAATTATAAAGTTTTACAAATGATAATTACTAAAATTAGGGTTTTTATAGAGTGTAGGATATAAATTGCAATTATTACTAGTTAAATTGAAAACTTTAAGCATGAAATACTAATCTTACAAACTTCAGGGGCCAATCTATAAATTTGTTTAAAACCCACCCTTTTCCTGCTTCCCCGTTGGCAGTCGAGCTCTGGCGATGCCAAGCTTCCAAAATAACATTCGCATGAATGATTCGAATTGATAAATCCATTGTTTCTTCAACAACAATTAGAAACTAAATCCATTAAACCCAAAATCTGTTTCAGATAAAATATTCAATAAATTCATTCAACCAAATGATTTGGAAATGCAAACACAATCATTGGGGCAAATATATTTTGATCTCCAAACGTTTGAATGATGATTAATTTCAACTGAAACTCCTGAATCAAAGTCATAATTCGATGGATATGAAATTGATAAAATTACCTCTATATAATCAAGAGAAACACCCAAGATGAATCCTTTTAACTCTCTGATCATCCAATTTATTCAAAACACACACACACACACACACTATACCATCTATCACCATCTTCATCTCGCATTGTCATTTAGTCGAGCTCTATCTTCGAATCATTCTAACTCAAGATTTATAGAGGACTATTGATCTCCATTTTTTGAACAAGTCTCTCATAGCATTAATTGAATCCAATCATCAACATCTACTCGAATTTAAATTTACCACAACCGTAACCTATCTCCTTTCTGTTATCATTAATTCAATCATCAATCAGGTAATTTCAGACATAGTCACACACTCGTTTTCACATGGGAAGCAAAAGCCGCATGATTAATTTGGATATCAAATTCAGTTAGGGTTCTATCGAATTTGGGCATTTAAGTTATTAGTGTCTTTAAATTTTGTTGGGTAATTGTAAACCAGATTAGGGCCTTGGCCCATTGATTAATACACTTCCACAATATATAGGGGACCCGGGTTTGACGCCGGACACCCCCCTGTAATTTTTAAAACTCATTTTCATTGTTTTATTTAGATCCCATTTGTCCAATGATGTTATTAGTGGAAACGCCCCGAGGTGTCCCCTTGTGATAAATGATGTTAAATATAAATCTAGATACTATTTAGCCAGCGGGATACATCCAAACTAGGCAACGATAGTCAAAACATTGTTGAATCCAACAAAGAATGATCTTGAAATGATAACGATTCAATAGAGAGCAAGAAGAACCAAGGAAGGGCATTGAATAAGTTTTTGGGATCCTAAAAACTAAATGAACCAGTATAACATGATATATAATTTCACGTATATGCTCATGCAAAACCCATGATGACATTCGAGTGAATCGGATCGAGTAATTGTATCAATCAACAAAAGAACCTCAATCAAACATTTATATGATATATTTTTTTCATTCTTCTAGATCTTATTCTTTCTATGATGTATTTTTTAAGTTAGTGAAAGTTTTTTATTTAATTGAAGTATAAAATATGAATGTTGTTTTTGAAAAATTTAATTTGAAAAATAGGAAAACGGGAAAAATTTTGGACTACACCCTGTAGAACATAGAAAAGCTGGAGGAAATAGAAAAAACAGAAAAATTGATGTGTGTCACCCAAATCAAAATGAGAAAAACAGAACGGCTGTTAATGACCTTATGTATTATTGTGAAGTTCTCATCTTTTATTATTTAAAGAACTTGCTTATTATTCATACCCATCTAGCACTACTCGACATGCACGAGTTTCTTAACCCTATATCACCAAACTCGTTAAATTACTTGTCCTGACTTATGTGTACTACTATTTATGCCCATAGTACATCTTAACAATGACAAATCATGATTATTGACAAACATGTCCAAGTATGGCACATCTGTCCGTGCAGTGACGAAGCTTGAAGGTAAGTATAGGTGGTGTCGAAAGTCACGAGACCAAATCAGAGGGGCCATACTCAATACGTATAAAATTTTCGAACAAAATACGTATAAATTCCCAATTTGGGGCGAAAAAACAGGGGGGGTGGGGGTTAACAAAACTTTGCCCATGTGTCCGTGTATAATGTAGTAAGTTTTATCACATTGTGGCAGTACATTTGCCTGTTATAGCCATGGCGAAATTATTAGAAATGGATAAATTTCTGGACGAACAAGTTTTGTTGCACTTGGTTAGTTATTGTGATAGAGATACATGCTACGATAGCGTTATTTCCCTAAATTATATATGGGTTACTATGGTCCTACTTTTATTACTCATGGTACAAGTTATTGAATATCATCATAAAGTGGAACCAATTAATTAAGGGACCGCCGGGGTTCTGTACATTATGCTTTTTGTGATGATGCATGAGGTACAACCTTTTGTAACTAAAAGGCTTCAATTACAAAATATGGCATCGGTTCTTTTATAAACCGTTCAACATTAATGAAATACGTGTGAATGAAAATTTTATAAATTTGATGGTTAATTTGAAGGAAAACAAACATACAAAAATAACCTTAGATAGGTTTTATTTATATAGTTAATTTTGTACTAAAAACATTGCATCATGTCACCAAACTTTATGCTTTTGCACTCATGATAAAACGTTTTTAAAAATACCTTTAAAAAAGAATAGGTTTAAGAAAGACTTTTAAAGTTAAAAGGTTTCAAAACATTTATAAACCAAACATTGAAAAGAAGATTTTTTAAAAAAAATATTTATTATTTGTGTATTAAATAATAAACATATTTATAATGAAAAACTTATAATAAAATATAAATTATAATGATGATCCGTACAAGTAAAATAAATATTTTAAAAACTTAATATCATTATATGCCCTTTCAGAGTAAAGACCATTGATAAATATAAATATAACATTGGAAAATATATTTGCAGTTTTAAAACTTCAAGCACCACATCCAAGATTTTAATCAAACCACATGTGTAATATACTCTAAAATTTATATAGAAGTATTGCTAAAAAAAGGCAAGTTGCTAGTATTAAAAAAAGAACAAATAACATTGAAAATAAATTAAAAATCTAAAAAGCATATCGCCTCTAAAATTCAAGATTTTAAAAATCTTAATCCTTAATATATAATCACAATTTAAGTTTAAAGTAACAAAATTTAATATGAAAAAGTTAAACTAACAAATCACAAATAAATTTACCCTAGAGAGATCAATCTCTCTCCTACAACACAAAAAATCTAGGGTTCTAATAAAGGGACGCACAATTTTTTAAATCGACACTCCCTATACGCCGCGTATGGGTCCATACGCGGCTCATGCCCGGCGTACAGCTATCGACCATTAATGCGTCATTAATGTCTGATATTCCACGTCACTTCAGGCACCTATACGAGGCGTATAGATCCATACGCCACGTATAGGTGGTGTCGAACATTAAAAGCGAGTAGGTAGCTATACGCGGCGTATGGGTCCATACGCCGTGTATAGCTGTCGGTGCAGTAGTCGGGGACCTACCCACTTGTCATGTACGGCACCGACCTATACGTGGCATATGGACCTATACGCCCCGTATAGGTCCCTTTTTCGTTGTGTATATAAAGGGTGGCAACGCATTCGCGCACTCACAAAAAAACGTAAAGGTTCAAATTCGCAAATTCGATCGTTTGTGATTGATGCTTGTATTCAAGATCACAAGAAATTTGGGTTTTGTGGTTCAACATTTTCTTCTCGCAAATAATTTACTCGGTAATACTATATATTCTTACTTCAGTAAGTATTTACATACATATATACATATATCTGAATTGGATACTTAAGAATCGTTTCAACTGACTCGGGTTCCATCGGTGTTAGTCGGTTACGGTTAAACTGAATAATTTTCAAGACTTTTATCGTAACCGACTAATGTCGTGGAACCCGAGTTAGTTGAAATGATTATTAAGTAATCAAGACATTTATGTGTACGTAAGTATGTATATAAATGAAATAAGAGTTATAGTTTACCTAAAAATTATTTTGAAGAAATAGTTGACCCACGTAACCCTATTTTCTTTCCAAGTCATGCGCGTAAACAGTGTTCTGGCGCATGAACAAAGGTCGTGCGCCTGAACAAAGGCCAAGCCTTGGGCGCATGAGCACTATACGTGGCGTATGGACCCATACGCCATGTATAGTGCTCATGCGCCCACGTATAGTGCTCATGCGCCCACGTATAGTGCTCATGCGCCCACGTATAGTGCTCATGCGCCCAATTCTTTTGCACTATACGTGGCGTATGGGGCCATACGCCACGTATAGGTGACAGATGTACTTTTTGTACCATGTACGATTACAGGCAACGTATGGGCTCATACGGGGCAAACGTGGCAAGACTATACGTGGTGTATAGACCCATACGTTACGTATAGTGGCCTATACGTGGCGTATGGACCCATACGCTACGTATAGTTGTCAGACGCCCTTTAAAGCATTTTTTTACCATGTACGAATATACGCTGCGTATAGGTGCCATACGTGGAAGACGTGGCAAGCCTATACGTGGCGTATAAACCCATACGTGGCGTATAGGGGCCATACGCAATCCTATACGTGGCGTATGGACCCATACACCACGTATAAGTGATTTCCAACATGACTGGACACAAGATTCGTTTTCACCTATATAAGAACGATTTCGACAACACTTTCGATATGCTTTCGATCCCTGTAAATCCCAAACGTATTTCTCTCTCAAAATATCACACTTTTTAATCGTTCGGTATGTCGTTTTGGGACGGTAACTATTTGTTTGGTGAATATTCAAATGAATATTCAAGCGTTTCGTATGTGGCGGATAGTAATCAAGATGACGCGTACGTTCAATCTACTTACGAGACAGGACTGCCAGATTTAAACCAATCGTATGTTCCCGATGATGAAGTTGAGTTTTGCCGAGAGTCAACTTACGACACGCAACAAAACAATATACTCTCGAGTGATGAAAAACAAACGACGAAAGTATCGTTTGAAACGTCTCAAAATTTTTTATCTCTCGATGAGCTAGTCTGTTGGGCTGTTAATAGAGGACGTGATAATGGTTACGTTATTATTACACGAAGATCAAAGAAAAAAGAAGGTCAGGTCATAAGGGTGTGGCTTATCTGTGATCGTGCTGGCGAACACAAAAGTAAAGCAACAGTTAGACGATCTGGTAGCAAAAAAATTGGATGTCCTTTTAAATTAGTTGGGATATACGACAACAAACGTCGTTCGTGGAAATTAGAGGTGCGAAGTGACGAACATAACCATGATCCTGCTCAACATATGGAGGGGCATCCTTTTGTAAGAAGGTTTTCTCAAAACGAATACAATTTGGTGGAGCAGCTTACTGATCAGAACATGGAGCCTCGTAGCATATTATCAGCTATTAAAAAGCAAAATCCTAATAACGCATCAATAACCAGAGACGTATACAACGCTCAATATAAGATAAGAAGTGAAAGAAAAGTCGGTGAAACACCAATGCAAGTCTTAGAAAACCTTTTATCTATTAAAAGGTACGTTTATTACACCCGAGAAGATCCCGATACAAATGTCGTAGAAGATATATTTTTTTGTCATCCTAAATCATACGACACTTGGCGTGCATTTCCGCACGTGCTGATGATAGATGCTACATATAAAACAAACATGTACAAGCTTCCGTTTGTTCAGATTGTTGGTGTGACCTCCACACACAAGACATTTTGTGTTGCTCATGCGTTTATTAGCAAAGAACGGGAAGATAATTTTGAATGGGTGCTTAATAGATTGAAAGATACGTTAAGTAAGTGTATAGAGCCGCTCGTCATAATAACAGACAGAGATCTCGCTTTAATGAACGCATGTGTTAAAGTGTTTCCGAATGCTTCAAAGTGTTTATGCAGGTGGCATATTGATGAAAATATCGCGAAATACTGTAAAGCAAGTTTTACGAAAGATGACTGGAGAAAGTTTAAATATGCATGGGCACGTTTGTGTGAGTCTCCCACGGCAGAGATTTATGAGTATAACTATAACCTTCTTTACGAACGACTAGTTGAAGCGAATCGAGAAAGTAAGTTTTTCATTACATACATACATACAATACTGTTCGATATATAATTTAATTATGTTTTATTATATTTTCAGAAGTATTGTCATATATAAACAAAAACTGGTTAGAGAGTTACAAAGAAATGTTTGTATCAGCCTGGACTAACTCGAACCGCAATTTTGGCCAACACACAACAAATAGGGTAAAGAGTCAACATGTAAATTTAAAAAGATATCTTAAATCAACAAATAGCTCACTGGGTAGACTTGTGGAGTTTGTAGATCAATTAGTGAACGCACAAGAGGTAAATTTAAAAGAAAGCTTTGAGACAAACAAAATTAAAACCATAAATCATCATAAACTTCCGCTATTTGATTACTTAAGAGGCAAGGTTTCACACATAGCTCTTGATTTATTAGTTGCCGAAAACACTAAATTGCATGTGATGCGCTCTGCAAATGCAACATGTGGTTGTCATCTTTTCACTAGTTGTGGTTTGCCTTGTGCTTGTCGGCTGGAAAAATATAAACATTCTGGTAATAGCCACTCCATCATTATCATTTTTCTATTAAAGTAACAAATTATATATTAATTTATACTTTATAATGCAGGCACTAAAATTCCATTAGATGTAATTGACGTATTTTGGACGAAGCTTGATAATATTAAACCATCATATACGGTGGATGAAAAAGTTGATGTTGAAGAAGAAATGGAACGGGTGAAGCAACAAATAATGACACAACCCACAACTGTAAAATTTAGTTTGGTGGAAAAAATAAAAAAATTGTGTATCCATGGAAAAATAATAAAAAAGCGCCTGTTGTTCAAACAGATATTTGCGGTCGTCCAACGTTAAAGGTTCAACAACAAAAGTATGACACTCAACATAGTACGTGCGACATGCCGAGACATAGCTCGTTTATTGCGTCTCACATTACCGGAAGAACAAGTTCAGCTGTAAAGCCTCAGAAGCCTGCCATGCAACGTAGTCGTTCAACGTCTTCTAAAGTATCACGGGGTACTAATGAGTTTTCATCGATTGTCGGAGATCACCAATTAAACAATATAAACAAGTTAAAAAATTGGATTCCATCTATCTTTCATCAGTATATTTCACGTATACGAGATGTCCGATCCGATGGGAATTGTGGTTTTCGATCTATAGCTTTAGGCTTAGGGTTTGACGAAAATAAGTGGATGTATGTGCGGACACAACTTTTAGAAGAGTTGGACAGACATGAATTGGAGTACAGAGAAGTTTTCGACACTTTGTACCCCGGCCAGTATAACAAATTATGTCACACCATCGATTGACAAAGTGTGGAACCTGCACCAGAAGAACATTGGATGATAATGCCGTATACTGGAATAGTGGTCGCTCAAAAGTTTGGGGTTATTCTTCATTTATTAAGCAATAATGGTTGTCAAACATTTTTTCCATTATGGGCTGATCCGAAAACTGTCATGCCTCATCATGTCGTGTCGATTGTTCATGACAACAATAATCATTTTGTCCACGTTAAGTTAGAAGGAGATTATCCGATGCCAACATTAAGTAATTTTTGGATTCTTAACCGAAGCGTACGTGCTGCAGAATGGGAGATTATGTATAGGATTCGTATCTCGGAATACAACGCAATGATAGATAATAACCGAGAAGCCCCAGCTTATATAAATTTATTTTAATTCATAATTTGTAATATGCGAATTATATATTTTAATTTTAATTTTATTATTGTATTCGTATTATTTAATATTAAACTGTTTAAATCATTTTAATTCAAATTACGTATATATTAAAATAAAAATATATATAAGCTATACGCCACGTATGGATCCATACGCGACGTATAGCTCCTCCACTTATGGGTCATAAGTCACGTATGGGTATAAAATGTCAAATCAACAAACCACCCTATACGCCGCGTATGGATCTATACGCCGCATATAGGGTATAAAACGTCAAATCAGCGACTCACCCCATACGCCGCGTATGGATTTATACGCCGCGTATATGGTATAAAACGTCAAATCAGCGACTCACCCTATACGCCGCGTATGGACCCATACGCGGCGTATAGGGTGCAGGGGTGTTGATTTAAAATTGGGGGTGTCTGAATAAAGGGACCCAAAATCTATTATATAATACACTTGCAAAATTAAAATTTTACAAGTTCCTTAATTATACTACCAACTTAAAAGTTAATGTTGGTGGGCGCCCATCACCTCACTATGTTAACTCTTAACTCTTTTCTTTGATGTGTAAGTACGTACTATAATTTAAAGAGTGAAATAATGGTAAGCAGTTAGTGTTCAATAATAGAAATAAATATTACTTTTTGGGGACGATAGATTATCAATTAAAGTTAAAGTTATGAGCATGACTTGTACGAAAAGTCCAATTTAAAATCGGATGTCTTGGAAGTATAATATAATATATATAGGGCAATTCTAGATGGTGTTGTTGGATCATACGAAAACTACCATTTACTCCAAACTTAACATGCAACCTTCATGGCTTCTTTTCTTCTCTTCACTTGGTTTTCTTTCCTTGTTCAAACTAATATCCACTTTCTTCAGATGGGTATTCATTACTTTCCTCCGACCACCCTGCAAAGACCTCAAGAACTACGGTTCGTGGGCTCTAATCACCGGAGCCACTGATGGAATCGGTAAAGCTTTCGCCTTTCAATTTGCCCAAAAGGGTCTTCACCTAATCCTGGTTAGTAGGAACCTAGCCAAGCTTAATGAAGTTTCGGATGAGATCTTATCGTTGTATCCAACCACAAAGATCAAGCTTTTTGCTGTGGATTTTGCCGGAGACCACGATGCAGTGGCCGGAGTACTTAAGAGCATGCAGAAGGTGATTCTTGATGAAAATCTTGACGTGGGTATTTTGGTGAATAACGTAGGGGTGACTTATCCTGATGCTAGGTATTTTCATGAGGTTGAAGAAGAAGTTTGGATGAAAGTGATGAGAGTGAATGTTAAAGGTACAAGTTTGGTAACAAAAGCTGTGATAGAAGGAATGGTTGAGAGAAAGAGAGGTGCCATTGTTAACATTGGTTCTGGTGCTGCCATTGTTGTACCTTCACATCCTTTATATGCCATCTATGCTGCTACCAAAGCGTAAGTTAATTACCAATTGTTTTTTACATCTCTTTAATTAATTACCTAGTTTTCTCTCTCCCTCTCTCCGGCCTGCTACACTTTTAGTATCGTAAAATAAACATATATAACATATAAACAGAGAAAACATAATATAATTAATTTTTAAATAAATTTGACAGCTTGGTCTAATTTTTAAACAACTGAAAATTTTGACAGCTTGGAACCCATAATTAACTGATCCAAACATAACAGTTAGATATATCCATTTAATTCAGCCTTTTACTAGTCTTTTAGTCTCCTTACTCCAAACCTAAATATGTACGTTCTCTCTTTATCATTTAACGTCGAAATCAATTCAATATAAAGATAGATTAGAGAAAATAAAATCAGTTTAATTAATATACCGGTAGCTTATATATATGGCCAACTTGTGGTTGAGCCCGATAATAGCTAGCTAGCTAGGTGCTTGCATGTGTTTTATTGTTATATCTTAATAAACAGTCTCTTAACATGTTCATTGATTAGGAAAGCATTTACAAAGGGTAAGTTAGATTAGTATTTATTTTCATTGATTGGGTTCATGACAATTAGATAATGTTATAAATATATATGTGCAAGAATAAAAAGAAAACATATACTAGCTAGTTTGGTAAAACCATTAAAATTGTGGGTGATCATTTGAAACGTGGCACTTTAAGATATGGTTGAGGGTCCTTGTTCATGTTAAGCTTGTTGTTAATGTAGTGGCGGAGTTTGAACACTCACGTACGGGGGGTGAGGGCGAAATTAATTTTTATTAAGCCAGAGGGGGGGGGGGGGGCGAACTCGAGTTTTATATAAAAATTTACACTACTCGGCCAAAAATTTTAACTACCGGACTAAATTTTAACACTACCGACGAGAAAAAAAAAGGGGCTGGCGGCCCCCCTCCCCCGGTCCTAACTATGCTCTGCCATTGACAGTGACTCGAATGAAACGATACAAGACCACATGCTTAAAAGCAAATATGGAAGAATACTATAATATATTGAATTAACTTATTAAGACTTACAAGCCTGATTTTACTTAAATTTATAGATTTTAATCTAATAGCATGTATATTGATGAATAACTTAAAAAAAAGAATCTGACGCTAACCCCTCAACTAAAACTAAAAAAGTAATCTAAGCTTTAATAAACTAAAAATGATCATGTATTAGTTCATAACAGGTACATTGATCAACTTTCAAGGTCGTTATACGTGGAATACAAGTCTTTTGGTATAGATATTCAGTGTCAGGTAATTTTATCTGATCTTCTCTTTAGAAATTCATGTCGATTCACACACACACACACACACACACACACACACACACACACACACACATATATATATATATATATATATATATATATATATATATATATATATATATATATATATATATATATATATAGGGTTAGGATCATTACAGAACCACTTTTTATTTTCAGAACTACAGAACCATTGATTTACATAAATGTACATTAAGTCTGGTAATACCTGACCTGTTTTACATATGTGTATATCAGACATGAACAATAAACTATAAAAAAATAACTAAAAATCACTAGGTTTAACTTACATCTATGTAAACCAATGGTTTATAATTTATATTTATGTAAGTCAATAGTTCTTTTGGTTCTGAAAATAAAAAATGGTTCTGTAATGATCCTGATCCTATATATATATATATATATATATATATATATATATATATATATATATAACAATATTACACATATACAAGATTATGATATTATATATATATATGTGAATTCGTAAATGTAAAAAAGTTTATATTGATGTAAGTTTTACTTACAACTTTAAATATATGTGTTTTTTTGCAAAACTTACACCAATGTAAACTCTTTTACACTTACGAATTTACACATATACATAAAAGATCATAATCTTCTATATGTGTAATAATATTATTTAAGCAAAATAATAATATATTTATTGATATTGATGGGTTTTCGCAAGTTCTCGTAATAAAAAAGGGTTCTCGCTTGATATATATATATATATATATATATATATATATATATATATATATATATATATATATATATATATATATATATATATATATATATATATATATATATATATATATATATATATATATATATATATATATATATATATATATATATATATATATATATATATATGAGCTCGGATGTACCATCTCACATTTTATATTTTACTTCTCTATCACCTCCATTCAAGATTTATATTATATAATAATAACTCTTTATGCATACTTAGCATAATCAAATTAATTAAGTTTAATGAATTTGTTCACACAATCACCTAATATATTATGAACGCATTTGTGTTGTAGTGATTATGAATGTACGTACTACTCGATCTCAGCTCCTTAATTAAGGTTATCATGTATGATTATCATTTTTAAGCTATATCCTCCTAAACCCTGATTTTAGGTACCATTATACGTATCTACAAAAATGGCATCACAAGTTGCAATGGTCCAAAAATCATCTTTGTTTATACCAACAGCTGAAGAGTATGTAAAATCTGCAATTCGACAAATAGGATATGGCTCTCGTTGCATGCCATATTGGGCTCACTCGATACAATGGTTCTTTGCTTCATTGGCTCCCGATGTTCTACTAGATGCATGGCGTCTTTCAATTGGCATTCAACGTAGGGGATATAAGAGTTAGAATTTTATATATGCTATGGACTTTAATTATTTTGAAATCTTTTGTTTGGATCTTGTGATGTGAAATTATGTTTTGTAAAACAAGCTGAACCTTGTTGTATTAACAACATCAGAAACATATGTTGTGTGTTATCGTCAACAAGTGGTTCATAAGAACAGTTTGTCGAATGCATAAATGAACCAAAATAGGTTTAAAAGTTACACTTCATAAGATGACTAGATGAGTCATCTCATAATAACTATCGAAACATATCGTGGTGTTGTGATGGGTGGTCCATAATTAAGAGTAGTGGTCGAATGCATAAATGAGTGAAAATGTTTTTAGAAATTGTGCTTTGTAAGAGTGAGTGAGCCCGCGTTTCATATATGGTATGTACTTATTCAATAACGATATATTAACCTTTTGTCAACAAGTGGTCCATAAAATCACTTGTGGAAAGTGAATAGAAAATTAGAAACCAACTTAATTGGATGGTGTCCCTTTTTATGTATTGATTACAAAGCAAATTGCTCTACTACTAAACCTTCCAAAGCCAACACGTGTAATAATTAGATAGATAGGGGTGGTTGTAGTTGGGTTTACGCAGTATCATTGTGAACTATTTAATTGAAAGATCGTTTATATATATTACTTTATTTTATAAATGAATTCTCATGACAAACATTAATCACAACAAATCATGTTTTGTTTATTCGTTAATTTATGCTTGTTTATATATAGATTGTGATAAACCCTTAGAACGGGTCAAACTCCAAGAAACGATAGAGAATAAAGAGAGACGGATTAATTCAGGAGAATTTTCTTAATATATTTAATTTCTCATGCAAAACTTACGATTTAAAGGAAAAATGAGAACACTAAAAACAAAGATGCATGGATCCTACTCTTTATAAGATCGAGTGCATGGGTTACTAATGCAACTACATGATTTATTCATTTGCTCTACATATATGCGTGCATATAAACGTGGGAATAGGAGTGCGGTTTGACCATTCCTTCTAAACTTGCTGAAGTACTTCACGTACCCCCAGCTGGGTCGGGTTTGCCTATGGGTCGTGGGTCTTGATTGAGTTGACCAGCTGCTGGGTCCTTGATCTTATCAGATGTTTATTATTTTTCTACTTTAATATATATATATATATATATATATAGAGGGAGGTTCCCCTACAAATTAATGTTTGCCTAAGTATGCTAAGAAGTAATCTTAGCCTTCTAATTATCTAATTAAGGGCTAAGATCAAAGTGTAGAAAAAATAACTAATCAAGGGTAATTTGGGTATTTTATTACATTACCCACAATTGTTGACTTTTTAAAATTTCCCCCTTATTTTTTAAATGCTAATAACTTTTTCATACGACATTATTTTTTTAAAAAAATTACACCATAAAATCAAGCATTTTTTTCTCTTTAATTTGAGTATAGTATTACTATAGTTTTTTTTTAAAAAAAAATCAAATTATGTGACGTTGTGCTGCATTTTTAACGTTTTTGTGCTGTATTTCATAAAACAGCACAAAGCTGTGCTGCATTTTATAAAACAGCACAAGGCTGTGCTGTGTTTCATAAAACAGCACAAGGCTGTGCTGTATTTCATAAAACAGCAAAAAGCTGTGCTGCATTTTATAAAACAGCACAAGTCTGTGCTGTATTTCATAAAACAGCACAAGGCTGTGCTGCATTTTATAAAACAGCACAAGGCTGTGCTGTATTTTATAAAACAGCACAAGGCTGTGCTGTATTTCATAAAACAGCACAAGGCCGTGCTGCATTTTATAAAACAACACAAGGCCGTGCTGTATTTCATAAAACAGCACAAGGCTGTGCTGTATTTCATAAAACAGCATAAAACGCACGAATCACAATACAGCACAAATCAAGAATACAGCACAATACAGCACAAATCAAGAATAAAGCACAATACAGCACAAATCAAAGAATACAGCACAATACAGCACAAATCAAGAAACAGCACAATACAGCACAAATCAAGAATACAGCACAATACAGCACAAATCAAGAATACAGCACAATACAGCACAGATTGACTAATGCGTATGAACCAGTAGCATTACGAATACGCGCAATAGCAGAAATCTGAAACAGTAGCATCATAGGTTATGATCAGAGATTTCTCAATTAAACCAAGCCAAACTGAATATGAACTGCAACTACAAAGTAAGAAGCTTAACAAATAGCACAAACATTTGTACTGTTACAAGCATAAAACTAATGCGTATGAACAATCATTTCTCGGACAGATCACCACCCCAAATTTCAGCGTATATCATTTGAAACTTACGAATTTGGTGTTCGACAGATCTGGTTGGGGGAAGTTGTTGGACAAAAACTCGAAGTCTGCGTCGTCGAGGTGGCGGAGGAGGGTTCGGAGCATTGCTTCTGCCAGAAGGGCAGCAGCTTGCCTTCGAAGAACAGCTCGTCGGCGGTCAGCATCGTCGATGGAGGAGCCAAGTTGTTGGACAAAAACTCGAAGTCTGCGTCGTCGAGGGTTGATGCAGATGAAGTCTGCGTCGTCGAGGAAATCGGAGGAGAAGGAGATCCGGGGGCCGGAGGTGGGCTCCGGTGATTTTATGATTTTCTAGGGTTTTGTTGAATGGGGTTGGGAGGTTGAAAGGATTTGTAATGGATTTGTGCTATATTCTCTATTAAATCCTTCTTAACCTAATATTTGTAATGGACAAAAGTGCCCCTAATCACATTTTTAAGTAGTGCCACATGTCAATCAAATATTCCTTCTTAGCATACTTAGTCAAAAATCATTTCTTATTAGAACCTCTACCTATATATATATATATATATATATATATATATATATATATATATATATTTAAAAAAACATAAACAAATACAAACAAGTTATACATGAAAAATAGAAAGGGCGATGTGTTGTCCTTCCAATGATAGTGATAAATGTAAACAACGCGAATGATGTAAGAAGGATAAAGAAAGCCGTGAAAAACTAAACCTTTTCTTTTTATTATTCCAATGATATGGTAAAAACCATAACATTGGACTCGGGGGACATGAAGGGTATAGTCCCGGATAACACCAAATCAAGAGTCACGAGGCAAGTAAAAACCGCGGCTAACATGCATGAACAAGGCAAGGTCGCGACAAGAGCCGTTTTGCTCGAAGTATGGTCATGGGCCGCGGCTGTGTCTTGGCCTGCCCCTGCTGGGCCGCGACTTGTGGCGCTATGACTGCCGCGGCCGCGACTGGTACTGCGCTTGCCGCTTCAGTCGTGGCTGGAGGTGGGGGTTCCAGCGATGACTCTTTCTCTTGCAATACGAAAGGCCAAGATGTGTCGCGGCTGACATACGAAAGGCTAAGATGGGCCGCGGCTGACACACGAAAGGCCAAGAAGGCTGCGGCTAGCCTACGAAAGGCCAAGAAGGCCGCGGTTGGCACAACTCGCACCCAGCTGGGTCGCGGCTGACAAACGAAACCCAAAGAAGGCTGCGGCTAGGCATGTCCTTAGCCCAAATCATGGCAATGCTTCCACAAACACTTAGAAACTATTAGCGAGAATAAGATAACGGTAGTCAAGCAAGAAAACACCAAAGGAAGCCTGTCATTGGTTGCCAAGGAATAAGTAATGGGCATATAACAACAAAGCACTCCAGGCCAAACACCTGACGCAGGTAGAAGGCCAGAGTAGCCCACAAACTCCTAAAGTCAACTACAAAGACAAATAACATTAATTACTGGTCAGAAACCATTTGTATAAAAAAGGTGTAGAACCTTCTGACTCAGGGATCTCAGACCCAGTTCATTGACTGCAGGTTACCAAAGATAGAATCAAGTTGCATCTTGCCTCAGCTCACAAACACTATAAATACTCCCTTCACTCAACAGGTAAAGATCATCTCCTTTTTGCTCTCAACACTCTCACTTCAATCTATCTTGTAAAACTCTCTTAGGAGATATACTTATTCTCACGCCGGAGTGTGGTCACGGGGAGAAATCCCTTCTGCCCGTGGCGAGGCTCACGGTGTTGTCTTTGTTGTGCAGGCATCCTTGCCAATCCAAGCCTAGGCTTTGCCACTGCTAAACAGCCCATACCCTCCCCAGTCAAAGCTCCAAGCCCTGAATCACAGCCTTAGCATTTGGTAATAACTCCACCCTTACACTGTTACCGAACCTTAATCCCTTGATTAAGATTTGTGTAGCAACATTTGGCACCATTCGTGGGACCACGAACAAATTGTTTCTCGTGCTCTCCATACAATAGCCAGATCTGTGTTTCATGTGCGCTCTACGTGATACCTAGATCTCTACTCATAATTCCGTTTTAACAGCATTTAGTCCGAGCTGACCTTGTGAATGTCATTCAATTTTAAAGACGACATTTGATGATTGTATGATATCAATTCCACTCCTTCGTCAACCCAGTCGCCACGAGTCGAGTCTGAAACTCCTTATATGGCAACTAACCTCTGGGATTGCCCACATAAAGCTCCACTTCGTAACCAGCCAACTGCGTTGGTTTGATTGAAACTAATTGTGTTATTGTAGCTGGAGCTAAGCTTACCATGGGTTGTCATAGCAAACTATGGTTGAAGGTCCTTTCTGGGTTTTGGACTGAAGTTGTGGTGTTCCTTTGGATATGAGCCACGACTGCGGGCATGTAGTTTAGCCACGGCTGAGGGTCCTTTCTTTCGGGTGCCATCACCCTTGGCTACTGCTTGTGTTTTGGTACCCTTTTGTAATGTTTACAAGCCTTATCATTCAGTTCTTGGGTGGTAGCATGTTTCAACGTGGGTGGCATCTATGGTTTGTGGATCCGGTTATAGCACCACTCTTGAACCTAGTTACGATCATAATCCCTAGCCTTGTTTGCAACCTGTAACCTCCAGTTGTGAATGAGATGTCTATCTCAATCTATGATAGGAAGCTGCCAAAGTCGATTTTTAAAGTAAACTCTAGTTCCTCCTCAACAGATCTAGATCCACGGTTTAAGAGAACACGGATAGATTATAGACTAAATGCTCATAGACATGAACAAGACTTGAGCTGCAACTAGAAGCCGGAGCTTCAGCTGGAATGAGTTACGGCTGATGCTGAGTTGCGGCTGGTGTGAGCTTCAGCTGGTGCTGAGATTTGGTTGGTGTAAGCTTCAGCTGGTATTGAGATTCGGTTGGTGCGAGCTTCAGCTGGTGTTGAGATTTGGCTGGTGTGAGCTTCAGTTGATACTGAGATTTGGCTGGTGTGAGCTTCAGCTTGTGCTGAGATTTGGCTGGTGTAAGGTTCAGCTGGTGCTGAGATTTGGCTGGTGTGAGCTTCAGCTGTGCTGAGATTTGGCTAGTGTGAGCTTCAGCTTGTGCTGAGATTTGGCTGGTGTAAGCTTGAGCTGGTGCTGAGATTTGGCTGGTGTGAGCTTCAGCTGATGCTAAGATTTGGCTGGTGTGAGCTTCAGCTGGTGCTGATTGGCTAGTGTAAGCTTCTGTTGGTATTGAGATTTGGCTGGTGTGAGCTTCAGCTGAGATTTGGCTGGTGTGAGCTTCAGCTGAGATTTGGCTGGTGTGAGCTTCAGCTGAGATTTGGCTGATGTAAGATTCAGTTTGTGCTGAGACTTAGCTGGTGTGACCTTTGACTAGTGTGAGCTTTGGCCATGTTAACCCACGGCTGGTGGCTAGATGGAGCCGGTGTTGAGTTGCGACAGGTGTTGAGTTGTGACAGGTGGTGAGTTGCATCTAGTGTTGACCTTCAGTAAAAATTAAATAAACCTAACATCTGGTTGGTTTTGGCCAAGTCACAGCTTAATTGTTTCAATGTGAGAATGCGAGTTCCATATCTGAATCCTCTAGTTTGATTCCAGCTAATCAATCCATTCTAGTTTGTTATATGAAACTCGAGTATGCTGCCTCCGATAAACCTATTAAAATTGGCGTGTAATGATTCAGCAAACCCGAATCCATGGAGGGCCTAAGTTAAAGTCCTTATTTAATCAAGAAAGTTGGGAACAATGGCACATACAAACTCATCTAACTAGATCTCGCCACCATCCTGCATACATGGAATGGAGTCTAGCTTCATAAGTGTTACATGTATTTATATGTAACAAATGGTGTATTTCAAGTTTGAAAGCAATTATGTCACCCAACCACGTCCGGGTGGAAAACGTTAAAAGTAATTAAGCCACCAAACCACGTTTGGGTGGACAACTTTGAAAGCAATTAATTAAATCATCCAAGCACGCTTGGGTAGATAGTGTTAAGCATAATCAAAGTCACTCAATCATGATTTGATTTTAGTAACCATTAAATCAAGCAAGTAACCAAGCTTGGGTAGATGATGTCACAAGCAACTAAGTAACAGTCAAATCTGAGTTAAGTAGCCATGAAATCAAGCAAGTAACCAAGCTTGGATAGATGAGGTTACAAGCAACCAAGTAACTCAATCATAAAGTTTAGTAATCGTGAAATCAAGCAAGTAACCAAGCTTGGGTAGATGATGTTACAAGCAACTAAGTAACAATCAATCATGAATGATTTAGTAGCCATGAGGTCAAACAAGTAACCTGGCTTGGGTATATGATATTAAAAGCAATCACGTAACTCACTTATGTTTGATTTAGTAACCATGAGATCAAGCGAGTAACAATGATTGGGTAGATGATGTCAAAGCAAACAAATTACTTGACCATTCTTGAGCTAGTAATCATGAAAATTGAATCACCCAACGACGCTTGGGTAGATAACGTAATCAAAAACGCACCCAGGTCTAAGTTAATAACCATGGAAATGATTGAAACAACCAACCATTTTTGGGTAGATAAGTTTAAAATCATTTAAATCAACCATGTTTGAGTTGATAATATCAATGTCAATTTCGCAACCATATCTGAATTAGCCAAAACGTCCTACCATGTCTGGGTAGAAAACACTACAAGCTGATTAGTTGCTCAACTATGTTTGAGTAGACAGTATTGAAATCAATTAAAATACTTACCTATATTTGGGCATATAATACAAAGAGGTTATTTAGCCGGAAAACAACTATCACGTGATTGCATAAGCATGAGGAAACCTAACTAGTCGCAACACGGCGGATGTCCATATCAGCTACAGGTCAATCCTTAAACGCATCCAAATAATCTCTTTAAGTGTCAAGTTTTGGCATACATTTCGAGTAAAAAGTGTAACATCTCGTATTTTTTAATTAAAAGTTAATTTTTATAAGACCTATTTATGCTATTTATGTAATTTGGTGGGCTATTTATGTATAATTCCTTATTTAATTTAAAGTTTCTAAGTTAATAATACTAATAATATAGGCAATATTAGTAACAAAATAAGTTAAAAATAAGAATAATAATAGTAATAATAATAACAATAATAACAATATTCTTAATAAGTGCTAATCTTAAAATAAATAAGAAAAATATATAAGTTTTATTAACTCAAAGCTTGTAATTAAATGTTGTGCATGAAATAATAAAGTTTAAAACTCTATGGACTAAAGTGTAGTTTATTCAAAAACTAAAATCTAAACTTTGGGTTAAAATTAAACTAAATGAAACCGCAGGGACCAAAATGGAATTTTTTCAAAAACCCAACCCCCACCCTTTCTCTCTCCCCGATTATCCGGCCGTCGGCCGGTGGGCCTCCGGCGAGACCAAAACCACACCAAACATGTTTTTTTTTTCATCCTTTTTCGCTCCTAACCATTCGTATACACGTTTCGAACTTAAATGGACACCATAATTTCGCTTAAACACCGATTATAAACAACAAACGGACGCATAACCGAAGCTTTAAACACCATAGCCGTTCGGGCATTAATTCCCAATAATAATTTAATTAAACGAACATAAACAATCATCTAATCATTCCTAAGCGTTCACAACTCTCAATTACTCCTGAAACAAACCCAAACATCAATTTTGATCACCCTCTTAGTCGCGACCTACACCACATACGGACACTATCATCAAGGTTTCAAAACTCGAAATAAACAGAGGGCTTTTCATCTCTGAGATCATTAGAAGCTACCTCTACAACGAATTTAATTATCATTCTCATTTGAACGTCAATCAAGCTTTACGTGGTCGTGACCAGTTCATCAACTGTTCTGGTGTTTTACACATCAATACCGGGTAATTGAAATCATATACTTACTCGATTTTACATGGGGAACAAAAGTCCTATGTTATTAAGCATTAACAATAACGAATTGATCTTCAATTTGGCACTAATCGAAACTAGGGTTCATAGTATTTGGGGGATTTAATTAGATTATGTATTTAAAGATTAAAAACAAGGATAACTCGCGGCTGAGGCCTTGGTTTACTGGTTACACACGCGCATGATGAACCTGAGGTCCTGGGTTCGAACCCGGGCACCCTCATTATTTTTAAAATAGCTTTTTCAGCTTTAAATTAATTATAGAAAATTTCTAAAAATTATAAAAATCATTTTTGTAAACTTTGTTTATTTTTAAAATCATCAAATAATTTTCTGCAATTTTTCTTTAAATTTTAATATTTATAAAACAATATAACAAAGGTTATTTTTGGTTATTTCATTTAAAATGGACTTTAAATTATGGTTTAAATTAATAAATTATTATTGATCCAAATGTTACTTTTAATTATAGTTTAATCTTGTTATTTTAAATAATTATAGAAATTATTTACACTTTCTACTTAATTTTATCCGTTATTATAAAAACTTAAATTACGTTAAATTATCTAAATGATATAATATATTTTTTCATTGAATTAAAATATAAGATATTCTACTATTAAATTTTACTTATATATAATATTAAAAACCCCAAATCGTTATTGAAACCCTAGTTCACATTTTAATCATCAATCTTATTATCAAAACTTTAACCTTGTGAATATATATACGTATTTAGGTGACTTGTGACGATTCACGTTGGAACGACGCCTATTATTATTCTTATTAGTCGTCATACTTATACTTATTTGCCATGTGAGTTTCCTTGCCCCTTTTTATGCTATTTCACACCGTTTTGGGGTGAAACATGTTACATTATTCAACATACACTTATAAACGTTTAAATCTTATAAAAGCACATGCAATTCATATTTTTTATTTTGTCATGGTTATTTGTGTTATTGTGAGTCTTATATGATCTATGTATATTGTTTACAATCATTAACTATTGCTAGCCTGGCGACGTCTTAGATCTTTGGGTCTGACAAGCCTATTTGGTGCTAAAGTCGATGTATTGCCGACTCCTAGGAGTCGTATGCTTGTGCACTAGGGAACCAATTACACTTAGCCAATCATATAAACTTATAATCTAGTCGAGGTTTGATTGTACTATACGTGTTCTATAAACTTGCTAACTCATAACCTATGACATGAATTGCTACTTGAAATCCATGGTATATTATGTATGTGAAATCCTTGGAAACTCATCAACTTTATAGTTGACCCGTTATTTTTAACATGTTTCAGGAAATAGCCAAGTTTGAAGTCATCATTTGAAGCTTGCAATAAACTAGGATTTGGACCTAGCTAAATGAATAAAACGATTATGTTATGTCTTGTATTGTTTGGAACTTTTTCATGTTTGAGACTTATGATTGTATTTCATTTAAAACTTATGATAATATTATTTTCATTTAAGGATAGCGTTATGTGGTTGTGAACAATCTTAACCCTCACACCTCGACGATTCCGCCATCAAGGTTGGGGTGTGACAAAAAGCAATATCATCTTAAAGAAATGAAAAAGAAAGTGAAAAAGAAGAAAATGATACGCGATCTTCAAGTGTTGGTTATAGATGAGGTTAGTCATCCAAGAAAACATAAAAAATGAGATATGGTGATATAAACCACTATCGCAACATAGGTCACTATGCTGATTTCAATCATAATTCTTTACACAAAATCATAACTTGGCACCAATCATACCTCTAACTAATAGCCTTGGCCGAGATCCTACGTGTTGCAAGCCGCAGCTGAGATGATAATCTTGGCATATTAGTCGAGATCGACATCACAATAGCTCAAGGCGTGTTCAGACGTTTAACAGGTAATTACTATCCCAAAAAATACCATTACTTACCATGTTCATACTTTAGTCCGAACATGGATGGCAAAAGTTTATTCCAAAGAAGAACATAAACTGACAAGAGTTCCATTAGCAAATAAGTAAAAAACAATGGAGAGGATCCTCAAGTAAAACTATTCAAAATTCGGTACGAGTGAGGAAAGCTTGTATATCTACAAGACTCGAATCAGACATAGCAACAATGGTGTTCAAAGAAATCATAAAGGGCGATGTGTTATCCTTCCAATGATAGTGATGAATGTAAACAGCACGAATGATGTAAGAAGGACAAAGGAAAGCCGTGAAAAACTAAACCTTTTCTTTTTATTATTCCAATGATATGGTGAAAACCATAACATTGGACTGGGGGGACATGAAGGGGTATAGTCCCGGATAACACCAAATCAAGAGTCACGAGGCAAGTAAAAACCGCGGCTAACATACCTGAACAAGGCAAGGCCGCGGCAAGAGCCGTTTTGCTCGAAGTATGGTCATCGGCCGCGACTGTGTCTTGGCCTGCCCCTGCTGGGCCGCGGCTGGTGGCGCTATGACTGTCGCGGCCGCGGCTGGTACTGCGCTTGCCGCTTCAGTTGCGGCTGGAGGTGGGGGTTTCAGCGATGACTCTTTCTCTTGCAATACGAAAGGCCAAGATGTGTCGCGGCTGACATACGAAAGGCTAAGATGGGCCGCGGCTGACACACGAAAGGCCAAGAAGGCTGCGGCTAGCCTACGAAAGGCCCAGAAGGCCGCGGTTGGCACAACTCGCACCCAGCTGGGTCGCGGCTGACAAACGAAACCCAAAGAAGGCTGCGGCTAGGCATGTCCTTAGCCCAAATCATGGCAATGCTTCCACAAACACTTAGAAACTATTAGCGAGAATAAGATAACGGTAGTCAAGCAAGAAAACACCAAAGGAAGCCTGTCATTGGTTGCCAAGGAATAAGTAATGGGCGTATAATAACAAAGCACTCCAGGCCAAACACCTGACGCAGGTAGAAGGCCAGAGTAGCCCACAAACTCCCAAAGTCAACTACAAAGACAAATAACATTAATTCCTAGTCAGAAACCCTTTGTATAAAAAAAAGGTATAGAACCTTCTGACTCAGGGATCTCAGACCCAGTTCATTGACTGTAGGTTACCAAAGATAGAATCAAGTTGCATCTTGCCTCAGCTCACAAACACTATAAATACTCCCTTCACTCAACAGGTAAAGATCATCTCCTTTTTGCTCTCAACACTCTCACTTCAATCTATCTTGTAAAACTCTCTTAGGAGATAAACTTATTCTCACGCCGGAGTGTGGTCACGGGGAGAAATCCCTTCTGCCCGTGGCGAGGCTCACGCTGTTGTCTTTGTTGTGCAGGCATCCTTGCCAATCCAAGCCTAGGCTCAGCCGCTGCTAAACAGCCCATACCCTCCCCAGTCAAAGCTCCAAGCCCTGAATCACAGCCTTAGCCTTTGGTAATAACTCCACCATTGCACTGTTACCGAACCTTAATCTCTTGATTAAGATTTGTGTAGCAACAGTCGTCTTGATGAATGCATGTATATGGAACAACCACTGGGATTTCTTCACCCTTGGTTCCATAATCATATGTGCAAGTTACACAAAGCTATCTATGGCCTTAAACAAACCCAACGTGCATGGTTTAATCGTTTAAGAATGTTTCTCCTTGATAATGGTTTCACAGGGAGTACGTTATGCTGACCCATCACTCTTTATTTTCAAACACGACTATTGTATATGTACATGTTGATCTATGTGGATGATTTGATCTTAACAAGTAATTAAGCTGAGATCATCTCGGCCTTCATTCAACGTTTAAACAAAGATTTTACATTGAAGACTTGGGGAAATTAAATTACTTTCTTGGGTTTCAGGTCACTTATTGTCACGACGGACTCTTCCTGAGTCAATCTAAATATGCTCAGGAGATTCTGGTTGGTGCAAACTTGGTGGATGCTAAATCTACTGTAGAATATCAATTCATCAAGCAAATCGAATAACACACAAGAGAATCAAAGAAGAATGAGAATCACGAATTGAACAAACACTTGTGTACAATCAAGAACGCAAATACACTCAATTGAATGTGGAACACTTGAGAATTATCAAAAGAGAGAGTGCCCAAAACTAACTTCGGAAGCCTTATATATAGCTTCGGAAGATACACCATCATCAAGAAGATGACCCAACGACTAATAACAAACTAACAACAACTAATACAGACTACACACTCCAACTATTACAAATGGACACATAACACCCCTGAACTATAGCAAACTAGCTGAAGCACAATACAAATATATGCAACAAACTCCACCTTTGTGCAAAGCTATCCAATACCCAACAAACTCATACAATGATGAAACTTTGAACCACCTAATGACTTCGTTAGCATATCTGATGCATTATCAGATGTATCAACATAAGCAACTTGTACTTTCCCATCACCTATAACCTCTCGAATAAAATGCAGCCTGACATTAACATGCTTAGTTCTCTCATGATGCATTGGATTCTTAGATAACTGGATAGCCCCTTGATTATCACACCAAACAATAACATCCTGCAAAACTCCACACAACTCAGATACAAACCCCTTAAGCCACAAAGCTTCTTTAATCGCCTCTGTTAGAGCCACATATTCTGCTTCTGTGGATGACAAAGCCACAACTCGTGGAAGTGAAGACTTCCAACTAACCAGACTACCAAACACAGAAAATACATAACCTGTTACAGATCTGCCTTTATCAGGATCTTTAGCAAAATCTGAGTCAACAAAGCCCACTATAGGAGCCTCATAATGAAGTTTGCTCCCAAAGATCAAACCAATATCCCTTGACCCATTAAGATATATCAGCACCCACTTCACAGCCTCCCAGTGTCTTTTCCCAGGCCTACTCAAATACCGGCTTACAACACTAACAGCATACCCAATATCTGGTCTAGTGCACACCATGAGATACATTAAACTCCCCACTGCTCTAGCATATGGAATAGTCAACATTTTCTGCTCTTCCTCAACTGACTTTGGACAATCATCAAGAGATAACTTGAAATGTTGAGCCAAAGGAGTTATCACTGGCTTACTATGATCCATACTAAAATTAGCCAACACCTTAGTAATGTAACCAGTTTGAGATAGCCTCAAGATCCCAGCCTTTCTGTCTCTATAAATTTTCATTCCTAAGATTTTCTTAGCAATTCCCAGATCTTTCATATCAAACTCCTTCATTAACAACTCCTTAACCTCATCAATATCAACTTGATCTTTGCTTGCAAGTAACATATCATCCACATACAGCAGTAGATACACATATCCACCTGCACTAGCTTCCTTATAATACACACATGCATCATAAGAACTCTTATGAAAACCTTGTGAAACAACATATTCATCAAACCTCTTGTTCCACTGTCTAGGGGACTGTTTCAATCCATAAAGTGACCTTTGTAGTAAGCACACTTTATCTTCTTGGCCCTTAACTTCAAATCCAAGTGGCTGCTCCATATAAATCCTTTCTTCCAGACTACCATGAAGAAAAGCAGTCTTTACATCAAGTTGAACCAACTCTAGATCATTCATTGCTGTTAAAGACAAAATGACCCTTATTGAAGAATGCCTCACAACTGGAGAGAATATCTCATTATAATCTACACCTTCTCTCTGTGTAAACCCTTTTGCAACCAACCTAGATTTGTATCTAGGAGGTTCACCATACTACATACCTTCCTTTAACTTGTATAGCCATTTACACTTAACAGTTTTCTGATCATGGGGCCTGTCAACTAAGACCCAAGTATTATTCTTCTTTAAAGACTCCATTTCATCTACCATAGCCTGAATCCACTTTGCCTTTTCTATTGAACACACTGCCTCATTATAAGAGATAGGCTCACAAATGCTTTCCATTTCAGCAGCATTAAACACAAATGCAGACAAATCATCATCATTTCCTCTAAACCGAGTAGGTGGCACAATCTGTCTCCTTGGCCTATCTTTGGCTATACTATAAGTAGTCTGTGAGTTACTAGTACCAGCTTGTGTACTATTAGTGCTAGTAGCACTCTCAGAATACTCCATGTGTTGCTCCTGCTCCACCTCAAGCTGCACACCATGACTGTTACCTCCTGGTGCATATCCACCATTGACTGACAAGTCTTTGTATAACACTTCTTCCCTAAATGTCACATCTCTGCTGGTCATTACCCTAGGAGAACCACCATCTACTCTCCAGAGCCTATACCCTTTTACACCTTCAGGGTATCCCAGCATCACACATTTCACTGCCCTAGGCTCCAACTTCCCATTATTCACATGGGCATATGCTAATGATCCAAACACTCGAAGCCTTGAATAATCAGCATGTTTTCCCGACCACCTTTCAAAAGGAGTCTTATATCTATTGCAGATGAGGGAGACATGTTTATGAGCAAAGCAGCTGTACTCAAAGCCTCTGCCCAAAACTGCTTAGGCATACCTGACTCAATCAACATGCACCTTAGCTTATTGAGCAAGGTTCTATTCATTCTTTCAGCAAGGCCATTTTGCTGAGGCGTGCCTGCTACAGTTCGATGTCTCACAATGCCATGTTGCTTGCAGAATTGATCAAACATTGCATTACAAAATTCTAGACCATTGTCAGTTCTCAGTCTTTTCACCTTTCTTCCTGTCCGGGTCTCAACCATGACCTTCCAGTCTTTAAACCTGCCAAATGTCTCATCCTTGTGTTTCAACACAAATACCCATACTCTCCTGGAAAAGTCATCTATCACTGATAAGAAATATCGAGCACCACCAAGAGATTGAGTTCTGGCCGGACCCCATAGGTCTGCATGGACATAGTCCAACAACCCTTTAGTAGAGTGCACACCTCTACCAAACCTGACCCTATGGGCCTTTCCTAACACACAGTTTTCACAAAAACCCACATCATAAGACTCTAGTTCACCCAGTACTTCTTGTTTGTGCAGCTCTTTCAACCCTTGTGGACTTATGTGGCCAAGTCTTTTATGCCACAAAGTAGCACCCGAGCTACCATTGGTCTCTAATACATTTACCTCCCCTGACTTCACCTCTCCATCTAGTAAGTATGTGTTGTTCGTCTTCCTTGTACCAGATAGCAAACACATAGATCCCTTGATTACTTTAGCCTTACCATTTTTGAGACTAATGCTATGCCCACTGGCCTCAAAGGCCCCAAGGGATATAAGGTTTCGTTTCAAACTAGGAATGTACCTCACATCATGCAGAGTGACCTCGGAACCACTTGTCAGTTTGAATGTTACTGACCCCACACCTTGAACTTCACATGGTCTGTTATCCCCTAATTGCACCACACCAAGATTACTTAGCTTCAGGCTTTGAAAGACCTCCTTCTTGGGTGTCATGTGATATAAACACCCTGAATCCAATATCCATTTGCTACCATCACCTGTATTGGTTATTACCAACACATCAGAGCTTTCATACCCATCAGACCCCACTTCAGGTGAACTGGTTGCTGAGGTCTTGGGGTGGTTGTTCTCTCCTTTCCTCTTCTTGAATCTTTCTGGGCAATCCTTCTTTATATGTTTTTCAGACTGGCATACAAAACATCTTCTCTTAGGCCTAGATTTCGATCTAGCACTTGGCCTAAACTTGTTGCCTCTCCCTTCGGGTCTACCCCTAACAACCAGCCCATCCGCACCTTCATCTTTTACCTCTGCCCGTTTGTGGAGCTCCTTTGAATTCATAGCAGCTATCACTTCATCCATTGACAGTGTGTCACTCCCAAACATCAGTGTATCAACAAAGTGTTCATACATCTTAGGTAAGGAAGATAAGAAGATGATTGCTCTATCCTCTTCATCCAGCTCCACCTCAATATTTTCAAGATCAAGAATCAATTTATTAAACTCATCTGTATGATCTTCCAACGACTTACCAGGTGCCATTTGAAATGTGTACAGCCGTTTCTTGAGGTACAAACGATTTGCTAGCGATTTAGTCATATAAAGACTCTCCAATTTTGCCCAGATCGCAGCCGCAGTCGCCTCCTTTGAGACTTCCCTGAGGACTCTGTCACCGAGACTCAGTATAATTGCGCTGTGGGCCTTCTCCATGAGGTCTTTCTTCTCTTTATCGCTCAAGTTCGGCGGCAGGCCTGTTTCTCCCTTCAAGGCATCTACCAATCCTTGATGGACTAGTAGTGCCCTCATTTTCAGCCTTCACAAACTGAAATCATTCTTGCCGTCGAATTTTTCCAAATCGAACTTCGTGGTTACCATCTCTACCTTTCACTGATTGATCAATTAACGATGATCAGCGGATCACAATCGATTACGCCTTGCGTAAATCAATCACAAGATCAACGATGATCTGCGGATTACAATCGATCAATCTGTATAATCGAATCCAGAGCCTCGCTCTGATACCAATTGTAGAATATCAATTCATCAAGCAAATCGAATAACACACAAGAGAATCAAAGAAGAATGAGAATCACGAATTGAACAAACACTTGTGTACAATCAAGAACGCAAATACACTCAATTGAATGTGGAACACTTGAGAATTATCAAAAGAGAGAGTGCCCAAAACTAACTTCGGAAGCCTTATATATAGCTTCGGAAGATACACCATCATCAAGAAGATGACCCAACGACTAATAACAAACTAACAACAACTAATACAGACTACACACTCCAACTATTACAAATGGACACATAACACCCCTGAACTATAGCAAACTAGCTGAAGCACAATACAAATATATGCAACATCTACTTCCACTATGCTTTCTGCTAATATTTCTCTCATTAAAGATTGTGAACCATACTTTGACCCAACTCATTATCACTCATTTAATTTGTTGGGGGCGCGCATTACCCACATATCAAATGCAGTCAATCAAGTCAGTTAATTTATAGTTCCCCGACAACTGAGCACTATTAGCATGTTAGACTCGTTATTCATTACATAATGTTGGTGTGGCTTATGATATTTGTTAATAGAGAAAGAACAGTGAGAGTTTTATTGCAGACATTATTTTCAACACACCATACATTATACTACCAAACAAGTACATATAAAGAAAGACACCACCTCATGCATCAATAGGTAAAAGAACTATTCAACTACACACTACAAACTATAGCATACTACCATGATCTAGTACCCGCTAACACACTACTCAATAATAATAAAAAAATAAAAAAACTTTCTGCTGCAAATTAAACCAAAACAGAAAATAACCACTAGATCAAGTGATGACCCGTCAAACACTTTTGAACCATTCAACCCATGCTTAAGATCCATTGCTCAAGCTTTGACTTTTCTGACATATTGAAGCCATCAAGATTAACTTACTTACATATGAAAATAACTTTGGCATATGTTAAACGGTCAACAATCAATCTCAACCCGTTTTATTTGGTTACTTTGATGCTGATTGGACTCGTTGTCTTGAAACACATCAGTCAACATATAGCTACTCTATATTCTTTCAAGGTGATCTTGTATCTTGAAGCGCAAAGAAACAACCAACGGGTTCACGTTCAAGCTATGAGTCTGGATATCGGGCTATGGTAAACACTACGGCTGAGTTAATCAAGTTAAACCATCTTTTACAAGAACACCATGTTGAGGCCCCTTGAGATCGATTATGTAGGATCAATTACGTGGATGAATCAAGATTATGAGTATGCACATTCATGTGCAGTGACTCGGTGGGAAAACAGGGACACAAAATACACACACAAACGCACACTGTTATTCCACATAAATGTCGATTACAAGATGTTCTATTTATAGATCAATATGGCGGTTAATAACTAACTAAACTAACACAATCAACCCCTAAATTACCGCCAATTTACAACAGTTTGACTTTCTATTTGACTTTTATAATTTCTTGATTATTAACATTCCAACAATCACTCCCCTAATCAAGAAATTAATAACTTTGTTGTTGTTTATCCGAATGTGCAGTCCATCTTCTTCCTTCTTCGTTAAAATCCGATTTGCAATTTGACTTTGACTCTCCGGATCCGTTGATCAAGATTAAGCGGTGTTAACGCCGTCTCTGTCGAATTGAAATCGGTACTCCTTGAATTGCCATGACTTTCCGATTTCTATTTGAATCGGATTCCAACGAGGTTAGCGCCGTCATGATTAATCCTTTGGTTGTGTGTTGAAGGCAATTCTATGTGGTCACGGACTTGTCAACCGGTTTCGAATGAATCTTGGGTGGATTCAATTTTTTCGATCCTATGATTAACAATTCCGATCCTTAATTCTGAATTCTTTTCTCTGCGATCTTCTCTTTTGATTGAAACTTTCAATTGCACTGGACACCTCGATACAATTGATTATAACCCCATCTTGCAACTCTCTGTTTTCTTCCTTTTCACCGTGATCAACACCTTTGATCATTCTTTTTGAATTTGATGTGTTTCCCCTTCTATCTACATCAAATTATTCTTTTTTTCACCATGGCCTTCTGCCTAAATCGATTATGGGGTTTAGATCGCTTCTACATATTTCTGCGTTTCATGCTCTGTTTTTGTCTTCTTTCTTTGATGGTGACTGCAACGATTGATCCTCCTTGTGCCTCGGCTCTGATACCATGTTGAGGCCCCTTGAGATCGATTATGTAGGATCAATTACGTGGATGAATCAAGATTATGAGTATGCACATTCATGTGCAGTGACTCGGTGGGAAAACAGGGACACAAAATACACACACAAACGCACACTGTTATTCCACATAAATGTCGATTACAAGATGTTCTATTTATAGATCAATATGGCGGTTAATAACTAACTAAACTAACACAATCAACCCCTAAATTACCGCCAATTTACAACAGTTTGACTTTCTATTTGACTTTTATAATTTCTTGATTATTAACATTCCAACACACCATGCGCTATCACCGGCTTGTCCAGCAATCCTTTGCGACAATTGAAGTGTCATTTTTCTCACCCAGAATTCAATTTTACACAAGTGAGTTAAACATATTGAATAGGATGATCACTTCATCCGTAAGCACCTTACTTCATAAAAGCTTTAGTACGTCTTGTTTTATTCCAACCAATCTCCAGGTTGCAGACAATTTTACTAAAAGCTTGCCTCGTCCTCAGTTTGAGTCCTTTCAGCGCATGTTACGTCTCGGTCAACCACCTTCTCGCTTGAGGGGAATGTTAACTCACCATTATATATAGTATAGTAATGGTTGTATTTATTTCCTATAATTATTCTATTCTTTTGGTATTCTTTGATGTATGTTTCTATACAATTGGATCTCTACTCATTAGTGGCTAATTAAGTTTCCATCACAAAAGATCAATAAATCATTATAGTTGTTTATTAAAATTGTAATCTATTCTTTTGTAGTTGTTATTAAAATTAAAATCCGTACCTTGCACTTGTTTGCTAAAGTACCCTTGTAATTGTTTATTAAAACCGAAATCTATGTCCTTGCAACTATCGTAACTGAAATCGATCTATACCATTGCACTTGTATATTAGAGCTGAAATCAATACCCTTACAGTTGTATTTAGAACTGAATTCATATATACCCTTACAAGTTATTAAAATCGAAATCGATACTCTTACAGTTGTTTATTAAAATTGAAATTCATACTTGTCTTTTATTTTAGATGCATTTATTTGATGTTAAAAATCTGCCTTAATTAATTATGTAATGAATTGCTTCATGAGTATGGATTTGCTTTCCTAATTAAACAATTGAATCTGGTATGGATTTGCGTTCCTAATGAAAGATTAAATCTTGTTTTGCAAATTACCAAATTAAAGAAGCGAAGCTGCATGCATGCTATCTTGACTTGCACACATATAAATATTAATTGACTTTTCTAACACTGTAACATATATTAGAAAGCATATATGAAAGCAAATCTTTAATTAATCTTAGGTTATTCCTTGAGTTGGAATCAATAAACGCCTACATTCTTTTACTTTATCTTCTTCTCCAAGCAAATTTCGAAGCATGCGACTAAGATGGTTTTTTTTATTAGTTATATTATTGTAATATATCATATCGGAATATAACCGTAAAAATAGCCATACGTGTCTTAAATACCTTCCACACTAATGGTGAATATGAGAAATGATATGTTTATAAGAAATGTATCGTTTAACAACGTTGCATACCCTTACAAAAAAAGTTGACGGGTTGAAGTGACAATAGACGCTCCAAACCTCTCCTATAGTCATGCCCTTGCATGATTGATTTAATAACGTATGATTATTCACCGGTTAGATCACAACTATAAAACATAAAACAAACTAAGATTATTACAACTACTATCTTATTTTTCTAAGATAAATTAATAGCTTTGTAAAACACTTATAATTGAGTTTCAGTTAACAACGAATCTCTTATTACCATATATCAATATTTACTGGAAAAACCAACAGCATATGTTTAGTTCTTATACCTATTAAAAAACCACAAACAGATTAAACTGGTACGTGAGTTGCAATTTCAAAAAAGAAATTGTTTTATAACTGTTCATTAATTAAAACGGGTACTATATAAGAGCATTCACAGTCCATTCCTTATCTTTATCCATATAATTACACTAAAAATCACTACTTCTTCTCTCTCCTTTCAATTAAATAATATATTTTTATACCTTTTTCATTACTTTTTCTCTCTCCTTCACTCACAACCACTTTCAAAAATATTAAAAAATTTATAAGGATTGTACAGTGATTCTTCAAATATACCAATCCACAATAACATTTTCTCTCTCCTTCACTCACAACCACTCAAAATCATTCCATATAATATACCAAATACACTCACATAATTATAGGGCACGGGTTGTGAATGCTCTAATCTGCTAAACCAATAAAATAATGATTTAGGGAGAAAAAACCTCGATGGAATGCCGTCTACGTCAAGTCTTCTGGACATGGAGTATCTTTCTAGCTAGAAATAATTGAAATGATTCATTTGTTTTTTAAACAAGTGATTGTTTGAATATTATAAGAAATTTACTTTAAGTACCAGAAAATAAGTCTTAATACAATTTGTACCCTCAAACTTTAATATTTTTTTCTTACTTTTCATTTCTTTTTATTAGAAAAGTATATGTATTTGGTGTTCTTATTAATTAATATGTTGGCACGTAGCTATCGTGGCTCATAGCTATATATCGGAAGTCAAAAATAATTATATTAATATTTATAATATAGCTTTTAGAAGAAATTGATCATCAGAAAATAATTTAATGAAACCCTGAAAAATTAAAATTTCTCTTGAAACTCCAAAACAAATAGAATTGCCCCTGATGCTAAATTCCGATCCTTGTGTCATTAATTACATGATAAGCATTCATTCTTGAAGGTTAGCCACGTAAAAAGCACATTTTTTAAGTTTAAAAGAAAATTAACTTGATATTATGTAATTCATTATATCTTTATATGAGATAATCCTTTAATAAACAAGTTAGGTCAATAGTTAATCCGACATGTTTTTACTGGTTAATCTTTTACATACTCGTGTTATTAATATTTGGTTTGTTGATGATAATGCGTGGAAGGGTTATAAGTTTGGCATCTTCGTATTTCTATCGCGTGGTCTTGTTTGGTTTCCAAGAAAATGAGAGGGTGTCATTGTAGATAAGTGAAAAATTAAAGGGTAGTTAAACGAAAGTATCTAATAATTGTGAAATAAAATAATAAAAAAGGATGCAACATGATTGCTTCATTTCGTCATGAAACGTATGTCGATACGTTAAACAATTTATATTTGGTTAGCTTATCATATGTAAACTAAGAAATATTGTTACAGCTAAAATTTTAAGTTGGAATATATGATATAAAATAAATTATACAATAAATACATGAGTTTACGAGCAGACCTAGTATATAACCAACAACGTACTTTTTTATTATTATATGTAACGTATATTACAGTTTTCATGTATATTTCAAATCTGGGTCTGTCATTACATGAGTTACAAGGTTTTTATGTATATTTCACCTGCCAAAGCAATATTCATATAACATCATCTGCATCATTGACCAATTAGTCGATTTTCAAGGATGTGTGTTTTGTTTTAAGGTGCTTTTGTTTATAATTCATTTTTAAAAAAATAGAATCCATCTTATAATTTAAAGAAATTCATTTTAATGTAAATTTATAAAAAAGTATAAAATTTGAAGTAACTATTAAGAAAACTGAACTTGTGATGTATTTATTGACAGAATAATCTTGCGGTGGTGGCATTAACGAGGTACTAGTAGTTGCGGTGGTGGCGACAACAATGATGATGGTGTTAGTCGTTAGTACGAGGAGTGGAATGTTCTATTTTTTTTTTTCTGAATTTATCACTTTTCAGAAGAAATGCCTAATTTTTAGGGAAGTAGTTTAAGGGAATTATCCAATTAAAAGTTATTTTTTAAATAGGTATTTCACTAGGGACGGATCCTCCCTGGACCCTGCGAAAACGCGAGAGCTCTTTGCAGCACCAGATACACCCTTTTTTTTATTTCACTAGGAAAACTTCATTTGACCATTTTAAGTTTTTTTTCATTCTAAAGTCACTTAATTCTTTTTAAATGTTTTAATCCTATGTCATGTTTTTCTAAACGCCTAAATCTTCTAAAATTAAGTGAGAATGATGTGTTATGTTTTATAACCGGCTATTCAAATTCAAAAATCATTTTTAATCAATATAAAGAAATCTATAAATAGTTTTTCATCTATTTTTATCCAATGTAGAACAGAAAACAAAGTTAGGAGGTGATCAAATGAGAGACACATAATGTCATCATCATCATCATCGTCTATAGAAACGTATGCCAAAAGAACCCCAAAAAGGATTTAACCCATCCATTCATTCACCCCAAGATTACAACAAAACCTCCTTATTTATCATCCCCTCCTCTTTTTATTCTTCCATTCAATCAATAAAATCCCTATACATCTCCCTCTCTATCTCTCACCATCCTAAATTCTTCCAATTTAACAATAACCATTTCCTAACCCTTATTACTCATCAATCGCACTTGTATCCAATAAAATCGTCAACAATTTGATTCTAGTTGGTGTTCATCGGATGAAGTTTCTGTTTTTCTGGGTGGGTTGATCAGAAAACTGATGATTATCTATGAAATTTGACGGGTCTTGTTTTCTTCAATACATCTTATTCCTTTTTGTTTTCTTTATCTATCATGATCATGAATGTGCAATCTTTATCTTACCCAAATGAAAATCAAAGTTACCCATGTTTATATGTTTCTATCTTGAAGTTTAGTGATTGATTACACTTGTTTACTGGATTATCCGGTGAAAAAGATCATGTTGCGGTTGATCATGGTTTTGTCTTCAGATTCTTTAATTCTTTGTTTTATTTGCTTGATTTTTCCCAGAATCCAACCATTTATCTGATGCTTCGGTGGAAAGTTTTCTTTTTGGGATAATATTATGGAATATCCTTTCGTGAAGCAATAGTATTGTTTCCTTTATGGGTTTTGTTTCATTCTTGCTTGTACATAATATTTTGTCTTCTTGTTTGACTAAATTTCTGAAATCATGTTTCTCTAATTCAACAACACACTTCTGATCAATGTGAATAATTTTCTCTGAAATTTTTTGATCAATTTAGTACAATTCCTGCATTTTATATGTAATGGATGCATCTTTAAATGTCAATTGTAATTGTTTCTGATGTTGATCTTGTTGTCTTTTGTAGTTTTTGGGACTTTGGGTTCTGAATTAAGCAATTCTTCAAGGTATGCCCTTGTTTTCTAACTAATATTTGGATTGTCTTTTTGCAACGGAATATTACAATCCTTTGCGAAGATGCATTTCCATACACCCCCTGAATTGTATGAACTGGGCCTTTAAGTAGAAAGAATAATGTGATTCACTGATTCGATGAGTTTTTGGTCCAAAACAGAACATAAAACCAAAATGTGTTTGATTTTTAATGTATCTTTATTTGATTTCTAGCACTGAAAGTTTTTTGTGTTTTTAACATGCCATCTAGATTCTGGAAGTTGAGGCTTTGAATAAAGAAATAATGTAATTCTACTAGTTTTTAGGCAGGAAAATTAAGTAAAAAAAACCATAATGTGTTTATTTTTGACATATCTTTATGTGAATCTTAGCAGTTAAATCTTCTCATCTTGATTAATTTGGGCACTGCAGAATTGAGCAGTGCCCATGGATGCCTCCACGAGTGGAACATCAAGTATCAAATACCACAACATTCCTGATCAACCCGTTCCCAATCCCATGAGTCCATCATTCAATCGACAAATCCGACATTGTTTTGGAGACGCAACACCAGGGGAATTTCCATTATCTGCAAACCCTTCAATTGTTCTTCATGTTCTCACTGGTTGTAATCTTGACCCACAAGATCTAGCAAAACTAGAGGCAAGTTAATATTTTTAAATTATTAAAAGGAAGGAAATTTTTTTTTATTTTCACATCATTTAGAATTGATGGTGATGCTAATTTTGTTGTGAAAAATTGTGTTTTTTTTAGGCTACATGTTCTTTCTTCAGGCAACCTGCCCATTTTACCCCTGATCATGAACTCTGTTTGTCTGAGCTTGCAGCTCTTGATATGTGCCAAAAAAGAGCAATTTTTAAACCAATGAGTTCAGAAAAACGTCAAGACTTGAAACTAAGATGTGGTGGTTCTTGGAAATTAGTTTTAAGATTCTTGTTGGCTGGAGAAACATGTTCTAGAAGGGAGAAGTCTCAGGCTATAGCTGGTCCGGGCCATAGCATCGCTGTGACTACAAAAGGTTCTGTTTACACTTTCGGGTCAAATAGCTCAGGCCAATTAGGTCATGGAACCACCGAAGAGGAGTCCCGACCTCGCATGATCAGGTTCTTAATTCTTGATTCATAAAAATTTTGACACACTTTTCCTAGAGGTGACATTATGGGTGGGGCGGGCTGTTTACAACTGGTTCTTTTTGGAACGGGTAGAATTGGGTGTATTAACTACTGCTATAACAACTATAGTGTTAAAATATAATTTTATTATTTTGACAAAAGATTTATAGAAGAATGTATGCTTTTGAACACGATTGGGTGTTCTTTTGACACCCGTTTTTATGTACTGAGTCGAATGTCAAAACATTCATCTATAACACATTTTGTCCAAAACTTTTTGTAAATAATTACCATGTTATATAATAGACAAACACATTATTTCAATATTAATCTACATTTTTGCATAAAAATAAAATACCCTCTATGCGACGAATGCAGTTATTATAGACCCATTTACCTATAGGTAAACGGGGTTGTAATTGCCACCTTTAGTCCTTAGTAATTCCCTTCATATTAACATATTCTATATGTTGTAGATCTTTGGCTGGAATACGTATAATACATGCAGCAGCAGGGGCTGGCAGAACAATGCTAATCAGTGATTCTGGGCAGGTTTACGCCTTTGGAAAAGACTCATTTGGGGAAGCAGAGTATGGAGTTCAAGGAAATAGACAAGTCAACACTCCTCAAATAGTCGAGTCCTTGAAAGACATATTTGTGGTACAAGCAGCTATTGGGAATTTTTTTACTGCTGTATTATCACGAGAAGGAAGAGTATACACGTTTTCTTGGGAAATGAGAATAAACTCGGGCACCAGACCGAACCAACTGATCTTGAACCAAGGCCATTGTTGGGCCCACTTGAAAACATACCTGTGGTTCAAATTGTGGCCGGATATTGCTATCTTCTTGCTTTGGCTTGTCAACCTAGTGGCATGTGAGTTTCAAGAAACTTTGAGTCTTAATAGCTTTTAGGTTGCTATGGGTTCGGGTCAAAAGGAATACTTCTAATTAGGGGTGCCAATTATGTCAACAAGCGACAAGTCAAATGCGCTTGGGACAAAATTGAGTGTCGTTTGACTTTCAAGAACTTGAAAGGCAAATTGATTGAAAAACTTAACTTCTTTATGGTAAATTGCAACCAAAAAAAAAAAGAAACTTGAATTTTGGCGTGTCAGCCTAGTGGCATGTAAGTTTCAAGAACTTGTGCCGTTGTATTTTAAAGCATGTTACTTTTTATGAAAGCTGCTTGTAAGTTGTGCGGTTTTTTTTATTAAGAAAATGATAATTTTAGTATGTATCCTGCTCAAAAATCTTGAATCTGACAGTACTTCTCATGTTATATTGGTTCTTAAAACAGGTCAGTGTACTCGGTTGGATGTGGGTTAGGAGGGAAATTAGGGCATGGGACCAAAACCGATGAGAAACAGCCAAGACTGATAGAACAGTTTCAAACTTTGAATCTACAACCCATGGTGGTTGCAGCTGGTGCATGGCACGCAGCAGTGGTTGGGACTGATGGCAGGGTGTGCACATGGGGCTGGGGCCGGTACGGTTGTCTAGGCCATGGGAATGAAGATTGTGATTCAGTTCCAAAAGTAGTTGAATCTTTGAGCAATGTAAAAGCTGTACATGTTGCTACAGGGGATTATACCACTTTTGTTGTTTCTAACGATGGTGATGTTTATTCTTTTGGATGCGGTGAATCATCAAGTCTCGGGCATAATACTGCAGATGTTGATGCACAGGTTTGCACTTTTTATAATCATTTACATTCTCCAGTTTTATTAAGGTGATATTATTGAGCATTTTCCATTGAGTCACCAAAAAAAAACTTAGAACAAGATTATATGATACAACATTTGGATTCATTATTTGCCATTTGAGTCATAAACACAAATATTTTACATTTTACACCTACACCTTATATTATATATATATATATATTCACAAGTAGTTATACAAAAATGTTATTACACAAACGGTAGGCATTAAACGTTAGCCATTGAGTTTTTTAAAACAGTAAGATTACATGATACAGTTGTTTCCTGGTATCTATGTGGTATAGAACTGTATTAATGATTTATTCTCATATATTTTGTTTTGTGTTTGATACATAGGGAAATCAACATGCTAAAATCTTGAGCCCGAAATTAGTGACATCATTAAAGCAAATTAATGAAAGGGTGGTTCAAATCAGCCTCACAAACTCAATCTACTGGAATGCCCACACTTTTGCCCTTACAGAAAGCGGGAAATTATATGCGTTTGGGGCAGGTGACAAAGGTCAGCTCGGTGTGGAACTTGTGGCCAATCAAACCGAAAGGCCAACACCTGAACGGGTCGAGATCGATCTCAGTTAGCAGAATCCTATGATGACTACTACTAATCTCTGAAATTGTTTGTTTTATTTATTTATTTTCAGTTTAGTTTCTGTTCCTTCCATGTATATTATGTACATAGAAAAAAAAGGAGGATATGTGAAGAATGTAGTTTACTTTATTAGGATAATGTTGGGGGGCTTGAAGTCAATGTCTTTCAATGGGTTCGAAAGGAGTAAATATTTCAGTTGCATCTGTGTATTATGATTGTATATAAATCATTGGATAAGAAGTCCGTTTATTTAGTTATTTAATAAATGAATTGTATCTTTTACTGCCACTTTGTTTATGATAATTCATCGAAGTCCGTTTAATGTCGTTTTTATGTATTTACTATTACGGAGTAATTAAAACCAAAATAAATTAAATAATAATACTAATAAGCAGTTTAAATAAAAGCATTCACTGTAGATTATTAGCGCCAATCGTTAAGTGAAAAAGAGTAAAAATGTTACCGTTATCTGTATATTTAGTAAAACATTATTCATCCTAATAATTTCTTAATATTTTTTAAAAATGGATGTGAGTAAAAAAACAGATGAAAATTAATGATAAATGTATTAAAAAGTATTATTTAATTAAAAAAAAGAAAAATATAAATTTTAATATAATTATAAAATTAAATATAAGAAAATTGATGTGAATGCTCTAAGTAGGCAATCTTAGAAACTGGAAAAACACATTTAATAAACTTTTGTGTACTAAAAAGAACCAGAAAGTTATGAAACAAACGACAGCAAAGCATAAGACTGTAGTACAAAACAGAGACCAAAAATGAAGAAGTTGCAATGTGTTCTACTCTAAGCAAAACTTGAAGGGAGGTAGGAACTACAATGTCAATAATCAGATGGGGAGATGACGTCATCAATCTCCAGACATGATCATCTTCACGACTTGAGTAGCAAGCAAAATCTGCTGTTGTTTGCCGATTAAGGTTTCAAACACGTTTTGATCACGCATATCATTTGTACCAGCATCATTGCAGTCTATGCCACAGCAAGGATTGTTATCCTACACGTTTGAGCCAGACATTATATTAAACCACATACCAAATGCAACCACACAACATGTGTGACAACCTTAAAAATTCTTTTATTTATTACGTCGAAAATTTCTATTATATTACGTTTCAAACCACGATAATATTATGTTTAGTATATATATATTATGGATATACGTATGCATGTTTGCATGCATGCCTATATATTAGTAAATTACGTATGCATGTATGTTTATACATCCGAAATTCACACATACGTGTATATATATATATATAAAATTTTACGTGTGCATGTTTACATACATACATGTGCATGGAAAATTTTTGGAATGCAAGTATACATGTTTGGTATGTATATATATATATATAAAGCTCACTTATATATCTATCTACGAGTATATATATGTATATATATGTACACATTAAAACTCAACTAAACTAAATCAAAAACTCTAAAACTAAAACCTAAACCTAAAAATTAAAACTTAAAACTAACATCTCCAAAACCACCACCGAAACTACTAAACCAAACCATCACCCTCGGTTCTATAGTTACCTCACCACCCGAAACCATCAACATACCACTCGAAACCACCACCACCTTCGGTCACCTTACTTAACCCGCCACCACACCACCTTATCATATCACCTATTTATCCATGTGATTAAGTAACTTGTTCCACTTGACTTCTTTTCCAAAACCGCCACCCATGCTTCGGTTTCTTGCTTTCACACACCACAATCCGCCACCACACCACCCTATCATACACCTAGATGTTCTTGTTGATTACGTAACCTAGTTTTCACACCATGGCTTCCCTTAAACCGCCACCACATCACTATAGTTATTACAATGAAGCAAGGTGGCAATCTCTCGGTTCAAGGCATCATGGAACCGCCACCTCCCCACCTAGGCTACTTGGTGACTCATTAAGCCTATAAACCACCCTCTTGCATTCATAAGAAGGGCGCTCAATAGCCACATCCCCTTGTCCCTCGAATTATACACAAACAACCACCACCTTTGTCTCTTGAAGCACATCCACCATCACCTTACTCCCTTCCCTCTCGGCTCTCACCAACCGAACAACCAACACCCGACCACAACCAGCTTCTGCACCACCAAATCCAATCACCGTCTACTCTCTATCCCCTCTCATTCCTCGGTCTCCTTTATCAACCATACCACCATCGCCAACAACAACAACAACCGAAAACCAACAACAAACAACCAACAACAAACAACCACAACCACGCACCACTATCACCTACCATCATCATCCACCGTCTCCACGGTTTTCTTTCAAGTCCAAGCACACGAACACCTTCAAAGATCCTCATCACCAAGTGGTAAAAATTGTTTTGTTACATATATGTTACAAGACACATATATGGTTAGTTTTGGTACTAAACATACCAAAACCAACCTTGAAAGATTTTAGTTCATTTAATCATAAGTGATGAGTTACAAAAACTCAGAAACTTATGATAAAAAGGATATATTTTGAATTTACTAAGACTAAACCTTGTAAATATTCAAGAAAATCTAGAAAAATATTAAACAAATGCAATTGTGGGAATAAATATTGAAAAATTCTTATTTATATACTGAAATATTATTCTGGAAACTTTGGCAAAATTTTGATAAATAAATAAATTATATAAATTATTTTACATAATGAAAAATAGAAGAAAATGTCAAAAATAAAATAAATTCGGGAAAATTCTGATAAATTCACAAGATTATTCTTTCAAGGTATAAAAGCCTCTGGAATTATTTCAGAATTTTATTCCTCATGATAATTAAGATATAAATTTTTATGTGTTCTGTAGTAAATAAATCAGAATAAATAATTAACGTAAATAATTAATTCTTAGAAAATCATAGATGTAATATTAAATCTGAAACTACAGAATATATAATTTTCATAATTTTGGGAGCAGTATAATTATTTTTTCTGAATATTAAGATTATTGTAAAAATTACAGAATCTGATATAGTACGAGTTGGACTTTGATACAATTATATGATGCTTGGTTTTGTATAAGAAGCCGCCTGTAAAATTTTGGGAATTTATCAAGTACAGAAGCTATTTGTAACCAATTATGGGAATATTATAAGAATTACAGAAAATAATCTGTTTAGATTTATATGTTATAAAAATTATGGGATGTTACTAACTGTTGAAATAACATTCTTTGAATTTTTGGTGATTTTTGAATAACCGTAGGTATTTTTGATGATTTAGGAAACTTTGGACTAATTTTAAACAAATTATGTATAAATAATTTGTTGGAATTTTTTGTGGTAACCTTATTGGTAGAACTTCCAAAAGATACTTACATCTGAGGTTCTAAAAATTTTAAAAAAAATATTGTCTGATACTGTGAACTATTTTATACGTTCAAGTTCGAAGACACGGTGAGTTCATAGCTCCATTTTCAACCGTTTGGTATTCAATAAAGTTTTTGGGGGGAAAAAACATACTGTTTGGGTTGATGTATTATTTTTGAAAATATTGTTGTTGCTTACTGTCATTTGCGATACAACCACTAGTTCGAATGAGGAACCGTCCGATAATGTTAGTAGCGCTACTTAGGAGAATATTTGTACCAACCGGATGAGGGTTGCTACTATTTTTCTGCATCTAACCGAATGGGGGTTAGGATGTAATATTATCTGATTTTATGAATTATTTCGTGACAGTATGATTATGTTGTGAACAGGTTTGGTTGTAATTGATACATCAACAAAATATTTATCTGGTTATAAACCTATGTTCTCACCAATATTTTTATTGACTGGTTTAAGTATGCTTTTTCAGGAAATAACAAGTAACTCATTTGACTTTAGCTTCGAAGTTCATAACGGATGGGACGAAGTAGTTGGGAGAGTCTGCGTCACGATGACCGTTAACATAGTTGACGGGAGCGTGTATGTCGACGCTCATTTTCATAGACATGCTGTGATCTAGTTGTAAATCAATTACATCTAATTTTGTAACCTATGTATAAGATGTAATTCCTCTATTATTAATAAAGGCATGTCTATGTTATTTTTTATATATAATGATTGTGTTTATTTTTTTATAAACAATGCACTCTGATAAAAGCTAGTCACATTCCACCCGTATCGTTCACGCTTCCGCCGGGATGTGACAACATGGCACCCCTAAATCATTTAACCTAAGGAAATAAGTTTGTTATTTCAATAATGGATTATTTATAATTATATTAATATTTGATACTACATTAAGTAAACTCAAAAAAATGGACTAATGTAGATGAGTGATCAAACCGACATGTTCCATTTTGAACCTCACCGAAAATCCAACCAACCGATTTCAATTTTCACTAAAATATTACTTGTTTTGATCCATTACCCATAAGCCACCCGACCAGCCCATTAAACAAATTAATGGTTAGGTATGAAAGAAACATCAAATTAACGTGTATTGTTCAAACAAATTAATTGAAATTTAACATCTTTATTTAGTTTGTTTTTTATTTCATAAAATGTCTTTTTTTGTATTTAAAATAATTAACATTTTTAGTAACTAATGATGAAGTTATAATATGATATTTTTAAGTACCAATTTGAATGGTTGCATTTTTTATAAGAAAAAAAACATACTTTTACTAATACAAGTGTTAAATATACGAATAAGTAAATGAAGAGTATGAGTTTGAGTTAGGGTATGATGCAATATGGCATGTACTACATATCAGTGACTTATAAGGTATTGATGATTTGTAAAATCAGCTTAAACGAATAAGAGAGATATATCATGTTAATATACATGACTGTTTTCCTTTTTATATATATATACATCCCTAGGAGTGACAAAAAATGAAATCCAATAGGGGAACATTATTTTACAACATTAAATAATGAATGATACATGAAAAATCATCCTAATGGACGGATACAATGTCCATTGGTTGCACTCTTCTTTATTATTATATAATATAATATATATGGATCGATCGATCTGTAGTTCTGTACACAATGTATTTAAAAGAAACAGCCGACAACAACGACGGCTGCTACAACGGCGTAAATTCCAGAGGCCCCCTTGAAGGATGGAGCGTTACCCTCTGCAGGAGCGGCAGCGCTAGTTGCGCCGCCTGCACCACCAGCAGCATCAGGTCCCCCGGCAGCATCAGGTGACCCTGCAGGGCCACCAGCAATACCCCCTCCGCCGGCGTCACCGGCTGCATCTCCTGCTCCACCGCCCGGCGTATCAGCAGCCGAAACATATGCAACCATGCCAACAAAGATGAGTGCAACAACAACAAATCGGTTGATGGCCATTTTATTTCTTTTTTTAAATCAACTGACAAAGATGATTTTTATTTACGTTTTTGTATGATGATTGCACGATGTAATACAGTTATACGATATGGGATTTATATAGATAGAGAAACGGTTTCAAAATACCTGTTCTTGACCGTTGAATTTGGTAATTTCATGTCCCCTTATTTACTAACTAACTATGTCGCTAAACCACACACATACAAATGTTAGGGTATAAAGCCACATATCTGCTACAACAAAGCCACATTTCGCGAATTTTTTAATCCACCGTTTGTTAATATTGTTAATATAGAAATTCAAAATGTAGCTTTAATATTTAACCACAAATTTGTTTGTTTTCAGTGAAAATTACCCACTCGGGTCATATTAATGCCTATAAAATAACAACAAACTTGTTAAGCGCGCTTTTCAGTTTTCAACCTCTGTCTTTTGAATTTCATTTAATATCTTATATTTAGTATGCTGTTTTGGCTTCTTAGGACCTATTAAGAAAATGATGCAACGCAAATGTGTTAAACCTAATTTAAACATCATAAATCATAAGTTTTACTTTAATAAATTTTAACCAAGGTACGTCATATCTGTTAAATTTTATGGTATATAGCTAGTTGTCAATTCAATTCTAATGCATTTTGTGTGTTTATTGTGATTAAGATCAGATTTGTTATTCTCTAAAGTCTTGAGGGTTGCTGTTGGACTTTCTTGAAAGCTTAAGGACTGGTTCTGTATTTCTTGATTCTTGGAGGGTTCGAGCTGTTGATCTGTTGATTGTTGCTGGCTATATAAGGATTGGAAGACTCCAGAGAGTTTAAGTCGTCTTCTTCAGATCTCTTAGTTAGGGTTTCATATGTTCACCTAACATTTGTACACCTTAGTCTCTTGTGTTCATGTTCACTCTGTTTCATCTTATAGTCATATTGTCTTGCAACTCATCGTTGCAAGTCTAGACTGCGAGTAGTTTGATTGTTAAGAGTTGGTGTGTTTGTATTCAGAGGTTGGAATATTGTATTTCATCTGTTTCATAATCTAGATCTTGTTCATATTATGAAACTTTACATGGTATCAGAGCGCAAGGCTCGATATCTTCGCGAAAAGTTTTGGATCTAGGGTTTCTTGTTGATAACAATCGATTCGTTAGACGACGTTCTGGGATCTGTGGTGCTCTGAAGAGGTGAAGATTCAACTCACGTGCTGAATCGGTTAGTCTTCTCTTCGTTTAAACAAAAGGGCCTCTCCACCTAAAATCACTGTAAGTACCTCTCAAACTCCCTCTTGCTGCTGGAGTACACTGTAAGAAACTCTCATCTCTACACATTAGTTTCTTGCGAATCTTATCTCCTTGTCTATATTTGGTGGTGGGTGTTGACTTCGGTGTTGATCCATTTCTTGTTGTAGTTTGTGTTTCCACTGTGCTTGTGTGTTGATACTCTGTCTGCTCCCTCTCTTCATACCTGGCCAGTCATCATATTGACCGGGTATCTGGTTCTTGGGGAGGTCTGCAGTGTGTATGCTTGGAAAAGTGCTTGGGTGTTTTTGTGCTTTATCTGACTGATATAAAATGTCTGGTAAAAAAGTTGTAGATACTAGTAACTTGATGAGTAATCTTGATTTTGGTAATCCACTGTATCTGCATGCCTCAGATACTAATAATCTTACCATTGTTAGTATTAAACTGAAAGGCACTGAGAATTATAATGCCTGGTCCAATGCTATGGAGTTATCTTTAAATGTCAAAAATAAATTTGGATTTGTGGATAGAAGTTGTGCTAGACCTAAAGAAAATAAAAACCTTGAAAGACAATGGGATAGATGTAATTCTGTGGTGTTGTCTTGGATACTTAATTCTATCTCTGAGGAACTGTTTGTTGGTCAAATTTTCTCAAAATGTGCTGCTGATGTTTGGGATGAACTTAAAGAAACTTACTCTAAAGTAGATTGGTCAGTTGTGTTTAGTCTGCATCAAAAAATTGCCTCTATTAAACAAAATGGCACTCTTATCTTTGACTATTATCACAAGCTCACGTCTATGTGGAGACAGTTTGACTCCCTGGCCAAACTACCTCAGTGTACATGTGAAGCATCTAAGTCTGTTAGTAGCTTTAATCAAAACATTAGATTAATGCAGTTCTTAATGGGTCTAGATGATATATATCACCCTGTGAGATCCTCCATCTTAACAAAGGATCCCTTACCATCAGTTAAGGCTGCCTTTGCAATCATTTCCAGTGAAGAATCTCACAGAGGTATAACTGTGTCAAATAAGGTTCAACCTGCAGCATGTCTCTAAAACCAATACTACTAAAAGGGTTGGTAAATGATCGTCTATGAAGTGTACACATTGTAATAAAAATGGGCATACTGTTGATAGATGCTTTGAATTAATAGGCTACCCACCTAATTTCAAAGGAAAAACTAATAACACTAAACCAACTAGTAATAATGTGAGTTGTGATAATACTAAACCTGATGAGGTACCTTGTCAGTTGACTGCAGATCAGTATACAAAGCTTATGTTACTACTTAAAGAACCTGTTTCAACTGACCAAGGTACTTCTAATATGGCAGGTACATGTCATTCTGGGTTTAATGATATGTTCTTTTCTTGTGTGTCTCACTCTGAACAGGAGTATAGGCGTGGTTGGGTAATAGATACAGGTGCTAACCAACATATGGTTTCATCTGAAAAAAGTATGTTTGATTTAATCAATGTGTCAGATTATAAAATGACTGTGGGGCATCCAAATGGAACAAAAACCTTAATAAAGTTCATAGGAAAACTTAAGTTGGCTAGTAACATTATCTTGTCTGATGTTCTTGTTGTTCCTGAGTATTGTGTTAATCTTCTATCTGTTTATAAGTTGGCTAAGGATAACCAACTTGGGTGTTGGTTTGATGAACACAAATCATTGATTCAGGACCTGTCTCGTACCAAGACATTGCTAATTGGTAAACAGGTCAATGGCCTGTACTACTTTGGAGACATTTCTCCAGGTACTTTTGTGTATGATAGTAGCTCTAGTTCTGGCCCTTCCAAAAATTCTGTGATGTTGTGGCACTCTAGGTTGGGTCATCCATCGTTTCAAGTTTTAAAAGAGCTAAAATCTGAACTTGATTTAAAAGGGGAAAACTTATTTTTTCCATGTGAAGTGTATCATAAGTCTAAACAAACTAGGAACTCCTTTCCTATTAGTGATCATAAATCTCATCATGTAGGTGAATTGGTTCACCTAGATGTATGGGGACCTTTTAAGATAAGGAGTAGAGAAGGATATAGATATTTTCTAACTATAGTGGATGACTTCTCTAGAGCTGTTTGGGTGTATCTTTTGAAGGCTAAGGATGAGGTATTTCATAATGTCCAATGTTTCTTAAAATTGTTACAGAATCAATTCAATAAAACTGTTCAGTGTTTTAGAACTGATAATGGTTCTGAGTTTGTTAATTCTGTGTTTGAAGGGTTTCTAAATGATAATGGAATAAGTCATCAGACCTCGTGTGTTTATATCCCACAGCAAAATGGTATAGTTGAAAGGAAGCATGGGCACTTATTAAATGTAGCTAGATCTTTGTTGTTTCAAAGTGGTATTCCATTAATATGTGGACTGAGTGTATTCTAACTGCTACATATCTTATTAACAGGACTCCCACTTCTGTGTTAAATGGTAAATGCCCATATGAGTTGTTAGTAAAAAGAAAACCTTCCCTGACTCACCTTAGATCTTTTGGTTGCTTATGTTTTGCTACAAATTTAAATCCAAAGGATAAGTTTGATTGTAGAGCATCAAAGTGTGTATTAATTAGGTACTCTTTTGACAAAAAAGGCTATAAAATGTATTCTCTTGATGATAAATTTGTGTTTTATTCTCGGGATGTAAAATTCTATGAAAATTGTTTTCCTTTGAGTCAATATGTTAAAGATTCTGTTTCAGAAAATGGTGTTGATCATTCAAACTTATTTGATAATTTTTCTAAAATCATTGAATCTAAAGGTGAAAATATTTTGCCCGATGATGAAAGGGAGGTGTCTAAAGAGGGTGAGGGTGTGTTTAAGAAGTCAGATATTTCTGGTTATGGACCTAAGTCTGATTCTAGTTATCCAAATTCTGTTAGTAGACCTAGATCTAGACATAATGGTGATTCTGGTCTCACTGATTTGGCTGATCATAATGTCAGTGTTCAAACCCCTCAGGAAGCAACCAGGAACAGACATGTGTCTGATGCTAGTAAGGCACCTATGAGAGAGTTAGAACTTGACTCAGAGTCACTTGTGGATGATAATCAGAGAACTGACACACTTAACACCAATTTCCCTTCTGATGAAGATACAGCAGTTGCTGATTTCCCTGAGGGTACATCAGATAATCCTGACTCTGGTTGTCTGAGATCTGGTCATGTCAGTACCTTACCTAGAAAATATTCTGATTATGTTATTGAAAGCAAGGTTAAATATGGTATTGAGAAATATGTTAATTACTCAAAGTTGAATTCTGATCATATGTGTTTTTTATCTTTGCTTGATAAAAGTGTTGAGCCTAAGTCTTTTAAAGAAGCCTCTAAGGATGTTAATTTGATAAATGCAATGAATGATGAGATGTCTGCTTTAAATAGAAATCAAACCTGGGTCATTACTGATCTTCCTCCTAATAGGAAACCAATAGGTTGTAAATGGTTGTATAAGATTAAATATAAATCAACTGGAGAGATAGAGAGATATAAGGCTAGGCTTGTAGCTAAAGGGTATAGTCAAAGAGAGGGTTTAGATTTTGATGAAACTTTTTCTCCAGTTGTAAAAATTGTTACTATTCGAATGCTTCTTGTTTTGTCTGTTCAAAATGACTGGCCTGTATTTCAATTGGATGTTAATAATGCATTCTTGTATGGTGATTTAGAGGAAGATGTGTATATGACTATTCCTGAAGGATATGGTAATGAGTCTGATATTAAAAATGGTAAGGTTTGTAAATTAGTTAAGTCACTTTATGGTTTAAAGCAAGCCCCTAGAAAATGGAATGAAAAGTTGACTGCTACTTTGATTGATATTGGGTTTATTCAAAGTAAAAATGATTTTTCTTTGTATATCAAGTCTGGTAATGATTATGTTGTGTTTTTACTAGTATATGTGGATGATATAATTATGACTGAGAACAATGTACTTGAAATTAACAAAGTTAAACAAAAATTGAGTCAATCTTTTCGTATAAAAGATCTGGGAGAACTTAAATATTTTCTTGGTATTGAAGTACTAAGGACTTCAACTGGTTTGTGCATATCTCAACGTAAATATTGTTTAGAATTGTTGGATGAGTTTGGGTTGTTAGGATCAAAACCAGTTGGTAATCCTTTAGAACAAAATATTACTATGACTAATTCATTGAATAAGTCTAAAGAAGATTTTGAATTAAAAAATGTTACTCAATATCAAGTGTTGATAGGTAAACTCATTTACTTAACTTTGACTAGACTTGATATATCATATACTGTGCAGTGTTTGAGTCAGTTTATGCACAAGCCTTTAAATTCTCATTTTCAAATTGCTTTGAGGTTATTAAGATATCTAAAAGGTGCTCCTGGTAAGGGTCTGTTGTTTAAAAAGTCTGATCAGCTTGCTGTTAGGGCGTTTTCTGATTCAGACTGGGGTAGATGTTTGAGTACTCGTAGGTGTGTTACTGGATATTGTGTATTTCTGGGTGACTGTTTAATTTCTTGGAAAAGCAAAAAACAAGCTACTGTGTCTCGATCCTCTGCTGAGGCTGAGTATCATGCAATGAATATGGCTGGATGTGAGGTAATATGGATACTTAAATTGTTAGAAGATTTGAAGGTTAGTCACTCTCTTCCTGTTTCAATATATTGTGACAATAGTACTGCTATTCTTATATCCGCCAACCCAGTTTTTCATGAGCGAACTAAACATTTCGAAATAGACTTGTTTTTCTTACGAGAAAAGGTAATGGCTGGTGTGTTTAAAATAGAAAAAATAGGTACTGTTGAACAGCCTGTAGACTTGTTGACTAAAAGTCTTGGTATTGCACAACATGATTATTTGTGTGATAAGCTAGGTCTGTTTGATGTTTTTAGGAATTGAATTGGGAGGGGTGTTAAATTTTATGGTATATAGCTAGTTGTCAATTCAATTCTAATGCATTTTGTGTGTTTATTGTGATTAAGATCAGATTTGTTATTCTCTAAAGTCTTGAGGGTAGCTGTTGGACTTTCTTGAAAGCTCAAGGACTGGTTCTGTATTTCTTGATTCTTGGAGGGTTCGAGCTGTTGATCTGTTGATTGTTGCTGGCTATATAAGGATTGGAAGACTCCAGAGAGTTTAAGTCGTCTTCTTCAAATCTCTTAGTTAGGGTTTCATATGTTCACCTAACATTTGTACACCTTAGTCTCTTGTGTTCATGTTCACTCTGTTTCATCTTATAGTCATATTGTCTTGCAACTCATCGTTGCAAGTCTAGACTGCGAGTAGTTTGATTGTTAAGAGTTGGTGTGTTTGTATTCAGAAGTTGGAAGATTGTATTTCATCTGTTTCATAATCTAGATCTTGTTCATATTGTGAAACTTTACAATATCACGTCTTTAGTATTTTACGATTCTCTTAAATAATGACACACAAAAATAAATATTACGATAGACAATGGAAAAATGTGGTAGGAAAGTGGAAAAAGCTACGAAAAGTACAAAGTGCTAACTAACCGTTGATCTCACTTATCTAGGGATGGAAAATACGTGGTAGGAATTCTGTAAATAGCACGGAAAAAAGAAGCAGACTATTGCACAAATAAGTACTTCTATCTATTGCTTTCTGCACCATAAAACAAAATAAAAACGAATCTATGAATCGTGCTAGATTTCACAAAGGTTTTTACAGTAAAAACTCTCTTGACTGAACAAAATTTTTAATACCATTTCTTGGCGAATCCATGAGAAGGGTAAGGATCATAACGAGGTAATCAAGGAAGAATGTTAACAGGAGTAAGTAAACCATTTAACTTTTTAGTAGTAATCATGTGGTGTCATTAGGTAAAATATAATGGAAAGAGATATTTCTAATGAACCCAAGGGTAAACAAAAAACATCGCATCGGATGATGTATGAAAGATGAAGCAAAAGCAACAAAAAATGAAGAGGAACTACAAAAACATATTAGGACTTGTTTAAATAGCTTCGCTGCCGCTTATTTTCAATTGTATGCATTCATCATTATAATATATAATGTTTACACAAGGATGGTGTGTATATATATATATATATATATATATATATATATATATATATATATATATATAGGTAGAGGTTCAACTAAGAATAATTAGTTGCCTAAGTTGCCTAAGAATGAATAAGGGGATTACATGTGGCACTCTTCAAATTAGGGTTAAAGGGTCATTATGGTCCTAAAACACACTCATTAGTCCCTTTTGTATTTTATCAAAATGCAGCACAAATTCGTTATATCGCCATTCGTCGGAGCTTCCAACACCATAACCCACTCTTCAAATACCCACTCAATATTCTTCTTCTTCTTCTCAAACTCATCTACCATTGCTCCTCTTCGTTATCTTCTCCCTTCGTCTTCAATATCTCGATCCCTCATGGCTGCTGGAACAGTAATGTTCAGGAAGCTGGATCGCAAGAAGCCCAATGACCTGAAATCTGCCACCGCTACTGCCCATCATCCAGCAAGTTTGTTGTCTGCGGGTCATCTCAATAATAAATTTGCAAGACCAGAAACAAAACGAGCCCTCTTTAATGAGATTGTTGATGAAGAAGTGCAGGAATTTGAGTATCACAATGCAAGGCTGAGTACAACTGCTGTAGAGAGCAACATCACTGAGGATATCCACAGGAGCCGCAAAGATTCTGAGGAATTATCTTTGATTCGTAGTCACCTTGTTCAAATTGAAACCAAACAGTCCAATCTGTTGGATCTCCTCCAGGTAATTTGCCAATATTACATGCGTTTTTTTAAAAGGTGGTTAGAATATTTTAAAAGTTAGATAAACTTTGCTTTTAGACAACTTGAGCCACTTACTAACACTAAATTGAACAGCAATTGCACATCTGAAAGCAGCTTTGTTTGTCAGAGATAGTGTGGGGCTTGAAAATTAAGTACCACCTTCTCACCAATCTGAAACATAATGACAAATCTACCGACATACTACGCGTTTCAATAATTTCTAAAACATATTTGGAAATACAGCACAGACTTGTGCTGTTTTATGAAATACAGCACAGACTTGTGCTGTTTTATGAAATACAGCACAGACTTGTGCTTTTTATGAAATACAGCACAGCCTTGTGCTGTTTTATAAAATACAGCACAGCCTTGTGCTGTTTTATGAAATACATCACAGCCTTGTGCTGTTTTATGAAATACATCACAGCCTTGTGCTGTTTTATGAAATACAACACAACATTGTGCTGTTTTATGAAATACAGCACAGCCTTGTGATGTTTTATGAAATACAGCACAGCCTTGTGCTGTTTTATGAAATACAGCACAGCCTTGTGCTGTTTTATGAAATACAGCACAGCCTTGTGCTGTTTTATGAAATGCAGCACAGCCTTGTGCTGTTTTATGAAATGCAGCACAGCCTTGTGCTGTTTTATGAAATGCAGCACAGCCTTGTGCTGTTTTATGAAATGCAGCACAGCCTTGTGCTGTTTTATGAAATGCAGCACAGCCTTGTGCTGTTTTATGAAATACAGCACAACCTTGTGCTGTTTTATGAAATGCAGCACAGCTTGTGCTGTTTTATGAAATGCAGCACAAAAACGTTAAAAATGTAGTACAACTTCACATAATTTGATTTTTTTTTGTAAAAAAACTATAGTAATACTATACTCAAATTAAAGAGAAAAAATGCTTGATTTTATGGTGTAATTTATTTAAAAAAATAACGTCGTATGAAAAAGTTATTAGCATTTAAAAAATAGGGGGAAATTTTAAAAAGTCAACAATTGTGGGTAATATAATAAAATACCCAAATTACCCTTGATTACTTATTTTTTCTACACTTTGATCTTAGCCCTTAATTAGATAATTAGAAGGCTAGGATTACTTCTTAGTATTCTTAGAGAAAAATTAATTTTTAGGGGAACCTCCTCTCTCTCTCTCTCTCTATATATATATATATATATATACATATATATATATATACATACATATATATATATACATATATATATATATATATATATATATATATATATATATATATAGGGGAGGGATCAAATGAAAACCATACTTTTAGTTGAAAACCATGAAAACTATTATCAACCAATCATATAATTTAGATTTTATTTTTACTTTATGTACTCTAAAGGGTGTTTAGGTAATTTTAAAACCCATTTAATTTTAATGCTTTTAAATTACTGATTTCTCTCCTAATTTAGCTCAATTGTTGACCAAAAATATTTGGTTCTCTTTGTTATTTATGATAAATTGACAGTTTTATTTTTAAGCAAAAGTATGCAGAATGATTATTCACATATTTTCTTCTTCAATGATAACAATGAAGACTAGCTATGGAAAATCGCTCAACAAGATTTTTTAACCGTACATGATATTTGATTCGTGCGATTCAATGAAGATCCGCTATGGTTGCTAGTTCGAAGATGATGACGATTTTGAAAATTATGTATGTTGTTCAGATGCTATTTAATCGTATCGGATGCATCTTGCCTCTTTATTTCATTACGATTGCATCTGCTGTTTATGTTAATCTTCAATCAGTATGAGGACTTCAAGATCGTCTCTGTTTTATCGTCTAAAGATGATCTAAAGTTATTTATCGCTATTAATAATTGCAACATGATTTTGTCACTAGAAAATACATATGATGGTGATGATGAGTGTAATCTAATTTCATCTTTAGAAAAGTCATACGGATAGGCAACAACGGAGCTTCAACTCTTTCGTAGGGGGGCGGGGGTGAAATTAATTTTTTTAGGGGGGGCGGACTCGATATTTATATAAAAATTTACACTACCGGGTCAAAAAATTACACTATCGGGCTAAAATTTAAAACTACGAACGAAAAAATAGGGGGGGCGGCGGCCCCCCCGGTCCCTATAATGCTCCGCCATTGCGGATAGGGTTAGATATGGATAGAACTGGTAACATCAAAATGAAGAAGAAGATGATGACGAACTTGCTCTGGTACGTATATGTTACCGTAATGAAGATGGCAATGAACTGGATGAAAAATGGAAATCTAGGTAAGATACATATATGTACCCACTTGTGACGTACGTATATGTAAGTCCAGATGAAGAAGAAGATGATGATGATGAGCTCGATTATGTATATGTACCCTAATGAGGATGGAGATGAACTAGATGGAAAATGAGAAACTAGGTAAGATACATATATGTACCCACTCATGACGTACGTATAAGTTTTTTGTTTAGATGAGATGAACTATATGCATGTATAAGTTTTTTGTTTACATACATGTACTTCTTTTTTACGTATACGTAAGTTGAACTTGTATTCACACACACATATATAAATATTTTTAGGCTTTTCAATGGTTTTCTTTGTTACTATATTTTGTTACATGTATATAAGTATTGGTACGTATATGTAACTCCGCTGTTGCATATATGTACTCTAGAAATCGTTTTTAGCATTAAAATTTTTTTTGGTAACTCTATTAGATGGCAAGGAGTATTTGGGTGATAAGAAGATGAATTGAAGAAGACAATGGCTGATTCAAAGCATGCAAGATACGTATATGTAACTCTATTATTTTAATGTTATATAACTTTACTATATGCATGTGTAAGTTTTTTGTTTACATATATGTACTTCTTTTTGTTACGTATACGTAAGTTGGACTTGTATTCACACACACATATATACATATTTTTAGGGTTTTTAATGGTTTTCTTTGTTTCTATATTTTGTTACATGTATGTAAGTATTGGTACGTATATGTAACACCACTGTTACATATATGTACTCTAGAAATCGTTTTTAGCATTAAAAATTTTTTGGTTTAAAATATATGTGTAACTCATTCTGGATTTTTATATGGGTTCGTTAACAATGATACACATATGTATGATAGTGTTACATATATGTAACACACAATGTTACGCATACATAACACACATTGTTACGCATACGTAACACAATGTTACGAATGCATAGATAGTCGTTTTCTTTAGTTTATTTGTTTTTATAAGAAACATGATGATCTAATTTTTCAATCTAAAATAAAAGAAAATAATACATTTGATTATTTTATTTTTTATTAAATATAAGAAAGATGTGAGAGAAAAATAGAAGATGGGAGTAAATTTAGGAATCTTGTTAATTATACTTGGTAGTTACCAAGTTAATTATTTTGTGTTGTTCCTAATTTGCCCTTAATGCATATTTAAATTCTCATAATTTTTTATTTAATTACTTAAATGCCATTAGTTAATCTCAACCATAGATCAAAAAGATCAATGGTGAATAAGTGGTTTTCTTGGTTTTCAATTATAATATGGTTTTCATTGGAACCCTCCCCTATATATAAACAAACAAACCCAGTATATCCCACTCAAGAGTAGGGTCTGGGGAGGGTAGGTGGTGGCAAGTCTTTCCTCTATCCCGATAGGTAGAGAGACCGCTTCCAAAGAGACCCCCGGCTCGATAACAAAAGCAATAAAGCTAGGAAATCAACATATAATCAAACATATGATATAAGCTATATGATATATGATATATGAAACAACAAACATTAAAATATCACCAAAAAAATATAAAATGAACAAGCCTGCATCAGGGAAGCAACAAATTTTCCCTAAAAAGGTCGCAGTGTACTACATACACATCAGGCCCCGTAAGAAGTAATGAAAGTCCCTTCGTAGCTACAGAAACCACTAAAAGTCCTTAATTTTAATTCTACGTCTCCACTCGCTCCTATCCCCGATCATGTGCTCAGAGAGGTGCAAGTGTGCCATATCTCGCCTAATTATCTCTTCCCAAGTAAGCCTAGGTCTTCCTCTACTTTTCCTACCCTCTATGACGATGTTCTCCACTGCTCTGACCGGTGCTCCCCTATATATATATATATATATATATATATATATATATATATATATATATATATATATATATATATATATATATATATATATATATATATATATATATATATATATATATATATATATATATATATATATATATATATATATATATATATATATATATATATATATATATATATATATATATATATATATATATATATATTTGTGTATAAATACTTTGCAACTTCATTAAAAGGCATATTGGTAACAATGTGTGTAAATAGGTGTTCGTTCAAGTTCATAAAACAAAAGATGTAGTAATACAATGAGTGTGTGAGTTTATATTCAACATGGGCGTGTAAGGTTGAGACCAAACCTAAGCGAAACCCCAAGAGTTGATAAAAACAAAGAACCATAACCAGACATAGAATATTTCAAATACCAGTGTGCCACAAGGGCGGTCCTTTAGTTTTCCAGGATAGAGGACCAGACATAAGCGAATATTAGAACTGCAGACTGGACTTGAGCGCTTTTGATCATGCTGGCAGCCATATAAGTAAATCTACTAATGTTGAAGTCAAAGACACTAATGTAAGAACAATTTGGTTGTCTTGATCAGGTCATTCAATGTGCTTAAGCTATTTAAAGTAGATCTATGCAAATGAATGGATCAATGAGAGTTGTATTCTCCATTCTTAGTAATACCACATCCATTCCCACCTCCATCAACACTCTACACGAAAATCTCAATTATCCGTTAAATTAACACAATATCAGAGGCTTCAAGGAATGGAGTAAGTTGATTGACATCAAAATTCTAACACAATATGAGTTCAACCCATTTGCATCCAACTTGATTCAACTGACCAACCCTATTTGACCGGTACAAAATCAAGAGATTTTACAAATCTTGTTCGGAAACATGGTTTTATGTAAATGTCTTTGGCGCAAAAATATATATAATCATATTTTGATTTGCCAACCAAACATTATTGACATGCCACATCATATTCGTTCAACTTTAATAAACTTGACATAATGTTTACAACAACTATAAATCTAATTGGTGAAACTATCATCTTATAATGTATTAATCAACAAAAGCATAATATAACTAGTACAACATCACAAGATATAGAAGAATCACACAAAAAAGTGTTTGAAATCAATATGTCCAATGATGCAAAAATCCAACCACGAATGAAGACATAGTGATCCTATCTCCAACACAATCCTTCATTCCCGAACAGCCCCTCAACAAAGCCAAACACTTAGACCTTAACCTACTTCGTATGAATTCAGCTACACAACTGGCAAGAAAGATACTACGATCACATAATCATGTCGATACTAGACCTAACAATCAGGTAGATAAAACGGGCGATAAAGTAAACCCTTTAACTAACAATGTTGTAAACAAACAACAAGCATTTAATAAGTAAGCCTACAATGCACAAAGGACGCTTAATTACACCTATTGTGATAACTACATCCCCATTAGCAATATAACACGAGACAATGATATGAGATTGCTCATACACACACACACACACACACAAAAGAAAAAAAAAAAAACCTAAAAAAAAAGGAAGAAGAAGAAGAAGATGATGATGATGATGATGAGAAATAGAATACATTCTGGGAAAATCATATTACAATGTCCAGAACATGTGTTCCTAGCTGAGAATATAAACACTATACTATGTTATACAATGTACAAAAAAATCATATTACAATGTATGACTAGAAAACTATAACATGCAGAAAACTGTTTTGATTGCAGCCCTTTTAAAATACAGGAAGCAACCGAAGGCCTAAAAACAAGCATGATCTACACGTTACATCCCCATTTTGGGGTTTACAGACAAAACATATGCTAAACACTGCATACATTACATCGGTAATTACAACTGAAGAATGGGCTGCATACCCGATACTCGATTCTAAGAAAACATAAACAGATTCTCAATACAACATAACAAATCAGATACTTGATGACAGCACGAGAAATACGACATACATGAAAATAAAAACTTATAATTTTGGTGTGGACCAGCAGTTGCTGCAAAATATAACTTAGCCAATTTCATAGAATCCAAAGAAACCAATGAATCAAGTCTGCTTCATCACTGTTCCTGAATATGATTAATGACAAAACCACCAAACGTTAAAATATTATATATGCTTTTATCCACCATCAACAACCCAAGCCAAACCAATATGATGCTCATAATCACCACATGATTCAATTTAGTTTCTACAGTGCCATAAACTCATTTATCACATTTAGAATCTACAGTTTTATGTCATATACATACCAAGGTATAAAGACTATTTTCTACATCTAAACCTGGCTGTAATCCTGTTTACCTATTAAGCTTACTAACGAATAAGGTATAACTTGGCTATCATAAGAAGAAGAATAATAATAATAAACAGTTTTGAGTTCTCAATTATCTCAAGGTCACATGCCCTAATAAAGGTTGCAGGTGGACTTATTTGTAACCAAAATAAGAAATTCACACACAGAAAAACTACAAATGTAATTATACGGTTTGACCATAATAAATAAACCACTGAAGTCTGTAGGAACTATATTACCATATAATCTACGCCTCACTTCCAAATGTGTAGAACTTACTTTTATAATGCTGAAGCTGATTTCTGCATTTGGTGTAAGATGACGCACATCATCAAGTTGACAGGTCAAGTCAAACAAACTGGTTAATCTGACCTCATGCGCCTGCGTTTCCCATAATCTGCGTCCCTTGACCGGGACCGGTGATGGTGGTGATCATCGTCTTCTACTGGCATGGCTCGTGACCTGCTCCTGGACCGTGTTGAAGACTGACCACCATGGTCCCAGTCCTCGTCGTAACTGCTGGTGCGGTCTTTTTGACGGTGATGGTCCCGGTAACTGTCTTTTTCCTCTTTGTATTTGTAGTCTTTGTCGTAACGGTCACGGTCCGTATGGTCCCGCTCCCGCTCCTCCCGGTGCCTTTTTTCTGAATTTCCAGACCATTCACGCTCTTTTTCACGAGAAACCGCGTTTGATCTGGTGGTGGTTACTTTTTCATGGCTAGCCTCACCGCCTCCATACCCGTATTCTGAGCCACCGTCTTCACCACCATAACTTGACTCTCGAGTTCTTTGACCTTGACCATGTTCTTCTCCACCCCACCCCCCACCCATACTGGTGTCACCCCACATCCCCGCTTGAGGTCCCTCCATCCCACCAGTACCCATCATCCCCATGCCAGCACCACCCATCCCTCGGCCAAAGAAAGCAGGGTTCACATGTGGCGCCACCCCAGCAAGTCCCATAGTATTAACACCTGGAAACTGAGGCATCATGCCGGGAAACCCGGATCCTGGAAAACCACCGTAACCCGCTCCACGGCCCATATACGTGGGATCAAAACCACCACCCATCATACCTTGAGGGGGCATGAACCCACCAGGAGGACCACCGAAAGCAGGGCCTGGATAACCACCGCCACCTGGACCGCTTCCAAATCCAGGTGTGTTCATATTCTTCGGTCCCATACCCCCTCTACCTCTCATATTCCCCCTATTCATACCCCCTGCCCTCCTCGGCCCCAGTTACCCCGCCCATAATTCCGCCCTGCATCTCCACCAGAAAAATTATTCCCACCGCCTCTTCCTGCCATGTCATTCACCGGTCGCCGCCCTGGGAGTTCCGCCTGAGACTGAACAGGTGTACCTTGATTTTTGTTAACATAAGAAGCACCCATTTGTCTTATACTCTGCGGGGAAGCAAATGCCACCACACATGGTCTTCCATTGAAAACATAACCATTCATCCCGTCTTTGCAAGCAGCAGCAGAAACAGAATCATAAAAGTCAACTTGACAGTATCCCTTTGACTTTCCACTAGCCCGTTCATCAAAAAACTTTATTTCTTTAACTCTTCCATATTGAGATAAAACATTTTCCAGCTCTGCATCCGTTGTCCACCAGTGTAGCTCACCAACAAACAGAGTGGTCGCACCGTTTTCTGCTGGTGGTCGAACTTGATTCACACCCATCTGATGACCTGGCATTTGAGGAGCACTGACGCCAGCTGGATCATGACCTGGATTTGAATTCAACATTGGTCCAGGTTCATTTCCAACGGGGCCAGGAACGGGTTCAGGCAGGGAGTTTGGGGGCCCGTGAAAACCAGTATCATTAGTCACTTGAGGAACCGTTCTTTTTTGCAAAAGGTCAACGGTCAACCCTTCTTTGTTAAGGCCAGTACTTGGATGAACAGGTTTAGGTATGTTTGTGTTTAAATCTTGTGGCATGGACCGGGGTGGATTATCAGGTCTGGCTTCCAGAACATTTGGCTTATGATCATGGAATTTTCCGTTTCCAACACTAGCAGATGGTTGGAACTCAGCACGTTGCATTTGGAGGAAATTTTCACCAACATTAACATCGTTGTACAGATCATCATATTCGTCATCTTCACCTACAATTTCATCATCTGCAAGTGCAGGAATTGCTCCATCGCCATGATATTGCATCTTTTGGGACCCGCCTAATTCCTCATCTCCAAAATCTAACTGTTCTTCAGCCATCAAGACAACTCAAGTCAACACCCTGCTTAAAATTGATGGGTTAAACAACAATTTACCTAAACCTGCATGATATAATAGACAAAAAAGAAAATAAAGTTATCCTGGTTGACATAAATCCAATACCAAGATGCTGTTAGCCTAAAGAAGACCTGAATCTCTTATAAACATCAAATCATATAACAATGCATGCCCTATATTCCACCAACAAAATTTAACACTAGTAATACTTATTATAAACCGCAATTTAGATTTTAGCCAGCATAACTAGAAACTTAACATCCACAATATTAAGATTCCCAAACTCAAAACATAGTGCACAGTTACTTTCCAGCAAATTGTCTCTGGAGTTTCACAGTTTTCTACTGGCATATCTCAACAAAGAGATTTATTAAGAACAATGTGTTATCACAATCATATACATTCCTTTTTTTTGGCATATTAAGGTGGGATTTTAGAAACTTAATTGTGCACTTGTTGACTGTTAGAAAACATATAACTGATGTCCACAAAGAAACCTAAACTCACAACCTATGGGTTGTAAAATTCCATAGAGCAAAACAAATGACTTTATTTATTCCAGTTTGTTGTCTAATTAAGCTCTCTCAAGTTTGACTCTTTTTATTGTTAGAGTTAATCAGAAAATGTTGATATTGCTGCGAGTATACTATTATGTGTTGAGCAAATTCACATTTAAAGAACAATCAACGTTTAAGATTCATCCTCGATTCCGCCTTAGATTTTCTGCAACAAAGTAATGATATTTAACTAAACAATATTCCATGGATTTCAAAAGTCAAAACCTAACAAAATTCCATCGTATACAAATAGATCCAAGGCCGATAAACACCAAAACCTATCTTCCTGATCACGATTTCCATAGCTCCATCTAACCTAGTTAGAAACAAAACCAAATATAAAATCCCTTAAATAAGCACAATTATGATAAAACTAACCTAATCTCCTTAGTTTTACAGGTAAAATCAGCTACGTATCATATAAACACCTAACGATCAGGAAGAAAAGAGTAAAAAACAAAACAACAATCAGATCGAAGCTCGATCGACGAGAAATGTAAAAATTGAAGAATAAAAATGGCGATAAAAAGGATGAAAAGATGCTAACCCGTATTAGAAGATCGGAGTTGAGAGAAAATGGTTCCGATCAACAAATGAAAAGGAGCATCTGCATCTGCATCCACATCTGTGTGTTTGTGTTTGTGTGTGTAATTGTGTTTGTGTTTGTGTTTGTATCTACAGTGGGTGTTCTTCAAAGCAAATTAGTCACCACGATCTTATCTTTCTTTCTACAGCTTTGATAATTGTAATAATAAAAACGGAAAACCTCTATACCTAATTTCTTATTTTCTTTCTCCCTTTTTCTTTTGTTTGCTACCCAATCAATACCTTATACCTTTGTTTATAGAAAAGATAATAATAATAATAATAATTTTGCATACTTATTGTATAATATATAAACTATTTTTTTTTAAGACGATGGCTTACGTGTCGTGATAAATTATAAATTATAATCGAACTGACTTGTTTCCGAATTATTACGTGTAAATGTAAAGTAATTCGAATTTATAACGTCGAATGAAAATGTATTATTTTGACACAATTCCAAACAAAATTTATGTTGTAACCTAGACCAACTCAAAAAATACAAAAAATAAGCAAGTATGGCGGGCTACCGTATTTAGCATGATAAAATATAGATTACAATCACTCCGACTCATTTCAAACTAAATTTATGTCAACACATAGAGTAACTCAATTTATACCGTCGAATGAAAATATATTATATTTGATCGGACTCGTTTCCAAACATAATTTACGTCTAAACATAGACCAACTCAACATTTATGTTTGATCGACTCATAGACATACTCGAATTCATACTGACGCATATATAAATCAAGAACGTAATAAATTAGTTTTTTAAGTAAAGTTATATAGGGGGTAAACCCGAAACTTTTAAAACGTGAAAATAATATTTTATAAATGTAAGGGTTAGAAATGTAAAATTCAAAACCTGAAGGATGAGATTTGGCCGGTGACAAAAATCACATACTTCCCTTATAAGGTAATAGTAACGTTTCACATGTTAAATTATGTTTTGAATTTAAATAGATTGTGAATTAATTAATTTTTTAAATTGCAAACTACACTACTTTTAAAATTACACCAAACTAAACTAAATCATATTTTGGTTAGTATCCAAGACCTCTAAATTAATTAATTAACCGTGTCTTAAAAGTTAGAAAGAAAAAAACATAGCAACATTAAAAAACATGATTGTAAAGGCTCAAACCACATACCACTCACATTAAGGCCTTTGCACGTACCAAGTGTACTAGTTCAATTATTGTTACTCATAACAAAACAGAATGTATATATTTTAAAACCAAAGTTGGGTGGCACAATCACCGACTTTGGTTTTTGAGGTATAGGAATAATTGTATGTTACTAATTATATATATATATTACATGTTTTACTAAACTTTTAAATATAGCTCATGTTCTAGTGGGATTAAAGTGTGTATAACGTGTTCTAGTTGGATTTAAGTGTGTATAAACTTTGAATGGTGTGTTTACATGATTTATAAAAATAGAATTAGCAGACAATACGTGTTATAGTATTTTATGGAAAGATTATTAAAGATTGAATGTTAAAAATATGTTTGAAAAAAGTAAGTGTTGTTAGTTCTTTTGTGTATTATGATTAGAAAGTTTAATTTATTAAAATGATAATGATTTTAAAATATTAAGTGCATCTTTTAAGTTATATTTCTCAACCTTTCAACTTATATCTATCTATAGATTGTAATGAGTGAAGTATACTAGTTATGTTTGTTTGTATTTGACTAGTCCGTTTAAAGTTAGTGAACTACATATGGTCTTGAGCTTTAACTAATCGGATAACCTTTTGTTATATTCGAAACCGGATCAATACTTTATCTCGTGTGTTATTGCTTTATTACCATTGTTTCATAATTATATCAATATAAGCTTATCCCCTCATTGACATTTGTTATCTCAACTACTATATAATACAAAACTTATGGGTAATATGATAATTTCCTCCCCATTTTAAGACGTCATATGAAAGGAAATCGTGTATTCATGCTTCCCACTTCAAATTTCTTCCATGTATGCCCCTCCTTTGCATAAAACCCTCATTCCGATGATCCGACATTCAATCGACATTCATGGCAACAACTGAAATGGCTTTCATTTTCGGATTCCCGCTCCCCCCACACCATTACTTATAGTTGGGATGTAAGCTAGGTCTACCACCATGCTCGTCAGTATCAATAACCTCATGTACGTATTCAAATTTTGCTCTTCTTCACTTTTAGACCTCCCTGCCAATTGGGTGTAAGCGTTCCCACCTATGTCATTCTGAATTAGGTGTGCACACTTCATAAATATTCATTTATAATGTTTGATTGATTTCATACACCGGCGACCTCAATTAGGGCAGCAATAGCAACTAGGATTCTTCTGTCAAAGGTGCTAATGTTGTGCTTACTTCTCTCTCATGTCTTTAAGTACGCTTTACTATTTTGATGCAAATAATCAGAGTTCATATAGAAATTAGAGTTCATATGCATTCTGGTTGTTTTTTTGTTTGGCATAGCATTTTGGTAATGACTATCTGATAGTTTTTTAAGGTTATTAAGAGTTTGAATATCATGGTTTTATGTGTATGTGACTTTTCTTAAAGCATTTAATTATTTCACTATCATGGTCTATGTATTTCGATTATGTTATTTTTGTTGATTGTTTTCACAAATCTAATTTTGATGTTTGTTGTTTGTGTAGAGAGTTGCCCAAATGAAAGAATAAACGAAGGATCTCGTGGAAAGAAGTTGTTAAAATCGCCAAACATGTTGCAGAACATGGCGTTTTTATCACAAAGGTACATGTATATTGTTGTTAAATGGTTGCTTGAATTTCATGATTATTTATTCAATATCTAGCGTGTGTTGCCTACATTAGTTACTATAAATGATAAAGAATATCGTGTTATTACTGATAACTATGCAAGCTCGCTACTAAGAATTGAAAAATAGGAATTACATTACTTTAATTTGCCACAAAACTATACCAATATTTGCATTTTAAGTCATGGATGATTAACATCAAAAATTAAAAGCTAACTATTTCTTAGTGTTTTTGTATTATCATAGTGGAATGTATGTGGGTATAATTAACATTATATGTTTCCTTCTTTGTGGCTTGTAGGTCACTCATTTTATGGGTGTCATTGCAATTGGGGGTTTTTATTTTAGCAAGTATTATAATGTGTTATTGATTAGCATTCTGTAATTTTTATTAAATTGTATGTTAAATTAATCGGTTTAGTTTAGGGCCATAAAATATCTGATATGTCTTTGTATGTCCCACATGCCATTGCACTCCGACCTCATAAACTCACGTAAATCTTTAATTCTGTTGCCTTTGGTTTGATTAATTTAGTTTTTTGTTGGTTGATTTAGCATATTCTTATGTATATATGTGTGTGTGTGTGTTTATATATATATATATATATATATATATATATATTGTGTGTGTGTGTCTTTTTTTATATCTATTCCATTATTGTGAATCAGTGAACCGCACACTTCTTTCAATCATTTGGCTTGTGGTCTCTGCGTTCTAAGGTATGAATTATACAAATTACTTTCCTTTGGCTTTTATTAAATGCTTGCTGCTTAGGTTTGTTTGTTGCTTCTTGGTGTTAGTGACCTTGTTGGCTTCAAATAACCCATCTTGAGAAATTTATGAGCATATTACTTTACAATTTGTGCGTTTTTACCAACATATATTAGTAGCCTAAACCAAATGCTTGAAACTTACAACTTACAGGCTTATACACATGATTCTTATGTTGTTACAACATTATGACCACTTTTTTAAACTCTTCTCTATAGTACTAATTAACCACAATGACCCATTTGAATAACAATCAAAGTTCTACCCACTCCCAAATTATATTAACAAATGTCAAACTTCCCACTTGTAATATGATCTGAGTATGATTTCATATGTGTCTGATAATTGAGAGGAGAAAAGATAGCAATGTTAATACAAAAATGACATGAAGCTAAGACTTAAGAGTTAAAAGACTGCATGTTGGGGGGGGGGGGGGGGGGATTGCGGGCGCTATCCATGTGTTTGCCACCCTGGGCGCGGGTGAAGTGAACGTTGGAAATTCTTGGTTTTAAAAAACGAGCCATTATAGGCTCATTAAAATAAAATAAAAAATATTTTATTTTTTTACCTATTTATACTCATCATCAATTTTTATACATACCATCCATTTCACTCTCTTTCTTCTAACATTTTATTAAGAAAATACTTTGTCTCAACCATTGCATGGAGTTTCTTCTCATCCGATTCTTCTGAAGAAGATGAACTCATTTTTTAAACGGGAAAAAAGGTGGTCGAGTATTTGATCGAGCAGTCTCAACGTCAACGGTCACTAACGAGATCTTCAACTCTAAATCATGACTAAATGGGTGTTAATAACACTTTGTAAGAAACCCTTTTTCCCACGATTGCATTTATGATAAGGAGAGTTTTAGAACACGTCTTCGTTTGGGTAAACGAATATATTTGTGCATATAAAATGATTTCTTGAAGCAATATTTGTTTTTTCAACAAATAGAAGACGCTAGAGGTATAGCTGGATTCACCACTTTCAAAAAGTTACGGCTGCTATGCGACAACTAGCGTACGGTGTTGCTTCAAATGCGTTAGATGAGTATTTACAAATGTCCGATAAAATTGCCTGGGATTCACTTAAATTTTTTGTCAATGTATAAAAATACCTTAGTTTTTATAGTATTTTAAAGTGTGTGTGTGTGTATATATATATCTTTATTTAAAATATTCATTCGTAGGAATCGTGTCGACTTACTCTCGAAGAGATTCGCGTAGACCCACTATATATGATATTCAACACATATACGAGGTGCATGGTGAAAGACAAGGTATACAAGACAAGGTATACCTGGAATGCTCGGTAGCTTTGATTATGCGCATGTTGGGTGGACTATATGTCCTACTGCTTGGAGTTTAGTTTCACCATGGTGATCACCTTGGCCCTACTATCATACTTGAGGCGATGGCCTCGTATGATTTTTGGTACTGGCATGCGCTTTTTGTTGTTGATGGATCAAATAACGACCTTAATATTATCGATCAATCTCTTTTATTCGACAATCTTGTCGACAACATCGAACCCCATTAATCTTTTTAATGCAAATAGAGGACGTTTCAAATATGGGTACAATCTCGATGATAGAATTTACAACGAATGGGCAACACTAGTTCAAGTTTTCACGTGTCCGCTTGAAGACAGACGAAAGTACTTCACAAAGAAGCAAGAATCGGTAAGAAAATGCATTGAAAAAGCGTTAAGTTCTAAAGAAACGTTTTTATTCGATAGCAAACCCGATACGGTTTTGGATAAGAGAGAATATAATGAGCATACATGATCTATACTTGTCTTATTATACATAATATAATTTTAAGAACCAAAGGTAAGCCTATTTGTCAAAACTTCCAAGGAGACGTTTTCCCACTACAATCGACAATCACTGATTAACAAAAACTCGAAAACATAGCATTAATCAAGAATCGTCAAATACATGGAAACCTTCGTCATGAATTGGTCAAGCATTTGTGGACTAGACGACCTGACGATCTTGTATCAGACTAGTATTTGTATTGTTTTTAAAATATTATGTAATGTTTTCTATTTATATTTCAATGTATAGTTTTGTTTTTAATATTCATGTATTAGATGGTTTTTAAAATAATTTAATTATAATTTAGAGAATTTGTTAGAGTGCTGATAACTTAAACTACAACAGAGTCAGATTACTTAATCATGAGCTCTATTTGATGCATGTCCGATCAATGTCACATGAAACAATATTAAAAGATAACCTCAGCCTAAGCTCTATCCCATAACACATAACGTAAGAGGTTACAAAGACAAATGTTTTTTGTTTTTGTGAATTTATTAGTATCACTTACCAAATAAAAATAAACTAGTAAGAAGCCCCCGCGCGATACGGCGGGTTTTCTTGCGTTATCAAAAACCTCATCCTGCGGGACTTGCTTTCAACCTCATACGACACAAAATAATATGTGAAACACAACTCTTAACATCATAAAATTTTTTACAATGCATTACGTCATTGATTTGGTTACAAAAGATTTTAACATCATATATATTTTGAGGTCAAATGTGTTAATTATTGAAATTTTATCGGAATCTGTTTCTTCTGAACCTTGAAGAAAATCTTCATGGTTTATTTAAATTGTTTACATACATGATTTAGGCATCACTAAACCTATGTTATAGCTTAATCCTTCACTTAAAAGGGTGCCTTGCAGATTCCTCTATAGCGAGTTTTGAGCAAAAGTCCAGGTCATCATTTATGCCTTGCAGCTTCGAGAAGTCTAACTTTACCTGCAATGAACATGTTTCAAAGTCAAACATCTAGACGGTTAAAATTCAGAACTAAAAATTTTCTCATAAATTTAACATACCATCAAAAAGAGTGATCCTTGAGGTTTTTGTAGGCATGTAAAACATGGTATCTCCTTCAATCGTTCATAGCACATATCAGCATCTTTTTGCAGTATGTTGATAGTCTTCACAAAGAAATCATCTGTTGCTTTCTCAAGAATTTGAGCAAGGGCTGCCTGATTAGATTAACAACAGGGTTATATTAACAAAAGACTATATGTCAATATCATATATATACTACAATCCACTGAATGATAGTATTAGTTCTAGATCATGGTGACAGAGAATTGTTCATGCATAGATATCAACCTCAACGAAACAAAAAGAAAAACACGTGGCACATATTTTATACTCACAGGCTCATAGCATGAACATCATTACATCACCAAGAACATAACGGACATGTAATGAAAATTATACTTTTTTAGTTACATACCTGTATGAATGTTGCAGCTTCCGTATTGGTAATAAGCGACCTCTTGATGCATTCAACAATCTGAAGGAAGAGTACACATTTCAGTTCTGACCTAAAATTTAAGTTGAAGTTGTGTGGCCATCAGTCTACTCGAAAATTGAAATTAAACTTCGGGTCATTGACTTTAAAATCAAAGACATAAAAATACTCCTTACCCTAATGAAAAGTAGTTTGTGCTAAATAATTAACATGCAAGAGTTCCACTAACATCAATACAACAACGTTGATATCAAAGACATAAAAATCAACCTGGATACCTAGATTAAATCACCAAATTGGCAGCACACATGAAGAATTTGTATAGAATTCGAAGAAGACAAAGTCAACCTAAACAACAAAGGGAAAATCGATACAGTCAGATGCAGCAAAGCACTCACCTAGTATCACATTGAAGAAGACATCTCAAGGAAGAAAGAACACAAAGACTTAAGGATTTGTTGACTGTATATTGCCTTTACAATAGTTGTATGTCTTCATTATCATTTGTTTTCATTATGTGATAAAAGCTAAGAGATATTGCTGATGTTAACCCACACCCAATTGGGGGCCATTTCCATAATTTAGGGTATTATGCAACCTCTTGTCCAATTCACATGCAACTCAAGAAATTTGACTTTAGCAACAGCAAACCACCATCATTACCAAAAAAACAGATCAAAAGTTGAAACTACAATCCGAGTTCAAATCAAACCAGAACCAATACCTGAATCGTATCCGTTTTAGATCATTCCCTCCTTGAGGCAACGAATGAAACGTGATGAGAACCCCTGGTTCAACCTGAGCAACCCACTCTTTAACCTCATCTTCCTCAATAAACCTGACCGATTCAATTCGGTCACTATACGATGCTGGAGTGCTCCCACCACTCGAAAGCCCCTTCTCAAGTACTTATTAGAAACGACTTATTTCATCCTAAATTTGGTAACTTTTCTTTTCTAAACACTCATAACACATTGTAATCACTTTTACCCAAACAAACTTGACATCAAATTGCAATAAATAGTTTAATCGCGCTTCCAAACACTTCCTAAATCAGTAAATTATATGGCCAGATGGCGCGATTAGCATAAAACCAATCAACTAACAACATCCAAACAAACAAATATATAAAACTTGAGTGAAAAGTATAATCAAGAATCTTACATGTTTATCCGTTGCCAATGGATCAAATCTGCAAGAATTTGTAGTGTCATGAGATGCATGATGCTCACTTTTCAAGCTCCTTCGTGAAATCCTCTGATTATTGCGATCTAGACAAACATATGTTCATCAAATACATGATTTATTAAAAAATTCCAAACCAAAAAGCTCAAATTCAAACACAAACCTGCAGATTTCGAATGATCAGATGAAGATTTAGATGGTTTGCTCCTGTTGTTTCTTATGAAAGTAAAAAGCATCCCACCAAGTGAAAAAGCTAAAGCAATCCCAATTTTCAAAATCACTGGGTTCATGTCTCTATTCTCCCTCCCCATTTTCAAATTCAAATTCAAATCAAAATCGTTTGAAGAAAAAACAGAGTAGAATCATCCGATCAACCCCTTAATTGATCGTCTTCTTCCGCACCTACTCCGACCCCTGGATCATAATTCTAAGAACGACCTATTTGAGAATACTAATAATTGTCTGTAAATTCGGGTCGAAGAAGCAATGTCACTCGATCCTTGAATGCATCTTATCTTTTAATAATTTAAATTTAACTCTTGATATTAAAGTTTTCATGACTTTATTGCTATTAAATCCTCCCAAAAAGCATAGGCAAATAATTAGTCAATGTCCCCATGACGATCACTCCCATTTGAAGATGATAATAATACCTGTGATAAAGACAAAAATTAAATAATCAGTATCAAAGTAATTAAATCCATAGAAAAATAAAAACCTTATCACGATAATGGCGTGACGTATAATGTCGTGAACACCCCAGCAGAAACGAACACACACATCAACGGAAAGCAAACGCCCTTAACAGACACCATTAAACCTCAATTCAACCGAGTTATGACTCATCACACGGAAATGCTATTAGCAAATGTACGTGGAAGGCCAGCATTTAGTCCTGCTTATCTGGATGAGTTCCCTTACAATCTTGAAGACCATACATCCTGGTTATATTCACTTTTTACTCAACTTATATGTGTTTGTATGTGTGTCATATTATTATTATATTATACAGAAGTACCTGCAGGTTTGCTGCTGTTTCGTTGGCTGCAAACTTTATCTCTTCAGTGAATGCAGGTTTGTTGTTTGATTTTCTTGATTCTCACCACACGCCACCAGTGACAGTGGTTGAAGGGTTGAATTCTGCTGCAATGTAGTGGTGTCCTTTGTAGAGGTTCTTGATGCTTTTGGTAACTGTGGGTGTTGGTAGCTTTGACGATATTGAGGACCATCTGATCATATTCGATTAGACCGCCTGCTGGTCTTTTTCTTTTCTGTGAGCGATTTATCTTTGAAAATGTTTTCTGTAGTTGTATCAAGATGTTAAACATAAGCCTAAGTCAGTGTTTTTGAGCATCTTTTTCATCTCATAAAAGAGAGACTAATATCATGTAAATGTAACAATTCATCAAATAAAGAAAAAATATTACCTCTCTTGGCTGTTGGGTCATGTACATGCCCCAAAAGTGCAGTTGCAGCAGTGTCCAAAGAGAGACCCAATCTCTACAGCCTCCACTTCCATACTCTGCATTGGCCAAAAGAATTGTATCCTGACCACCCACCCAAAAAACACTATCCACTGTCCACCCAAAACACTTTTCCAGATCTCCACCATGTATCTTCTTGAATGCATTGCAGTGGGTCGGACAGATTGGGTCTCTTCAGTTTTTGCCTATGTATCTTGAATGCCTATGTATGTGTATGTATATGTGTATGTGTATGCAACGCAGTGGTTAATCTGTCCACCTTTAAAGAAAACTGAATGTATGTGTATGCAACGCAGTAGTTAATCTGTCCCAGGTTCCAGGTTCCGCTGCGTTGCATACACATATACAACACTGTCCACCTTTAAAGGGTTGGAGCTTTTTTTTTTCAGGACCAATAAATAACCTTTGGAGAATATATGCGAAGGCTGCCTAAAGTTGGCCGAATTTTTAATCACATAAACCGAACTATCGATAGAAACAGGAAAGAAATAATCTTTGAAATTGAAGTTGGCGATTGATCAAATTAAGTATAAATTTCAAAAAGTTCAAGTAATCTGATTGTCAACAAACTCTATGAACAAAAATATATGGTATGCAAGAAACCATTAGGTAAAGAAGATTCAAGATTATGCTTCACTTGGGTCATTGATTCATATTCATTGATCTTGATATTGATTTTATAAATTTTAAAGATGTAAGAAACCAAAAGCTCAATAAATTCAAGAAGAAAGCTGAATTGGATGAGTGGGTAAAATAACCAAATTTTTAAAGAATCTCAATACCCAATTTAAAGATTTTGTCATCAAAAAGCTAGTAAGCAAAACGTTTATAACCTAAAAAAAGTTGCGTAATCGATATTAAAACATGCATATCAAGAACAAACCTGAATTGGACTATCAGGCAGACAACTTAACCCAAAATTTCCAGCATCTAGAATTCAGAAAAGTGATTTTTCAATAACCAAGGGGTATATTACGTGCACAAAAGTTGCAAGCTGCCTATTTTTTACTATACAAAGGTTGTACATGCCGGTTGTTTGTGTTCAAAAGAGCAGTTTATGTTTAGATTACATAAGAGCTGGCCTATGTTGGTGTTCGTATTGCAAAAAAGGCTTCTCTGATGTTATTTCTCACCAGCATTTCATGCTTCCTTCTCTGTAAATGAAAGTGAAAATATAGTATAAGAGTGATAAAAAATGACATTAACTTAAGTTTAGATGTCTACCTTTGCGCTTTGTCATGGACGTTTTTGTTGAAGGCTTTGATGGTGTCATTGGCGGTAACGTCAGCGCTTTGGTAATTGTTGATTGTTCTTGTACCTCTGCTGGTGGGTTTGTGATGCTGTTGATAGTGAATGTGAGGTTGGGGTTGATAGTTACTGTCATGATCTTTGGCGAGCCAATAATCGAGTACATCATTTCTGGTATTTGGTTTTCTTCAAAGTAGCCATGCTTGATCACCATCTCTTCACATGTGATGTTCAATAACTCTGTCATAGCCTCGTCAAAGAAGACTGCGTTTGCTGTTGAGGTGTCGTCTATGATGATTGCATTAACACAATACCTATTTTTGGCAGATGTAATTGGTAAATAACAGACTATTATAAGAAGGCAGGTGTAGTTTAGTTTTTTCTTACATGAATTTAGGATGTTCTATATTTTCATCATTTTCGCATTCGAATTTCACGCACGGAACTCTTTGCAGGTGCATCTTCTTGCTGCACTTTGGACAAACAACATAATACCAACGGCGGTTGTTGTGCAGTTCTTTTATCATAGCCAGGCAGTTGTATCGGTTTTGCTGTGTGTTTGATGTAATACTTTTATTCAGCAAATCAGCTATGGTCATCACGCTGTTTTTTGCCTGCGCAAGCCTTTTAAGCCTGAAATGTTATTACGCAGCATAGGTAAATTCGCATTTTATTGCTGTAAAAACTAATTATTTTATTTTACCTGGATGTGTATATGAGAGTGTCTGGTGTAGTTGGATTCACAATCGCTGTTGTTGCAGAGGTCGTTTCTAGTTGAAGTGCCTCTGTTATTGCAAAGAATGCGTTTAGAATATGTTAGTAAATTGGCGTATAAATGTCAAAGATGTAAGATGGTTTATAGATGGATGTTACCTTTGTACATTGTTACTGCGGTTGATGTTATTGCCAGAATGTCTCCCTCTTTGACATCATGTGGAAGTATTGATGATGATCGGGCCAAAAAGTTATTTCCAAAAGGTTTTCTCTACATATAAGTGTTCATGAAATTAGAAGGTTGGTTCAGGAAAGAACCTAAAAAAAAGCACGTGGGCAGGTCAAATTGCTATGTTTAAAATGTCAAAGCGAATGCTATAGGCAACTATTTTGATAATACATTTTTAGTTTGCTTTTTCCGGTAGCACAAATTGCTATAGGCAACTACTTTGATAACACAAATTGCTATGTTTAAAATGTCAAAGCAATTGCTATAGACCAACTCCAATAATGTATTTGACAAATGTGGTGAATATAAAGTAAAGATTACCGAATGTCTTGAATTGTCACTTTTTTAAGTCTTTTGCCTGTTCCTGTAATGGTTTGCTTGATGTTTTCAATTCGACCAATGTAATCTATCATAGTAAAATGTATAGAATGTCAGCAAGAATCATAGTAAATATATGTTTAATCATGTACCTGTAAGCATTCTTGGTGGCTTTGTCCTCGATTCCAAATCAGTGTAGCTCGCGAAGTTGTAGTAATGATCTGGAATGTTATCATTGGTAGTTGGCATGAATTTTGCCCTTCTGCCAATTCTTAGGCAAGCTCTATGTGGAACAGCTGGGTTATGGGTTTTTTGAGGTAGTGCGATGTACCTGTCCACTATATAACATGAGTTGATAACGATTATACTGTCAAAGCGAGATTCTTCACTCATGTCTGCTGTAACCTGTATTGCATCTCCCTATAGGGAAAAAAGAATGTTATTTTTTTGTGAACAGGCATGTAATATATGTAGTGGATTAGAAAACTTCCTACATGTACGTCTACAAAAAGGTAGCAAAAGTCTGTCTTTTGTTGATACGGTTTCCACTTTCTAATTACCCTTATTTCGATAGGCTTTGCCTCCTCTCCATCAATGATGTCAGAAATGCGTGCCATACTCATTTATGTTGATTTTGGTACCTGTAACCTCCGTTAATAACAATTGTTAGTAACATGTTTATGGCATATGTTGATGATATTAAAATTTTTATGTGAAATTTGGCCACCCCCTTTTTTACCTTTCAATAGAACAATTTTGTAGATTATACGTTCACAATCGAGGTTAGGAAATCTGAGTATACAATGTTTTTTGTTTGAAAGTAATTGTTTTCGTCAGATGGGACTACTAATACTTTAAGCGCATTAGATGCAGTTGCTCTTGACATGGCTACGTATAGTTGTCCATGACCAAATACTGGTTGTGGAAGATATACTCCAATTTTATCTAAGGATTGTCCTTGGCTTTTGTTTATAGTCATAGCATAATATAGTTTAACTGGGAATTGTTTTCTTTTGAATGCAAAAGGTAATTCTTTGTTCGTGTATATCAAATTTATACGCGGTATGTACACGCGATTCCCTATCATAGTGCCCGTTATGATCTCTGCCTCTATGATTCTCGGTAATAGTTGTGTGACAATTAGTCTTGTGCCATTGCAGAGACCTATTGTTGGATTCAAGTTTCGTAGCAATATTATAGGTGCATTACATTTTAGTTCAAGACAATGAGGCGGTAAACCAGGAAAGTGTAATAGGTTTAAGTATTCAGTTGGGTATAGTATCTCAGTGTCTCCGCGATCTGATGCGTGCGGGATAATAGTGTCTATGCTAGTGTACAACTTTGTTGTTCCTGCACACATGTTAAGTATCATGAGGTTAATCTCTTCGGCTGTTTCATTTTTTGGACAAACTATTGCTCTTTTAGAAAATGCAATTGCAGATGGGCATTGCAGGGTGTGTGCATCATAGATAAAATCTATTAGTTCATTTAGGGCATTCGTTGAAAATGGAATTACATATTCTCTTGGTATTTCTATAATTTTTGTATTTTGAGGATCTTCTGTATCTGGTGTTCCTACTTTACCGTCACCCAAATCAAGTAGCCATGAAGAAAAGTTTGTAATAGACAGTCTTTCATTGAAGGTAAGATTTGGTCTTTCTAAGCGCATGTTTTGTGAAAGTTGATAAAGCTTGAAGTGTTTCCATAATGGTGATTGCGGCAGCGCAGAGGCTAATATTGTGGACTTTGAAGCCTTCGGAATCACAGGTAATGTTTGGCGAAAATCACCACCTAGTAGTATAGATTTGCCGCCGAAGGGGATGCTAACATTATTGAGAAGATCCTGCAAAGTTCTATCTAATGATTCAAAACATTTACGGTCATTCATCGGGGCCTCATCCCAAATGATTAAAGACGTTTCTATAAGTAATTGTGCCAAATGTGTTTTCTTTTTGATATGGCACAGTGATTCAGTTGTTAGGTAAATTGGAATTTTGAAGCGCGAGTGAGCTGTCCTACCAGACGGTAACAATAAGGTTGCGATACCTGATGAGGCAACCGCAAGAACAATGTTTCCTTTTGAGCGTAGTGCTGAGATAATCGTTTTCCATAGGAAAGTTTTCCCAGTACCACCATGCCCATATACAAATCCTAATATTTGTTTATCATTTTGTATTGACGTTAAAACGTCCTCATATATAAGTAATTGTTGCTGATTTAGTTTTTTCTTAGAAGAGTCATGCTCTTGTGCCAGTAGTTCTTTGTTGTAGTTTTTCTCTTCCATTAGAAGTCTGTTTCTAAGACGCTCTATGATATCAGGTGCAGGGCTTGGAAGGCCAAAATCTGTTATAGACCTATCTGTTGTATTAGCACATAATAACATTTCAAGTTCGTATAAAACAGATTGCATTTGGTATTCATGATCGGTGATGTTATAGGTTAAAGTGGTGTCGTCAGCCATTTTGCGCCAATGTTCAGTCCATAAGTTGGATGGATTTGAAATGTCACAGTATAAAAGCATGTGAATGAACAATGATCTTAGTTGTGAGGCAGTTGCCCATTCTGCTATGTCATTCAATGTGGCAGACCATTCTTCATCGTTTTCTAAAAGTCCCATCTTTTCACATGCAGCACGATAAGTTAGGCAAATTTCTCCGTTGACAGTTCGTATGGACTGAAATGAGTCACAACCTTTTTGATGGGTTAACAACATGCGTAGATAAAAAGTTTCACCACAGTTTGGGTGCACATATACTAACCTTCCAATTGCTGGAGTTCTATTTGATGATCTACGAATCCATGTCTTGCTAGAGGCGTCCCATCTATACTCAATAAGATAATCTACATATCTTAAGTGGCGACCAGATGCATCAAACATGTTGTTACGCAACCATTCAGTAAGAGTTGTTCGTTTACTATTCGGGTTATCTAGGACGTTATGTAGTTGATCAGTGTCTTTAAAAGTGAGATTTTGCATGTCTTTCAAATGAACAGCTAATACCTGTACAGGTGGATTTCTGTTGTGTATTAAGAAGTTAAAAATTCTCCAACAGGCCTCATGAGGACATATATATCTAGCATCTATATAATCCTGAATTTCATCTACATTTCGCTGATTAGTTGCCAATGTGTCATGGGTATCAGAAGTTTTTTTAACAGCATATCGAATCCGATCAGCGCCCTTTGAAATATATTTAAATAAGTATTTGATAAGCATGCTCCAGCCACAATATTCAACATTTATATGCGCCATGAAATGTAGAGATAAAGTTTTATTATACGGAACTACATATCTGTTGTCTACGATTACTCCGTTTTTGTTTGCAGTAAAGCCATTACTGGCTCTTTTATAGTGTGCATAACCATTTGCGTCAAAAATAGTTCTCTGCTGATAGGTCTTTGGATAGTCTTTACTGCAACATCCCTTTGACATGCAGGGCGAATTCGGCCTGAGCAATCCGCAGGGGCCATGAATCATAAGATCAGCAACAATTCTATAGAGATCTGGTTCTATAGACGGGTCCGGTATCTCTGCAGATATGTAATTGTCAACGTCTTCGGCATTCTTTATTTTGCATGCCTGTGTAACCCACAATAATAAATGGCAGTGCGGCAATCCTCTTTTCTGGAATTCTATTGTGTATAGGTCTACATAAAGCAGGCATAACGAAGAATTTTGCGTTCAGAAAATATATGTATAATGTATTAGGAGGAAAATAAAGGAAAAAAAGAACCTGCAACGACCTCTCCAAACGGTTTGTGTATTCTCAGGAATTGTATAAAGGAATTGAGTTTAATCTGGAACACTCTTGCTATTATGTCAGGACGATCCTCTGGTTTAAGAGATGGATATTGAGAGATATATCGTTGTATTTCGGGCTATTTTACATTACATGTAAAAGTAATAAAATATTGAGGATTGCCATGAACTCTACATATAGCAAGTGCATCTAGATAGTGCCTGTACATGTAACGCGGTCCACCGGTAAATGACGCAGGTAAAATCATTCTTTTTCCTACAGCGTGTCCTTCATTATCACCTCGCTGCACTGCATCATGTATCCCCTGAAGATATTCTGAACGAAACATGTTTTGATTAAGTCTAATGTAATCTAAACGACTTTGTTCTATGCAAACATATGCGTCCACAATAAATTGTTGTAAAAGTCGCCCTCCATGTAAAAGATGAGTGTATATGCTGAAACGGTCATGTAAAAGGTAACTATAATACATGTTCATGCTAAGTTTTCCTTTCTTTGTCGAATGCCCGGCACGCAAATGCATATCTGGAGACCATCCACTCTCACCATAAGGGAACAAAAGCGGATATTGTAATGCCATGTATAGGGGGTGTAATTTACTAATTCGTTGTGGTTGGCCCTTTTTGTTATGAATGATGATATCAAAGCCCGTACATGAGTAGTCCATGTCAGGTAAAATAGCACCAATAGATCCGGGATTAGGCCTATCATATGAGTGTGCATTGTATGAACTATAAAGGCGAATGGAAAAATCTGGAACATTTGATAAAGAGCAGATTTCTCTAGCAGATCTAAATAGTTTAACCAATTCATTTGAGGCATCAAAAACATTCATAAGAAGCTGAACCATTTCTTGTCTAAGAGATGGTTCAAAATCAGAAGTGAAGATACGCATCCGATTCAACAGTTTGTTTTCTGTGTCATATATGTACATTTGTAAAAAGCGAGGCTTTTCATTACTCGGAGGACATAGACTACCTAAGTAGTGGTGTATTTGCCCCTCAATCTTAAACACGTAGGGAGCAGTTCCGCTGTTGATAGTATCGTCGATTTTAGCACCGAAAGATGTCATAGAGAATATTGAGTTGTATAGTCTTATATTGGTGAAAAAGTGATCGTTTGTAAAAAGTTCTACAATCTGACCATTAGGTTGTTTTGGGTATGGTAAAACAACCTGACCACCCCTACAACATTGTGTGTATTTTGGAGAATGATTTGCAGACGATGTGACTAAGCGCTCATCAAACCAAAATAGAGCATTACAAAACTCACAGATTCTATCACAATCGCCATTGTCTATGTAAAGATATGTTGGTTGTTGTAATTTATCACAAGAAGAAGAGCGTTGGCGCACACGTCGAGATGATCCAACTGGCACAGGTAGACCATAAGAGCTAGAAGACGTAGATCTATCAAGGTGTGCACGTTGTGATACTGACGATTCATGTTTTCCATAGTCCTGCATGGCTAATCGAGAACGTTTTTTACGTCCTGACATGACTGAAGTTAGGTGTACGGTACTTAGTATAAGTACGTATGACGAAATGATAACTCCAAAAACCTAAAAAGTAAGGCAAACTTTTATGAAAACCATTGCGATGGTGCAGAGGTTAGTAATAATTGTTACTTTATAAAGCATTCAATTGGCAATTATTAAAACATATGCTATGAAATAGACAAAAATGAGAAAACATACAAAGAAAGTTGGAGATAACCTTTAATAAACAAATGCCTTTGCAGCAGCAAGAACACAGACGAAAGGAACCTAGATAATGAACAAACAATCAGCATTCAAGTAAAGAAAATAATATTTGCAATAACAAAAAAAGGCTATTATATAGAGCATGATAACCTTTAATAGGCAAATGTCAGCGCAAAGGACCTCTCTGCTAATAAATAACCATTAATGAATTATTATGAAGATATAAAAAATAAAACATTCTAATATCTAATTACACAATAAAAATAAGAAAAATATAAGGAAGAAAAATAAGAAAAGGAGAGTTAATTCAGGGCCTGTTATCACAAATATTAACAGGTGTTCCATATATTTAGCATTATCCAGGCAAGTATCCTTGCCTGCAAAACTAACATAATACTCTCAACTTTATAAACTTTTCTTTACATGTTCGATTAATTTGTTTATGTTTACGGTTGGTTCTTTTTTTTCATGTACTTTAACTTTTGAATCATTTTATTTTTCACAAATTATTATATGGTATAAAGGAAGTGAATGTAACGGTTAGCCCTCACCATTTGTAAATATTTTGTTAAATGGAAAGAATCTAATCCGAGAATAATGGAATGTATGCCATTTGCAGCTTTGTTTTAAATACTTGTAGGCACTTGAAAGAAAACAAATGTTACCTTATCTCGGTTGCAGTGGGTTGTTACCTGAGTATCTCTGCCCTGAACGATCTTTATTCACTTATACAGACATGTTTATTCAAGTAAGTTGCAAAATCTACACTCAATTTGATTAATAATCACATCCTGCAATCCAAGATCTTTTGATATGGGTAATAGTGTAATATTGTTTGTTCAGCGGCTTTATTCGAGGTTACTTAAATCACATAACGGGTCAAAAATCTATCATTATATATATATTAAAAACCAACGTCGAATGTGTGAGAAAAGGTTACTGTAGCCACCTGAAAAAAAATAAATCTTACCTCATCTGAGCTGCAGTGGGTTGTTACCTGGGTATCTCTGACTTGAATAATCTTGTAAAAGAACAATGTTATTTTTATTTTTTTGTGGTCTGTTAATTTCACTCATACAAACCTGTTTATTCAAGTAAGTTCCAAAATCTCTACGCAATTTGACTAATAATTACATCCTGCAATGAAAGGCTCTTTGATTTGGGTAATATTGTAATAATCTTTGTTCAGTGCCTTTATTCGAACCTACTCATGTCACATAACGGATCAAAAATGTGTTATTCTTATTAAAGTCGTTAATCCATTGATTCATATAGCATGCAAATGTTTATAACAGACTATAAGTTCCACCATAGCTATGTGATCTAAAACACAACAAAACCTAAAATTCTCCCTGTGCAGTCAATGTAAATGCATACCAATGATCCTTAACATCTACACCAGTAGCATATCTCAAGTTCAATCAAAGAACAATGTAATGTTTAAAACAGTAATCAAGCAAAAGTTCATGAAATTCAAAAGCAAAATCAAAAGTTCCACCATAGCACTGTGATCTAAACCACAACAAAATCTAAATTTCTCTCTGTGCAGTCAATCTAAATGCATACTAAAGATCCCTAACATCTACACCAGTAGCATAGCTCAAGTTCAATCATTCCACATAAGTGAATCTAGGGCACAACATTCCCGAACACAACCTCGAGCCGACTCAGGTCACATAACGGGTCAAAAATGTGTTATTCTTACTAAACTCGCTAATCCATTGATTTATATAGCATACAAACGTTTAGAACAGACATCCAATTTACCTAAGTCGGATTAAGAGATTCAGGCAAAAGTTCATGAAATTCAATAGCAAAATCATAGGTTCCACAGGTCACATAACGGGTCAAAAATGTGTTATTCTTACTAAACTCGCTAATCCATTGATTTATATAGCATACAAACGTTTAGAACAGACATCCAATTTACCTAAGTCGGATTAAGAGATTCAGGCAAAAGTTCATGAAATTCAAAGCACAACAAAACCTAAAATTCTCCCTGCGCAATGAATTTAAATGCACACCAAAGATCCCTAACATCTACACCAGTAGCATATCTCAGGTTCAATCTCTACTGAATAACTACAAACAAATCAAAGAAATGGGCGAAAAATGTATAATTACAAACTATACTACAGAATATATCTAAGATGACAAATTGATTAACACTAACTAAAGTCAATGATGCATATCATACCATACTCTACCAAAAATTAACTAAAAGTCCCTAAAACATCAATCAGAACCCTAAAGTTGTATGCAATGCCTCTTTTGTTACGCAATAAATTCAAAAGACGAAAATACTTTGATTAGGGATTAATACACAAACACATAATAGTATGAGCTCACGTTGAAGCTTTCCATTAATAAAAGGCCTACTTCTAATATAGTAGCAAACAAACGTATTGATTGTAAACCAAACGTAATCCAACTATACCAAATAATCAATTGAAGCTAAAATAAGAATCAAAAGAGTACCATGTGATCCGTTCAAAACTTACAATCCCCTGGTTTCTTGTTTACGAACCAAACCTGTTCTTTCTTTTTGTAAAACCGTTTGTAACCAAAAAATCCCTATAGATCCATATTAAATGAAGGATCAAAAAACCCACTTTTGATCCCCTAAAGGCATAACATAAACCACAAATAGATCCATATTAAATGAAGACTCAAAAAACCCACTGTTGTTTCTCCACACCTCAAAAAACCCACTTTTGATCCCCTAAAGGCATAACATAAACCACAAATTAAGGGTTTCAAGAGTGAGATCTAGCCTCAATCCACCATGAACGATCTAGTGTCTGTAAGTTTCTTTCACCAATTCAAACAAAAACCAAAAAAAAACTAAAAGTAAAAGTAAACAAACCTGTAAGAACACGAATAAGAAGAGAGGGCTTTGATTTGTCAAACCTGAGCAGGGAAATCGCGGGGCTGGTATGTCGCGCAGGAAGAAGAGAGGCAAAAAGAGTTTTGATTGCAGAAGATGAAGGTATTGCGACGGCGGAATTGTAGAGGATGAAGCGATGAGAGTCGCACGGAGGTCGCACGCAGGAAGAAGAGAGGCAAGAAGATGAGAGTCGCAGGGAAGGTCGCAGGGGCGCGATGGTAGTGATGCCTGATGATGAGTGGGATTGAAGAAGAAGATAAGATATCAAGAGTTTGTACACCACGCAGACATGGATGTACTGTGAGCTACAGTACCTCTCCTCACATAACCGACCTTTGTTTTTAATATATATATAATATGGAGCAAGTAATAGTGTGTTGTGTGCATGTCCATGTTGACTTTTTTTATTAATTCTTTTAAGTTGGCGCTAAAAAAAACATGTTACTTTCTATGTATGTCGAAAATTTACCTTACACAAATAATTTTGAAGGCTTGCTACTTTTATAGACAAGAACAATGATTGTTACCTGCCTATCTAAAGCAAAAACAAAGTAAGTCGTAATAAAGATCGAGAATCAAACCAAAGTCGGTTAAATGTACCTTTGTTATTATCATCTGGCCGGTTTCTAGTTGTTTTGTTTATATGAATAGGCAAGAAAATTGTAATAAAGAGGATGGCAACAGAGATGGCTTAGAAAAGACTTAGATGGTTGCTTTCGTTACATGGGTGGATATTGGTGAGCAAGACAGAAGAAAGATTAGTACAAAATTCCTTGTATATTTGAGTAGAGCGTGAAAAAATTAAAGAAAAAGTAATGTTTTAACCTTTCTAAATATTATAACATAAAAAAAAGTTAATCCTACAATGCTCTGAACCGATCGTTGTCATTTGTTTTCTTAAACGATGATTGATTGCGCATCAATTGCATCAATGAATACATGATCCTGAATAGTGTTCCTTCCTTCTTGTAAAATACAGTTTCATCTTGGTATTTAATAAGGCTTGTATTTGTGTGTCACTTACGCAGTAGTCTTTATTTGATCTTGATTATTGGACCCTATTTGTTTTGGTCAGTCAGTATTATTTTTTTTTCCGACTATTATTCTACACACAGTCTATCTTTGTGTTTTGATTAAAAAAAAGTACCGGGATGTATATAACGAATAACAGAAAACAAAAGAAAATTACACCTTAAACGTGATCTAGGTTGGGCGCGACCTTGTTACATTATTACAATTATTTTTTTTGAAATAAACACATATTTCATTGTATTGTGATCCCATTTTCTAATTCCACAACGTGTGATCAAGCAATTAAGGAACATCCATGTGAAATCAAAAAGAAATAAAAAAACCGAATTCGTCTCGTCCGGACACCAATATCTAGGCTAATTGGAACTCAAGTACATAAGACCACATCGTGTAGAATAAAGAAACAATTGATGACCATTCTCGAACGCAGTGTTGGTCGATCTAATTTTGAAATTGCTAGGAAACATGAACATAGATTAGATTCCAACCCACGAAATGAAGCCCTTTTGGCATTACCCACGCACCCACACGTACGCCAAAACCGTGGTTCCCGAGGCACACCTAGAGACACAAATGGTGCACCACTTACTAATTAGTAAGTAGCATAGCATGCATGCCACCATGAGCTTCTAGCCCTTGTTACAAGGACAAACATACAAGAATGGTCTTATGGAATCGATGTCTCTAGTTATGGTCTTTGTCTTTTAAATACTCCATCTCTCCTTGTAGCACTTAAATTCTCCACATCCAAGTGTCGGTTTAGTGTTTTTTATAACTATAATATTATAAACAACTCAATCTTTTTTGAAGTTGATTCTAAAATCAAAGCACTTGTTGTAAAAAAAGAAAAAAATTTAGTTTAGTATCTTTAACATGTGAGAATATGATTTTTTTTTTTGTATATGGTTTTGAAAGACAAACTACCACACATGTTAAAAGTTGAAGTGAATTTTATTGGAATGAAAGATCTATATCTTATAGAGATGCACAAGTTGGGGTTTGGGATCAAATTAGTTTGACTCGTCTAACGTCAAGTTTATGTTTGACTGGTCTCAAACCACCTTTAAAGTATAGGCTAATAAAATGATTGCAACCCTACATAACGGTTCGGGTCAAAATGGGTTTAACAAAACCAATTCAAAATCGGGTTTAAATCTGGTTAAAAACCGGATGCATTTTCTAGTTTTGATTCCTTTACACCTCCAACCATTTCTAATATACTGATTATGAAGGCAAAACAACCAAATGATGTTAAACCTTTAAATTTTAGGACCCTTTAAATATAATGCACATCTGTGTTTTATAAACTTTTACAATCAAACTGACTATGTATGACGCTTGGTGGTAACCCGTGAGGTTTTATGAGGTATGATTTATATTTGACAATATCTCGGTTTTGGTCCCTGTGTTTTGCAAATTGACTCCACTTGAGTACCAACGTTTATTTTGTCTCCATTTGAGTACCAAACTTTAAAAAAGTTGTCTGTTTCAGTCCTTTTGACTAACGGTGTTAACATTTTCTGTTAGATTTTTGTAAAAAGACCAAAATACCCCTAAGTGCTATAAAAATATCACCATCTCCACCACACACCACATACCACCACCACCACCACCACCACCACCGCCACCACACACCACCGCCACCACACACCACCGCCACCACACACCACCGCCACCACACACCACCACCATACCCTAATCATCCCTCCCGTTTCTCCGTTTGAAATTGAATCAAAATCTACACACAGAGAAGCTTCGACAATGGCGGGCTTCTCCTTCAACACAAATCCATCATCCTCATCATCGCCATCACCATTCTCATTCGCACCATCATCATCTTCATCTCCATTCTCATTCTCCTCAAACCCTAGCTCCTCCTCTTCGCTATTCGGCGCATCGGCCCCCTCTAACCCTACATTCGGAGCACCTTCATCATCCGCTTCTTCATCTCCTTCGGCCCCCTCTAACCCTACATTCGGAGCACCTTCATCATCCGCCTCTTCATCTCCTTCGTTCGAATTCGCCTTTGCGTCTTCTTCATCTTCCATACCGTCCTCCACCGCTCCCGCTGCTTCATCTCCCTCTTTTGGCTTCGGTGCTTCCTCCGCCGCTGCCACCGGGTCAACTTTCGGGTTTGGGTGAGTTCTCCCTTTACTTCAGGCTTATTTGGATATCAGCCTCTTCTACTGGAACATCTTCTGTCAATTTTTCTTCAACTACATTTGGGGCTTCTCCATCAGTTGCTTCATCATCATCAACATCATCAATTTTATCGCCTGCTACATCTTTCCCTAGTTTTACTGGTGCATCATCGTCTAGCTCGATTTCTAGTACAACTACAGCTCAAGCTACTGCATCATCCACCCCAGGGTTTTCGTTTCTCAGCTCTTCTTCCAGCTCGAGCTCGTTTACAACTGCATCTGCTTCTTCAGCTCCTAGTTTTTCGTTCCCAAGTGCACCATCCTCTGCTTCTTCGTTTTCGTTTTCTACGAGTTCAGCTTTCGGGAATTCTACTGGTAGTGTTGGCAGTAGCGGTTCTGCAGGGTCTACTACCGGTTTGTTTGCTGGTTTGTTTGCTGGTGTGTGGTGGCGGTGGTGTGTGGTGGCGGTGGTGTGTGGTGGCGGTGGTGTGTGGTGGCGGTGGTGTGTGGTGGCGGTGGTGTGTGGTGGTGGTGGTATGTGGTGTGTAGGAGATGGTGATATTTTTATAGCCCTTAGGGGTATTTTGGTCTTTTTTAAAAAAATTTAACAGAAAATGTTAACACCGTTAATCAAAAGGACTGAAACAGACAACTTTTTTAAAATTTGGTACTCAAACAGACAACTTTTTTAAAGTTTGGTACTCAAATGGAGACAAAATAAACGTTGGTACTCAAGTGGAGTCAATTTGCAAAACACAGGGACCAAAACCGAGATTTACTCTTGTTTTTGTTTTGCTTAAAACTAAAAACATCACTCAAACAACAATATAGGTTTAAACTTGATATTTTACAAATTCCTTTCTGCTCTCTCTCTCTCTCTACATACATACATACAATGTTGTTAGGGTCGGATCGGACCGGCCGGTCCGACCGGTTGGACCGCCAATCGGTGCCCTGGCCGATCCGATCCACTGTGACTCGTTTTCTTTGCTGTGAACCGGCCGAGTTCACCCGAACCTCCGGTTGGACTGGGTTGGACCGGATTTGCGGTTCGACCGGTACCTTTGTTGTGAACAACTGAACACCGAACACTCCAACCTTAAATCAGTCGACCACCTTCAATCGACCCCTCTCCCGACCAGATTTCAGTCAACGAGGCAATTAACGAGTGTCTGATGTTCAATAGGAGAAAATGAACTACTTACAGCCTTGACAACGAAGCAACATGCGACGGGAAGACGAAGGGCGAACAACAATGGCTGATCGGAGGGATTTGGATCGGAAGTTGATGGAGGAAGATGTGTTGAAGAGCTTTTGTGTGCTGCACTGCTGGTGACGAAGAACCCTAAGGAGATAAATGTTGAAGAGCTTTTGTGTGTGTGTGTGAGTGTGTGAGTGTGTGTGAGTGTGTGTTCTTGAAGAAGCTTTTGTGTTCTTGAAGAAGCTTTGGGTGCTGGTGGAATATATGGGGAATTGGGGACTAAAAAGTAGTATTTAAAGTTACATTTAAAGTTTTATTAATTTTTAGAAAAAATATATATAATTATGAAGTTGTATTTAAAGTTTTATTAATTTTTAGAAAAAATATATATAGTTATATATTTATTTAATATATATGACGTCATCCGGTTCTTAAAACCGGTCCGACCGGTCCGACCGGTCCAACCATCAAACCAGTAAGACGTCCGGTTCGACGTCCGATCCGGTTCTGAAAACATTGCATACATACAAAGATGAATACAATATGATATTATATTGCAAGAACACGTAAAAAATGTTTTTTTTCCTAATCTTATGAAATGAGTATAAATGTAATGTTTACTATTTCTTACTTTTTTATTATGTAGTTCAACAAAATTTAAAGCAAGCTTATTTTATATATAATATATGTAACACACATCATTTTAAGTAATATAACATAACATGTACTAGTAAAGTACACAAAATTAAAACATATAGTGTATGCAGAAGTTAGTTCAGTACTTTTTTTATGTATATGACCTAAGTGTTTGTACGAAATAGAGAGGAAAATTTAAAATATAATCAAACAATTAAATTAAATGATTTAGATTTATTATGCCTAAATATTAAATTTGATGTTATTGAAATGATATAAAAAGAACTAAATGGTTGAATGATTTAGATTTAATGTGTTGGAAGGTAACATAGAAATGGGTTTTCCTGGCAAAAAGACATCCCTTCCACTTACCTACCTTTTTCAATGTAGGGCTTCAAAAGGCCAAAAGGGACTTTAATCTCTTATGCAAATATTCTTTATACAACATATGTAGAGATGAAGTGGGACCCAATAAAACATGTCATTTGATAGGGGAACACAAGAAAGTTAATTGCTTGGTGGATTTTTAATATATATTTTCTAAACCTTAATAACACATTACATATCTCAAATGTTTTCTTTTTCCATATGAATACTTTCTATGGAAAGTGCAACTTAGGTTTAAACCTAAGAGACAATCATGAACGAAATATGAAATAAAACTATATGAACTTAAATTGAAGCGTTATAAGCTCTTAATTATTATTAACTTTATTAGTATGATCCTTCCATTAGTTGGATTTGTTAATTTTGGTTCAATCAAATTCAGTGAATTGGGTCTTGATTTTGAAAGCATGGTTTCAAATTATTTCAAGTATATGAAACAAAAAAAAAATTCGAATTATTGTAATCTAGTTACATTGGCTTTTAAAATTATTCTTTCGTGTTTCTTAAAAACAAAAACTTTAGACGTTAGATTAAAGAAGTTTTGTTTCAAATAACAACATGGTTCGCTATAATATTTATAAAAAAAATTAACAATACCTAAAACGTTAAAAGAAATATTGTCACACCCCAACCTTGACGGCGGAAACGTCGAGGTGTGAGAGTTAAAATCGTTCACAGCCACATAACGCTAACCTTAAATGTAAATATTATTATTATAAGTTTCAAATGCAATTACAACCATAAGTTTCAACATGAAATAAATCAAAACATAAAACAAAAGTAATCCAAAGCTTTTCATTCTTTAATCTAGGTCCAAATCCTAGATTTATGCAAACTTCAAATGATGACTTCAAACTTGGCATTTCCTGAAACATGTTAAAAATAACGGGTCAACTATAAAGTTGGTGAGTTTCCAAGGGTTTCATATACATAATATCCCATGGATTTTCAAGTAGCAATTCATGTCATAGGTTATAAGTTAGCAAGTTTATAGAACATATATAGTACAATCAAACCTCGACTAGATTATAAGTTTATATGATTGGCTAAGTGTACTTGGTTCCCTAGTGCACAAGCATACGGCTCCTAGGAGTCGGCAATACATCGACTTTAGCACCAAATAGGCTTGTCAGGCCCAAAGATCTAAGACGTCGCTAGGCTAGCAATAGTTAATGATTGTAAACAATATATGTAATTCATATAAGACTTACAATAACACAAATAACCATGACAAAAAAAAGTATGAATTGCATATGCTTTTATAAGATTTAAACGTTTATAAGTGTATGTTGAATAATGTAACATGTTTCATCCCAAAACGGTGTGAAATAGCATAAAAAGGGGCAAGGAAAACTCACATGATCAATAAGTATGAATATGACGACTAATAAGAATAATAATAGGCGTCGTTCCAACGTGAATCGTCACAAGGCACCTAAATATATATATACATTCACCAGGTTAAAGTTTTAATAATAAGTTTAATGTTTTAACGTGAACTAAGGTTTTAGATGGAATTTTGGGTTTTAATAATTAAGTTAAATAGAAATAATATAAATGATTATGTTTTGATTCAGTAAAGATGTAATAAACCAATAATTAAGATTAAGAAGGATAATGATATTAAACACTTTAATTGTTTTGATAAAGATTAAATATAAAATGTGAAAAGAAATAGTTAACTTAATAACTATTTATCCATTTAAACGATTTATAAAAATAATAATTTAAAATGATTTGAAACGAGTTATAAGGTTCATTATGGTTTAAAGAATTATAAAATTAATAATAAAGGGAAAAGAGTATAAGAATTTATTTTGATAATAAGATGTGCGAAAAATTACTTTTTAAGATTAACTATTAATATATTAGACAAAATAATTAATTTTAATCAATTAGTTATTAATGTAGAATTCAAAATAATTAATCAGGTATTTATCTATTTGAAAATTATTAAAACATAAATTTATTTTGAGGTGACTTATATAATATTAAAACGTGTAATAAGTTTTATAAATATTTTACACTTTTAAAATCATTACAATTGTCTAAACTAAAATTTTATAACTATTGAGTTATTTTCAAGAACTTAATAAAGTATTTATGAAAGTGTTTTATCAACTAAAATGATTTATATTTAAATTTAACCTTATTTTGAACTTTAAAAAAAGTAGTATTAAAGCTCTTTAAAAATATATGCAGTGGCCCGGGTTCAAACCCAGGACCTCTTACATATGAGTGGGGTGGTTTACCAGTAGGCTAGGAAGCCTTTCTGTTTAAAATCTATTTTTACTTTATAAAACCATTTAAAGCAAAGATCCCCAATTTCCCCAAGAAACCTAAAATCAAGGGTCGATCAAATTGAAGCCTGATTCGATTATGATAACGAGCGGAATCTTGGGGATTTTATTCCCCAAGTGAAAACGAGTGGTTAGGTGTGCTTAATTACCTGTAAGTAGATGGCTTCGGTGTAGATTAGAAGAATTGAAGTTGCGACGATGGTAACTTCGATTCAATGAGGTAATGATGTTTTCAATCAAATTCGTTACACCCGAAGCTTCTATTGGTGCATACGACTGAAAGCCCTCTGTCAATTTTGGTTTAGGAGGCACCAGAGTAGAGAATCGGTTGGTTGCAGGTCCGATGGTCTCGCGATAGTTTAGTCCGATTATTGTGTGTAGTTTAGACAGAATTGGGTGTGCATACAGTTTAGTAAAGTCTATATGATGGTTAACCCTCGTTTGTATTCGCATGATTGGATCCGTTTCATGTCGATTGATAGCCACATAATGAATGGATTTCGGTTTCGGTTGAAGGCTTTGAAAACCGCATTTAAGATCAATTAAATTGGCGTCACTGCGTTCGAACGGTTCCAAGAAACGATTGGGTTCATTTTCAGGTGTTAAGGATAGGTTTCGGGATGGTTTTGCCAGTCGCCGGAGCTCGGCCGAAGCCGGCCGGAGCTTTGCCGGAAAAACGGGGGTGATAAGGGGGAAAGGTTTGGGTTTTTAAATTAATTACACAAATGGTCCCTGCAATTTAATTCTCAACAATTTATGCACAAACATAATGTTTTAAGTTTCTAAATTGACAATTAGACCCCCTTGAACTTAATTAAGTTTTACTTTGTTAATTTTTATAACTTATTACTATCTTGTTATCATTATTGTTATTATTATTATTACTTTTATTATTATTATTATTATAATTATTATAATTATTATTATTATTATTATTATTATTATTATTATTATTAACATTATTATTATAAGTAGTAGTATTACTACTATTGTTATCATCATTAACATTACAATTTATTATTATTATTAACATTTTTATTTGTATAATTATTATTATTATATTTTTTTATCTTTCAATTTAATAGTTATACCATTAAGTTTTACATTAAAAATTAATGGCCAATAAACAAATAAGCATAAATAACCCTCAAATTTCACAAAAGGCATAAATATACCCTACATGAACAAACGATGGTAACTTTACAATAACGGAAAAATATGAGATGTTACAGTCTCCCCAACTTAAAAGAATTTCGTCCCGAAATTAAGAATGAAATTAAACAAACAAGCGGGTACAAACGGATAGTGATAGACGTTTGATTACAGATGAGATGTTTCACTTTAGGGAATCCTTCAACTCTCTTGACATAATACATGCCAACTTAAACTCTTCCAGTAAAATACGAGACGTTTTGAGAGGAAACATTGGAAATGATGACGAGTTACCATGGTATGTTAGACTTATAAATCACAACTTCTAAAATATAATTTCGTGGTAAGATGATGTATAGAAATCAATAAAAGACCAACAATGATAAGAAAGGTTAACCGTCGGAATTTAAGAATTCTAAACGTCACCATATGAAACGACATTAACGCATATCTTGTGAATATGTATTTCTCCTTTGACCAACCATCGGTCTAAGGATAATACGCTATGCGAAGATCTTGGAATGAGTTCACGACGATGGTTAAGAATATTATTAAAAACAGAAAATAAATCAAACATTCAAAATAACGATCGATGTTTTAACACCATACCACGGTATACGAATATTTGAAACAGATACAGGTCAATTTCTCGACCCGTCATCCCGCATAAATCAAATTGAATTTTTAGCCAATTGGTCTATAATGCACCAATTGTCATCATGACATTTAAAATAAGAAGCATTTAGTGAATGAAAAGTTAAACATGAGATTCACGGGAACACGGAGGTTAGGTTTTATCATATGTAAAGGTAAGACACTTGGACACATGCCAAGTTATGTCTTTTCTTTTATGCCATACCCATGACTACAAATTACGAAATTTTATGAACCATTATATCCACATCGTAATGAGGATAATAACGAGTCTTGTTGTTCAACACCACGATAGAATTTCAATGATTTTCAAGGTTAAGAATTCAAAAGCGATTCAAGAAGTGACGCGAACAATAGGAGCTGCATTTGTAAATATATTGTAAGGATAGCAAATTTTCAAGCACAGTTTGCATACGCAGTTCATCAAAGCCATGAGCATAGCTGAGAACATTCATATGACTAGAAAGACATAATCACAAGTTGATAATGCCTTTATTTAGCAGAAAGATTGCTTAAAAAGGCTACCATCACACAATCATGTGTTGATGATATCTCAAAATGAAAGTTGATAAGTAAGCAATAAATGGTTCCATATAGCTAGATCAAATCAAAACATGAAGATAAAGGAAAAGAAATCGATTTAAGAATTTACATGCTCCAAGCTCGGAATCAAAATCAACCTAAAACGATCGGTTTCTTTTCAAGTTCGGAGATCATGCTTTGGCTTGATAAATCGAAACACTAACATTGTTTCACCCTTCAAGTTACTACATGCTTCTCGCCACTTGATTACAACCTTGGTAAGTTGAAGATCAAGAAATGAAAATAATCATCAAGGTGTGGTTTTCACTCCTAACTTGATGGTGTATTCCCAAGGTATGACCACTAACTTACCAATCAAAAAGCTTGATCCCAACTCATTGTTGAGGATCCGTAGAAATAAGATGAGGTAACTCACCATTAAGGTAAGGGACATCTCTCCTATCTTAACGGTGAAGTTTTACAAAAACGAAATATAACAAGATGAACTTCTTCATCAAAATCCAGAATTCACTCCTACTTTGATGAGGTCGTCTCATTTTAACAAATACAATTCATAAAAATGATATTATCATCAAGGTATGGAATTCACGCCTATCTTAATGATTGAATTTCATAATAACAAGAAAACAATCGAAGATTGACATTTGTCACCAAAGTACGGGTTTCAATCCTATTTTGGTGAGATCATGTCGTTTGTGATATGCAAGTTCTAAAGAAAATAATTGGAGTCAGTCCTCAAGATAAGAAGATCACCCCGATCCAGAGAATGAAATTTTATAAATCATAATTGGAAACCATTTATCGAAATGATTGAAGAATCATCACCAAAGTGAGGGAATCACCCCTGTTTTAGTGAGATAGAATCATTTAGGAGATACGAGTGTTCTTAGTCATAAATTGACTTACAAACTCTTGCATCTCCCACAGTGCAGACGGTTCAAGGTTCGACTTAACAACGAAAGGAAAAGAATATCACTTTGAAATTCAGAAAATTTCAAGTTACATCAATGTAACCAAAAGGAAAATCATGCTTATAAAATTTAAGGTCAAAGTTCGAGGTAACAGGATTAGTTATGATGGTGTTCAAATCTTGGATGGTTTAAATCAGGAAGACAAAATCAAGGACAAGAATAATTCGACATCACAATGAGGTGTGAACATTCGATTCATAATCGAAGGGAATACATGGACTTCTCAAGATATGAGGTCAGCCATAACCTTATTGAAGACACACGTACTTATAAGTGGTAACAAAGTTATAATTAGTTTATTCGATCATTGAGGTGAGTGACCACTTATAATATTTGAGTTAACAAAATTAACATTCAATTAGCAAAGTATCCCGAGATGTAGGAATTCCACCTACAACATTGAATGTCTTTAGTTATGGGACACACCCTTAGGAAGATTTGAAAACCATAAGTAACGATTTAAAGTTTTAAAGATCATTCGGTTTAAATTCTCAATATTTTTGGGTATAACAAGAGTCATGTACACGTTGATCAAGGTATAGAAATAGCTACATGAAACGCCTAACGTGTAACGGTGTTTAAACGTAGGAGTTGAAAGGTAAGACGAGTTCAATATCACAGGAACATTATGTATGATAAGAATGAGAAGAAACCAGTTCAAGGAATCAAAGATTTTTAAGATACAAAGAGGATGGTTCCATTTATTAACGCATTACCATTTGGAATCGTTGACACGTCAAGGTAAATTGACCCACTTGCCTTAGAAACTTGTGTATGTTGACCATAGTTCATCACTCATCCCAGAAATCCCCAGGTAAGCATAACTGGTCTCGCAATGAGATTTATACGATATGCTTGCCTTAGCCGAAGGCCTTTTGCCAGGAAATCCAGAATACAGGTGTCTATGTGTCACACAAATTCCTTAGGTTCATGAGATCAAAACCTTGATGAGATTTTCATAGATTACACACAGAGTCTAAGAAATTAAACTCACGATGATAAGTGTAGATTCCACATGTCGTTTAGAATAAGTTTAGGAAGTTCATTTGTCGGGGAGAATCAAGAGTTAAAGTTAAGTTTAGGGAGACAAGTAACTAAGTTTTAAGCACACGTACGGCAATCCTATGCTAAGGCATCAAGTTGCACAAAAGGCATAGCATTATGTAGCACGCAAACAATAAGTAAGCACAAAAGTATAATGATCTTTCTATGAGGTTCATGCATAAGCTATAGTCTAGGTCACCATTTCTAATAACCTAAATCCCTATAGTTATGGGCTCTGATACCAATCTGTCACACCCCAACCTTGACGGCGGAAACGTCGAGGTGTGAGAGTTAAAATCGTTCACAGCCACATAACGCTAACCTTAAATGTAAATATTATTATTATAAGTTTCAAATGCAATTACAACCATAAGTTTCAACATGAAATAAGTCAAAACATAAAACAAAAGTAATCCAAAGCTTTTCATTCTTTAATCTAGGTCCAAATCCTAGATTTATGCAAACTTCAAATGATGACTTCAAACTTGGCATTTCCTGAAACATGTTAAAAATAACGGGTCAACTATAAAGTTGGTGAGTTTCCAAGGGTTTCATATACATAATATCCCATGGGTTTTCAAGTAGCAATTCATGTCATAGGTTATAAGTTAGCAAGTTTATAGAACACATATAGTACAATCAAACCTCGATTAGATTATAAGTTTATATGGTTGGCTAAGTGTACTTGGTTCCCTAGTGCACAAGCATACGGCTCCTAGGAGTCGGCAATACATCGACTTTAGCACCAAATAGGCTTGTCAGGCCCAAAGATGTAAGACGTCGCCAGGCTAGCAATAGTTAATGATTGTAAACAATATATGTAATTCATATAAGACTTACAATAACACAAATAACCATGACAAAATAAAAGTATGAATTGCATGTGCTTTTATAAGATTTAAACGTTTATAAGTGTATGTTGAATAATGTAACATGTTTCATCCCAAAACGGTGTGAAATAGCATAAAAAGGGGCAAGGAAAACTCACATGATCAATAAGTATGAATATGACGACTAATAAGAATAATAATAGGCGTCGTTCCAACGTGAATCGTCACAAGGCACCTAAATATATATATACATTCACCAGGTTAAAGTTTTAATAATAAGTTTAGTGTTTTAACGTGAACTAAGGTTTTAGATGGAATTTTGGGTTTTAATAATTAAGTTAAATAGAAATAATATAATTGATTATGTTTTGATTCAGTAAAGATGTAATAAACCAATAATTAAGATTAAGAAGGATAATGATATTAAACACTTTAATTGTTTTGATAAAGATTAAATATAAAATGTGAAAAGAAATAGTTAACTTAATAACTATTTATCCATTTAAACGATTTATAAAAATAATAATTTAAAATGATTTGAAACGAGTTATAAGGTTCATTATGGTTTAAAGAATTATAAAATTAATAATAAAGGGAAAAGAGTATAAGAATTTATTTTGATAATAAGATGTGCGAAAAATTACTTTTTAAGATTAACTATTAATATATTAGACAAAATAATTAATTTTAATCAATTAGTTATTAATGTAGAATTCAAAATAATTAATCAGGTATTTATCTATTTGAAAATTATTAAAACATAAATTTATTTTGAGGTGACTTATATAATATTAAAACGTGTAATAAGTTTTATAAATATTTTACACTTTTAAAATCATTACAATTGTCTAAACTAAAATTTTATAACTATTGAGTTATTTTCAAGAACTTAATAAAGTATTTATGAAAGTGTTTTATCAACTAAAATGATTTATATTTAAATTTAACCTTATTTTGAACTTTAAAAAAAATAGTATTAAAGCTCTTTAAAAATATATGCAGTGGCCCGGGTTTAAACCCGGGACCTCTTACATATGAGTGGGGTGGTTTACCAGTAGGCTAGGAAGCCTTTCTGTTTAAAATCTATTTTTACTTTATAAAACCATTTAAAGCAAAGATCCCCAATTTCCCCAAGAAACCTAAAATCAAGGGTCGATCAAATTGAAGCCTGATTCGATTATGATAACGAGCGGAATCTTGGGGATTTTATTCCCCAAGTGAAAACGAGTGGTTAGATGTGCTTAATTACCTGTAAGTAGATGGCTTCGGTGTAGATTAGAAGAATTGAAGTTGCGACGATGGTAACTTCGATTCAATGAGGTAATGATGTTTTCAATCAAATTCGTTACACCCGAAGCTTCTATTGGTGCATACGACTGAAAGCCCTCTGTCAATTTTGGTTTAGGAGGCACCAGAGTAGAGAATCGGTTGGTTGCAGGTCCGATGGTCTCGCGATAGTTTAGTCCGATTATTGTGTGTAGTTTAGACAGAATTGGGTGTGCATACAGTTTAGTAAAGTCTATATGATGGTTAACCCTCGTTTGTATTCGCATGATTGGATCCGTTTCATGTCGATTGATAGCCACATAATGAATGGATTTCGGTTTCGGTTGAAGGCTTTGAAAACCGCATTTAAGATCAATTAAATTGGCGTCACTGCGTTCGAACGGTTCCAAGAAACGATTGGGTTCATTTTCAGGTGTTAAGGATAGGTTTCGGGATGGTTTTGCCAGTCGCCGGAGCTCGGCCGAAGCCGGCCGGAGCTTTGCCGGAAAAACGGGGGTGATAAGGGGGAAAGGTTTGGGTTTTTAAATTAATTACACAAATGGTCCCTGCAATTTAATTCTCAACAATTTATGCACAAACATAATGTTTTAAGTTTCTAAATTGACAATTAGACCCCCTTGAACTTAATTAAGTTTTACTTTGTTAATTTTTATAACTTATTACTATCTTGTTATCATTATTGTTATTATTATTATTACTTTTATTATTATTATTATTATAATTATTATATTATTATTATTATTATTATTATTATTATTATTATTATTATTATTATTATTATTAACATTATTATTATAAGTAGTAGTATTACTACTATTGTTATCATCATTAACATTACAATTTATTATTCTTATTAACATTTTTATTTGTATAATTATTATTATTATATTTTTTATCTTTCAATTTAATAGTTATACCATTAAGTTTTACATTAAAAATTAATGGGCAATAAACAAATAAGCATAAATAACCCTCAAATTTCATAAAAGGCATAAATATACCCTACATAAACAAACGATGGTAAGTTTACAATAACGGAAAAATATGAGATGTTACAAATACGTCAAAATTACTATGCAATCAATTGAGTAAGTAACGTTAATGACTATTTGTCTCCTTAATTACCGATTCATATGATACCTATCACACAATACTTGTTAATTACGATACAAGTCGAAAAGAAGACCCCTAAAACAACTATAACAATCAACAGGAGTCACTTCAATAAGCATTTTATCATATACTCAAAAAGTATAAATCTGAAAAAAGAACCTAAAACTCCTAAGAAACTAATACTCCCCATCAAGTGTTTTCTTTCAATTGTAAAGAAACATTAATCTTATCTTGTTATTTATTTTTTAAACAATATTTTTTCATAAAGTAAAAAATGTCCAGAAAGGTAATTTCCGATGAGAATATTGGACCGACATAATATTATTTTTCACATTTGGAAATAAACATAGTGCTACAGATCTCCACCATTAATATCCATCAAACAACTCAAACTCCTTTACTTCATTCCAACAGTCACACACACATATATACACACATACATTCATCTTCGTCTGATCCCCTCACTTTTCACTGTCAGACCCCTCCGCCGTCGTCAACCACCATGTCCGCCGCCGGATTCCACCGCTATCCGCCTCCTCTAGACCCCACCGCCCAAGAATTCCGACCAACCTACGTCTACTACCCATTTCCACCACCGCACACGGCGGCGACCGTGGCAGCATTCATCATCCCTCCACCACCACCACCACCACCTCCGCCTCCGCCTCTCCCACCGTCATCATCCCCACCCACACGTGCACTGCTACTAACCTCCGTTCCACCCAACGTGAGCGAATCCACCGTCCGCCGTGAGCTAGAGGTGTTCGGCGACGTCAGAGCCGTACAGATGGACCGACTCCGAGACGGAATCGTCACCGTCCATTTCTACGATCTCCGTCATGCCACCGACGCCTTCAACAACATCCAACTACAACACATGCACCAACAACGCCGCCTCCGCCACCACTTCGACGGTCTTACATTATCTCCGACAACTCCGCCTCCGCCGCCTCTGCCGGCGCGTGGACTACTCTCCGGCAGAGTCATCTGGGCTCAGTTCACCTTCCCCTTCTCCGCCGGTATCCCCGACCGTTACAATCAGGGGTCTGTCGTAATCACCATTGATTCCGACGTCCCCGCCGACGCCATTAGAGACGCTTTTGAAGCTTTTGGTAACTCATTTAAACTATTATTAATAATAATTTGATTTCTCGTTGACCGGTGTTACGTCGCTTTCGTATCTATCTGAATTTAAGCATCTGACGATGTTGATACTTTTTCTGATCAAATATTTCAATTTTTAAAGAGTAAAAAATACTTATGGGTTTTAACTTTTATTCTTTTTGCAGGTGATTTGAGGGAAATTAGAGAAACCCCATCGGATAAAAATCGAAAATTTGTGGAGTTTTACGACATACGAGATGCATCTAAGGCCGTCGCCGCCGTCAACGGCGGAGAAATCGACGGGAAGCCGGTGGTGGTGGAGTTCGACCGTCCTGGTGGGCATAAGCTTAACTGTTACAAACAAAATAAAATTATTATTCCGTATAGACCTCGTGAAGTTCAACCATCATCTTTCCCTTCACGTCTGCGTGGGAAAGATGGTCTGGTTGAACACGGGGTCGTGCGGGTGGTTAGTAAGCTGTATAACGCACCCGATGATGGTGGTTTAAAGAAGAATGTGAAGAGTCTTTACAAGCATCGGCATTCACCGGAGCAATGGGTGAGCCGTGGTGGTCGGAATAAGCCATGGAAGGGACCTCGAGGGAAATGCGATCCGAGGTTTTCGATTAAAGATGAGGCTGTTGTTTCCAGTTTTCATGATTCAAGAACAACTGTAATGATAAAAAACATCCCAAACAAATACAGGTTTGTGTCAAGTTCGTTAAAAATAAATTTACACATATGTAATGCAATTTACACCTAATGAAATTTGCAATTGAATTTGAATTTGAAGATGTGTGTATATATATATATATGTATAAATGTATTGCAGTCAAAAGCTGTTGCTAAACATGCTGGATAACCACTGCATCCAATGTAATGAGGGAGGAGATAATCTACCGTTGTCTTCATATGATTTCGTTTATCTGCCGATTGATTTTGTGTAAGTTGGAAAATGATTAGGTTTTTTAATTTAATTTGGTAGTAAATGTTCGAAGTAATTGAATTAAAGTGTTATAAATGTATGGACTTTGACAGGAATAAATGCAATGTGGGATATGGGTTTGTGAACATGACATCGGCGGAGGCAACATGGAGATTATATAAAGCCTTTAACCATCAAAACTGGGAGGTTTTTAATTCCAAGAAAATATGTGAGGTTTCTTATGCTAGATTACAGGTATTTTACTTTTAACAATATATTTTTTTGTTGAATAATAATAACAAACAAACGGACGTATTCACCTTCTAGTATCATACATAACACATAACAAAGCCCACCCACTATGCTCCATTCATAGCAAAGATATCAATAGGGTTTGGGGTTTAATAGCAGCTTAAATAAAAACATTAAACTTTTTCGTTTTTCTTTTAACTATATATGTGGTATGTTGAAGTTGGAACTTCTCAAAAACATATGAAAACGCCCCTTAACTAATAAGATCGGTAACTTGTTTACAAGGCATGGGCTTATTCTCTTTTTAGAATTAGAGTGAATTGTTGTTATTTGTTTTATTATGGTTTAGTTTATTTGTTATTTTCATTTAAAAATGTTTTTTTTTTGTATCATGTTTCCCAAGGTTTAGAAAAGTTGTTAATTTCATCTAAAAATGTTATCTTTATTTACAATGATAAAAATGATAAATATTTATCATCAAAAGGGTACTTATGTAATATTTCATATAAAAACAAAATCCTAATTTATGTTTATGTGCCGTTGATAATGTTAATTCATGTATTACTATTTCATTTTCGAAACCTTACATCAGACCGTACATGCTTTCATCTTTAAACATTTCATCATTATTGAATCACGACATTGTTAATTTAATTGGTGAGGGAGGAAAATAAAGGTAGTTTTTGGTGGCTGTTGTAAACTATTGTGAAAATTTTATATAATGGAGACCACCTCCTCCAATCTCCTCTCCCTTGTATCATTATTTATGATCACAATCATGCAAACAAGTTTTATTAAGGGTGTTTCTATATATAGAGAGAGAGACACTTCAAAATTATAATTTAACACCTCAAAATTTTTATACGGGTCGTATAGGCTCATACGCGTCGTTTAGAGGGGACGTATATACGTGACATATGACCCCTCTGACTGACCCCTGAATTAATTTTTTCTTGTAGTCGTTGTCGAATTTGCTATGTGTCGTATAACCCTATATGTGTCGTATAGCGGGTCGTATAGCTTTCTGACAGCCCCCTTCAATTTTTCTCGTTTTCAATGTATGTGACCCTAAAAGCCGCGTGTGGATTCATACACGGCGTATAGAGGAAGTGTCGATTTATGTAGATGGGTATCTTCATATTAGGACCATTTATCAATCAAACATGTTTCATATTTTAAATTAATAAAATCTTTTCAAAAAGTTGAGGAAATTGAATCTATCTTGCTGCTGTAAAAAGTAAAAAGATATTGTTTTCCAAAGGTATGAACATATTTATAAAACATAAATGTGGTGATTTTGATAATGTGAACAAGCTAGGGACTAGATGCACTAAAGGAGCATTTCAAGAACTCAAAGTTTCCATGTGAGGAGGAGGAGTACATGCCTGTGGTCTTCACGCCACCGCGGGATGGCCGAACACTGACGGACCCCATTCCGATCGTAGGCCGTACCACCACCATCACCTCATCATCATCATCAGAAGCAGAAGTAGGGTGTGATCTTGATTCGATAGCTCATGACGCTAGATCTGCCTCTGACCCCACAAACGCCACCACCACTGGACCCTCATTAATAGCCGGCGGCGGCGGCGACGACGGAGATCACGACGGCGATGATATCTGACTGAGTGACGTGATGTTGACGTTGGAGTTGTATTAATGAATGGGGATGTACGTGTTCTTATGTATGTACTGTGTACTGTGCATGCATGATGGCTGCAACAGTAGCAGTCTACTAAGCTATTATCATATCAATCACTATTATATACAACCTAGCTATCAAAATACCCATAAATTTACTATTCTTACATAATAATCTCATTTCAAAGTCTTTTTAAGTGTATGTTAAACTTACCTCCTCTGGTGAGTAAACTAGTTCAGTATGGTGAGTGTACGTTTCTAACTAGTATTAAGCTTTGTAGTGTGGGTTGTAAACCATGGCAAGTAGCACAAGTTGGCGTGCCACTGTTAGTAATCATTAACATCAAAATAACTCTATATTAAAAAATATAAAAAAGCGAAAAATAGAACTGTATGAAAAGTAGACTTAGAAACTTTGAATCACGTGATTGAAACTCAAAACATATAAAATAATAAGCAAGTCGAGCTATGATCAAATATGCATGTTGTAACGTGTTAACCAACAAAATTTAGGTAGAAAAGTAGAATAAAAATTTGTAATATATAAAAATTATAGAGAAACAAAGTTAAAAATAAAATAAAGTATTATAGTTAAGTTTTAAAAGATGGATAAATATTGACTTATAATGAAGAAAACTTGAAGATTAAAGAGAAAAAGAAAAAAATACATGATGCATATCATAAAATGCAAACTATAATATATATAGTTAAAGGGGAAATTTGTAACTACCGAAAGTTGAGGGTGTAGTTTTGTTAATGGCAAAAGCCACCGACATTAGTAGATGTCTATATATAGAAGAATAAATTTCGGTTTTGGTCCCTGTGGTTTAACCATTTTAACCATTTCAGTCCAAAAATGAATCTTTGATCATATCATGCCCTGTGGTTTCACTTTTGTAACGATTTTGGTCCCTGACACTAACTCTGTTAGTTTTTACGGTTAAATGTGAGGGTACTTTGGTCATTTTACGTTTGGAGGACTAGTTATGTAAATTATATTAGATTAGGATAATTGTTGTAATTATTTAAAACAATAAAAAATAAAAAAATAAAACTTAAATGTAATCCAACTCAACTCAAACCCCTAATTGGAACCCTAACCCCCACCACCCTTTCACTGCTTGCACCACACCGCCACCGCTTGCACCACACCGCCACCGCCACGGCCACCTCCATCGCCTGCACCCACCACGGTAGTCGGTAAGCAAAGTAACAAGCCCGTTAACTGAACTAGACACGAGTTCTTCCATGAATGTACCAGTACCAAGCTCAGTCAACTGTGGTGCTAGCACAAGAAGCTTTTGCAGTTGATCCAAGCTTTTGCAGTTGATCCAAATTTACTTTTCTGGGAAGTAGCTTAACCAATCTCCACCAAGATCATCAATTCCATTCTCTTGTATGTCTAATTCTGTCAAGTTTCTGCAAGTTTTAAACTTTATCAAGAAACAGACTAAAAAATCTGATATACTACAACAAGAACATGATTCAAGTAGTTTGATGACATCTTTGACATCCAAGTAAACATCCCATTTGACCCATGACCTCAAGTTAACAAACAAACATAAAAAAGTAAAAAATCATTTAGAAGATGCAGAAAAATCTTCATAGTCTGTTTCAATAATAAGAATCTGCAATCATTATAGCATAATTGAAGTAAAGCTTACTTGCAATGAGTAGCAATGGCTTCCAACCCCAAAGTACTAAAGCCCTCACAGCTCAACAGCGACAAACCTTTAAACCCATCAAAATTCATCGCTAAAAACTCCAAACTTTCGTCGCTAATCACCATCCTCTTCAACCTCAACTCCTCAAGAAACGGATACACCGTGGTGAAAACATTTAGCCACGGTTGCACATCAGCGCCCCAATCCTCTGGCACCAAGTTGAAATCAGAAAACCTAGGTTTCCCCTTCATCGCCTGCACCCACCACGGTAGGCGATGGAGGAGACGGTGGCGGTGTGGTGCAAGCGGTGGAGGTGGCGGTGTGGTGCAAGCGGTGAAAGGGTGGTGGGGGTTAGGGTTCCAATTAGGGGTTTGGGTTGGGTTGGATTACATTTAAGTTTTATTTTTTTTATTTTTTATTGTTTTAAATAATTACAACAATTATCCTAATCTAATATAATTTACATAACTAGTCCTCCAAACGTAAAATGACCAAAGTACTCTCACATTTAACTGTAAAAACTAACAGAGTTAATGGCAGGGACCAAAATCGTTACAAAAGTGAAACCACAGGGCATGATATGATCAAAGATTCCTTTTTGGACTGAAATGGTTAAAATGGTTAAACCACAGGGACCAAAACCGAAATTTACTTTATATAGAATTTAGCAGGGAGAGAGATTGTTTGGAACAAGCGCACCTATTATTATTATTATTAGAGTTAATTACACAAATAGTTCCTGTGGTTTACCGTGGTTCCCAGGTTTGTGTACTAACCTTTTTTAGTAACATGTTTGGGTATTGTATTTTCAAATTTGTAACGACTTTAGGTATTATAGTTAACTTCCGTTAATTTTTTCGTTAAATTAAGGGTATTTTAGTCTTTTCATATTAAAGAGAACAATTTTACTATTTAACAAAATAAAGGGACCATTGTGTAATTAGTTAAAACAAAATATTTAAACCCAAACCCACCCAACCCACCCATCGGTTCCAGACCACCATCGGCCACCACCGCCGGCCGCCGCCCTGGCCAGCACCAAACCACCACAGTTACCGCCACCACCACCATTAGCACCGCCACCATATCAATCGCATAACCATCATCACCATCGCATCACCCAACACCAGATAATCCCACTAACACCACCACAAACCCTAATTCTTCATCTTCATCTTCATCTTCTTCATCTTCCCTTGGCTCAACAATTGGTCATCCCCACCATCACCACACCATTCAGTCGAGCTTGAATCTTCAAAAAGATCTGAACTTCCCCATTCTTCCGACTTCACCGCCGCCGCTGCCACCATCGGCGGCGGTCGAACCACCGCCATCGACCGGATTGTTCTCCGTTTGCGGAATTTAGGGTTGGGCTCCGATGAGGATGAGAAAGATGAAGACACCACTGACTATCAATCAAATTCTGAAATGGGTTTAACGGGTGAAGAGAAATTGGGGGATTTGTTGAATAGAGATTGGGTTAAACCTGATAGATTGTTGATTGATGATGATGAGGTTGAGAGTGTTCTGCCATGGGAGAGAGATGATGGAGGTGATGAAGATGAATAGAGGGATGTGGAAGGGGTGAAGAAGAGGAGGATGAAGGCATCTACATTGGCTGAATTGACACTTGAAGATGCGATGATGATGATGGTTATGCGATTGATATGGTGGCGGTGCTAATGGTGGTGGTGGCTGTAACTTTGGTGGTTTGGTGCTGCCCGGGGCAGTGGCCGGCAGTGGAGCCCGACGGTGGAGGTCGACGGTGGTCTGGAACCGATGGGTGGGTTGGGTGGGTTTGGGTTTAATTATTTTGTTTTAAACCAATTACACAATGGTCCCTTTATTTTGTTAAATAGTAAAATTGTTCCCTTTAATGTGAAAAGACTAAAATACCCTTAGTTTAATCAAAAAATTAACGGAAGTTAGCTATAATACCTAAAGTTGTTACAAATTTGAAAATACAATACCCAAACCTGTTACTAAAAAAGGTTAGTACCCAAACCTGGGAACCACGGTAAATCACAGGGACTATTTGTGTAATTAACTCTTATTATTATTATTATTATTACCTTATAATGAAAAAAGAGCAATTACGATGAACAGTATTTCGAGGGCATTTTTGGTATTTCACTTTCTTCTCGGGCTGCGCGCGTTTTCTTTATCATGCCTTTTGTCTTTATCAGTGACCAGATGTCTGTCTTTCTCTCTCGCCGCCGCCTACACCGCGAACGCCCACCGCCACCGTATGCGCCGCGACCGACTGCACCGCCACCGCTTGCGCTATCACCAGGTTTGTGGGTCCAGGGTCTTCGATTTGTTTTTGATGCTTTTTTATGTGTTACAGCTTACACCCACTTCCTTATTTGTGCTACCGGTCCTCGTCGTCTTCGTCGTATGCCGACGGCTAAGGCTTTGGGGTTCTACGCATCGCATGAAGATCGGGGCCGTCTTACGGTTGCGACAGTTGCTCCACCGCCGTGACCCACTGCCGCCGCTACGGGTCGTCGTTAGTGCACGCCACCGCTATCGGCGATACCCAAAAAGGTTAGCCATGATGGCAGTGGTTTTGCACTCCGGGCACCTCCTGTCCTGATCTACACCATGCATCACCCGTTTCGCGGTTGTGGCTTCGTAGTGGTGGTGTTGATGGTTAGGGTCTTGACGGTGGTGGTGGTGGCGGCGGTGTTGAGGGTAGGGGTCTTCACGGTAGTGGTGTTGACGGCGGCAGTTTTCACGGTCGTGCTCTTAATGGTGGGCCTTTTGATGGTGGTGGTCTTGATTGTGATGGTATGATCACTTCTGCTGCTCCTTCTTCTCCTATATATGAATAGACGAAGGTGATCAACAGTTGGTTTGGTTTGTTTATCAGTTTTCAGATCTAGAAAACAAAGTTTGTTTAGTAATGATGAGACTTTTTTCACCTCAGAACCTGTTAGATCTGTTCTGTTAGGGTCTGTTGCTTTGCTCGATGATGATGAGGAAGGTCTCACCTGAGAACAAATTAGATCCGATTAACCTGTTTCTCAGGGCGTTGTGAAATTTTCACATCTACATTATTTTTGGTTTTGTGATGATGAGAATGACTCATCTGAGAACCCAAGTTAGTTATTATCTACATTGTTCAAAAGGCAGATGTAATAAGTTGTTGGTTTCGTGGTTTAGCCTGATTTTTCTGGTTTGGTGATATAATAATATGGCTGTGAGGAATTCAAGAGAAAAAAATCGTTGTCTTGGCGTGGCAAACACGTTTGGTTTGCAGCCACAACGAGAAGTCGGATCTGAGCCAAGGGTTGAAACTAGGATTGTGCTGGTGATTATCAACTTCAGAATACTCGCGCAATGCGCGAGGTTGATTTCAACTAGTTACTCTATTAAATTCCAAGTTAAATGAATAGTAAAGTTTTGAATTTTAGATTTTAATAACATCAGTTTTAAGTACTTTTATTTTTAACCATAATTTTTGATTATTTGACTTTAACCATTGAATTTTATCAGTTTATAGATTGGTAACTGAACTGTTAATAGTAAAGTTTTATTTTTTTGTGTTAAACCACTAAAGTTTAAAACTTAAAACCATTAAAGTTTTGGGTCTTAGAGATTGGCCACTAAATTGTTTATAGTGAAAATTTTATTTTTTTAAGTTTGGTCACTAAAGTTTAAATTTGTGAGTATCACAATCAAACTTTGATTTTATGACTTATAATAACAACAAAACTGACGTAGCCTTCATCTGAGATATTGACTGGACACACACCGCGTAGTGTGTAACTTTGGCTATTAAAATTTAGCATCTTAGAGTTTGGTCACCGATTTGGTTTTTAACTTTAACCATTAAAATTTAGGATCTTAAAGTTTGATCACTAAGCTATTTATAGTGAAGTTTTATTTTTTCGAGTTTGGTTTTGAAATTTTAGTATTTTTGAGATTCGTCACTGGACTTTAATTGTATGATCTCCGACAAGCCAGATAGATAGTGATTAAAGTAATACAGCGTTGCATGTGAAAAAATTAACCGCACTCTCCGCGTAATGCGAGGAGAAAAAACTAGTTATTAATAAGTTTATAGTTGAAGTTAAGTTAAATGGTTTATTTTCAGTTCCTAGTAAATCTACAAATAATTAAGTTTAGAAAAAATTAAAGCCCTTCACTTTTTTGTTGTAAGAAATGTAATTAGTTTGAAGTTTGAAGGATGTTATTCCCCTTGTTTTGAAGGTAAAAGGTGGTGTTTCCATTGCTACGGTCGTAACAAATTACACTTCCATCTCGTTGCTTATTTGTTCTTTTTTTGTCTGCATCATTGGTTGCATACACACCTTGATTAGAGGTCATTTCGGATGCTATCGTGAGGTTGGGTTGGTGTTCATGTTGTGTCGTCATGTCATATCATCGCTACTTAAACCTGCACTACCTCCCCTCGGCAAACCACCATTTTGTTATGTATGTTGTTGGCTATGGCCTATTGCTTTTAAGAAGAAAACAAATGATTTCCATTCAAGTATGATTAGTGGAAGATAACGTTACTCAAATGGAAGATTAGCCATCGTGATCGTCTCTATGGTATGTAAGTAGACGCTTGTGTTTGAACTTTAATAATATTTAATCCTTTCAGGTTTTTGATATATCAAAACTATTCATAACACCGAATATATTTCATATATATCAGTTACCTGCCTCATATGCTAAAACTTTTTTTTTATATGTATATAACTGCAACACCTAGGTTATTTAGGTTAAAATAAATAACATCTTGCTAATGCATGATAGATTTTCAAACTCACCACCTTTGGTTAGGATAAGAGTATCATTATAACTCCTATCTATTTACCACTACACTAAAGCGGAATTTATTCAAGTTTGGCAGATGGTAACATGACATTTTCTTAAAGCTTCTGAAAGACGTGGGCCTTAAATCATTTTGGTAATTTGCCTATCTAATTAGGTAATTAATTTCGGTCCATGCTTCTAAGTACATTAAGCTATAGTCTTGTTCTAAGATAACTTTAATTATCATTGAAAAAAAGACACAATATAATCATCAGAACAGACCAAAGTTCTAAATACAATGATATTTAGTGATAGATCCATCCATCTGAAGCAAAATCAGTTTACCTACTGTTGACGACACAAAGCAGCTATTATTAGAGAAGACAAACTTATTCAACGACAAACATCAATCTTCGGTGTCTTCTTAATACAAAAGTTTTGTCCTGATCAAACCTCAGGCAAATCAACAACATTGTTGAGGGAAAAACATAGATGTATTGCAAATAACAACACTTTAATTGAAAATTTGGGTATACTAAGCAAGTGGCTCTCTCTCTTTGTTTTCTTGTAGCAACTGTTCTCTCACTCTCCTGATCTCTGCTTCCTTCTCCATTCTTTCTTTCTGCAGTGCATACAAAATTACAAATAAACCAAATGATTATAACGACCATGTTATTACGGATGTTATACTATTTCAATGATTATCCATACAGCTTATGTTTTCACATGTATCAGAGAATCCCTCCAATTCCAAGAAATTAATACATAGGTCTGGTGCATTAGCTAATAGGTTTGGGTCAAAACATGTAATTTTGGAACGAGATGAAACGGGTCAAGTTCGCTCAAAACACTTATTTTCTAGTAAACTCTTATGATTTTTTTAATATATAGTTAGCATGTCAAATATGATTACAAATTTACAATCTTATGCCATTTCAATAAAAACAATCACTTTCCACTTAGTTCACTCAATCTTCTTTTTTTTCCTTTTTTTTTAATTTTTTTTTTTGAAAACACTCGGTCTTCTTTTAAGAGGTTTAACCACTCAAGATTCAGTTTTGTTCCAATGTTGTGTTCTTTTTTTAGAATCTCAGGTGAAAGAATCCTTCCCCATCACACGCACACTCAGGCAATTTCTTTGTTCACTCAGGGTTTTTCAAGAAATCCATGTCACCGTTTCGATACTAACACACGCACACACGATTAAAATCAAAAAGCTAGTTCTCGATAAATAGTTGTATTTTCTTCACTACTATGGAACAAATATTTCAACTTGAATGGTTGAATCTCTTAGAAGAATGTTTAAGTGACCTGGATGGTTACTATTTAGAATCATTTTCCCTATTAAAATTAAGCTCAAAGAGTACACAATCTTGAGGCAAAAAAAAAGGTCCATTTGACTTTATAAGTAAACTTTGTCTCACTTCAGGGAAAGGCGCCAATTTCTTTAACTCACAAATCATTATAAACCGACTTCAGAAACGCAGCATTTTTGGTACTAGCAATGCCTAACTGTTTATTCAATAAACATATTCTGAACAACTCTATCATGTCTACTCGCTCAAATGCTAAAAAGAACAAACATGGCTAATCTTGTATACAATTTTTTATCTCATATACTTAATGGGCAGCATCTAAAATTACTTACTAAAATTGCTTATCTTATCTGCTTATTGCGTTTTGACATAAGCAATTTAAGAATCAGAACAAAGTACTTCAAACAGCTTATTCAAGACAGCTTATTCCAGTTACAAATAATCAGAATTCAGATAAGCAGTTTTGGTAAGCAATCCCAAACACGCCAAAATCATACGCATGCCAACCAGGACTGATTTGAAGAATAAGGCAGAAGAAAGTAGAAAGTAGATTCATGATAAGTTACTCTCAACAGATCACTATCTTAGATTTCATTATTTCATAGTAATCTATTAGCTTGAACCCTAGACACTAGAAAACGATGATTAACATCATCTTATAGGAGCTATTCAGTATACTTTAATTCGTTAGAATCCTATTCACGCCCAAATTTAGCTCTGGTGTTGAAATAGGAGGGCAACTTCGTACAGAAGTTGAACAGATTTTTCTCCAATCCATGGAGCTAACACCAATTGTTCAATCCTTTAATCCAAATTTCAAACATTAAAGCCCCAAATTGAAACGATATTAGTGTTGCTTAGCAATAGTTAGATATAGGAAGAGTGAGAGTTATGGGACCTTTTCATCCTGGTGAAGAGCAATCCAGACATGAACTTTATCCATAGATTGCCAGAACACAAAAGCGCCAAGAGACATCCCGAAAAACGTCGTCATGTTCACCATCTTTGCTTGTCGATCGTCTTGATGCTTCTTCTTCGTCTTCGATCAGATCGAGCGTGACAAATCGAGCCCTAATTTTCGATCCACGGGTAAAATGACGACGGAGGCTCGATAGGACGAAACGGCGTCGTATCGTATGTAAGTCTTTTACTATAAGATTTTAACCGGTTGCGACAAATCAAAATCAAAATAAATGTTCAAAACCACAAGATCAGTAAAATACACAAAGTAAAACACAGCAAAACCTCAAATCCATAACACACCAGAACATGCGGAACCCAAAAACTAAATCAAAGCCCAACACCGTACACAAAACAAACGAAAATCAAAGCCGTATGAAAGCGACACAGTCCAAAATAGAAAACCAACAAAAATCAAAGCCCCAAAAAGAGCAAACAAAAGGAAAAACCAAACCTTAATAGCAAGAATCATCAAGGTATCGAAAACGAAAAAAAGAAAGCAGGAAACCGGAGAAAGACAACGTCAACGAACCCTACAAATCAAAAACACGTGTCCAGATACAAAAAACCTCATCCTAAATTCTCGAGCCCACACACAAAACAAACCATATTAAAACACAAATAAAAAAAGAAGAAAAAAATAAACACACAAACAAAATAATCAAAGAAAATTTTAAACAAAAAAAACACAAAATACATAATCAAAATAATCAAAATAGTAAAATACACAAAGTAAAACACACCAAAACCCCAAATCCATAACACACCAGAACATGCGAAACCCAAAAACTAAATCATAGCCCAACACATACACAAAACAAACGAAAATCAAAGCCGTAAGAAATCGACACAGTCCAAAATAAAAAACCGACGAAAATCAAAGCCCCAAAAAGAGCAAACAAAAGAAAAACCCAAACCTTCAGGTATCGATAACGAAAGAAAGAAAGCAGGAAACCGGAGAAAGACAACGTTAATGAACCCTACAAATCAAAAACACGTGTCCAGATACAAAAGACTTCATCCCAAATTCTCGAGCCCATACACAAAACAAACCATATTAAAACACAAACAAAAAAAGAAAAAAAATAAGCACACAAACAAAAGAATCAAAGCGCGTATACGAGTTTTAATGTAACCCCAAATCAAAATCAAAATGCATATTCAAAACCATAAAATCAGTAAAATACACAAAGTAAAACACAGCAAAACCTCAAATCCATAACACACCAGAACACGCGGAACCCAAAAACTAAATCAAAGCCCAACACCGTACAAAAACAAACGAAAATCAAAGCAGTATGAAAGCGACACAGTCCAAAATAGAAAACCAACGAAAATCAAAGCCCCAAAAAGAGCAAACAAAAGGAAAACCCAAACCTTAATAGCGAGAATCGTCAGGGTATCGATAACGAAAAAAAGAAAGCAGGAAACCGGAGAAAGACAACGTCAACGAATCCTACAAATCAAAAACCCATGTCCAGATACAAAAAACCTCATCCTAAATTCTCGAGCCCGCACAGAAAACAAACCATATTAAAACACAAACAAAAAAAAAAGAAAAAAAAATAAACACACAAACAAAATAATCAAAGAAAAGTTTAAACAAAAAAAAAACACAAAATACATAATCAAAATAATCAAAATCAGTAAAATACACAAAGTAAAACACACCAAAACCCTAAATCCATAACACACCAAAACATGCGGAAGCCAAAAACTAAATCAAAGCCCAACACATACACAAAACAAACGAAAATCAAAGCCGTAAGAAAGCGACACAGTCCAAAATAAAAAACCGACGAAAATCAAAGCCTCAAAAATAGCAAACAAAGGGAAAACCCAAACCTTAGTAGCGAGAATCGTCAGGGTATCGATAACGAAAGAAAGAAAGCAGGAAACCGGAAAAAGACAACGTCAACGAACCCTATAAATCAAAAACACGTGTCCAGATACAAAAAACTTCATCCCAAATTCTCGAGCCCATACACAAAACAAATCATATTAAAATACAAACAAAAAAAGAAAAAAAATAAACACACAAACAAAAGAGTCAAAGCGCGTATGCGAGTTTTAATGTAACCCCAAATCAAAATCAATATGAATGTTCAAAACCACAAAATCAGTAAAATACACAAAGTAAAACACAGCAAAAACCTCAAATCCATAACACACCAGAACATGCGGAACCCAAAAACTAAATCAAAGCCCAACACCATACACAAAACAAACGAAAATCAAAGCCGTATGAAAGCGACACAGTCCAAAATAGAAAACCAACGAAAATTAAAGCCCCAAAAGAAGCAAACAAAAGAAAAACCCAAACCTTAATAGCGAGAATCATCAGGGTATCGATAACGAAAAAAAGAAAGTAGGAAACCGGAGAAAGACAACGCCAACGAACCCTACAAATCAAAAACACGTATCCAGATACAAAAAACCTCATCCCAAATTCTCGAGCCCACACACAAAACAAACCATATTAAAACACAAACAAAAAAAAAGAAAAATGAATAAACACAAACAAAATAATCAAAGAAAATTTTAAACAAAAAAACAAAAGAAAATACATAATCAAAATAATCAAAATCAGTAAAATACACAAAGTAAAACACACCAAAACCCCAAATCCATAACACACCAGAACATGCGGAACCCAAAAACTAAATCAAAGCCCAACACATACACAAAACAAACGAAAATCAAAACCGTAAGAAAGCGACACAGTCCAAAATAAAAAACCGACGAAAATCAAAGCATCAAAAAGAGGAAACAAAAGGAAAACCCAAACCTTAATAGCGAGAATCGTTAGGGTATCGATAACGAAAGAAAGAAAGCAGAAAACCGGGGAAAGACAACGTCAACGAACCCTACAAATCAAAAACACGTGTCCAGATACAAAAAACTCCATCCCAAATTCTCGAGCCCATACACAAAACAAACTATATTAAAACACAAACAAAAAAAAGAAAAAAAATAAACACACAAACAAAAGAATCAAAGAAAATTTAAAAAAAATAATAATAATCAAAAGAAAATTTCAAAAAAAAAAGAGAAAAAACCACCACCGATCAAAGCTAATGATTAGAATAGTAATTTGCTAAATACTCTTTTAAAGAAAGTATAGAGATCCTTTAGTTAAAAAGATTTTTAAAAGTGGGTGTGTTTCAAAAGCAACACTTTTTAACCCTCGTTGAGGGTTTAACGACGGACCTTTTTGGAGCCCTCTTTCACCACCGCGCAATGATTTTTGCGTCACAATTTTTTTTCACATCATCATCTTCGGCACCCCATATCTTTCTACTACATTCAAATATTACATTGCAATGAGAAAAAAACATTACACATTTGCACTCATAGATTTTTTTTAAATAAATTTATATCGAAACTTATATAAAAATAATAGTAATGTATGTTTGGAATTTTAAGAAGACATTATGTTGTTGTGAACAAAAATGATATTATTTATTTGGCCTAGGTCGATTTAAAACGAAAGTTACACTGGAGCATAGATAGAAATAAAAAATAACCAGGAAGCAAGGTTTATTTGGAATTTAAAAACCAATAGACTTATATGAGAAAAACCAAATAGATAAGAAACTAATTATAAAGTAAGAACAATATAAAATTAAAACAACACACATTATATATATATTAAACATGAATGTCGGTCTATGAGAGAAAAGTACTGTAGCTCACAGTACCTTCTTCAATGCATCGTGTACAACTTCTGTCAGCGTCCTCTTTCTTCTTTTCTCTGCCACCGCCAGGTGTCCTTGGCCTTTTGTTGCCACCACCACCGCCGATTTCGTCAGCCTTCGTGCTTTATTTTTTGCCACCATCACCATCAAGTACGTCGGCCTCTCGCTAATAACCAATAATGTTACATAATATTATATTATTAAATCTAAACTTATTATTTACGATAACTAAGATCGAACCCAGAAATATATATAAATCAACCATACAATTTAATCTAAATTCTAAAATATGTAGATAGGACGAATGTGTCCGCTAATATTATATACATTATTTTATCCAAGATTGCTCCGCTGCTGGTAACGTCAAAGCCGTCTCCGTCTTCGCCTCCACCACCGCAACCGCTATAGTGGTATCGATCTGAAAACATATCTTGAGGACGCCCCGTCGGGCCCAAAAAAAGAAGAAAGACGGGGGTTTGTGACCTGCGATGACACCGTGTCTAGGTGGCCGTTTTCGTCCGGGGTGGTTGGTGGCGGTGGACGTGGGCGGTTGTGACAGTGTGTTCGTCTGTGGTGGTTAACGACGGTAGCCTGCGGTTCAGGTAGTAGTGGTCGGAGGCCGTTGTCGTCGGAAACAGCGGTGGTCGGAAGTTGTAGTCTCAGGGGGCGGTCGGTCGTCGTTGACGGGTTTCAGGGTTTCGGTGTGAACAGACAAAAGAAGGAACCTGAGAGCGAGGGTTTGGTGGCGGAGCTGCAGTGGTGGCGGCCGTGGTGTGGTGACGGTGAGTGGCGGTGGCGGTCGTGGTGTGGTGATTGTGGGTGGTGGCAGCGGGTATGGTGTGGTGATGTAAGGAGGTAACAGTGGTGTGCATTTTAAAAGGTCAATACATAGAAATTTTTTTTGAAACTTTCAAAAATTAATATGGTGGATAAGAACACCTTCTGCATGCAGTATGAGATAATTATTACTACCATTTTAATAGTATATAATATATTTAATATAGTAATAATAAGAGAATTATATTTTAGTTGTTAATAAAGGTAAAAAAACAAAAGTCATGTAATAGACACATCATTAATACAAATAAAAAAGTCAGTTCTGAAAATAAAATATATTTAGCTAAAGCAATTTACTTAACAATATAAATATATGTGAGTGTGTAAGTATTATAATAGATAGTAGCAAATAGTTTTTAAATAAAAATATTTTTAATTTGGTTTTTAACTGACCCTAATGAAACAAAAAAACCCGCCGCGAAGCGCGGGTGCATTTTACTAGTTTTATTTAAATAGTATTTTCTTTTTTCAGAAAGTATATACAGTTTTCATGTTGTTTCATAAAAAAACGAGAAATAACTATATATATTATCTTATATAAAATGTGTGAATAATAGGATGACAAAGATTTAAACGTGGGGTCTACTAAAGAGACGCCAGAAAAATATCTGGACGCCTTCTTTACGGGCCGTAAGGCCCTTCACGGGTCGTAATGACTGTCGGGCAATCAAATCAGTCATTCAAAAATGTAACGACCCGTGAAGGTGTTCACGGTGTTAATTTTTCACAGCCCGTTAAGCGTTTCACGGCCCGTTAGCCCTTTCACTTACGGCTCGTGAACCGCTTTACGGGTCCTATTTTCACCTTTAATAATTTGACGAGATATATTATTCCTCGTTTTTCGTGTAATTTTGTATTTATTACGTTATTTGATACGACATAATATTCCTCGATAGTCGTGTAATTTTGTATTTATTACGTTATTTGATACGACGTAATATTCCTCGATATTCGTGTTAATTATGTGACGAGATGCAATATTCCATGTGAACTACTATATAAACGTTAGTTTATAAATTCATTTCATAATTCAAATTTCTACGATAAATTTGAAATAATATTTAACGTTACGATGTCTTTCTGGGATAGCAACTATTTATTCGGTTCGGAATCTAACTATTACCCTGAGTAGGGTTACGGTTATTACGATGAGGGTGTTTCAAACTATTTATGACAGTTCGCGTCCAATTACGCGGGAATGGCGGCGGCGATGACGGGGGTGATAACAGTGGCGATAGCAGCGGTGATAATGACGGTTCTGGTTCCGGTAAAAGAGGTTTATACGACACGAATCAGCTTATAAGATATATCATATTTAATTTTACTTTCATTTAGTAATAACTAACTAAAAATATAAAATTTATTATGTTTTCTCATCTCGTGAAGAATTAGTTGATTGGGCAAGTAACGTAGGGCGAGGAAATGAGTTTGTTATTGTCACCAAACGTTTAAAAAGAAATTCGAATGGTGTGGTTGTTAAAATTTGGTTGAAATGTGATCGGGGTGGTGTATATAAGGGAGCATCCACTCTAAGAAAAAATGGCACCAAAAAAACAAACTGTCAATATGAATTGCAGGGTAAGTACGAGATGAAGAGAGATGGGTGGATTATAGTTGTTGTGGACGATACTCATAACCATGAACCTGCTGAACACCTGGAAGGACATGCATACGCAATGAGGCTCACCGAAAATGAGCTTTCTACTGTAAAGAATCTGACCGAGCAAAATATTGACCCTCGAAACATTCTAGGCACGTTGAGGGAACAAAATCCCAATAACGTGTCTGTGTTACGAACCATATATAACGCTCGGGCAAAAATTAAAAAGTCCACCAGAATTGGTGAAACCCCAATGTAGGTTTTTTTCTATACTACAACAACATCAATATATTTACACCCCTCACATAGATGAATCGACAAATACCGTCGACGGGGTTTTTTTTATACATCCCACATCTCACACATTATGGCGTGCGTACCCACACATGGTGATGATTGATACAACTTACAAAACTAACTTGTATAAAATGCCATTTGTTCAAATGGTTGGTGTGACATCCACCCTGAAATCTTTTTCTGTTACTCACGCATTCATTGATTATGAGCGTGAAGTCAACTTCAGATGGGTGTTAGAGCAACTAAAAGCAACGCTGAAAGAAAAGTGTATGGAGCCCCGTGTTATACTAACCGACCGAGACCTCGCATTAATGAAAGCGTCAGAAGAAGTTTTTCCGAGTGCTGTTCGATTACTTTGCAGATGACATATTTAGTAAAATATTGATAAACATTGCAAGGCGAGTTTTTCAAATGAAGAGTGGGGTGCTTTTGAGCATGTGTGGTCGTTACTTATTAACTCTGCAACGACGGACATATACGCTTATAATTACTACCGCCTTTATCGCAGATTGATGTCCAAACATTCAAGTAAGTTTTCTAGTGTTATTCTTAAAAATATATGTATATTTACATAAAAATAACTATATTTTTTTTAAATAGGAGTGCTGATGTACCTCAAAAATAACTGGTTGGACCCCTACAAAGAGAGATTTGTGTCGGCGTTGATAAATAAAAGTTATAACTTCGGTCAGCACACAACAAACCGAGTTGAGAGCCAACATTCGTTATTGTAAATTTGACTGAAAGCAACCAATAGCACCCTGGATAGATTTATTCCTTTTATCAATAATATTTTAGTTACTCAGGAAATTACTATAAAAGAAAGTTTTACCAAAAGCAAAATCATGCTTATGGTGCAGCATAATCATAAAGTGCTTAAATTGCTGCGAGGTAACGTTTCTTTTGCAGCTTTAGATCTCTTAGTTGGTGAGATTAACAGGATAAATTATCTAATTATATCCAAAGAATCATGTGGCTGCCATCTTTTTACCAGTTGTGGTCTTCCGTGTGCTTGTAAATTAAACAATTACTTTCAAATAGGTGAATGTTCTTTTACATTTTTTATTTTTTATGAAAACTTTTATTATATTTAATTTAATCTATTATTTTATAGGTCAATGTATCTCGCCCGATGTCATTGATATTTTTTGGAGAAAGCTAGATTTTTCGCCCGCGTATATTGTACAGGAGGTTCAAATAGATGTACATAAAGAGATGGAGATGGTGACAAAACATTTACTTGTTCAACCAGAAAAAGTGAAAAAATCTTTGATTAATATTTTCAAATCTTTCAATTATCCTTCAAAAACTGATAAAAAACCTCTTAAAGCCCAAACACATACACGGGGTCGTCCTAAAAAAGATAAGCAAAAAGAAACAATATTAGACCCCCACAGACATAGTTCATATGTTCAACCTAGAGAAAATTTTGAAGTTCCGCCAACATATTCAAGCTCGGTGGTGAAGTCAAAACAAGGGTCTTTGCAGCGCAGTCAATCCATGTCTTCCAAATCAAGAGCCAAAGATGGATTATCTCAACAGAGTTCCAAGTTTTCATATATCTCGGGCGACGAATATAAAAACAAACTTTTCCGGTTTAATCGCTGGATTCCATTATTCTTTTTCCCGTATATTTCAGGTGCGGATAATGTTTTAACCGACGGCAATTGTGGTTTTCGTGCTATAGCACTCGTACTGGGATATGGTGAAAATCACTGGCATTTTATTCGTACGGAACTTATAGCTGAGTTGGATGAAAACAAACATAGGTACGCTGTGATGTTTCCTGATATAAATGAAATAAGGGAATCATTAAACTGGAACGGCTTAGTTGCAGCTCCCAAAAAAAATTGGATGACAGTGCTACCTGCTACAATCTTTATTGCTAACAGGTTTCGAGTGGTTATAATTTTTATATCTATCGGCAACTCCGCTACTTTTTTCCCGTTCTGGTTATCTCCACGTGATATCAGTGAACATCATATGATTTCAATTGCTTATGTTCAAGATAACCATTTCATTAGAATTCGATTAGTGGGTGACTATCCAATGCCTGTTCCGAGCAAATATTGGTACTTGTACAAAACAGAAAACGCTAACGATTGAGAGGTTATATACGGAAGTTGATTTCAAAAATATCTCAAACTAAGGCCCGTAGACCCGGTTGAACGTATAGATTTAGTATAATTCACACATTTTTTATTTAATTTATCAATTCTTTTATTTAATCATTTTTAATGTAGTTAATCAAGAATCTCCAAATATATAAATACGTTTCATCATACATCATCAAACAAACATTTAAACGTCATCCAAAATACGTCATAATATATCAACAAAATTTATCAAGTTTTTTACATGAAAGCTAAATAAAACAATACAGGCCTACTATCTATGTCTCATCACCACCACTAGCATCCTCCTCATCACCACCAACAGCCTCCTCGTCATCACCCCCAGGTCGTCTGATAAACGGAGGCAACTCCGGCCGAGGGGGGTCGATACCCTGGCGAGTAGCCCAAATGCTGCACAGATCCACCATCCATACAAGCAAGGCGTGGGACTGGCGCGCCAAATGGAGTGACTCCGCCATAAACTCCCCCGTCGGTGGAATCTGCCGAATGATAGTCCTAGCAACAGGCGGTACTGGCGGTGGGCCGAGTGCTCTGGCGTGTGCGTGCGGCTGCTCCTCCTCCTCACCAACGCCCGCCATAAGCTGCCAGATGGTCCGACCACCGTCAGTGGACCATCGGAGTTCGTCGCAAAATTTGGCGGCAATCCCCATGGCCATGACGATCTGTCGGCCCAAAATCCTAGGCGGTGTGTCCGTCGTCTGCCTCGCAATTAGGGCATCCGTAAACAACCCAAAGCGCGAGGCAATGACGGTGATGTAAGAGCCGCAAACAATGTGGCTATCCATCTGCAAAACAATCAAATTATAATATAATAATAATAGATAATACTTATTTATTAAGAATTAATATAAATATTTTTTTACCTTGCCCTGAATGACACTGAAGAAATAGGTGGCCATGCAGTAAGCAAGATTCACCCGTCTAGGTGAAAGCAAAGCCCTCAGAAAAAATAAATCAAGGAGCGACACCTGCTCCATACTTTGGTCTCTGCCGGCAATGCACCGGTGTAGATACCGGTGCAACGGATCTCTAATGGAGCTCGCCCTAATGGCGCCCTCCCATAGCTGGTTGGAAATCATCGGCCACCATCCGACCAAAGGAGCCGCCTCTGACTGGACCTCGTCAGAATAAAAACGAGCATCCTGCGTCTCCTCCTGGGTGTAAAACCCAAGAGTCACCGCCCACTGAGCGAGGGTGAACTCAAACCTACTACTCCCCAGCCTAAATCGAACAGCTAGGTGCTCCTGGGGGTCCTCATCCTCTGTGGCGGGAGTGAACAAAAAAGTCGAAAAAAACTCCAACGTGAGCTCCCTGTAGCCCCTCCTAGATCCCAAATCAAACATACGCCTCCAGGGCGTCTCTCCCTCGAGCCCAACGATGTCCTGGGCACGTGCTATATCTCCAACCTCCTCTAGCACGTCCCAGTCAATGGTGCGGGTCCCCTTCAGGGGCCGTCCTATCAGCTTCCACAGCCTAAGCTGTGGCTATGTCTCTCGAGGAAAACGAAGATAAGTATGTGGGTCCAGGAAGTCACCCTGACCCTCAGGCTCGGTCTCTGGACGTGAACGTTTGCGTGGCGGCATAATCCGCAAAAAAAATTGAAAATCATAAGAACACCTAAAGGGTTACAGCCCGTGAAGCTAGGTCACGGCCCGTGACCCTCTGAATGTTCGAAGGGTTACGGCCCGTGAACAACAGTCACGGCCCGTGAACAGCAGTCACGGCCCGTGAACAGCAGTCACGGCCCGTGAACAGCAGTCACGGCCCGTGAACAGCAGTCACGGCCAGTGAACAGCAGTCACGGCCCGTGACTGTTAAAAACACAAATGGTTACGGCCCGTGAGAACCGTTCACGGCCCGTAACCCCCTAAAATTTTCAGAATTTATTCGTTTTTAAATTAAATTTTAACATATTTAAACGATAAATATACAAAAATAAAATAGGAATTTGAATACGTACCGTAGTAAGGAGTCGGCGGTATGAAAGTGATGAAAATCCGGAGGTCGTGACAGAGTGAATCGGATGTGTGTTTAGGGGGCGTAAATGAAGAAATGGGCCGTAAGGTCCTATATATAATCCGGCTTCACGGTCGTGAAGGGCCTCACGGCCCGTTACCGAGTACCAAAACGGGCCGTGAGAGACATCACGGGCGTGAGGCTGGATATATTTTAAAAAACAACCGTTGAAGGGCCTCACGGCCCGTTAACTCCTTCACGGCTCGTGATTACCTACAAATACGGGCCGTGAGACCCTTCACGGCCGTTAACCTTTAAAATGATATTTCTCTTCATGCGGATCCAGCCCATAGAACAGACAGCTCTTAATAAGCCCAAACTCGTCATAGCGGTATTTTTTAGGATCTCGATAATTTCCAAAGTTTAAAATGATATTTCTCTTCATACGGATCCAGCCCATAGAACAGACAGCTCTTAATAAGCCCAAACTCGTCATACAGATATTATGATAACAGCTCAAGAACGATATCGGGAGACTTTTGGAATTTCTTTTAACCATTGTGCGGCTTGGATCTTTTATAAAGATCAAGAAGATTAAAAATTATGTGTTTTTTTTATTGTGTGATAATAACGGTTTATCGTTTTAATAAAGTGTACTAATAAACGTTTATGTTTTAATAAAATATTTCATTACTGTTCTACATTATACGTCTAGAATACAGTTCGTCTGCCATAAATCTTCGGAAACAAAAGCAAGCATCCTGTAAGCTAACATCTTGCCACTCTAAAGATCTATTTTGAACCAACCTACGCAATAACATACAAATTACAACTCCCGAATCTCGACCAATATGACCGGCATTAGGAGGCCACACGGTTTCACCGGATACAACCAGTTCTTCGATTTCTTCTTGTCCGGAGTGCTGCCTATATTGTATACGTGACAGAAAATGTAAAAAGTACGATTCGAATTGTACGAAAATCGTTCTGGCATTATGATGAATGCACCATGAATCATCACACGTATTTGGTCGGCATTCGTATGGAGAATATATACGAACTTGTAGCGAGTCCATAGAAATCTTAAAAAGATACCAATTTTCTTCGTTATCAGTCATTGGTACGTAAACCTACAAAACAATTTAATTCACGGTTATAAATTCATGATTTTTATTGTAAAACATGAAAACAGTATTACCGTATCAACTTCCCATAACGCGGGATATAGATAGTCACTCCCGTTACCATATTCGTTACCCTTAACGGACCCTGAGTATATTAAGTTAAACCACTCAAATGGGAGAATCGTCCAACGATCACTACCCGGCAACTCTTCTGTTCTACGTATTTCTTCGTATCTCCATATTGTGAGTCTATTTGTCCACGCCCGAACATGCTATAAAATAACAACTTTTTTAATTGTTAGAATTTTAAAATAAAATAAAATTTACAAAAAAAAAAACTTTAAATCATACCTCTGTACCTAAAGACATGTTTCCGAGTAATTCACGCCAATATTCTAACTGAATATCGGAATTACCCATGTAATACACCCTACATGTTTGGGAATCACCGTTACGTATAAACTGAATAACATTTTCAGACCAGTTCCTCCCATTCTGCCAATTATGGTTATCTATTGGATCAAGAATACTTTCCACAATATCTCGTGAGTTTGAAGAGGACTCATTTTGACGTCTTCTATTACCTCTACGAGATGACATTTTAACTCTTTCATTTCTCACTCACCGTATATAACAAGTAATATATATAATGTTTTATACAGAATCTTAAATCAAATCAAGGAATAATACGTCACGTCATATAATTATAAAATTTAAAAATGCACGCAAATCGAGGAAAATAATTTCTCAGAAGGACTACTACGGCCCGTGAGAGAACTCACGGGCCGTTATGGCACTTGTTCACGGGCCGTGATGTTAGACGCTTACGGGCCGTGATGTGTTTCACAGCCCGTGAGCGGATAAAGCTGCGAAATTTAAATTTCGAACACCTTACGGCCCGTAAGGCCCTTCACGGGCCGTAAAAAAAGTCAAAGGACGTCCAGATAACACTTGACAGGGTGTTCAATTAGCTTGGCCCTTTAAACATATCCTGATAAAATAATTATATAGTACACTGCTAAATAAACAAGTTACATATAATACCGTCGCCTAACCAATAAACAGTTACCACGTCCATGGCTTCATGGATGTTTTCCTATTGGTCCTATTGTTGGTTCATAAAATAATACAAAAAAAAAACAAAAACAAATCAACTAACTAGTTATTAAATAATCATATAATTAAGAAAACATATCCAGATTTAACTTTCTAAAAAAAAATTTAATTTACGAAAGCATCCTCATTTCAGACGACATCCATCTTATTAATATTAATAAAAGCTACTGTTGTCGTTTTTATCAGCATTTTTCTTAAATTTTCATCTGAAGTTGTTATCAATGAAAACGATACATTGTTTTTTTTTTTGTTAATGCCATATTTAAAATTATCATGACCTGTTCTGGACCATAGCTATAGAAAAACAAAAACAATTGTCTTTTAACATGCACATCACATAATCAGCGCATATTTACGAATTGATTCATATACGTTGATTATTTGATATATATATGTGTTTATACACACACACATATGTACATGTCTACACATACACACATTGGGCTTTTTTTCCAAAACCAACAATACGTAGAAACTATTATCGAGAACTACATAAATTTTACACTCTTATATAAATTAACTATGATGGATTTAGATTTTGATATATTAAGATATGTTATGAACTCAACACTTCTCATATTTACGGTCGATATAAAATACGTAAAAGGTGTTACAATAATATTGGTTTATTTCACAAATTACTTAATTGTTGGCTGAATGATAACTCATGACCCCAATGATCTTTTACAACTTTTTAATATTTCTATTGAAATATTTAAAGGATGTTAATTTATTCATAATGTTTCATTTGCGTTTAATTATTGAGGCAACAAGTTGTTACTCACACATATTTATAATCATCTCAGGACACTAGATTTTTATAGTTAAGAAGACGCAAACCGCCATATCTAAACCGTTAAAATTTTTATCATTAAATCGTATTTATCAATTTCATATTCCTTACTTACACGTTTGTAGATTATGCATATAAAAAGTAAATAATATATGTTACTTACATGTTCTAATCTCATGTGAAGGGTTAATAAAAAAAACCACATAATAATAAGAAAACTAATAAAAAAAACAATGAAACCAGTTATATAACATGTAGGTTTTTTTCACTATCCTCTACATATATATGGGTGTGTATGTATAAATATATGTATGGATCAAATGAAAACCATAATATACTTTTATATGTATGTCACCCATAAGTTACGTATACGTAACAATTTTTATTCGACATAGTGTTACATGCATGTAATACTCATTATTTCTATATTATGTTCACATTATATGTAATAGATACTAAATACTTTAAAAAACATTTAAAAGAATTAAAAAATTATAAATTATATAAATGGTTTTTATAGTTTTATTTGGTTTTAACACAACTATTGGTTTTTTAATGAAATCTCTCCTTATTCTCATATCTATATATATGTATTAGCACTGATATTCTAAGTATTTAATGATATTGTCTGTCTTCCTAGTTATATATCATTGTCATTTTTTCAAAAAACACGATTGAGAATTTAATATGGCAAGTTGAAATGCTAGTGGCACTTTTAGATTGAAATGAATATCAAATATATAAAAGGGATTAAACGAGTTTGATCGTATTAACAGGACAATTATTATAACCATTTTTCTTGTATGAAAATCTGTTGTTTTCTTTTAAACAGTCATAATTCAAGACGGCATTGACATGGCCAAACTATGAGACTAATCTACATATATATACCAAAACATGCCTTTATCCTTGAAAACGACTTACAAAATTTTAAAGTTTTAAACATGGAGAGCCAAAACAACGTATAAGAACCCATATTATCTTTGTTTAGGACAAGATGTCGACAAATCGATAATTGACCAAATTTAACTAGACAAAATACATGGTAATTCATCTCGATTCAATTAGAGATTGACTATTAATTAAATTCACACAAAAACAAGGGGGTTAGAATGTCGATGAATCTTTTATGTGTCGATTATGAATAACCATTTCATGCAAAGTCATGTAACTCACGATGATATGACTTTCACTGTTTTTTTTCAAATTATATTTTTCAGTATCATTGGTTAGTAAGGTATAGATATACGACAATGGAAAGGGTCTTATAAGTTATAGAAAGGATCTTTTATAATTAGTCTCTCTTTTTATCCCCTCTCATTGGTTAGTTATGGTGTTTAATGGGCTCATAAGTTATTTTTGGTTTTCTCGGCCTTAAAAACATGTTTTAATAATCAAATTTGCTATTTACATTGTTGTAGATCAAATGTGCTTTTGGGAGCATCTCATTCCATATAGATGCTAATTTTTATGGTTGTAGTGTTATCTTTCTATAAACACTGTAAAATTCTTTTTTGAACTTATAACATAAATAAGTTTAATTTTAATATTCACTTCTTCTATAACTAATCAGAATATTTCTTTTTGTGGCATTGGTATATTTGTTATTATCAATTTATTATCGTTCTTTTATATAACTAAGGAGGATTTACGGAGCATCGAGTATGTTTCCTTTTAATGAATTAAGTACCAGCTAGTTCTACGATGAACCGTGAATTAGTTTTTCATTTAGGTTCGATGTTTATGCTTTTCTCATTCCAAGTTTATTACTAAACTTTAACTTAAAATCCGAATGTTACTTTATACCATCTCTTTTAAAATTTATTTTTTAAAAATAACTTCATCTCAATACTTTTTTATAATAAAAATGTTAATTTCTTAAATTTTCACTAGATATTTATATGATTCAATATATATATATATATATATATATATATATGTATATATATATGTGTGTGTGTGTGTGTGTATATATATATATGTACATATATATATATATATATATATATATATATATATATATATATATATATATATATAGGGTTACGATCATTACAGAACCACTTTTTATTTTCAGAACTACAGAACCATTGATTTACATAAATGTATATTAAGTCTGGTAATACTTGATCTGTTTTACATATGTGTATATCAGACATGAATAATAAACTATAAAAAAAACTAAATATCACCAGGTTTAACTTACATCTATGTAAACCAATGGTTTATAATTTACATTTATGTAAGTCAATGGTTCTTTTGGTTCTGAGAATAAAAAATGGTTCTGTAATGATCTTGATCCTATATATATATGTATATATATATATGTATATATATGTACATATTGGTGAGTTACCTATATGTAAGTTGAATAAATAAACAAGAAATGGAACATTGAAAAGATGGGGAAGAAGATTTGAAAACTTTAGAACTGAAATTCTCATACTTACGAATTCTCTTACTTACGTATACGTAAGTATGAGTTACATATGTAAAATCACGGGTTACATATACTAGTTACATATACGTAACCCCTACTTTTATATATGTAATTCGTAAAAACATATACGTAATCCAACAATTGGAAAATTACACATTTTACCATCATCATCGACATCTTCACTTCAGAAGACACTTTATGCTTCTGTTACGTAGTTACGTATACGTAACCGCTACATGTAAATCATCATCATCGACATCTTCACAAAACAATGGAGAAACACAGGTGCAACCGCTACTTAAAGGACCTTTACTAATGGCAGAACTTTAGAGTACAACTTACGCTTCTTTTACATAGTTACATATACGAACACATATATGTAAATCATCATCATTAACTCCTGTAGGGTTTAATTTCTTTCTAATCATTTCCTTTGATTCTTTTCTTGGCCCATATCAGATCCGCATGTCATCATATTCATCACGTTTCTCGAATTGAAGCAAACCAACAACGGTCGCTCACCCGCATCAGTTTCATCTGACCTGCAAATCGACCTACATCTGTCTTTAATTGAAACCCTTCGGCCTAATTTTTATTTGAAACCGACATAGATTCATTATGTAGCAACGATTGATTCACCAAATCAGGAAGAAATATGCTGAAAATAATCGAATTGGTGGAGAAGATGAAAATGATCGATGCTTTGTTTGAATTAGTCTTGATTTGTTCAATGGAGGAGTAAAATAAGGAATATTAGTCAACTAATTTTATTTACTAAAAATAAGTTACAAAGACAATTACTAAAATACCATTTGAAATTAATAGATAAATATAAATAATTAAAAAATTTGATTGGCTAGAATTGGTTTTCTTGGTTTTCTCAAAACTATATGGTTTTCTTAGGATCCCTCCCGTATATATATATATGTGTGTGTATTATTTTATTGCAACAAACATATGCATAGGCAATAAACTACTTGTTTCAAAATAAGATTTATATATCCTCTCTAGAGTTTGGAATTTCAAAGTAAGCATGCACATTGTATGTTTTACCTAATCGAGCTTAATTAATACTAACTTCTTAACAAAAATCTTTGATCTAAATGATACAATTTATAGGTTTCATGCTTTTTTTCACTTCTCTATTTCAACTAAATATTAAAAGAATTACAACATGACAGTACAGCGTAATGAAGGTGTGATATTTGCAATATATCATTAACTAATAATCAATGCGATAGATTAAATTATGTTTTTAATCTTGATATGTGTACCATGCAACTATAAAATCTTAAGTCTAAAATTTACCATGCAACTTTGATGCGTCATATGTTCACATTCAACTTTGTAAAAACTTATTAAGAATAGTGTTATCTAAAATCAATAAAATATAATATTAAATATTAAATAATATAATATAGCCAAATTATATCAGTAAATTAAAAAAAACAAAGAAAAGAATATATTCACATTGGTGGGATTTTCAAAGCTCTATATATCGTTTCCTTCGTTGGTTCTCCATCTCCATTTTCGAACACTAAACTATTACACATAACACTGCTATACTAAAACACCCTCCATTTCTCTCCGGCCACCGGCGACATGAAACTCCGGTCATTTCTCTCCACATGCTCCGCCACCATCTGCACCGCCACCGACCACACAACCACCGAGAAACCTCAACCGCTGCCGCCCAAACGCCTATTCTCCGACACAAGCAGCATCATCTCCGACACCACCACCACCACCACCGCCTCTTTCGACACCAGTTACAACAGCCTCCACAGCAACCCCTCTCTCCAAACCCTACCTTCCATCCCCTCACTCCAAAAACTCTCGCCGGAGCATCTCCACCTCGCCGTCTCCCACCGCTACCTCACCTCCCTCCGCCCCTCCCCCGCCGCACACGTCACCTTCCTCTCCGTTAACAACCACCTCCTCTACGCCGCCTCCGGCAACCTCATCCACGTATTCGACACCACATCCTTCAAACTAATAGACATTTTCACCGTCAACGATCCGTCATCCGGCACCGTTAAGTCCGTCACGTTTCATAACGGAAGCGTGTTTACGTCTCATCAGGACAGCAAGATCCGAGTGTGGAAGTTAACGGAAAACAAACGGCATAAACACGCCGGAACCCTACCGACGCTAGAAGATCGATTACTCCGATCGATTTTTAAGAAAAATTACGTGAACGTCCGGCGTCATCGCCGGCGGCTATGGATCGAGCACGACGACGCCGTTTCGGGGCTAGCGATCATCGACGATCAGCTAATGTGCTCGATTTCATGGGATAAACACCTAAAAATCTGGAAAAGTTCAAATCTCCGATGTGTGGAGAGCATCAAAGCACACGACGATGCGATCAACGCGGTGGTGGTGGCGGAGGACGGGACGATCTACACCGGATCCGCGGATCGCCGGATCAAAGTGTGGGGGAAAGCGATGGGAGAAAACAAACACACACTCATCGCAACGTTGGAGAAGCACAAATCAGCAGTGAACGCATTAGCTCTAAACGACGACGGATCGGTGTTGTTCTCCGGCGCCTGTGACCGATCAATTCTGGTGTGGGAGAAAGAAGACAGTGCGAACCACATGGCGGTAAGCGGTGCGCTGCGGGGCCATTCGAAGGCGATACTGTGCCTGATCAACGTCTCCGATTTGCTGTTGAGCGGATCGGCTGATCGGACGGTTAGAATCTGGCAACGTGCAGGGGTGGTGGGAAAGTTTTGCTGTTTGGCGGTGTTGGATGGTCATAAACAGCCGGTGAGATCACTGGTGGCAGATGAAGATCATTCAGAGGTTGCAGTAGAAGCAAAATCTGCTACTGCAATTTATAAGGTTTTCAGTGGGAGTTTTGAAGGTGAAATTAAGATATGGAAGCTGGAGGTTTTCAAACACATATGATAATATATAGTCCCATGTCAACTCCTCTACTTGAACTGAATTGAAGCTATGATAATGGATAAACATATTATTTTGGCCGGCCGGGTATTAACTCTTCTTATGTAACAAATTGATACTATAAAACTTTAGTTAATTAGAAGATGAAAATGTAACAAAATCCTCATAGTTAGTGAGTATTATTTATTTTATTAATTATTTTTAGATTTCATTTTTAGCTTGTATTTAAGGTTTTAAGTGAAATGTTAAAGAAGTTGCAAAGTAATTAATTTTGGTTGGTGTAGCAAGAAATTACATTTTTTCCGCGGTAAGTATTGTCGCAAAAGGTTACAAGTTCGTTGCAATATGTTTATTGCGATGATATTTTCGTCGTTATATTTTCGCCGTAAATTACTGCTTGCAAAAGGTTTATTGCGACGAAATTATATGGGTCCCACCTTTTAAAAAAAGGGAAATTCCTTGAAAAATGTTTTTTGTGACAAAAGTTGTCACCGCAATTGTTTTTAAATAAATAATTCATTAATCTTTTTTGAGGCGATTTGTCGCCGCAAATTTTTTGACCTGAAATGTTGTTTGCGACGATTTGTCGCAGCAAAGTTTTTAACCAAAAACTTATTTGCGACGAAATATGGGTTATTACCCGAAATTAGAAGTGGTGGTGGCGGCTGTGGTGGCAGGGAGCAGCGGCGACAGTGGTGGAGCAGCGCGGCGGCGGCGAAGGCTGTGGTGGATCGAGCAGCGCAATCGACTTTGCGACGCTAACGGTGGACTTGGGGGGGGGGGGTTGAAGAGGGCGGTGGAGGAGTGGGGTGGGTCGACAGCGGTTTTTGCGATGGTGGCGACGGTTAACGGTGGCAGCGGCGGTGGTGGGTTTGGCGGTCTCCGCTGTGATGGGGTGGGGGTATGGGTTTCAAAATGGAAAACCAGATCTGAGATTCCCGTATATTAAAAGCTGGTAACTTATTTGCGGTGATATATCGCCGCAAAAAGCTTATTGTGACGATATTTTAAAATAATTAAAAATTAATTAAAATCTTTAAGAAATTGTTTGCGGTGACAGTATCGCTGAAAAAAAAAGTGCGGAAAATAAAATAAATAAAATGAATATTTAATAAATAATATTTATTTTTTATGGCGACAGTATCGTCGCAAATGACTTAGCGGGAATTTTCCCTCCCTCAAAAGGTTTTAGGTAATATAAAAAATTTAAAAATATTATTCACGACGATATATTTTGTCGCAAAACATACCTAAGTTAAAAAATCAAAAGTAAATTATTTTTCTTCATTAGCGACGAAACTTTCGCCGAAAAAAAAATGTTTTGACTGGAAAAGTCAAAAAGCAAATTTTTTTTGTCGTTTAGTGTCTTTATTGCGACGAAAACTAAATCGCCGCAAAAAATTTAGCTTCAAAAAACCATTTTTTTTTTATAGCGAAAATTCTTAACTTTGAGACAACTGATTTGGATAAACTCGAGCTGAGTGAGCTTACGATAAAAATATATAGAAACTTCTATAAATTTTCAACTTTGTAGATCGAGTTGATTCAAGTTGTAAACAAGCTTAGTTTGTCGTCAAATTTCAGATTGATGGAGATTTCGAGCTGACTAGTGTATTTTCTAGCATGAGATGAGTATGACTCCTTGTAAACATCCTTATCGGTGGTGTGTTTATTTTGTTTGAATATAAGGTTGATCATTATTAAACTTTGATAATCTGTATCTTAATTAATTATTTTAGTATTAAACGTACTAGAGAGAATGACATGATTGGAAGGGCGGAAATAACTATGTTTGTAGGATAGAAGAAACAAGGGATAACATTAATGTTACATGCATGCGTTTCAAAGCATTATTTTCTTAAGTACGTTACATCTCCTTGATAATAACTATCAATGCTTTTGTTTCTATTGTAAATTACAATTAGCATTGTTCTTATTCAACTAGTCAACTACAACTAATTAAGATTCAATTCTAATAATTTTTTTTATATAAAATATAACTGGACATGATTTACTATACATACCATTTTAATGTTAAAAAGATGTATAACACTTTACTGGTCTGAGGAAGAAACTCAAAAAAAAAAAAGTAATAGGTTCTCTTTTGGTCTTTATAATCTAAAGCCATTTGACGAAACACTACGATGTTGATTTTTGCATGTACATTATATGGCTTTCTGTGTAAAAAGATGGTTATGAGTTATGAAGATTTAACATTTCTTTGAGATTCAAGCCTTTTAGGTTACTAGTTATAAATATTTATAGACAATGTTAGGAAAAAATGTAGATAAAACTATCTTATAGTTAAATACGTTCTACTACGTGACAACTTCGACTCATGTGCTAAGAAACTTAATGTGTTGGACCCATTTTTATTACTTTCATTGACATGATTAGAAGTTTTATAGAGGATGAAACTTGTTGAAAGTTATTTTAAGTGTATATAGACGAGTACAACATTCTGGATCATTTAATTTAAACTATGTGTAATAAATTGAAATACTATTTGAATTTAAACTAACATAAGGATTTATACCTCTAAAATATGTATTACCAGATCAATGTGTAACACCCCAACCCGGAGAGGCTGACGTGTCACTATTACAGATATCAAATCAAAAACCAAATCCACGATATTAAAGAGATTGTCAAAAGAAATAAATTCAAACAAACTCCATAATCCGAAAGAACCTAATTAAGTTGTTCATTACATCAATTTAAGTAAAATATAATCTTGATCTTTAACCACTCTTCACTGATTTTCCGGATCACCCTGATTACCTACAATCAAATAAGAAAAACACCAAGAAAGAAAATACGGCTGAGCCAAAAGTTGCTCAGTGACGGAAATAAAAATAATAATGATAAGAAGCATAATATACTGATATCTGATACTGAACTGATCATATGATATGGAAAACGGAAATCTGAATCTAAACATATAATACTGATACTGAACTGAACATGTAATACTGAACTGAACTGATCTACACGACGCGTATATACAAACAAAATAAGTCGTGTAATATAAGGAGTACCCAGAGCCGAAACTGAACTGATAAGTACATAGCTAGCTAGACTATGCACCAATGAGATGGTGTGTGGGCGTACACACATGATTCCATCCCCCGGAACTGAACTGATCTGAACTGAACTAGGATCGATCCATCCGCCTCCCAAATATTATGGCCAAAGTACTACTTGAGTACTAACGTGTTAACGGAGACGCCGTGAACTATTTATAAACACCGTCACAAAAAGTGTCACATTATTGACGCCACAATGACATGTCGGATAAGCTTGGGTAACAGAGTGTCAAATTAAATGGTAGTACAACTACCAACATATAACGTATCAATAAAATATATATGGAAACATGCAATAATGAGCACAAATTTATAAACTATATATTGCATGCTATAAGTCTCAATAAGTAAAATTAATAAGGGGTGCTAATAAATAGACACCCAAAAGTTTAAATCGACACCCCCTATACGCCGCGTATGGGTCCATACGGCGGCCCATGCCCGGCGTATAGGGGACGACCATTAATGCGACATTAATGACTGACAACCGACGTCACATCAGTTTACCTATACGGGGCGTATAGGCCCATATGCCACGTATAGGTCGGTGTCGATTTAAAAAATAATATAAGGTATACGCCGCGTATGGACCCATACGCGGCGTATAGATCCTCGGTACGCTATATCTTTCAAACTTTCTCATTTTTACACACACTTCAAAAAAAACACTCTCGTATAGCACTATACTACACGTATTAATCTTTGATTTTTCTACATCCAGGTACGTATTATTGTTTATACATCATTATTATGTTAATCGTTCATTGATTTAAATGTTAAAGTAGTGTTTTATGCCCTATAATGCATGATTTAAAAACTGGTATATAGAACTATACGCTGGTACAGCCCCGCGTATAGGGCTATACGCAGCGTATAGTTCTATGGTTGGGGACGAAGACTCATAGGAGGGTATTCTATACGCGGCGTATAGATATATACGCGGCGTATAGGGTGTTGCAATACGTGACTTGTGGCCCATACGTGGGTCCCCTATACGCCGCGTATAGTCCTATACGCGGCGTATAGGGTCGGATTTGACCTATACGTGGCCCTGTGACCCATACGCTGCTACCCTATACGCGGCATACAGGCCTATACGCGGCGTATAGGGTAAATATATATATACAAATACATATATATGTATATACGCATATACATATACATATACATATACATATATATGTATATACACATATACATATACATATACATATGTATATGTACATATACATATAACATGTATATGTACAACATGTATATGTACATATACATATAACATGTATGTGTACATATACATATACATATGCATATACATATGCATATGCATATGCATATGCATATGCATATGCATATGCATATGCATATGCATATGCATATGCATATGCATATATATGCATATGCATATGCATATGCGATATGCATATGCATATGCGATATGCATATGCATATGCATATGCATATGCATATGCATATGCATATGCATATGCATATGCATATGCATATGCATATGCATATGCATATGCATATGCATATGCATATGCATATGCATATGCATATGCATATGCATATGCATATGCATATGCATATGCATATGCATATGCATATGCATATGCATATGCATATGCATATGCATATGCATATGCATATGCATATGCATATGCATCCATATGCATATGCATATGCATATGCATATGCATATGCATATGCATATGCATATGCATATGCATATGCATCCATATGCATATGCATATGCATATGCATATGCATATGCATATGCATATGCATATGCATATGCATATGCATATGCATATGCATATGCATATGCATATGCATATGCATATGCGGATGCATATGCATATGCATATGCAGATGCATATGCAGATGCGATATGCATATCCATATGCATATGCATATGCATATGCATATGCATCTGCATATGCATATGCATATGCAGATGCATATGCATATGCATATGCAGATGCATATGCATATGCATATGCATATGCAGATGCATATGCAGATGCATATGCAGATGCATATGCAGATGCATATGCATATGCATATGCATATGCATATGCATATGCATATGCATCTGCATATGCACATACATATGCAGATGCATATGCATATGCATATGCAGATGCATATGCATATGCATATGCAGATGCATATGCATATGCATATGCATATGCATATGCATATGCATATGCATATGCATATGCATATGCATATGCACATACATATGCATATGCATATGCGATATGCATATGCATATGCATATGCGATATGCATATGCATATGCATATGCATATGCATATGCATATGCGGATGCATATGCATATGCATATGCAGATGCATATGCATATGCATATGCATATGCATATGCATATGCATATGCATATGCATATGCATATGCATATGCATATGCATATGCAGATGCATATGCATATGCATATGCATATGCATATGCATATGCATATGCATATGCATATGCATATGCAGATGCATATGCATATGCATATGCAGATGCATATGCATATGCATATGCATATGCATATGCATATGCATATGCATATGCATATGCAGATGCATATGCATATGCATATGCATATGCATATGCATATGCATATGCATATGCATATGCATATGCATATGCATATGCATATGCATATGCATATGCATATGCATATGCATATGCATATGCATATGCATATGCATATGCATATGCATATGCATATGCATATGCGATATGCATATGCATATGCATATGCATATGCATATGCGATATGCATATGCATATGCATATGCATATGCATATGCATATGCATATGCATATGCATATGCATATGCATATGCATATGCATATGCATATGCATATGCATATGCATATGCATATGCATATGCATATGCATATGCATATGCATATGCATATGCATATGCACATGCATATGCATATATGCATATGCATATGCATATGCATATGCATATGCATATGCATATGCACATGCATATGCATATGCATATGCACATATGCATATGCATATGCATATGCACATATGCATATGCATATGCATATGCATATGCATATGCATATGCATATGCATATGCATATGCATATGCATATGCATATGCATATGCATATGCATATGCATATGCATATGCATATGCATATGCATATGCATATGCATATGCATATGCATATGCATATGCATATGCATATGCATATGCACATGCATATGCATATGCATATGCATATGCATATGCATATGCATATGCATATGCATATGCATATGCATATGCATATGCATATGCAGATGCATATGCATATGCGATATGCATATCCATATGCATATGCATATGCATATGCATATGCATATGCACATACATATGCATATGCATATGCACATACATATGCATATGCATATGCATATGCATATGCACATACATATGCATATGCATATGCGATATGCATATGCATATGCATATGCGATATGCATATGCATATGCATATGCATATGCATATGCATATGCATATGCATATGCACATACATATGCACATCCATATGCACATGCATATGCACATATACATATACATATGCATATACATATGCATATGCATATGCATATGCATATGCATATACATATGCACATACATATGCACATACATATGCACATACATATGCACATGCATATGCACATATACATATACATATGCACATACATATGCACATACATATGCACATACATATGCACATACATATGCACATACATATGCACATACATATGCACATACATATGCACATACATATGCACATACATATGCATATACATATGCACATACATATGCATATACATATGCACATACATATGCATATACATATGCACATACATATGCATATACATATGCACATACATATGCACATACATATGCACATACATATGCACATACATATGCACATACATATGCACATACATATGCACATACATATGCATATACATATCCATATACATATGCACATACATATGCACATACATATGCACATACATATGCATATACATATGCATATACATATGCTTATACATATGCATATACATATGCATATACATATGCATATACATATGCATATACATATGCATATACATATGCATATACATATACATATACATATACATATACGTATACATATACGTATACATATATATGTATATGTGTATATATATATATACGTATACGTTGTTTTTGACCTATTTGTTTTCTTGTGCAGATATGTCTTCCGATTCTGAGATTGAGGCTGACATTGTTGACCATATTGCTGAGCATCCTTGGCTGCAGTTTGAGGCCGGTTCCATTGAGCACGCTAAGTGCTCAAAATTTATTCATATGAAGATCGGTCATCAAAAGGCCGTAGATTGGCAGGTTATGGCTGAGTTAGGAGAGCGCGATCGTCTTGCTGCTATTATCGGAGACGATACGCCATGGAGACGTCTTTTTGAGATCGCGTTCTTACCGTCCCACCGTGAGCTGGTAGTGGAGTTTTTATCCACATTTACCTATATTCGTCCAGATGAGATGGAGGAGGACGATGAGCGCTCAGAGATTTCTTTTACGCTTTGTGGACATGCACATCAGATGTCCATTGAGCAGTTTGTAGTTGTCTCGGGGCTTTATTATGAGCCAGAGACTGTTACCCCTCTGTTCACCGAGGGTATTACTAAGCCGGAGACATTTTGTGTTGCTCATGCGTTTATTAGCAAAGAACGGGAAGATAATTTTGAATGGGTGCTTAATAGATTGAAAGATACGTTAAGCAAGTGTATGGAGCCGCGCGTCATAATAACAGACAGAGATCTCGCTTTAATGAACGCATGTGTTAAAGTGTTTCCGAATGCTTCAAAGTGTTTATGCAGGTGGCATATTGATGAAAATATCGCGAAACACTGTAAAGCAAGTTTTACAAAAGATGACTGGAGAAAGTTTAAATATGCATGGGCACGTTTGTGTGAGTCTCCCACGGCGGAGATTTACGAGTATAACTATAACCTTCTTTACGAACGACTAGTTGAAGCGAATCGAGAAAGTAAATTTTTATTATATTTTAATTATGTTTTATTATATTTTCAATATATAATTTAATTATGTTTTATTATATTTTCAGAGGTATTGTCATATATAAACAGAAACTGGTTAGAGAGTTACAAAAAATGTTTGTATCAGCCTGGACTAACTCGAACCGCAATTTTGGCCAACGCACAACAAATAGGGTGGAGAGTCAACATGTAAATTTAAAAAGATATCTTAAATCAACAAATAGCTCACTGGATAGACTTGTGGAGTTTGTAGATCAATTGGTGAACGCACAAGAGGTAAATTTAAAAGAAAGCTTTGAGACAAGCAAAATTAAAACCATGAATCATCATAAACTTTCGCTATTTGATTACTTAAGAGGCAAGGTTTCACACATAGCTCTTGATTTATTAGTTGCCGAAAACACTAAATTGCATGTGATGCGCTCTGCAAATGCAACATGTGGTTGTCATCTTTTCACTAGTTGTGGCTTGCCTTGTGCTTGTCGGCTGGAAAATATGAACATTCTGGTAATAGCCGCTCCATCATTATCATTTTTCTATTAAAGGGACAAATTATATATTAATTTATACTTTATAATGAAGGCACTAAAATTCCATTAGATGCAATTGACGTATTTTGGACGAAGCTTGATAACATTAAGCCATCATATACGGTGGATGAAAAAGTTGATGTTGAAGAAGAAAAGGAACGGGTGAAACAACAAATAATAACACAACCCGCAGCTGTAAAATTTAGTTTGATGGAAAAAATAAAAAAAATTGTGTATCCATGGAAAAATAACAAAAAAGCGCCTGTTGTTCAAACAGATATTCGCGGTCGTCCAACGTTAAAGGTTCAACAACAAAAGTATGACACTCAACAAAGTACGTGCGACATGCCGAGACATAGCTCGTTTATTGCGTCTCACATTTCCGGAAGAACAAGTTCAGCTGTAAAGCCCCAGAAGCCTGCCATGCAACGTAGTCGTTCAACATCATCTAAAGTATCACGGGGTACTAATGAGTTTTCTTCGATTATCGGAGATCACCAATTAAACAATATAAACAGGTTAATTGAGTCCGGGTCTTAAATGAGCAGGTAGAAGTCTACTATCTTGCTTAACCTGAAATCATGTGAGAAAATAAAGTCAGCTAACGAGTTAGCTGGTGAGTAATCACAGTTTTGTATTTACATATAGATTGATTGATTAACTGAGAATAATTCAATTCACAAGGTAATATTAAGACTTATATGGCAATAGCGAAGCATATAGATAAACCGACACAATATAAACCCCCTGACTTGACACTTGCATATAATAGACTCCACACAAATACCATAGATTGACTAATTTCCTCTGGCATAATCACCACTCGTAAGCCATGTGGGGTGGGTTATCCAAACCAGTAGATCTACCATTGATACCAGGATTGATTGATTGAATTAGGGTTTTACTGTCGTCCAGCTTATCATAGTATGTTCACATAATTGCAAGTAATAACATAACCTGTCTTGAATTGAATTTAGAATGAAACAATAACAGAATATCATGATTGAATATATTGTATCACATGATTTCCCCCAAATAAGAAATGATATAAAAAGGGGATATGAATACTCACCTGATTGATGAGATTAGAATCTGGATGTGATTGATTAGACACCAACGATTTCTTTACGATTAACCTAAGGAACGATGTCTCGAATTAGAATAATAATGATTTGGGAATTTAGGAATGTATTAGGATTTCCATTGGGTCTTGAATGGTAGTTTAAATTAATTAATTTTATTTGGTTTGGATGTCTTGAAATAAATAAACGAATTTGTTGAAAGTGATTATGTCAAGAATTTTAATAGAAATTTATACATATAAGTTATACATATATACAATTTATTAATAAATTGTATATGTATAATTATATACATAATTATATATATTCATGTAATTATATATAATTATATGTATAATTATATACATAATTATATGTATATAATACATTTATTCATAAGTAAGCATAACTATATATTGTATGTTAATTATATACTTAAGTTATAAATTGTATACGATTGTGTAAAATTATATACATGTAATTTATTCAAATAAAAGTTGTTTTGATAATCGGATAATATACATCTATGTATATATATTAGATTCAATTTATTTATTCTATAATTATATATTATACACTAATTATAAATTGGTAGAGAATATAATTAGTTATTTTATTTATTTAAAACAATTAAAATAAATAAATAAAATGTTGAAATAAATTTCAGAAAATAATTAGGTTGTTTTAAAAATTTCTAATATTTGTAAAAACATTTTTATGATTTTTAGGAATTTTTTCTGGAATTTTTAAAGCTTAAAAAGACTTTTAAAAAAAATGGGTGAGGTGGCCCGGGGTCGAACCCGGGACCTCTGGAATGACATGGAGCACGAGACCGGTGAACCAAGGCCTAAGCCGCGGTTATGATCCGGTTTTATTTCTTTTAAACACAATCTCCCTCAACCCCAAATTCCCGTATGAGCCCTAGATCGAATCCCGTCCAATTGAACACCAATTCGATTCAGTTAGCGATTACAAACATGGGGCTTTTGTTCCCCATGTGAAACCGAGTGTGGGTGTGTGTTGAATTACATATATGGTATTGATTTGGAGATAAACCTGATGAAGAACAAGTCGCGGGTTTGCTTGAATCCAAAGGATGATCAGACTTCGATGAAAATCAAATTAATTGAGCAGATAACTTTGAATGAGGATAATGATCAAATGCCCTCTGTCAATTTTGAAGTATAAAGCTCAGAGGATGGTGTTCGATAGGGTTGCAGGTCGCGATGAAGATGATGAGTGGTTTCAGTGTTTGTGTTTATTTTTGGTGAAATTGGCACCTGAGTTTGATTAGGTGTTTTTAAATGATCGTGTTAGTAGCTTTAATTTGTTTATTGTTGTTGTTTGAGTGTATTATCGAGCTGTATCGAATCCGAGATAAAAGTGAGGATTATAGCCGTTTGTTTGACTAATTCAACACGTTTTATGTTGGAATTCAATCCGAATTGGATCCAAGGAAGCTTTCGGTGAGATTGTGGGGTTCAAAATCGGATAAATTGACTGATTTGGTCGGGAATTTAGTGATTTCGATGTAGAAGCTTTGGATTCGAATTTCCCGATGATTAATCGTGTTTAATGGGTGCATTGGGTTCGAAACTAGTCCACGAATGCATTAGAACCGGTTTTGTGAGTTGAAATTGAGTAATTTTATCGATTTGGCTTCGCCGGAGTTCGGCCGGAGACTCGCCGGAGTCTCGCCGGAAAATCGGGGGGGAGAAGCCGTGGGTTTTTTTAAAATTACACAATTGGTCCCTGCGGTTTCAACTTTTATATTTTATGTCTTAAACTTCTTATCAAGTTTCCAAATTGACAAAAATGACCCCTGGACTTAATTAAGTTTTTATCTTGTTAACTTTTTTATATCCTATTGTTATCTTATTATTATTATTATTATTATTATTATTATTATTATTATTATTATATATTATTATTATTATTATTATTATTATTATTATTATTATTATTATTATTTATCGAAAGCTTTATAATTGAAATTCCCATGATTGTATTATTAACAAATATTAACAGAAGTTAATAAAAATATGGGTGGTTACACCCTGAACCTTTTATTATTATTATTATTTTTTTATATGGGTATTATAATTCTACCCCCCTTAAAACAATTTCGTCCACGAAATTGCTAGGTACAGATCGAACAAGATATGACATAACGTACACGGAGTAGAAAAAAATCAACAAGTGAATGAAATCACTCATAATTATTCAATTGTTGAGACGGAATCGATTCGATAGACGAAATCGTATAAGAGATGACTAATGTGATGTTCAAGAAACAGATAACTGATAACTTCATAACTGATCTGTCACACCCCCGCTTATAGCGGAAACACGAGGATGCGACGGACGGGATCGTCATAACACTTGGTATAATTACAGAGACATATTACGTGCAAAATCCTCGTGTCATGACGTCGCCCGACACAATGGTGACTTGTGTCGTGGTTAGTCAGTTCCACGACTATCATAGTCTTAATAATTCTAAAAATCCATATACACAGTGTTCAGATATAACAGTAAATGATATACAATACAAATGCAGTCTATTGAAATCCTGGGGGTCTCTGCTAAGGCATCAGCTCTAGCTATCCTCTTTTTTTATGATTACCTGAAAAGATATGCTCAAAAATGGTCAACATAATTGTTGGTGAGTTCCGCAGGTTTAAATTTAAAACATTTGATGCTGTATAGAATTTGATATGGAATCATACTGTAAGCAAAAACCACATAACATGTGTTTAAGACAACCAAACCTAATGACGTTATGCATATAAATTTGCCGGAATATATTAACCCTTGGCCTGATTGCTGGCAGCTGTGTTGGTAACTCACAAGTTAACCAATCGTCGAAGGGTGGGGGTGTCAACCCAGTAGTACTACCAATACCTATCCGTTGGTTCCCAAACCCGGGAATTAATGGTTGTAAGAATCATAGAATAACACCATGTATGTGTTAGAATATAAGAATAGTATCACATTGATTCCAAGTATGAAAATTGTATGTAAAATTGTACAGCATCGAAAACGGGTGAGCATACTTTTCCCCCAAGTTTGAAAACATTGAAACAATTATAAAAGCATAAAAAGGGGCCACGGAAACTCACCTTGGATTGATGTAATGTATATGAACAAGAACTTCAAAGAATTAGGCAAAGCACGATCAAACACGATCAATACCTATTATTAATTGTAACTAAGTCTTTAAAATGTGTTTATTGCGAATAAATATATTTGGTAAGATTCGGGTTGGTTTGGTTTAACACGTGATACGTACACAAATGGATGTATATATGTTTACAAGATTAAGTTTGAAATTAACGTTAAATCAAGGATTAGAATTATGTGGTTTTTAATAGGTATTAAGTTTACAAAGTATTTATTTGCATTTTGATTCTATTAGGAGGATTTCATAAGTGTATTTATATATTTTTGGAATTAAATATAAAAATGATGTGGTTTAATTATATAATTTATAATTATCCAAAGATAATTACAAATAAGGATAATCACAATTATAGTATTTTGATTAATAATAATAATGTATTAATCTATACCTTTGGTTAAAATATATTTTACAAGAAATAACCCACAATATTTTTTGTAAATAATTTGTGAATTTATAAAATATATTTAAAGATAATATAGCGTTTCTCTTATAGAAATAATTATTTATAATATTTATAAATAATATTTATATAATTTTCATGATTTTCATGATTATTTCATAGTTAAACTTGATTTAGAATTTATTTTATAAAAATAAGTATTTTTAATATTTTTAAATAATATTTTATAAAAATCTATTAAAGTTTTTAAATAAAATAAATTTACAGAAAATTATTTTGTAAGATTTAAAATAAGGAAAATTAATAAAATTTATTTTTATAATTTTTAGATATTTTTCCATATTTTTAAAGTATTTATAAAGCTTTAAAAAAATTAAAAACAATGAAAAGGAGGTTGCCGGGTTCGAACCCGGGACCTCACACCCACAAACACACAGCCCAAACCAGTGAATCAAAGGCCGCAGCCACGGTAAGAACTGGTTTGTAATTCTTTTAACCACAGTTTCCCAATTTCCCCAAATCACTATAAACCCTAGCTTCGATCGAAGCTAAATTGAACAACAATTCAGTGTTGTTTATGACCAGATCGATGGGGCTTTTGATCCCCATGTAAAACCGAGTATATGGGTATGTTCAATTACCTGTTTCGAAGTGATTTGATGATAAGAACAATGAAGAACAAGCCGCGATATAACCCGAAATCGAATGATGATCATACGATGATGAAAACCAAATTGCTTGCACAGGAAGCTTCGAATTAGGATTATAATCAAAAGCCCTATGTTTAATTCGAGTTTTGAAACACTGAAGTTGGTGTTCGAACAGTTGCAGGTCGCGATGGAAGATGATGATTAAATTCGTTTGTTTTGTGCGTTTTAGATGGAATTGAAAGTTGCACAAGATTAGGATCAGTTATATAGTCGCTCAGGTTCAATTAATTAAACGAATTATTGGCGTTAGTGGTGATCGTGGTGGTTTCTTTCGGCCGAGTGTGTTAGGTAGATAATCGCACTCAATTCGATCGTATTATTCAAATTAATGTGGGGTACGAGTTCGAATCGTGCATGTGAAGGTGTCGGGAGGGTTGAATTGGGTTAAAATCGATTATCTTTGGTTGTTTTGGCTCGCCGGAGCGTCGCCGGAAGCTCGCCGGACTTCTGGCCGGAAATACGCGGGTGGGCGGGGGTCGATTATGTAATTTTAATAATTACACATTTGGTCCCTGTGGTTTTAAACTTTATTATTTTATGTTTTAAACTTCATTTAAAGTTTCAAAACTTGCAAAAATGCCCCTGAACTTTATTAATATCATTATTATTATTATTATCATTATTATTATTATTATTATTATTATTATTATTATTATTATTATTATTATTATTATTATTATTATTATTATTACTGTTATTATTATTATGATTATTATTATTATTATTATTATAATTATTTAACATCAACATATTAAACTTGATTATTTATAAAATTTAACTTTTAACTAATAAAAATAATAAAAAAAACATACGGGATGTTACACTCTCCCCTGCTTTAGGAAATTTCGTCCCGAAATTTTAATCACGAGGAGACTGAAACGAAAAGATATGGGTACTTGGATTTCACTTGGTCCTCACGTTCCCAGGTGAACTCTGGGCCACGTTTAGATTCCCAACGGACTTTGACAATAGGTATCCGGCTTTATTTCATTTGTATAGAATCTTTTACAAGATTCTTGACGTAATGTATGCCAATTCGAACTCTTCCAGAGAATCGCGGGATTCTCTTTGAGATTTGGCATATGAAATGTTAGAACACAATGACGAGTTACCATGGTATGTTAGACTTATAATCACAACTTCCACAATATAATTTCGTGGTAAGGTGAGGTCTAGAAATCATTAAAAGACCAGCAATGATAAGAAAGGTTAACCGTTGGAATTTAAGAATCCCAAACGTCCTCATATGAAACGACCTTAACGCATATTTTGTGAATATGTATTTCTCCTTTGACCAACCATCGGTCTAAGAATAATACGCTATGCGAAGATCTTGGAATGGGTTCATAAGGATGGTTAAGAATATTGTTAAAACAGAAAATGAATCAATCATTTAGAATAATGATTGATGTAACATCATACCACGGTATACGAATATTTGAAATAGATGCAGGTTAATTTCTCGACGTTGTGAGATAATGTGTTGAATTGAATTTTTATAATGCACCAATTGTCATCACACAGTTAAGATAAGAGGCACTTATTCTGGCCAATTTAAAACTAAAAAGTTTCCATGACCGGTAGGAATGAAGAAGATAGGTCACACACAACAGTCATTTCCTTTCCAACCTTCCTATTCTAAGAACAATACTGTATACAATAATCTCAGTCTTCGAGTAGTTCTATACATCTTAACTTACGCATGTCGAGAGTTTTCCTATCTCCACCGACTAACTAATTTCTAAGCAACTGGGGTTCATGACAAATGAAGGAGTGAATTTGAAGGAATCAATGCTATCCTCTACCAGTATCCAACAGATATGTATTGATTGATGATAAGATATGTGCCTATAATAACATCTGAGTCTTCTTGTCTATTTCACCACTAGTTTGCTTGCTCTAATCTCCAACTTTGTCCCTACTTAATTCTATTTGATCTAAATGTTACAAGGTATGACATTAGCTTTGTCAACTTATGGATTCTATCAGTATAAAGAGCATGATTCCAGTATTACAATTTTAACTTTTGCATTTTATTCCTTGGGTAATAGTACTCACTCGCCAAAGATTTTAAACTTATCTCAAGTCATGACTATTGCAGCCTCACTACCTTATACTTGAGTTTAGGCATTCTGCCATTTCAGTGCGGTACCCACTAGTGGACAAGCATCATTCTTCAAAGGCCATGTATATTCTAAGCAACCATTCAATTTGCATAATTTCTGAAATGTAAAAGGAGTGACGTCTCACTAGAGATAAGACTAGTGTCACCATGTGATTCCCATATAGACTCTAGGTAGATTAGAACTTATATAAGGGTAAATGTTATAAATGTTTCATTTCCTATATATTCTGGCGCTCAGAACTTTATCTACAGCACGGTTAGTTAAAAGCAGGGTCAAAATAGTTCAACCTAAGTTTCGTGTGAAGATTGTCATTAGGTGTCTAACGGTTGAAGATGTTGAAAGATTTCACGAGCGTAGTTTTAAGGAAGGTGGTTATCAATCACAATCGGAGTTGATATTAAAAATATTCCTTAAAGGCTTTGAGGTAATGATTCATGCCTATCTTGATAATAACAAGAAAACAATCTAAGGTTGACATTTGCCACCAAAATACGGGTTTCAATCCTATTTTGGTGAGATCATGTCATTTATGAAATGTAATTTCAAATGAGAATAATTGAAGTCAATCCTCAAGATAAGGAAGTCACCCCAATCCAGAGGATGAAATTTCATAGAACTAACAAATGGGAAACCATTTATCGAAATAGAGAATCATCAAAGTAAGGGAATCTCCCCTGCTTTGATGAAATAGAATCATTTAGGAGATACGAGTGTTCTTAGTCATAGGTTGACTTGTAAACTCTTGCATTTCCCACGGTGCAAGCAGTATGAAGCTTGACTTAACGACGAAAGGAAATTAATATCAATTAGGAATTCGGAAAAATTTAAAGTTACATTAGTGTAACGAAGGAAAGATCGTGCTTACAAGCTTAAGATCGAAATTCGGGATCGCAGAATTTGTTATGATGGTGTTCAAATCTTGAATCAGAAAGACGAAATCAAGGACAAGAATGTTTCGACATTACAATGAGATGTGAACATTCGATTCACAATCGAAGGGAATTCATGGACTTCTCAAGATATGAGGTTAGCCATAACCTTATTGAAGACATGCGTACTTATAAGTGGTAACTAGGTTATAGTTAGTTTATTCGATTATTGAGGTGAGTGACCACTTATAATTAACAAGTATCCCGAGATGTAGGAATTCCACCTACAGCCTTGCATGTTCTTAATTATAGGATACGTTCTTAAGAGGATTGAGAACCGTAAGTAACGGTTTAAAGTTTTGAAGGCCATTCGGTGTTTAGGAAAGTGTTCTCGATACTTTCAAATCACTGTAGTAATCCGGTAGTTCCTTTGGTTCCACTGAACTTAGTGGGGTTGCAAGAACTGAAATGCTTGTAGGTACAAGCACGTGGAGGGTTAGGACAAACAGAGATTTGAGCAGGGTTCGCGCCTTGATGCAGATAAGTTAGGAGAGTTGGTATGACCGTAGCAACCTCACGTGCCACAATAGCAGTAACCTTACGGCCAGAGTTTCCAGATCGGGATCGTTTTTGACGAGTAGTCATTTTGAAATATCATTAAGATATTTTATGAGAATTAGGCAATACGAGCTATACAACATGAAAACAACTATCGGGAATTTGGCATAATAATAATGAGATGTTCCGTGTGTAATCGTTTGATTCGTAGTTCAAAGCGAGTATGTTGACTAACCAAAGTTTTAAGTTAACCACATCTTTGTTGAAGACATGCGTTTCGATAAGCAGATACTCATCCCACTCTTCCAACATTGCATGTATTGGGTGGTGAGGCATAGACTTTGTCGAGATTTTGAAAACCACGAATAACGAGTCAAAGCTCATTTTGAAAATTATTTGATTTAGGCACGCAATGCCTTGACTATGATTTAAGATTTGTGTGTGCTTTGATAGGAATCAAAGTATAAAAAGAATCATATATGGTTCTACTTATCAAGTTCCAATAACCCATGCTTCGGTCCATCAAGATCATTATGTAGCCTAGTTTAAGCACATTCTTAGTATACCGGTGATGTTTATATATAGGGTTCCCCGCAGCGTTCCCACCACATCCACGATATACTTTGAAATATACTTAAACTAGTTACATAACATCTTAATTTTCCTTAGCATCATTCTAAAGAATAACGTAATATAAGTTTGATGTGAGCTACCGCAACTTATGTATAGGCGGTTTTATCAGTATATAAATGGCTACAGACAAACCTATACATCGGTTCCACACGGGAATTGATGACTGTAGAGAAAACATTTCCAAAGTGTAAATAGTTTAATGTGACGTAGCAAGATCCACAAAGCGCATACGTATAAGTTTATATGACGTAGCAAGATCCACAAAGCGCATACGTATAGATTACAACCAAACCAATCCTTAGGTCCTATTACTGGAACTAATGGTTGTAATGGATGCTCGGCAAAGAAGAACCACACCGCCGAAAGCATCCAAGGTCAATAGCATTCATAAGTAATCATCATACAACACTTAGTATCAAGTATTAGCACATAATAGAGTATAGCCACCAAGTAACATATAAGGTAGCAACATAGCATAGAGTTAAGAGTCATAATAGCATCATGCCTCAGACAATCAGGATCATCACGTAGCCCAGTTTAAACACATTCTTGGTATACCAAGGATGCTTATATATAGGGTTCCCCGCAGCGTTCCCACCACATCCGTGGTATACCTAGAACGATGCCTAAACCAGTTACGTGACATCCGTTTATCCTGAGCATAAGGTCATTATGATTGGAAATACCATGAAGGCTTTAAGTAGGACAGGACTTGAGTAAATGTTGATAATGTTTGATTGCCTTCAACAAGGACTTATAATGTTTGATTGCCTTTAACAAGGACTTATAATGTTTGATTGCCTTCAACAAGGACTTATAATGTTTGATTGCCTTTAACAAGGACTTACAGTGTTTGATTGCCTTCAACAAGGACTTACTAGAATTATGACTCTAGCACCCTAGGGTATAGAATAGAAATGTGTGATACTCATGATCGTTACCTCATGGTAAGATTAGCTAGACTTCTCATGCATGGTGAATTACAATTACGTGTGCACCCGTAATGATAATTTACCTTGCATGATCACCCTTAGCTTCACTTACCCCAAGTTAACATCATAGTATTATTTAGATTCATCAAGTACAAATAATGTAATGTCCTTATGTCCATGAGCCAGTATTCCAATAATAGCATGTAATAGCAAATAAGCATATAAGCACATTAAGTCTAATGATAACTGCATATCCGTCATACTTTAGGATTTCAGTCATAACTATGATAGGGTCGGATTCAATATCCGAGATCGACGCTACGCGTGATCACCGAAGTTCCCTAATAATATGATGTTGTGTGCATACAAGCGTAAAGTTCTTAGTATAAAAGTATCCCATGGAGAAAGACTAAGAGTAATACTGTCTTCCCCGGGATGTTCAGATAACACGTGTACATGTATAAAATCAGGTATGTAGGAACATACTTGTAGATTATTAGGTATATAGGAATATACCTGTATATTAAGTTCATAGACTTAATATATTTGACCCATTTGCCTTGTAGACCTGTGTATTGACCATAGTTTATCACTCATCCCAGAAATCCCCAGGTAAGCATACCAGGTCTCGCAATGAGATATATGCGATATGCTTGCCTTAGCCCGAGGGCCTTTTGCCAGGAAATCCAGAATACAGGTGTCTATGTGTCACACAAATCATGAAAGACATTTAGGTAAAATCAAATGCACACAATCCCTAGCATGCATTCTATATGAAGGTTCTTAGGTTATAGTCTAGGTCGAGTTCTCCACCTAATTCTCTATAACCAAGGCTCTGATACCAATCTGTCACACCCCCGCTTATAGCGGAAACACGAGGATGCGACGGACGGGATCGTCATAACACTTGGTATAATTACAGAGACATATTACGTGCAAAATCCTCGTGTCATGACGTCGCCTGACACAATGGTGACTTGTGTCGTGGTTAGTCAGTTCCACGACTATCATAGTCTTAATAATTCTAAAAATCCATATACACAGTGTTTAGATATAACAGTAAATGATATACAATACAAATGCAGTCTATTGAAATCCTGGGGGTCTCTGCTAAGGCATCAGCTCTAGCTATCCTCTTTTTTTATGATTACCTGAAAAGATATGCTCAAAAATGGTCAACATAATTGTTGGTGAGTTCCGCAGGTTTAAATTTAAAACATTTGATGCTGTATAGAATTTGATATGGAATCATACTGTAAGCAAAAACCACATAACATGTGTTTAAGACAACCAAACCTAATGACGTTATGCATATAAATTTGCCGGAATATATTCACCCTTGGCCTGATTGCTGGCAGCTGTGTTGGTAACTCACAAGTTAACCAATCGTCGAAGGGTGGGGGTGTCAACCCAGTAGTACTACCAATACCTATCCGTTGGTTCCCAAACCCGGGAATTAATGGTTGTAAGAATCATAGAATAACACCATGTATGTGTTAGAATATAAGAATAGTATCACATTGATTCCAAGTATGAAAATTGTATGTAAAATTGTACAGCATCGAAAACGGGTGAGCATACTTTTCCCCCAAGTTTGAAAACATTGAAACAATTATAAAAGCATAAAAAGGGGCCACGGAAACTCACCTTGGATTGATGTAATGTATATGAACAAGAACTTCAAAGAATTAGGCAAAGCACGATCAAACACGATCAATACCTATTATTAATTGTAACTAAGTCTTTAAAATGTGTTTATTGCGAATAAATATATTTGGTAAGATTCGGGTTGGTTTGGTTTAACACGTGACACGTACACAAATGGATGTATATATGTTTACAAGATTAAGTTTGAAATTAACGTTAAATCAAGGATTAGAATTATGGGGTTTTTAATAGGTATTAAGTTTATAAAGTATTTATTTGCATTTTGATTCCATTAGGAGGATTTCATAAGTGTATTTATATATTTTTGGAATTAAATATAAAAATGATGTGGTTTAATTATATAATTTATAATTATCCAAAGATAATTACAAATAAGAATAATCACAATTATAGTATTTTGATTAATAATAATAATGTATTAATCTATACCTTTGGTTAAAATATATTTTACAAGAAATAACCCACAATTTTTTTTGTAAATAATTTGTGAATTTATAAAATATATTTAAAGATAATATAGCGTTTATCTTATAGAAATAATTATTTATAATATTTATAAATAATATTTATATAATTTTCATGATTTTCATGATTATTTCATAGTTAAACTTGATTTAGAATTTATTTTATAAAAATAAGTATTTTTAATATTTTTAAATAATATTTTATAAAAATCTATTAAAGTTTTTAAATAAAATAAATTTACAGAAAATTATTTTGTAAGATTTAAAATAAGGAAAATTAATAAAATTTATTTTTATAATTTTTAGAAATTTTTCCATATTTTTAAAGTATTTATAAAGCTTTAAAAAAAATTAAAAACAATGAAAAGGAGGTTGTCGGGTTCGAACCCGGGACCTCACACCCACAAACACACAGCCCAAACCAGTGAACCAAAGGCCGCAGCCGCGGTAAGAACTGGTTTGTAATTCTTTTAACCACAGTTTCCCAATTTCCCCAAATCACTATAAACACTAGCTTCGATCGAAGCTAAATTGAACAACAATTCAGTGTTGTTTATGACCAGATCGATGGGGCTTTTGATCCCCATGTAAAACCGAGTATATGGGTATGTTCAATTACCTGTTTCGAAGTGATTTGATGATAAGAACAATGAAGAACAAGCCGCGATATAACCCGAAATCGAATGATGATCATACGATGATGAAAACCAAATTGCTTGCACAGGAAGCTTCGAATTAGGATTATAATCAAAAGCCCTATGTTTAATTCGAGTTTTGAAACACTGAAGTTGGTGTTCGAACAGTTGCAGGTCGCGATGGAAGATGATGATTAAATTCGTTTGTTTTGTGCGTTTTAGATGGAATTGAAAGTTGCACAAGATTAGGATCAGTTATATAGTCGCTCAGGTTCAATTAATTAAACGAATTATTGGCGTTAGTGGTGATCGTGGTGGTTTCTTTCGGCCGAGTGTGTTAGGTAGATAATCGCACTCAATTCGATCGTATTATTCAAATTAATGTGGGGTACGAGTTCGAATCGTGCATGTGAAGGTGTCGGGAGGGTTGAATTGGGTTAAAATCGATTATCTTTGGTTGTTTTGGCTCGCCGGAGCGTCGCCGGAAGCTCGCCGGACTTCTGGCCAGAAATACGCGGGTGGGCGGGGGTCGATTATGTAATTTTAATAATTACACATTTGGTCCCTGTGGTTTTAAACTTTATTATTTTATGTTTTAAACTTCATTTAAAGTTTCAAAACTTGCAAAAATGCCCCTGAACTTTATTAATATCATTATTATTATTATTATCATTATTATTATTATTATTATTATTATTATTATTATTATTATTATTATTATTATATTATTATTATTATTATTATTATTATTATTATTACTGTTATTATTATTATGATTATTATTATTATATTATTATAATTATTTAACATCAACATATTAAACTTGATTATTTATAAAATTTAACTTTTAACTAATAAAAATAATAAAAAAAACATACGGGATGTTACATGATAACAGAAACTTATAAAAGATAATAACTAAGAGGTAGATAGATACGGATATTGAGAACGGATTTCATCTTCTATCTCCCATGTAGCTTCACGTTCGGAATGATTTTTCCATAATACCTTAACGAAAGGAATAGTTTTCTTACGCATAATGCGTTCTTGTCGGTCAAGTATGGCCTCGGGTTCCTCCTCGAACGATAAGTCTTCACGAATCAAATGAAGCGGATAATTCACAACGTGAAGAGGATGATAATTGTACCCCCTTAAAAGAGATACATGGAAGACGTTATGCACATATGACAGTTGAGGTGGTAAAGCCAAACGATATGAAACCTCACAAACTCTTTCTAGAATTTCAAAGGGTCCGATAAACCATGGACTAAGTTTCCCTATAAGACCAAAACGTCGTACGCCTTTGCAAGGCGAAACCTTCAGAAACACTTTGTCACCGATCTTAAACTCCAAAAGTCGACGGTGTCGGTCTGCATAACTTTTCTGTCTACTTTGAGCTTCCTTTAACTTTTCTCAAGTAATAGCAACTTTCTCATTCGTGATCTGAACTAACTCGGGTCCTTCGATGATTCTTTCACCGACCTCTTCCCAACAAATAGGTGCTCTACATTTACGACCATACAATAGTTCGAAAGGTGCCATGCCAATGCTAGCTTGCCAACTATTGTTGTAAGCAAACTCGACCAAACACAAATACTCATCCCAGTTCCCAGTCCACTCTAAGGCACAAGCTCGAAGCATGTCCTCAAGTGTCTGAATAGTACGCTCCGACTGACCGTCAGTCTGAGGATGAAAAGCCGTACTAAACCTCAACTTGGTACCCCATGCAGCTTGCAAACCCTTCCAAAAGCGAGAAGTGAACCTCGGGTCTCGATCAGACACGATAGACACCGGAGTTCCATGAAGTCTAACAATCTCTTGCGTAAACACTTCAGATAGTTTGCTAACCGAAAATCCTTGCTGAATTGGGAGAAAGTGAGCCGACTTTGACAATCTGTCAACTACAACCCATATCGTATCATTCTTCTTGAATGTTTTTGGTAACCCGGTTACAAAATCCATAGAAATATCATCCCATTTCCATACTGGAATAGGTAGTGGCTGAAGCAAACCACTAGCTCTGTGATGCTCAATCTTAACTTGTTGACAAGTAAGACATCTGCTAACAAATCTAGCCACGTCTTCTTTCATACCATTCCACCAGAAATTCTGACGAAGATCACGATACATCTTAGTAGATCCAGGATGGATAGAGAACGAAGAACTATGTGCCTCAGCTAATAACGATTCTCGAAGAGAAGAATCATTAGGAACACATAAACGTTTACCACACCAGATTACTCCATGCTCATCTACTCTGAATTCTGATTGTTTACCAATCTCCACATTCTGTAAGATTGCCCAGAATTCACCATCGTCTTTCTGTGCGTTCTTAATCCGGGATATTAAGTCTGACTCAATCTGGAGTGTAGCGAGATATCCGTTGCTCTTGCCAATATGTAGGCCAATACCCAATCTATCGAGGTCGGTAATGTTCTGAGGCTGTATTTATAGGGAGGCTAGTGTTCCTGAGCTCTTCCTGCTAAGAGCATCAGCTACCACATTGGCCTTTCCCGGATGATACTGAATATTGGCATCATAATTTTTTAACAACTCTAACCATCTTCTCTGCCTCATGTTTAGTTCTTTTTGTGTGAAGATATATTTCAAGCTCTTGTGATCAGTAAAAATATCACAAGTCTCTCCGTAAAGATAGTGACGCCATATTTTCAATGCGAAAATAACAGCAGCGAGTTCAAGATCATGCGTAGGATAATTAACCTCGTAAGGTTTCAACTGCCGTGAAGCATAAGCAATGACCTTACCATGCTGCATTAGCACACACCCAAGTCCCTTTTTAGAGGCATCGCTGTAAATCTGATATCCACCCGTGCCCGATGGAAGTATGAGAACCGGAGCAGACACCAATCTTTTCTTGAGCTTTTCAAAAATTTTCTCTCGTTCATCATTCCAAGAGTACTTAACCCCTTTCCTTAATAGTTACGTAGGGGTAAAGCTATAATAGAAAAACCTTCGACAAATCTGCGGTAGTAACCAGCAAGGCCAAGGAAACTACGGACTTCTGTGGCAGAGGTCGGTCTATGCCACTTAGTGATCGCCTCTATTTTAGCAGGGTCCATCATAATACCATCCGCAGAAACGACATGACCCAAAAAGGCTACCTTACTCAGCCAAAATTCACACTTCGAAAATTTAGCATAAAGCTTCTTTTCACGTAGTGTTTCGAGCACGATACGAAGATGATTCTCATGCTCCTCCTTACTTTTAGAATAAATTAAGATGTCGTCGATAAATACAATGACGAACTTATCGAGGAACTTGCGGAGGACTCGGTTCATTAGGTCCATGAATACGGCCGGGGCATTAGTTAACCCGAACGGCATAACCAGAAACTCATAGTGACCATACCGAGTACGGAAGGCAGATTTAGGGACGTCAGAATCTTTGATCTTTAGCTGATGGTAACCAGACCTCAGATCGATTTTAGAGAAACACTTTACACCCTGAAGCTGATCAAATAAATCATCAATACGAGGCAGAGGGTAACGATTTCGGATAGTGATCTTGTTGAGTTCTCTGTAGTCAATGCAGAGTCTCATAGAACCATCTTTCTTCTTCACGAATAGGACCGGTGCGCCCCAAGGCGAGACGCTTGGTCTAATAAATCCCAAATCTAGTAATTTCTGTAACTGCTCCTTTAACTCCTTAAGCTCCATAGGTGCCATACGATACGGTGCCTTAGAAATCGGCTCAGCGCCTGGAATAAGATCAATAGTGAATTCTACTTCGCGATCTAGTGGAAGTCCGGGTAACTCCTCAGGAAACACGTCAGGAAAATCACATACAATCGGATAATCAGATATGTTCGGCTTTTCAGAAGATGTAGCTTTCACTGAAGCTAGGAATCCCACGCAACTGCACGATAAGAGTTTCTGAGCCTTAAACGCAGAGATGATTTTCAACGATTTCCGAGGCTGAGTCCCTTGATAAACGAGTTCAAGGCATTGAGGATTTCCAAATAAAACACGACGAGTCTGGCATTCAATAGTACCGTGATGTCGCGTTAACCAGTCCATACCAAGTATGACATCAAAGTCACTCATTTGCATAGGAAACAAATCAGCTTTACGAATAATAGACTCGATTCTGATCGGACAATCTCTATAGACATGCGAGATGATAGTCGAATCTCCTAATGGAGTAGTAATAGCCAAAGCGTGCTCTAAAGCAATCGGTGCAGTCATTAAGTACTTAGCAAATAAAAGAGATACGACAGAATGCGTAGCGCCCGTATCAAATAAGACATAAATATTCTGCTTCCCAATGCAAAGGGTACCGGAGATCACACCTGGTGCGTTAGCCGCTTCATTTGCAGTGAGTGCAAAAACTCGTCCCCCAGTTGCAGGTTTAGCTTGATTCCCTCCAGCGTTATTACGAGGGTCGCGCTGAGGGCAATCCCTAATCATGTGTCCTGCACGTCCGCATCTGAAACATAATCCTCCGGCCAGACGACAAGCTCCCTTATGAAGTTTCCCGCATGTGTTACACTGAGGGATAGCATTCCGATCCTGATTAGGGTGCTGCTGATTTGGTGGTTGAGTACGAGTAGGAGCCTGCTGAGTCTGATTATGAGTTGATTTCTGGTTCTGGTTTCGATTCTTCCATGATCGGGAGTTATTGTTGTTGTTGCGATCGAAACGGTTTCGACGGTCTCGTGTGTCACACCCCGACCGACAGCGGAATCATCGGAGCGGACGAGGGAATGATTGATTGTTCATAACACATGGTTGTCTAATAATGGAAATAATATTAAAATCAGATTACAAGATAAAATGAGTTCAACATACACAAATACAACAATCGAAACCACAAATAATAATTGTCTTTTATTTAACTAAGTCCGTGTCTTAAATGAGCACGTAGAAGTCCACTATCTTGCTTAACCTGAAATCATGTGAGAAAATAAAGTCAGCTAACGAGTTAGCTGGTGAGTAATCACAGTTTTGAATATACATATATTGATTGATTGATCCATCGAGAATAATTCAATTCACAAGGTAATATTAAGACTTATATGGCAACCGCGAAGCATATAGATAAACCGACACAATATAAACCCCTTGACTTGACACTTGCATATAATAGACTCCACACAAACACCATAGATTGACTAATTGCCTCTGGCATAATCACCACTCGTAAGCCATGTGGGGTGGGTTATCCAAACCAGTAGATCAACCATTGATACCAGGATTGATTGATTGAATTAGGGTTTTACCGTCGTCCTGTTTATCACAGTATCTTCACATAATTGCAAGTAATAACATAACCTGTGTTGAATTGAATTTAGAATGAAATAACAATAGAATATCATGATTGAATATATTGTATCACATGATTTCCCCCAAATGGGAAATGATATAAAAAGGGGATATGAATACTCACTTGATTGATGAGATTTGAATTTGGACGTGATAGATTGGACACCGACGATTTCCTTATGATTAACCTAAGGAACGGTGTCTCGAGTTAGAATAATAATGATTTGGGAATTTGGGAATGTATTAGGATTTTCCATGGTAGTTTAAATTGATCAATTTTATTTGGTTTGAAATGTCTTGTAATAACCGAATTTGGTGAAAGTGATTACGTCAAGAATTTTAATAAAAATTTATACGTGTAAGTTATACATTTATACAATTTATTAATAAATTGTATATGTATAATTATATTCATAATTATATATAATCAAGTAATTATATATAATTATATGTATAATTATTTACATGATTATATGTATATAACACATTTATACATAAGTAAACATAACTATATATTGTATGTTAATTATATACACGAGTTATAAATTATATACGATTATGTAAAATGTAATTTATTTAAGTAACAGTTGTTTCGGTAATTGAATAATATATAACTATATATATATATATTGGGTTCAATTTATTTATTGTATAATTATGTATTATACACTAATTATTAATTGGTAGAAAAAAATAATTAGTTATTTTATTTATTTAAAACAAATAAAATAAATGAATAAAATATAAAAATAAATTTTAGAAAATAATTAGATTGTTTTAAAAATTTCTAATGTTTGTAAAATGTTTTTATGAGTTTTTTTAGAATTTTTCTCTGGATTTTTAAAGGCTTAAAAGGCCTTAAAAAAATAGTGTAGGTGCCCGGGGTCGAACCCGGGACCTTCTGTATGAGGGGGAAGCATGGAACCGGTGAACCGAAGGCCTAAGCCGCGGTTATGATCCGGTTTTAATTCTTTTAAACCAATAATACCAAAACCCCAAATCCAATTCGAGCCCTAGATCGATCAAAGCTCAAATGGAGCATGAATTCGACTTAGATAGCTTCGGACATCATGGGGCTTTTGTTCCCCATGATGTATCGAGTATGTATGTGTGTGTAATTTACCCGTACGATGTTCGATTGAGGTTGAACTCTTCAAGAGCAGGTCGCGGCTCGTGGGTAATCGGTTGATGCTCAAAACACAACGATAATCAAATTAAACTTAGGGGAACCTTCTAATGATGATCTAGATGGAAACCCCTATGTTAATTTCAATTAAAATCGAGTGGAAGTTGGTTAGAATTGGAATTGCAGGTCGCGATGAAGGTGGTGATCGAATTCTGTGTTTGTGTTTGTGTTTGGTGAAATTGAAACCCGAGTTCGATTGGGTATGTAATAATGATCGATTTTGTAGCTTTAATTTGTTTATTGATGTTGTTTGAGTGGGTTTATTGAGTGGTATCGAATCCGAGAATAAAGTGAAGAATTTAACCGTTTGTTTGTCCGATTCAACACGTGTTTTTGTTGGAATTCCATTAGAATTGGATCCAAGAAACTTTCGGTGTGATTATGGGGTTCAAATCAGATTAATTGACTGATTTTGGTCGGGAATTTTAGTGATTTCGATGTGGAAACTTTGGATTCGAATTTACCGACGATTAATCGTGTTTAATAGGTGCCTTGGGTTCGAAACTAGTCCACGCGAGCATTGAAACCGGTTTTGCGAGTTGAAATGGTGTAATTTCATTGTTTTTGGCTTCGCCGGAGATGGCCGGAGACTCGCCGGAGTCTCGCCGGAAAAACGGGGGTCGACGGGAGGGATGGTTTGGGTTTTAAAAATTTACACATTCAGTCCCTGCGGTTTTAAGTTTAATATTTTATGTCTGAAACTTTGGTTTTAAGTTTCTTAAATTACATAATCACCCCCTGAACCTTTAAATCCAATTTTTTTAATACATGCTTTTATATATATATATATATATATATATATATATATATATATATATTTATAATCCTTACTAATTATTAATAGCAGTATTATTTTAATTATTATTATTATTATTATTATTATTATTATTATTATTATTATTTTTATTTTTATTATTAGAATTATTGAAACTTTCGAATTCAATATCGACAAAATCAACTTTATTAAAAATACGCAATGTTACAGTCTCCCCTGCTTTAGGAAATTTCGTCCCGAAATTTTAATCACGAGGAGGCTGAAACGAAGAGATGAGGATACTTTGATTTCATTTGGTCCTCGCGTTCCCAGGTGTACTCTGGCCCACGTTTAGACTCCCAACGAACTTTGACAATGGGTATCCGACTGCGTTTGAGTTGTTTAACTTCCCGATCCATAATTTCCACAGGTTTCTCAATAAAGTGCATAGATTCATCAATCTGGACTTCGTTGAGTGGAATGTGGAGATTTTCATCGGCAAGACATTTCTTGAGGTTGGACACATGAAACGTCGGATGTATATTGCTAAGTTCCTGGGGTAATTCAAGCTTGTAGGCTACTTTCCCAATTCGCTCGAGCACTTTGAATGGAACCACGTAACGAGGTGCTAGCTTCCCTTTCTTTCCAAAGCGAATCACTCCCTTCCAAGGTGATACCTTAAGAAGTACGAGATCTCCGACATTGTATTCCATGGGCTTACGTCTTTTGTCAGCATAATGCTTTTGACGATTTCTAGCAGCGACCCAGTTATCACGGATTTTATGAGTTTTGTCGGTTGTTTCTTGTATTAATTCCGGACCAGTAATTTGTGGTTCACCAATCTTCAGACCATACAAGGCCTCAAATGGTGCCATTTGTTGGTCTGGTAACTGTTATTGTAAGAGTATTCGATCAACGGAAGATGAGAATCCCACGATCCACTGAAATCAATGACACAAGCCCGAAGCATATCCCCGAGGGTTTGTATCGTTCTTTCAGTCTGACTGTCGGTTTGCGGATGATAGGCCGTGCTAAGATTCAGTTGAGTTTTGAGAGCTGATTGGAAACTTTTCCAGAAACGAGAGATGAAGCGACCATCGCGATCAGAGATAATATCTTTACTTGACAAAGGATTGGTTATGAAGACTACCATCACGTGAATAGGTTATGATGATAACTCACAATGAAAGTCGATAGATAAGGAATAAATGGTTTGATGTAGGTAGATCGAGTCAAAACATGAGAATAAAGGAAAAGAAATCGGTTTAAGAATTTAAATGATCTAAACTTGGAATCAAAATCAACCTAAAACGATCGCGTCTCTTTCAAGTTCAGAGATCATGCTTTGGCTTGATAGGTCAAAACACTAATATTATTTCACCCTTCAAGTTACTACATGCGTCTCGTCACTTGATTACAACCATGGTAAGTTGGAGATCAAGAAATGAGAATAGTCATCAAGATATGGTTTTCACCCCTAACTTGATGGTGTACTTTCAAGGTATGACCACTAACTTACCAATCAAAAGTTCGATCTCAACTCATTGTTGAGGATCCACAGAAATAAGACGAGGTAACTCACCATTAAGGTAAGGGAAATCACTCCTATCTTAACGATGAATTTTTACAAAATCAAAATATAATAAGATAGACTTCCTCATCAAAATCCAGAATTCACTCCTACTTTGACGAGGTCGTTTCATTTGAGAAATACAATCCATAAAAATGAAATTATCATCAAGGTATGAAATTTACGTCTATCTTGATGATTGAATTTTATAATAACAAGAAAACAATTGAAGATTGACATTTGTCACCAAAGTACGGGTTTCAATCCTATTTTGGTGAGATCATGTCATTTGTGAAATGCAAGTTCCAAAGTGAATAGTTGAAGTCAGTCCTCGAGATAAGGAAATCACCCTAATCCAGAGGATGAAATTTCATAAAACACATCATTGGAAACCATTTATTGAAACGAATAAAGAATCATCACCAAAGTAAGGGAATCACCCCTGTTTTGATGAGTTAGAATTATTTAGGAGATATGAGTGTCCTTAGTCATAGGTGGACTTGCAAACTCTTGCATCTCCCACGGTGCAAACGGTTCAAGGTTCGACTTAACAACGAAAGGAAAAATATTTCAATTAGAAATTTAGAAATTTTCAAATTACATCAATGTAACAAAAGGAAATCACGCTTGCAAATCTTGAATTACATCATGAACACGAAATCAAGGACAAGAATTATTCAACACCACATCATTGGTAGCTTGAGCTTGTTGAGCATTAATGTTGAAAGCACGTCCTTGAGTCGTAGGAACTAGGCTGACAAGTTGAGGGCATCGATTGCGAAAATGATTCGGATCACCACATTGATAGCATGCACGACCCTGGGTAATTGCAGGAGGATGTTGGTGAACTGGTGCATTGGTCGGAGCTTTAGCAGCACTCCTGCACACGTTGAATGTATGACCCAAACGACCACAGTTTGTGCATTGACGACACTGAATGTTAGCGGGATGGTGATACTTGCAGTGGTTACATTGAGGAAAGGGTCCAGCGTATGGCTTTTTCATCGGTGGTTGGTCGTTTACTGTTGGTTGACGAGTTGGAGGGACTTGATTAATTGGCACAGCAGGGGTAATCACAGCAAAGTTTTGGGATTTAGCCTTCCTCTTCTTGTTTTGAGAAGGTTCAGGTTTTTCCTCCTTAGGGGTTTCAGCTGAGGGTTTCCCGGGCACCTTCTTAGCACCCTTCCTAGTCAGGGTTCCAGCCTTGACATGATTGTCAGTTAGCTGAGCAGCTAACCGAATGGTATCTTCCAAGGTTGCAGGATTCCTACCCCACACCGTGTCTTGAATTTGCATGGGTAGACAACCGATGTATTTCTCGATAGCCCGAGTTAAAGGAGTAACCAGATGAGGAACAAGTAGACTCAGTTCATGAAATCGGTTGGTATAAGCTAGATTTTCTCCACTTTCTTGAGTTAAGTCCCAGAACTCAGCTTCCAATTTCTTAATTTCATTTCTCGGACAGAATTCCCGAGTCATGAGCTCCTTAACTTCATCCCACGTCAATGCTAATGCGACCTCAGTTCCACGGGTTCGTTTCTCACCGTTCCACCAGGTGAGTGCTCTCTTTTGAAGAACACTTGTAGCGTAGCGAACCTTGAGATTCTTGGGGCACTCACTATTGAGGAAAGTGTTCTCGATACTCTCAAACCACTGTAAAAGGCCGGTGGCACCTTCGGTCCCGCTAAACTTAGTGGGATTGCAAGAATTGAAATGCTTGTAAGTACAAACTCGTGGAGGGTTTGGTGCAGTTGGGTTTTGTACGGCTTGATTTTGAACGGTGTTGTTGCCTTGGTTCAAATGGGTAAGCAGTGTTGGGATAACCGCAGCAACTTCACGTGCCACTATAGCAGCAATCTTGCGGCCAGAGCTTCTAGATCGGGAGCGGTTTTGATGAGAAGACATGCTGTATAATATGGAAAGAAGAAACCTCTATGAGAAGCGGGTAATTGTTTCTTAAAACTTTTCAAAATAATAAAATCGTTAATGAGATTGTTTAGAATAACAATGAGAGGTTAGGAGTGTAAACGTTCGGTTCGCAAACCAAAGCGAATACGTTGACTTATCAAAGTATTTGTGTCCACCACAACCTTAATGAGGACATGCGTACCTATAAGCGAATACTCATCTCGAGGGTTCCCAGGTAAGGTAATCAAGTTGTATGAATACCTTGCCTAGACAGAACACCTTAAGATACAGGTATCCCACTCTTCCAGCATTGCATGTTCTCGGTCATGTGACACGGACTTTGACGAGATTTGAAAACCATGAATAACAATCGAGTTTTGGAGTTTGAAATCACTTGAATTAGGCACACAATGCCTTAGAATATGAGTTAAGATTCGTGTGTATATTGATATATTCAAAGTATAAGAAGAATCACATAGGGCATATAATCATATAATCAAGTATAAACATGTAAAGCACACACATAATCCTATCTATGCATATAATATACATGAGAGGACTCATGTGTAAGGTACTTAGTTATAGTCTAGGTCATTCCATTTCTAATAACCTAATTCCCTATAACCATGGCTCTGATACCAATCTGTCACACCCCGACCGACGGCGGAATCATCGGAGCGGACGAGGGAATGATTGATTGTTCATAACACATGGTTGTCTAATAGTGGAAATAATATTAAAATCAGATTACAAGATAAAATAAGTTCAACATACACAAATACAACAATCGAAACCACAAATAATAATTGTCTTTTATTTAACTAAGTCCGTGTCTTAAATGAGCACGTAGAAGTCCACTATCTTGCTTAACCTGAAATCATGTGAGAAAATAAAGTCAGCTAACGAGTTAGCTGGTGAGTAATCACAGTTTTGAATATACATATAGATTGATTGATTGATCCATCGAGAATAATTCAATTCACAAGGTAATATTAAGACTTATATGGCAACCGCGAAGCATATAGATAAACCGACATAATATAAACCCCTTGACTTGACACTTGCATATAATAGACTCCACACAAACACCATAGATTGACTAATTGCCTCTGGTATAATCACCACTCGTAAGCCATGTGGGGTGGGTTATCCAAACCAGTAGATCTACCATTGATACCAGGATTGATTGATTGAATTAAGGTTTTACTGTCATCCAGTTTATCACAGTATGTTCACATAATTGCAAGTAATAACATAACCTGTCTTGAATTGAATTTAGAATGAAATAACAATAGAATATCATGATTGAATATATTGTATCACATGATTTCCCCCAAATAGGAAATGATATAAAAAGGGGATATGAATACTCACTTGATTGATGAGATTTGAATTTGGACGTGATAGATTGGACACCGACGATTTCCTTATGATTAACCTAAGGAACGGTGTCTCGAGTTAGAATAATAATGATTTGGGAATTTGAGAATGTATTAGGATTTTCTATGGTAGTTTAAATTGATCAATTTTATTTGGTTTGAAATGTCTTGTAATAACCGAATTTGGTGAAAGTGATTACGTCAAGAATTTTAATAAAAATTTATACGTGTAAGTTATACATTTATACAATTTATTAATAAATTGTATATGTATAATTATATTCATAATTATATATAATCAAGTAATTATATATAATTATATGTATAATTATTTACATGATTATATGTATATAACACATTTATACATAAGTAAACATAACTATATATTGTATGTTAATTATATACACGAGTTATAAATTGTATACGATTATGTAAAATGTAATTTATTCAAATAACAGTCGTTTCGGTAATTGAATAATATATAACTATATATATATATATTGGGTTCAATTTATTTATTGTATAATTATGTATTATACACTAATTATTAATTGGTAGAAAAAAATAATTAGTTATTTTATTTATTTAAAACAAATAAAATAAATGAATAAAATATAAAAATAAATTTCAGAAAATAATTAGATTGTTTTAAAAATTTCTAATGTTTGTAAAATGTTTTTATGATTTTTTTAGAATTTTTCTCTGGATTTTTAAAGGCTTAAAAGGCCTTAAAAAAATAGTGTAGGTGCCCGGGGTCGAACCCGGGACCTTCTGTATGAGGGGGGAAGCATGGAACCGGTGAACCGAAGGCCTAAGCCGCGGTTATGATCCGGTTTTAATTCTTTTAAACCAATAATACCAAAACCCCAAATCCAATTCGAGCCCTAGATCGATCAAAGCTCAAATTGAGCATGAATTCGACTTAGATAGCTTCGGACATCATGGGGCTTTTGTTCCCCATGATGTATCGAGTATGTATGTGTGTGTAATTTACCCGTACGATGTTCGATTGAGGTTGAACTCTTCAAGAACAGGTCGCGGCCCGTGGGGTAATCGGTTGATGCTCAAAACACAACGATAATCAAATTAAACTTAGGGGAACATTCTAATGATGATCTATATGGAAACCCCTATGTTAATTTCAATTAAAATCGAGTGGAAGTTGGTTAGAATTGGAGTTGCAGGTCGCGATGAAGGTGGTGATCGAATTCTGTGTTTGTGTTTGGTGAAATTGAAACCCGAGTTCGATTGGGTATGTAATAATGATCGATTTTGTAGCTTTAATTTGTTTATTGATGTTGTTTGAGTGGGTTTATTGAGTGGTATCGAATCCGAGAATAAAGTGAAGAATTTAACCGTTTGTTTGACCGATTCAACACGTGTTTTGTTGGAATTCCATTAGAATTGGATCCAAGAAACTTTCGGTGTGATTGTGGGGTTCAAATCAGATTAATTGACTGATTTTGGTCGGGAATTTTAGTGATTTCGATGTGGAAACTTTGGATTCGAATTTACCGACGATTAATCGTGTTTAATAGGTGCCTTGGTTTCGAAACTAGTCCACGAGGGCATTGAAACCGGTTTTGCAAGTTGAAATGGTGTAATTTCATTGTTTTTGGCTTCGCCGGAGATGGCCGGAGACTCGCCGGAGTCTCGCCGGAAAAACGGGGGTCGACGGGAGGGATGGTTTGGGTTTTAAAAATTTACACATTCAGTCCCTGCGGTTTTAAGTTTAATATTTTATGTCTGAAACTTTGGTTTTAAGTTTCTTAAATTACATAATCACCCCCTGAACCTTTAAATCCAATTTTTTTAATACATGCTTTTATATATATATATATATATATATATATATATATATATATATATATATATAATCCTTACTAATTATTAATAGCAGTATTATTTTAATTATTATTATTATTATTATTATTTTTATTATTAGAATTATTGAAACTTTTGAATTCAATATCGACAAAATCAACTTTATTAAAAATACGCAATGTTACATCGTGGTGGTGAAGACTGATTCTTATTCGTATGAGAAGAAGACTGGTCCTGATCATTCTCCCTAGGCCGCTTGCGGTCATCATCATACGACTTCTTTCCATTCTTTTTATCATTATATAGGTTTTTAACAGCATCAACCACTTCATTAATATCTTTAAACCGATGATTCAATATAAACTTTCGATCTCTTTCATATATGGCCCACTGAAAATTTTCTGTCTGCTCTTGCGGTGAGCCTGCAGATGCACCAAGAAAACTCACTAACCGCGTAAATCGTGTCTTGAAATCTGTTATGTGCTCGTCATCCCTCTGTCTAATATTAGCATACTGTCTACGATACTCAGTGCGGTCCGCAGCAGTGAAGTATTCCTCATAAAACATTCCTCGGAATTTATCCCAAGGAAGTGTAGCTGCATATTCGTTTCCTCCTCTAGCTTGTTTCACAGTCGTCCACCATCTGTGAGCATCATCTTCTAACTTGTATGTAGCCAACCTTACTTTGTATACGTCCTCAACACCAAGTACCTCAAACAATTTCTCAATATGACTGATCCAGTTTTGCACCTCGACCGGATCATTGGAAGTACTGAAAGACTTAGGCCTTTGCTTCTGAAAACATTCCAACCAGACATGAATACCATCACGGGGTGGTGGTGTATTATCACCGGAAGGTGCTCCTGTGTTGTTCCCGCCAGAAGGTGGCTCTGAGTTATTTCCACCGGGTGGAGGTCCTGTGTTGTTTCCCTCCGAATTCGCCTGTTGTATCTGCTGGATGACTATTTGAGCAGTCTGAGTCATCAGATTAGGGAGTATTCCAGAAATAGCAACGTTTACGGCATTAGCAACGAGGGTTTCAAGAGGAGTATCAGATGAGGGGCCATTCGAGTTATTGCGGTTGTTCACACTTTTCTTAGGAGCCATCTGAAATGAAGATACACGTGTGAACACTGGAATTTAGATAGGGAACAAAAACTAGATCCTAACCCAACGTCTACCCATTACCTCACAAGTTTATTTTAATGTTTTAGTTTTCTACAGGAAATGGCCTTTGCTCTGATACCATAACTGTAACACCCCAACCCGGAGAGGCTGACGTGTCACTATTACAGATATCAAATCAAAAACCAAATCCACGATATTAAAGAGATTGTCAAAAGAAATAAATTCAAACAAACTCCATAATCCGAAAGAACCTAATTAAGTTGTTCATTACATCAATTTAAGTAAAATATAATCTTGATCTTCAACCACTCTTTACTGATTTCCCGGATCACCCTGATTACCTACAATCAAATAAGAAAAACACCAAGAAAGAAAATACGGCTGAGCCAAAAGTTGCTCAGTGACGGAAATAACAATAGTAATGATAAGAAGCATAATATACTGATATCTGATACTGAACTGATCATATGATATGGAAAACGGAAATCTGAATCTAAACATATAATACTGATACTGAACTGAACATGTAATACTGAACTGAACTGATCTACACGACGCGTATATACAAACAAAATAAGTCGTGTAATAGAAGGAGTACCCAGAGCTGAAACTGAACTGATAAGTACATAGCTAGCTAGACTATGCACCAATGAGATGGTGTGTGGGCGTACACACATGATTCCATCCCCCGGAACTGAACTGATCTGAACTGAACTAGGATCGATCCATCCGCCTCCCAAATATTATGGCCAAAGTACTACATGAGTACTAACGTGTTAACGGAGACGCCGTGAACTATTTATAAACACCGTCACGAAAAGTGTCACATCATTGATGCCACAATGACATGTCGGATAAGCTCGGGTAACAGAGTGTCAAATCAAATGGTAGTACAACTACCAACATATAACGTATCAATAAAATATATATGGGAACATGCAATAATGAGCACAAATTTATAAACTATATATTGCATGCTATAAGTCTCAATAAGTAAAATTAATAAGTCGAACGAGTCAAAGCATAATAAATGATGTTAAACGAATAGTAAAATACCAAAGGTCAGACGAGTCATATCAACGAAAACATGGAACTAAAAATCTGTACTACAAAGTAACAGAACAGAATTTATACTACGATAAAGGTAACCAAGAATCCATACCTTATACACGAATGACAATAATCAGAAACAAGGTCTAGGCTCGGTTAACGCTGTGAGAACCTACGATAACGTAACGCAAATTATAGTTTGGATTTTCTTATTTCAGATTGGAAAAATTCCAGTTCTTCCCCTGTCTATTCGCACTCGTTAAAAATACTAAATGACGTTTAAAAATTCTTAAAATCTCCAGTTTACTAGATTAGTGATTTTTGAACAACTTTCATTTATAAAAGTTTCTGATTTGGATTACCAAAATATGAGAAAAACGTGGATCTTTACAGCTGCGCAGAACTGCTAGCTGTTACGAAAACGACTGTTTGGAGGTCTAAACGAATAAGTTTTTCGATGTTTTATATATCAACAGATTCGTCTTTCGACGAACTTCGTCATGGACATAAGATTTAACTGATTTGAATCTGTTATGAAAAAGTTATGGCCTCTGTAAGTTGGCCCTAAAATACGGTCTAAATCAACCATTTAAAGTTTATTTTTTAACAGAATAAATTATTTATAACGTTTGTTAACAATATATATATAAGAATTGTTAAGGTTTTTAATAAATTAATTTACAGAAACTAATTAGGTACTTTTATAAAATAAGTCTTATATTTAATCTGATTTTTACCTTTTATTAAAAAGAATCCATAAGAATAATTAAACTAAATGACTTTATTATTTTGTTTTATAAAGGTTTAAGCTTAAAGAAAATTACAGAAAATCAAGTTGATGATTTAAAAATAAACAGAGATTATAAAAATGGTTTTATAATTTTTAGGAATTTTTACAAAATTTTAAAAGGTTAAAAGGGCATTAAAAAAAATATGGCAGGGGCTCGGGTTCGAACCCGGGACCCCTTGCCTATCCCTCTTACGCTTTAACCAGCAGGCTAGGGCGCCTGTGCCTGAATTGCATTGGTTTTAATTCCTTTTAACAACTCCCGCATCCAAAATCCCCAAATCCCAAGAACCCTAGGTTCGTTTGGATCCAAATTGAAACACAAAACGATAATGATCAATGAAATAAACATGGGGCTTTGATTCCCCATGTGAAATCGAGTTTATGGATGTGTTTAATTTTACCAGAAGTAGTCGAATCGATGATGAACCCACGAAGAACAGGTCGCGGTTGAGGAGGACTCGGTTCGATGCCCAAATCACGATGATAATCAAATTCCTTTCGTATGAAGCTTCTAACAATGATCTGGAAGCAAAGCCCTATGCCAATTTTAGTTTAAACTACTCAAAAGGTGGTCCTTGATCTAGTTGCAGGTTCACGATGAGGGAAGGATCGAACGAGGTGTTTGTGTGTTTTTCAGACGGATTTTAGTATGTAGATAGATTAGGAATGATCATATGATTGATTTGATAACTTTAATTCAATTATTATTAAGATTCGAGTGGGTTTTGAGTTGTATCATGAGTTGTAAAGTGGATTCAATTAGTGGTGGTTGTGAGCTGTAATTTCAGATGATAATGCTCAATTATATCGCGTATTGTAGTGGGAATCGTTGTCACGATCGCATTGGTGTAAATTGGAGACAAAACCGCGGCTTAAAACCGGGTTTTTGTGTCTCGCCGGAGCCGCCGGAACAGTGGCCGGACACCGGCCGGAATTGCGGGTAGGGGGAGAGAAACAGATTGGGTTTTCAAATTTTACGCAAATGGTCCCTGTGGTTTACATACTTTTTATTCTTTACTCAAAACTTGATAATTTAAGTTTCTAAAATGTCAAAAATGCCCCCTGAACCTTTTATTATTATTATTATTTTTTTTATATGGGTATTTATACAATCCAACATTTGACATGCAATAAAAGATTTCATTTTGATATGCCATTTAACTTGTTAACTTTGTGGATCACTGGATCTAAATATGAATTTTGATACTTTTTTTAGTGTTTTAGCAAAAGATCAAAAAGAATGAGACAAAAGAAGATTCATGTATATAGTTATATAAAATGGGATGAAAAGCCACAAAAATTGGAATTAAGAAAAGAGGCACACAAACTCCAGCACAAGTGTCGAACTAGTTGTCATGTGCCAACACCTTCATAGGTCAACAAACCTTAAACATATATATGCAAATTGCATTTAGGAAATTCTGTTTGTTAAACTGTGGTTTTCAAAAATTACATGTAAGCATATTATTTATTAATGAGTAAATTACCATTTGCATCCCTAACGTTTTCTGATTTTAACCATTTGCATCCCTATTGTTTCAAAATTGCCATCTGATCCCTAACTTTTTAATTTATCTCCATTTGAGTATCCGTCATTTCATTTTTATTTCCATTTGAGTTTAACTGACTAACACTGTTAGTTTTTCTGTTAAAGTTATTACTAAAAAGACTAAACTACCCCTAAAATATATAAAAAATAAATTAAACCAATCTAACAACATCATCTTCTTCATTTACCAACACACTCTCTCACTCTTCTCCCCTCTCCCTCTCCACCACCATCTGCACATCACTACATCTTCTTCTTCATTCACCACCACCAACCAACCACCACCGCTCCTCCGGCCACCACACCACCACCCGTCGCCATCCCTCCTCCCGTCACTTCACCACCACCATCCACTCCTTTCCCCGTCGCACTTACAGAGGTTTGGTTCGCCGGAGATGAGGTTTGGCCGGAATGTTCCAGGCGGCACTTACAGATCTAGTTCCCAGCAGTGGGAGGGCAGTGGGAAGGCGTCGAAACAGAAGCTCTGGTGGCTTGAGGTGAAGCTCCGGTGGCCGGAGGTGAAGCTCCGGTGGCCGGAGGTGAAGCTCCGTCACTTACAGATCTGGTTCCCCGTCGCACTTACATGGATTGTTGGACACGAGGGTGTTGGGTTGAGGGCCACGTGGAGGAGCAGGTGTTGGACCACCACCGCCACCGCAGCCCCCCATCACCACCACCACCACCACCACCACCACCACCACCACCACCGTAAATCACCATAACATCAGCAACCCCCATCACCACCACCACCACAGCCCCCCATCACCACCACCACCGCAACCCCCCTAACCACCACCACCAACGCAGCCCCCAACCACCACCACCAACACAACCCCTTACTACCACCACCACCGTAGCCCCCCCCCACACCACCACCACCGTAAACAGTCACCACCGCCGCCATCCCTCCATCACGACGCTACCCGTACCATACAAACCCACTTCAGAGCCTTCCTCATACGAATCTAGGGTTTGAAATTTGGTTGATTGTGGGTTGAATTGGGGATTCAGTGGGTTGAATTAGGGATTCAGTGGGTTGAATTGGGGTTTGAAGATGTGGAAGATGTGGTTTTTATTTTTATATTTAATTCTTAGGGGCATTTTAGTCTTTTTATAGAAGAATTAACAGAAAAACTAACGGTGTTAGAGTTTTGGATACAAATGGATATAAAAATGAAACGTTAGGGGGCTGATGACAATTTTGAAACCGCAGGGATGCAAGTAGTTACAATAAACAAATATGAGGGATGCAAATGGTAATTTACTCTTTATTAATTATTGTTTTGAAGTATGGGATGTTGGACCAATAATATGTGGTATAAGTTATAGCATTTCAACATATTTCTATTATCCTTCTCTAAACATAAACTAATTAACAACGTATAAAATAATAGACAACCACACGGATCACAATGAAGTGCCTTTTGACCCAGTTAAGTGTTAAGATAACAAAGAGTATTTGTGTATAAACTTGTGTATTTATGCATCTAGCTTATTTTAGCTATTAGTATTAAGTTTATACGTAATGAACATCCAAATATGATGACATGTATATAAATGAGGCTCCAAACATTATTACAAAATAATTAAAAGAGGCTTCAAACTCATAGGGCTCCAAGCCCTGAATAAGCGCTAAACATAATATTTCCTATATTATTTCATCAATAGGGGCTCCTAATACTAGTTAACCACTATACTTAATTTAAAAAAAACTTTATTAAAAATGGTTTTTATCTACATGCCATTTAAATACAGTTTAACTAAACAATCACTATGTATAATCTAATAATAACAATATAAAATTATGTCTGAAATGAATTTGGTATAAGAGTTGTTATTTATTAAAAAGTGAGTAATGAAAGGTCAAATGAAATTAATATCAGGATAAATAAGGATACTAAATAATACGCCAAGTCAATTTATTATTATTTTTGAATAATAAATGTGCGATCATGCTTTATAGTATAGGCGTTATCTTAATGGGGCACATCTTTCTCAGCTGGGATAGCACCCTAACTTTCTTAGGAAAAAACTTGTTAAAAATGTACAATATACAAAATATCTTTCTCTCAATTTATTTAGTAACACATGTATGGCCTTGTTTCTTATTATGTTTGTTTTTTATTGTGTTTATAATTCAGGAATGTCCAAGGGGTCTTTCTATCATTTGTTGATTCTTCAAGGGTTGCAGAGTTTCTTCCCCTGCTATATATTGGATCATTCGCTGCAGCTAGGGTTTCATCATCATCATCTTCAACTACTTTCGCTCTCTCTCATTCTGACGAACAGCTCTCTTGATTCGTTCTTCTTATACACTCATATGAGTTCTGGTGTTTGATTGTATCTGCACAACCTTTATGCAGATCTCTAGTAGTGATAAGATCTCTTTTGTATTCTGTTATTCTCTTTGTATTCATATTCATTTGTTCTTGTTTATGTTTTGGATCTTATTCTGTAACCTAGATTTGGTTGAGTCTGGTTTCATTCTTGATTGTTAGATCTGTACCATTTTACATGGTATCAGAGCTTTTGGCTCTGGTATTCATGTTCTTCCGCTGCTATCGCGGATTTACCCTAGGGTTTCTCCACCTTGGAGACTCTAGCGTCTGTCTCAGAATTCTTGAGACTCGTTCAATACTATTGGGAGTTTTCGTCTATACTGTTGGGGGTTTTTTCATCACAAACCCTAGCATCTCTGATCTGGTAAAGGTTCTTACCGTTCTTGGTGGTTTATTACGGTTCTTTGGAAGAATCTACGGTAAAAAACCCTAGATATTGTTGCGGTGCTGCTGTTCTCTCTGTCTTGGCTGAAGTGAAGAATCTAGGGCAAGAACCCTAGATTTTGTTGCTGAGCATCTTCCTCTTCTGTCTTAGATTCACAACCCTAAATGAAGGTTGTTGAATCTAAGACTCATTTGGCGAACCCTAACTTGGGCCTATTTGGTGAGATCGTTCCATCTCTCTCTCTTTTTAATGGTTCTAGTTTAGGCTGTGATTGGCTGGGTTAGGAGTACCCGCATCTGTTGTGTTATCTGTGTTCTTTGTTAGATTCATATTTCTTCTCTGAATATTTGTGCATCACGTGTGTGATTCTTTTCTGATTTGTGTGTTTGCATTACAACAGCTAATCTAATCCTTGATCTGCCGCTATAAGCGGTGTGAAAACCTGGCTCTGGTTTAGCTGTTCTTTTGTGCGTGTGCTTGTGTGACCTTCATTCATTATCTGTCTTCTAAAATGACCGAATCTAATAAATCTGTCACTGTTACCACCCCGAGTGAGACTCTTATTAGTAAACTTGACATTAGTAACCCGCTCTATCTTCGCGCTAATGATACAAACACTCTCTCCATAATAACTATTAAACTAAGAGGAACAGAAAATTATACGGTATGGAGTAACTCTATGAAATTAGCTTTGGAGGTTAAAAACAAATTTGGGTTTATTGATGGCAAGTGTTCTAGACCTAGTGATGATGTTATGGGAAGGCAATGGGATCGTTGTAACTCTGTTGTTCTTTCATGGATCTTAAATTCTATATCTGAGGAGTTGTACGTTGGCCAAGTTTTCTCTAAACTTGCTAAAGAAGTGTGGGATGACCTTAAAGAAACATATAATAAAATTGATGGGTCAGTTGTCTATAATCTATATCAAAAAATAAATTCTCTGTCACAAAATGGAACCGCTGTTGTTGAGTATTATCATAAATTGAACACCATGTGGAAACAAATTGATGCCATTGTACAACTCCCCTCTTGTACTGTCAAGGCTCTAAGGAATTCAATGATTTTAATCATTTAATAAAACTTATGCAATTCCTTATGGGTCTTGATGATGTATATCAGCCTATTAGATCTAATCTTTTGACTAAAGACCCTCTTCCAAGTGTCAAAGAAGCCTTTTCCATAATATCAAGGGAAGAATCAAACCGAGGTGGTAGTGGTTCTTCTGCTAAGAATCAATCAATAGCATTTTTCTCTAATAAACCTTAAAATTCTGATCAAAAAAGGAAAACTGGAAGAGGACCCAACCCAAACCTTAAATGTACTCACTGCAATATGCTTGGATACACAATTGATAGATGTTATGAATTAGTTATGCTTGGACACACAATTGATAGATGTTATGAAGTAGTTGGCTATCCAGCCAACTATAAAAAGAAAAACACTAGTCAACCAAGTAAAATGGGAACATCAAATAATTCTGTGACAAATTCATCTAAAGCTGGTCCTTCATCTAGTTCCTCAGGATCGTTCCCGTTTACTCCTGAACAGATCTTAAGATTAATTGGGTTGATTAGTGATACTCAAGGTTCTGACCCCCAAAACTCAGGAGGTAAAACCTTCAGTCTATCTAGTTGTGTCAACCCTCTGCCCACTTTTTACACTGGTACTAGTTCATTGTATGAGGTCCTTAGTTCGGGTTGGGTAATTGACTCAGGAGCAAACCAACACATGGTAAAAACTGATACATATATGTTTGATTGTGTGGATGTGTCTAAACTTAACATGACTGTTGGTCACCCAAATGGCACCCACGCTAGAGTTACTAAAATTGGTAATATCAACATTGCAAAGAACATTACCCTTAAACATGTGTTTTTGTTCCTGACTACTGTGTCAATCTCTTGTCTGTTCATAAACTTACCCAAGACAATAACCTTGAGGTCATGTTTAACTCTAAAAATTGTTATATCCAGGATTCCATGTAAAAGAGTGTCCTGGTGACTGGTAGTCAATGTCATAGGCTGTATCTGTTTGAGAATAGTACTAAGGTGTGTGCTAGCAAATCTGATTCTACTAATCTGTGGTATTCTAGATTAGGGCATCCTTCTGACATAGTCTTAAACATTCTAAAACAGTCTCTTAAAATTGATAACCTTAAAACAAATGTCTTGTATGAAATCTACCATAAGGCTAAACATCTAGGGTGCCCTTTCCCTTGAGTGATCATGTGTCTAAAAATATTGGTGATTTAATCCATTTAGATGTGTGGGGTCTGTATAGAGTAACAAGTAAGGAAGGCTTCAAATACTTCCTTACCATTGTTGATGACTTTTCAAGGGCAGTTTGGTGCTATCTCCTTAAATCTAAAGATGAAGTTTTTTCATGCTCGGTTAAATTCTTTGACCTCATAAAAAATCAGTTTAACAAATCCATAAAATGTTCCGAAGTAACAATGGAACTGAATTTACAAACAATCAAACCTCAAAATTTTTTGAATCAAAAGGAATTATACACCAAACTACTTGCACGTATACCCCACAACAAAATGGTATTGTTGAGCGTAAACATAGACACCTTCTTAACATTGCAAGAACATTACTATTTCAAGGGGGTGTTCCTCTAAACTTCTGGTCTGAGTGTATTCTAACTGCCACTTACTTAATTAACAGGATTCTCTCGTCTGTGCTACTTGGAAAAAGTCCCTATGAGGTTATGTTTGGGTTCAAACCCTCTTTAAATCATTTGAAAAACTTTGGCTATCTTTCTTTTAGCACTATCTTAAATAATTCAAATAAATTTTCAAGTAGATCTGATAAATGTGTTCTAATTGGTTATTCACATGTTAAAAAAGGTTACAAATTATGGAATCTTGAAACAAAATCTGTTTTTTTTCTCTAGAGATGTTCATTTTTATGAACATGTCTACCCTTTTTTTTTCTCTAGAGACAAATTCTATTCCTTCTGAAATAACGAATTTAAATTTTTTTGATACTTTTGAGCCAAATGTTTTTCATAATGATCAAGTCCCCTATGATGATAAGAGGGAATCAACTCAAGACCTTGATGGTATTATCCAGCAGCCTAGTATTCCAAATGAAGTCTCTGGCACGGCTTCCCCTTGCAATCAGTAGCCAGAAGGGTCAGCTGGCCGGCGAGGCTGGACCTAGTGGCCAGCAGCCTGAGAGCACGTTTGAGAATACTATTGGCATGGCAGGAGACACCACTGGTTCTAATGATGAGTCTAACCCATCTGAGGTGCAGTTTAATTCTGGAAATAAACCCAGACGGTCTTCAAGGACCACCTCTCTTCCTAGAAAATTTTTTGAGTACATATTGAGGGAAAGGTCAAATATGACATTGAAAAAGTTGAGAATTACTCCCATTTGTCTCCTGATAATTTTTGTTTTTCCACTAACCTCAGTAAGTCTATTGAGCCTCGGTCCTATAAAGAGGCAATGACTGATCAAAATTGGGTTGATGCTATGAATGCTGAAATGGAAGCATTACATAGGAATAACACGTGGGAAGTTGTCGATCTCCCTCCGAATAGGAAACCTATCGGGTGCAAATGGATTTATAAGATCAAATATAAATCCACCGGGGAGATTGAGAGATATAAAGCGCGTCTTGTAGCCAAAGGCTACAGTCAACAGGAGGGAATTGACTTTGACGAGACCTTCTCTCCTGTTGTAAAAATGGTTACCATTAGATGTATTGTTAGTTTGGCAGTTCAAAATAATTGGTCTATGTTTCAATTGGACATTAACAATGCATGTTTGTATGGTAATATCAGTGAAGATGTTTATATGTCTCTGCCCGAAGGGTACTATACCAAATCTGATCATAAAGTATGCAAATTAAACAAATCTTTGTATGGTCTTAAACAAGCCCCCCGAAAATGGAATGAAAAACTTACAAGTGTGCTTCTTGAAATGGTTTTTCTCAGAGTCTTTGTGATCCCTTTCTATACATCAAACAGTGTGATAATGTGTTTATTGCTTTGTTAGTTTATGTGGATGATATTATTTTAACTGGCAATGATCATGCTGAAATATGTGCTATCAAACGCACGTTAGGGTCACATTTTATGATCAAGGACTTGGGTATCCTTTGGTACTTTTTAGGAATTGATGTCCTGTACTCAGAGAAAGGGGTTTGTTTATCTTAACGATAATATTGCATGGACTTATTAACTGAATTTGGTTATCTCGGCTGTAAGCCTGTTAGTACCCCAATTGAGCAGAGTTTTCTTGTGACCTCAAAACTTAGACAAGAAGAACCTCTTCTGTCTAATGTCTCATTTTATCAAAAATTAATTGGTAAATTGATCTATTTGTCTTTAACTAGACCAGATATCTCATACGCTGTTCAAGTTTTGAGTCAGTTTATGCATGCCCCTACTAATACTCACCTTCAAATTGCTTTCCGATTGTTAAGATACCTGAAATCTTCTCCCAGAAAGGGGCTTTTGTTTTCAACGTCTGCCTCTTTTAATGTCACAGCGTATGTAGATTCTGACTGGGGGAAGTGTCTATCCTCCAGAAGATCTGTTACCGGATATTGTATTTTTTTGGGAACGTCTCTTGTTTCTTGGAAAAGCAAAAAACAAGCAACTGTCTCTCGGTCCTCTGCTGAAGCAGAGTATCGAGCAATGTGTTCAGCCACCTGTGAAGTAATGTGGATTCTAAATTTACTAAAAGAACTAAAAATTTCCTATTCGCTTCCTACTAGTTTACACTGTGATAATACCGCAGCTATTTCTATTGCTGCAAATCCTGTTTTTCACGAACGTACTAAACACTTTGAACTTGATCTTCATTTTCTTCGTGAAAAGGTAACATCTGGAATTATTAAAACTGTTCAAATTAGTTCTAAACTTCAGAAGGCTGATGTTTTGACTAAAGGGCTGCCTGTTCCTCAACATGCTTTGCTATGTTCTCAACTTGGACTAATAGACATGTTTACTAATTAAATTGAGGGGGGGTGTTAAAAATGTACAATGTACAAAATATCTTTCTCTCAATTTATTTAGTAACACATGTATGGCCTTGTTTCTTATTATGTTTGTTTTTTATTGTGTTTATAATTCAGGAATGTCCAAGGGGTCTTTCTATCATTTGTTGATTCTTCAAGGGTTGCAGAGTTTCTTCCCCTGCTATATATTGGATCGTTCGCTGCAGCTAGGGTTTCATCATCATCATCTTCAACCACTTTCGCTCTCTCTCATTCTGACGAACAGCTCTCTTGATTCGTTGTCCTTATACACTCATATGAGTTCTGGTGTTTGATTGTATCTGCACAACCTTTGTGCAGATCTCTAGTAGTGATAAGATCTCTTTTGTATTATGTTATTCTCTTTGTATTCGTATTCATTTGTTCTTGTTTATGTTTTGGATCTTATTCTGTAACCTAGATTTTGGTTGAGTCTGGTTTTATTCTTGATTGTTAGATTTTTACCATTTTACAAAACTCTTGCTAAGAAAAACCACTGGCTCAACTCTGAGTATTTTGCTCAGAGTGAGACTTGAAACCACCTCTTTCCAATAATCCTATATCATGAGTAACTCACATTAAACAGTTGGACTAAGGATCATTAGTCTAAGTCAATTTAAATGACTCGTAGAGTTTTAACGAAAATAATCATAATATATGCATTAATTAATGACTAAAAAAGTTAACCATACAAACTCAATCTACTAGATCATTATTGGCCGAAAATCATACCGTCCAAACAAAACATATTATGTTCATTTAACTATTATAAAATTGAGTTTGAGCACCACAAATATCGTGAATTTGGGTTACCAATCGAGATAAAAACAATAGTTTCTTGCAATATTTAATAAAAATGACTTTTTTTAATTGGTCCAATGGCAACATATGTACCCTTTTCCTCTGTATTTAAAAATGGATTTGGAATACGTGTGAACCATTTTATAGTTCTTATGTTAAAGAAGACAATTAATAACAATGCATGTTTTTAAAATTTGAATCATATCTGGGATTAAGATGAATTTAATAACCAAAAAATGTAAAAATGAATGATCTAATTACCAAGAGGAAAAAGGTTATATTGTTTGTATAACCTAACAGGGGATTTAAATATTCTGAGGCAAAAGGAACTTTTATAACTTTATTATTTCATGTCTCTGATGATTCGGCAAGAGGAAAGAGGGAAGGCTTTGACAGAACGGCTAGAATAACAATGCATGTTTTTAAAATTTGAATCATGGCTTGTTTATAACTTATCGTGCGTAAGCTACTTCGTTTTTTTTTTTTCCAAGTTGTTTTTTTTCTAACTCACTTCTTTTTTTTCTTGTCAGTTTTGCCGTTTCAGAAATGCCTCTATTCATAAGTCCAATGTCTATATCTATGAATTGAAAGGTCAGAACTATTCATAGTTTTTAAAATCAAGAGGTCTTCAAGTTAACTGAATATTATGAGTTATTTATATAACTTACTATTGTATAATGTATTTTGTATTCAAAATTATTAATAATGCTAATAAAATGCATGAAATACTAAACAATGCCCCTATGTAGGTTCGACAAACTACAAACCTCCTGTTTACAAGAATGGCGGTCTACCTCTGAGCTATTGGCCACTTCTGTATATTTATAAAAATCTAAGTATTCTATTACAAACAAACTATTGTTAAAACATGCATTGACGGTTTAAAAAATCTATATATAAAACACTTACATAAACACACATGTTATTATGAAAGTGGTGATGATATTCAAAATTATATATAAAGATATAAAAACATTTGCATAACCTCACACGTTAGTTGTGAAAGTGTTGATAGTATTCAAAATGTTATGTAAAAATATAAATGTTGAAAAAGTGCACATCGTTGATAAAATAAGTACCAAATAACAACGATCATGAAAACATTCTAAACTTGATATAAAAAAAATAAAAGCGTTAAAAGCAATAGAAAGCTGGTAAAGGAAACAAATTAAAAGAGAAAAAATAAAAGTTATACCTAGTCTCGTGCCCCATCCTGCCACTCCTTAATATACCATCTTTACTGCTCTCATCACGTCACTCCACCTCAAAGTCATATTAAAACACCACACTTTCTCCTTTCAACTTGAAGAAAGTGAAGATGCATTGCTTCAAGGTAACTATTAATTATGTTTTCAATCTAATTTTACCTGATCGCGCGATTAATATGTGCAAAGTTGTTATTATTGATCTTTCTAGTTAGAACTAATTAACAATTAATTTGTATCCTGAAAAGCAAGAGTATGTCTATGTTTATGATATGAATGGTAAAGTTATATATGATTTTGAATGTGTATATATGGTTGAATATATATACTGCTGCTTATGAAAGTTACTGTACGTACGTCCATCATGAATATGTTCATGCAAAACCTTAATTTTCGTTTATTCCAAACAAAGAACATTGATCTATATATAATACTGAATATGACTTATGCAAAGATATGCTGAATAACTTGCAATGCAAAGCGAAATATATAGTTACATTACATATGATCTTGCCTATGTGTAAGAAAATAATTATGTCTTGCTTACGTGTAACAAAAGGTTATGTCTTGTTTATGTGACAAGAAATTAGGGTCACATCTTGCCTGTGTGCAAGAAAGAAAGGGTGATGAGTCTTTGTCTATTTGACGAGAAAAGGACTTTAGGAGTCGATCTCGTATCGGTATACGCATGCTTGTGTTTGTTGCTAGCATTTACGTGTTATATATGTTATATATGCATAGAGTTACTTAACCTTACTTGGGTATGTTATCTTATGTTTTGTTATGATCGATTATGTCATGTTAATTATGATGCAATAATTATTGTTGTTATAAAAAAAAACTAAAACTTATTCAGTAAACTAACTTTTAATTAATACACGCATATCAGATCAAGCAGGTAGGTGTTAAAGTTATGATCACATAATCAACTTGACATGAAGAAAAAGGCTACTTGGCATTATGAAGGCTAGCATCTTGATTATGGAATTTATGTGTAGATAAAGTATTTCTACCCAATCTCAAAGATTATGATAATGACTTATGTTTTATAAGTTTTTGCTAGCTACTTATGCTTAATTAATGAAATTTCCAGCTTGAAAACGTACTATGCCTTGGTGTATAAATTTAAATACGTGATTCAATTTTATTTGAGTTGATTAATTAAACTGCTGTTTGTTTTATAAATCCATCAATGGGCGTTTCGTTCGTCTTACCTGAGTGTGAATGGTGAGAAGTACCTGTGTATAGTTTCTAATACAAGACCAACATGTATTAATTAAACTCTTTAATGTATGCGTATATAAAATTGTGTTGTATCAGTATAGTCTTGGAACCTATTATTAATTAAGTGTACTTTAAAAATCTAAATAGAAAGCCTTGAAGTTCTATGTACAAATAGTAATTGCATGCTTCTTTTTCTTTTTCTTTTTTATTTTAATACTTTTGTCCCTTTGTGCTTCATATTTATTATTAGAATTCTATTCTATTCTATAATATTAATAGAAGACTTAAATGAATAGTGGATTTTTTTGTGTTTGTGGTTTTGTCACACGACTTTGGTGTATTGTACGGTTCTTACCCTCACATATGAGTTAAAAGAGGGAAACCTCTCACTTTCACATTTCCAGAAAACCACTAGCACCATCCATCGGCCTTACCTCCGCCGCCTTCCGCCTTGACCAACACCGCCTTCCGCCTACGCCGCCTCCGGCGCCTGCGCCAGGATATAGGCAACCGTCGTTGTGTCGGCCGACCGTCGGTCGTGATAGCGCGGGTTGTGGTGCCTCGGATTTGGTGTTGTGCTTTTTATTTGTTACCGGCATTTTTTCTTCATTTGGTGGTGGTGTGGTGCCGAGGCGGTGGTCGTACGGCTGTTATGTCCTTTCGTTTTCGCCGGTGGTTGTCGATGCGGGTGTTGGTGTAGGTGGCGGCCACCTTGTCGCCCATGTCATCCCCTCGCCGCCGTGTCTTGTCGAAAGTCTTCCGGTAGGGCTTAAGATCTACGGATCTGAGGTTTAATAGAAAGAACAATGCCTTTCTGGTGGCGGTGGAGGTGGTGGTCCTGTCGGCCGGATCTCCGGGTACCGTCGACTCTTAACAGTGTCTCCATTACCCTTTTAGGGTTTCCCGATGCCGGCGCCCACCGCCGCCTGGCGCCGCCGTGGCGTGCATGCGTTGATGGTGGTGCTTGCTGCCGCCAGTGGCTATACCTGATGTGATTTGTCGATGATGGTGACATAGCGTTCATCTGAGACATAAAATTGATGTTTTTAGTCAATAATGTTGTGTTTTTCCTCATCTGAGACCCGTTTCATCTTTTTAGTTTGTCTTTGATCTGTGATATATGTTGGGCGATGATGTAAGTGCTAATGGTCACGGTGATTGTTTGGGTCGCTGAATCCAATGGTTGGGTCAGTGATGATGCTATGCATCATGATTCATCCGAGGCCGAACGGTTTAAAGGTTGTGATGATATGAAAAAGTTGGTGTCGTTTTGGCGGGGCAACTGATCTTTTGCAGCCACGACACATAATTTCTGAACCCTCTGTTCCTGATTTATACCGTTGTGTGGTGTTGTGATCTGATTTTTAACCGTCGTAAACTATCGGGTCCTAGGTACCGATAGCAGTTTTGAGTCTACACTGAGCATTAGATGATCAGTTTAGCCCAAGGATAGAGACAGGGAGTTTTGAGCCTACACTGAGCCTAGGTTGTCTGAGCCTCGGGTTCTCCCGTTTTTAAGACGCGCAACGCGCGTCCTGGTATAAAACCTAGTTAGTTTTGAAGTTATTTTGTTTTTTCCCTATAACTTCTAGAGTATGATATTTTGTAAAATTTTGAATATACCGTTGTAAAATGCTTATTTTTATCACCGTTATGATATTAATTTCGTTTGAAATGGAGTTATGCGTCTTAACATACAAGTAATCAAAGTACAAACGTACAAATCGTTGTTTCAAGGTTTGGACTTTCATAGGTTTTTTGTTTTCTCATGTAACTTTAAGTTATGATGTTTTATTAGAATTTCAAGTTTTATGTTTCTACGTGCCTATTTTTATTTGCTTTGTGGTGTGCATTTTCATAAACTTATTTTTAAACCGACAATGGTTCTAAATGATTGTTTAAACCGTTTGGTTTTTTTAAACCATTTAACGCTCATTTTCAAATATACTGATATGGCGTGTTTCCTCCTACGTTACTGTGGCAACAAGGTTTGTGTGGACAAAGAAACAAATAAACCATTGGTCCAATATTTCACAAATGCACAAGTAAAACAACTCCTTGCGTATATACGATTTATTTCCATATGACATGAATATTTTTATCAATGTCCTAACGTACATTATATTTTGTGCTTCAATATTAAATTTCAAATATTATCAACGGTATTTTCGCCGCACGCGGATTGTGACAATTTCGTTTTTTTATATAAAGTTTCACAAGTTTTATTTTCATTACCTTTAACGCATAAAGCGTTGGCATTTCACGATTTCGTTTTTTATTTTAACCGATAAAGTTTCTTAAGTTTTCAGTTTGTTTCATCAATTAATGGTAAAACTAGACGTTTAAAAACAAGCAAAACTCAATTTTTATATTTCAAATGGCCGTTAACGATAATAAACTGTCAGGTCATTCGGGATTTCAGATATCCATACAAATGATGCTGAAAACAAAACTGTAACCAAAATTAATTAACTAATACATCACAACGAAAAACAGTAACAAACCCAAAACAGTTCCTAGCTGAAGTCAGATGCTGTGTTTTCGCCTGATTTCCTCGGTTAAGTGCTCTTTAACTTGGGTATTGGGTTTGTGTAAACTGTAAATGCGTCAACCCGAGAGAATCATTGGATCATGAGAGGTGCAAGTGGTGCACCACAACACCATGCCGAGCAGCAGGGAGGGACCCCCATCGACCTAACCGGGGTTCCTGATTATCATGAAAAAAAACGAAATTATGAGCAAAAAGTATAGGTCACTGAAGACATGAATATACGCAACTTCAAACTGCTTATGATTGCATCAAAACACAATCCGCAGATCCATAACGTAAAAGAGAACCGATGCCATGTTAACTTTTTCATAGTTAGACAATTGCATCAAATGTAATATATAGGATATTACAAATAATAACAAAAATATGAAATTTGTTACATTTTGATGCAATAAATCCACGAATGACATGGATATATATATAATGGTAAAATGTTAAATGAAAAGGTTAATAAAATTAACCTTGCCAACTCCAGCAACCAAAATTTCCCTGATTTGGCAAATGCTAAAGAATTTACGTATCCCACCTATATATACATAAAAAAAGTCAATCAAATGACAGAACTAAATGCAAAAACAAGTATATTAACTGTTTTTTGTTATATCCATGTTCCATAATCTAAATCATTCATTATTTTATGAATGTCCATTTCTGATAATTGTTTTCAAAACCGTTAGTTTGTATTAAAATTTAAATGATAAGAAGATGGTTCATGAATATTATACATATATACAACCGTCTATTCAAAAAAATAAATAAATAACAATAATAGAGGTTAAACATTGCGGGTTCCAAGTTCCAAATTGTTGGCCACACCGTGAAACCCAATTGTCCAAACCATGAACTAAACTGTTTATTTGTTTAAATCTCAAACCGGCCACACTGTCCAATCTCCTTAAGTGTGGGCGGTTCGTTCGATTTGAACAGTTTATGAGCATCCCTATGGTGAAAAAAACAAAGAACTTACCAAGGGCAGCTCAAAAAGTGGATGAACACCTTTAGCATCATTTTCTATTTCCCAAAGACGAACCACACCATTACCAGCTCCTGATGCTGCCAGATCACTACCTCTACACATAGCTACAGAGCTAACCCATGAACATGCAGCTGGGCCCACCTTCTCAGAAACATGATCTACATTATCTGGAAAATGAACAATAAATGTGTCTTTTAACCAGAATCACAATCTAAATGGCTATTGCAATCAACAACTATAGTTTTTGAAGTGACTATTTGATTATTAAAAATTATACGTGTTTTTCTCACCTGGTTAACACTTTACAACCTAACTGGTGAGTGTATAACTGTCCAACAAAGATTTAATCAGTCCTGGATACTTGCTTTAGGAGTAAAGGGGTGCTTGGGATTGCTTAATTAAATAGATCATCTGCGTATTGTTTGATTTCTAAAAGCCTATAAAGCATTTTTCAGTGTTTTGATGGAAAAAGTGCTTAATTTAGGGTTTTAACAAGTTGTTTTCAACAAGCAATTTAAGATTGTATATTTCAAAATGGTTATTATTTCTGTATTTAAAATCATAAGTTTAGCCACAAGTGAAATAAGCTGTTTTCAATATGCTTATTATTTGTTTCTGCTTATAAGCATAAGTTGTTTAAATAAGCAGTCCCAAACACCAAGTAACTGCAGTAAAAACAAGGCTGATAATATCTGGGGTTCGTTTACATGTAAAATCTTATATAATTAGAGTTCAACAAGAGTATTGTCAAACCCCTGCCCTAAGTCCACAAGTTAAGTAACATTAACTGAACACATGACAGTAATATTTTAATAGTTTCCCAAATAAATTCATCAACAAACAAAACAAGTTATGATCTATAAGGGGCGCACCCAGTAGTTGACTTAGCTTCCGCTTTACGCAACGGCCAAGGGAGGCTGGATCGCTTCGCGATCTGGTTCACGCAGCCTTACCTACACTTTTTGAAAGAGACTGTTTCCTATGACTTGAACCATGACCTCAAGATCACAAAGCAACAACCTTACTAGTTGCTCCAAGGCCCACCCTCTAGTTGTGATCTATAAAGGTTTCTTAATTTGTGTGCTTGGAGCGCAAGTTAGACAAACTCATTGAAACACAAAGCTAATTACTAAAAGTAAGAAAGCTTTTGGAGTTAATTACCTATACTGCCATTTGATAAGCCACAATTTCCTACTTTATTAGGGGTCAATGAAGGGTGTGCATTTTTTATAATATGAAGGGGCTTTTTCCTCAATACACTCCAATGCTCAATACTACCATCATCTGATCCTGATAAAAATTCATCATTATTAATAAAACAGCAACACTCTAATGATGATGCAGAAGCCCGGAAAACTAGTTGTGACTCCTCAGGAACCTGTTTTAATAAAAAGAAAGAAAATAATAATGGTGTATTGAAATAATAAACAGTTGGTTAAAGGACAAAGTGCACGACACAAACTCTAAATCTCTCTTTCGAGCTTAGCAGCCAACTAAAATTAGGCACAAAATAGAAATCAACTCACGTTTTATTACCGATTTTAGAAACCACTTACCTGATTGAACGGTGGTATGTACTTTTTGGGCTGTTTTTTCAACATTTGCCGATGTGGCATTGTGTTGTCATTTTAATGTACATGTATATTCCACATTGCATCTGATGTAACATTTGATTTTAATATAATCATATGACTCGTTACAAAAAGATAATTTCTCCAGCGGAAACAAGTCATGTTTATGCCGATTTTTGCAAAAAGTAGTTGGCAACTTCACATGGCATCTTAATATCTTATTTGTCATTTCAGTGTATGTGTATATAGCACATTATAATCTGACATGATACTTGTTACTAAACTTTTTACATAAGTTTTTAAAAAGATCATTTTTTCAAGTTCATAGATAAAAAAAAATTCCACATAAAGCAATTTGCATATGAAGTGGAGGCAATTTGCTTGTAAAATCTGTTAAAATGGTGGTTTCTAAAATTGGTATGTGTTATAAGTTGGTAGAAACCAACTTCAAATAAGGCACAAAATAGAAACCAACTAATATTTATTTGCTGATCTAAGCAAACCAGTGAGATGTTCAACCGGTAAAACAGCTCACTCTTGTTGATTTTAGATTATTGATGACATGGCATCTTAATCATCATTTTAGTGTGTGTATACCACTGATCTGATACTTAATAACATAAACTTAATAAAAAATAGTTTTTTTTTTCAAATTAACAACTTTATTATTAATTTTTTTATCATATAAGCATTTTTTTGCAGGCTGTCCTGGCATCAACCAGTGCCAGTGGCCACATCAGTAGATTACTGTAAAACCAGTTACAATGAGGCTGGTTGCTAATAACCAGTAAACTAATGTAAGTTGGTTTCTATTTTTAGGCCTAAATTTAATAAGATAGAGAACAAATTGTAAAAGTTAGTTTTCCCTGCAGAGTGCCCAAACTAAAACAAGTTTAAGAAGAAAAAAAAGTATATCACTGTACCTTCCATAAGTGCATGGTTCTGTCACGTCCAACAGTTAGCACCCGTTCTTTTCTTAAACAATCGATAGTTAAAACATCACTTTGATGACCAAATAATGTGGTTATATAAGATCGGTCTTCTGCATTCCATATTTTAATTGTTCGATCGTACGAACCAGAAAATAATTCTGAAGTCCCCTGCCTGAAAGTCAAGCAAGAAACAGGCCCTTTGTGGCCTGGGAAAGCCTGCAAGAATGGTATCATCACTCACATGAAGATGCACCAATTTCTAAACCATTTATGTAAAAAGGGTCATTTTGGGACTTTGGGTAATATAATAATAAAAAAGGCTCAAATGAGTAGGGTCTTGAACCAGATATCAATATCAACATGTAACACCTCACTAAAGGTATGTTTCTATTTTCAAAAACTGTAGGCATACATGTCATCCTGCATGTTTTTATGTTGGAATTCATAGATATTGAAGGTGCAAGGCGAACTTAAGGAACAAAGGGTGAGCCTAGGGCCTAGGCGCAAGGTGCTTAAAAAGCAAGGGTTTTATTGAGGCACATAATATAAAAAAAAACATTTTTAGGGGTTTTATAGATGTTTTAGGCTTGTTTTGGTCTAGTTTAGGTTGTTTTAGTTTTATTCAAGGCTTGTTTAGAACTAGTGTAATTGCTTCAGACCTGTTCAGATGATTTTGGGCCAGAATTTGGCTGAAACTGAACCTGAAAATGCACTTAAGCGCATGAAAATGGGAGTTTTGAAGCGAGGCGACAAAGCCGCGCTTGGCTGTGCATGGGGTCCTAGGCCTGCACCTGGTGTCCTAAGCATGCACCTTGTGGTCTTTTGACAACAGAGGGTATAAAGTTGCAAAACTAAATACATACTTTGATACACTATCCCTATGAAGTAGTTTCAATATGTGGGAAGCACTTTATGACCATCCAAGTATGTATCAACTTTTATTTTATGCTAAATCCCACTAAACACTTGCTGGACTGTTCTGTTCTACTCAGTGTTGCAAAAATCGGCGCTAGGGACTAATCGCCAATCGGGAGTCCACCTTGGCGATTTCACGTAATCGGAGACACTAATCGGTATCGGTCAAAATCGGACCTAGGCGGTCTTAATCAGCCAAAAATCGGTCTTAATCGGCCAAAAATCGGTGATTCCGGCGAATTTCCGGTAGGGTTCCGGCGGATTCCGGCGACTTTCAAAAATTCCGGCCAAAACTTGGAAAATCCGGCAAAAACTTAGAAATTCCGGCCAAATATGTATATTTATATATAAAACTGAACTTCTTTATTAAAATTACATACTAAAATGTGTGTATTTATATATAAAACTAAAAATTATATATGAAAATTCCAATCCGATTAATCCCGATTAATCCCTAGTCCCTACCTCACCGCCCGACTAGCGCCTAGCGATCTTTGCAACACTGGTTTTACTTATGCTATATCCCACTAAAGCCATGTTAGACTATTGGAAATTGACAAAATAAATTTACAATGAATCATTGCTTCTGATAACTCAACACAATAGTAGTTTTGTTTTTTTTAAAACTTTTAAGAGTATGTCAATCATTTGGAATATTTTTAGCCAGGCTTATTATAAACGAAACAAGATGCATACTAGTGTGGATTAGAATTAGTTTCAGTACATGGGTGGGCTTTAACTTAAAAAGTTGAGTGCATGGGAAGCCTCCAAATACATTATAGCTAGTTTTATATTTATTAAAAAAACTAAACAGGAATAAAATTTTAAACCAAAACAATACCTGAATATGCTCCCGTGTACGTGTGTCCCATAAATGAATATGTCGGTCAAAGCCACCACTTGCCAAATACCGACCATCAGAACTTACAGCCAATGCTAAAACATGTTTACTGCGTTTTTTAGCTCGACCTTGTGGATCTTTCGCACCATGAGATTTTAATTTTTCTTCAATAGGCCAAACATATGTTTCTGTTTTCCCATTATCAATGTCCCAGTGAACAATATGACCATCTTTAGAAGCTGAAAATCCTTTAGAGTCATCCTCTGATAAAACCACAGCAGTTACAGATTGCCTATGTTTTACTAGAAGTTGAAATCCATCAGTTGTTTTTGGATTTTGTACCCTAATATACACAGATCATTAACAAAGATTAGCTCCACAAAAATATCGTGTTTGTGTTCTTGTTAACAGGAGAGTTAAATTGTAAATTTAGAAAGAGATTACAAGGTTTTTTTTTATAACTAGAATCAGGTAACAGGCTATAACAAAAGAATAAGAGAAGATATTGTTTGGATTTGTAATATTTGGAGGTGTTCGGTTGGTAGATAGGAATCACTATTGTTATAGGATTGATAGCATAGCAGAACGGTAATGAATATGAGATTACATACCCAACCCCTTTGGCAGGTTTGGAGAAAACCCATATTCAGAGGTTTCATGCTAGCTTCAAAACCCATACCCTCAAATTAAACACCTTCTACAGTTCTTAGCCCCATTCCCTCATTCCAAAACTCCCAGTCCAAACACAGCCTCAGATGCGAGTGTTTGGCAAATTCGGCTTATCTTACAAAACTTCAGAGATAGAAACGAACAAAGAAAGACATTTTCGTGAAAAAAGAAAAAGAGATGTGTTGTGAGATGAGTGTATCATTCTCTAAAACTATGTTAAAAGGCAAGGTAATTAGCTGACGTAATATCACCCTTGACAATGAATTGTATTTAACCCACAAAAAACATGTGATAAGTATAAGCAAAAGTGTTCATCGGGACACAAAAATGTAAAATTTTGTGACTACAAGTCGCAATAATGAAACACTCAGCATCCAAAGGCTAACCAAATGAAATAAAACACATCCTACAAAGTGACATATTCGACAGGCTTAAATTAACTTATTCGCTATTTGTTGGCATGTAAACGTAGATATGTTTCCACCATGCAACATACAACAACCTTAACTTTAAATATACCAGTACATTCATCCCAAAAGAAAAGTTCACTCTTTACATGAAAACTGAATCATCAAGTTTCAATTCCTAAAATCACACAGTAATAGTTTTAGCCATGAAGTTTCAAACTTTTATTACTGTGATCCATCATCCCAGTTTTAAAGTTACAATCAATTTCTAATCTACAACCACAACAGATCTTACAAGATTCATTTGTAGCATACTGAACTCTTAAAAGCTCAAATTCAGACCTTCTTCACCAACATAACTACATGATTTTGCTACAGTTTTCATTTACCTTTGCACCTATCAATCGATCAGCTGAAATAAGCTCCAAAACATAAGATTTACCTTGAAGCAATCGATCTACGAACACGACCACTTTCTTCAAGCTGCTGTGCCTGCAACATACGTGCCACCAGAGAATCCCTATCCGCATCTTCATCACCACCTCTTTCATCAACTTCATCATCATCATCCTCTTCTCTCCTCGCAGCAGCCCTCATTTTCTCCAAATACGCCTCCGCCACTCTCTTCCTCTTCTCCGCCGCAGTCTCCTCTTCCGCCAATTCAGCTCCGCCACCGTCTTCATCCATCGCCGCCGCATCGCCGTCGTCAGAATCGCTGCTGTTAATGCTGTCTTCATCGTTGTCATTTTCGAATTTCCTCCGGTGCTTTGAATCACCGTCGAAAAACGGGTCTGATTTGAACCGCTTGCTTTTGTGCCCATTTTGATTCTGCTTGTTGCTTTTAACCTTTTTACGATTCATCATTGTAATTACGATTATATGAATAACGAAGCCTCAGATTTTTTAACAAAAGCGGATGTTGGAATTAAAGATTTAAGGGTTCAGTTAGGGTTTTATTGTTCGTGTTTGATAGTGGTAGGAAGAAGAAAGCATGAGAGTCTGTAAACTGTGAAGAAGAAGATGATACCAAAATTTTAAATGGGCCTCGAATAGTTATAGCCCATTACGTTACATCTTTTAGCTTCAAATGCGATTCTTTTCTGGGCTTTTGGGATTTAGGCTTCGTCAATAAATTTGTATCCGTTTTAGCAACTCGACTCGAGTCCAGACATAGTAGACGTAAATCCATTTGTAACACTATACAGGGGCGGCTCAACAGTTTAAAAAAATAAGCTAGGGCTTTAGGTCCAACCATTCTAATAGGCCACCAAAAAATAAATTTTATTACATAATTCTTAGTCTAAGCACAGAATAAACTAAATTAAAAAAAATGAATGAATGAAAGAAAGAAGGAAACCTTCAACACATGCTATTGGTCAATTCCTGATTGGGGGTTGGGGCGGGGAAGTTGAAACAAAGACACGAACAAAGCCATAAGGTTAAGATGAACAACCGCGAACCTTCGATTTCATCATTCACCTATGATTTTGCTTGCCCCAAGCGAAACCAGCCACACAAAACTTCGATTTATTCACTGGTGTAACGAATAAAAACCCCCTAACCTTCGTTTGCTTCTCTAATTTCATCCGGTGAAATCATGATTTGCTTCTTTGATTTCGTTGCAATTAAGAAGCCTTTAAACTTCGATTTCATCCGGATATCTAGTGGAGTAACGGACTCACGATTAGGTCCTAGGCTGAGCGGGTTCTTTGATTGATTGATTCTCTCACTAAATAAGGTAAAGTGCTTCATGTATTGCTAATTGTTTTTCTTTAATTATTTGTTCTAGGGACAACTTGTTAATTGTTAATTGTTCTAAATTTGTTTTAGCTTTATATATGCTTCTATTATTTGATTTGTAAATTGCTAATTGTGTATTTGTTTTAGTTTTTTTACTTGTTATAGTTTGTATTAGAATATAAAATCATCGAATCAATTAGGATTTGCTTTGAATAAACTAATTTAGGAATCAACTAGTGCTTGTGCTTTAAAACATAAGAAGTTTTTAAAGATAAAGTTTTAAAAGGCCTCCGCTTTAATTTTCGATTTAGGCCTCTAAAAACGTTGAGACGCCCCTGACACTACATTTATATTTATTTCTAGTAACTTATGTATTATAAGAGTAAAATAGAATGAAAATTATCTATTATAAAAATGATATTCTAAAATAAAATTTGATTGAAATTACGTATGAGTAATGATTATAACTAATAAAACAATAAATCAATTTATTAAACTTCTTTTGTTTTTTTTAAATAAATAACACTAAACATTTTGTTTAAAACAAACCGTTTAAAAAATTTTTGTTCTTCATCGATCCATCTCTTGACTAACCGTGAATCAACAGATACACTGTCTATGTCAACTAGCAGTTGTATATGCTAAATCACTGTTTGTGTAGATTAGATGCCAGCACTAAAAAGTCATGGTACAACCATGATATTACAACTATCGAATATTTGCTCTGCTAATTTCCTATCTATGTTTTATAGTTTTCTGTAAACCAATAGTATTTTGTCATTATGTATAGATTAATGGTTGTAGCATGTCATGAATCCTAAACCTATTATAGACGATCAAAATTAATTATAGTGTTTAATTTTAATAGTATAAATATCTTCACACATGTATAGTTTTGATGTTAGTTGTTTTTGCCACCTTGTTTTTATTATTACACTATTGTAATCATTTCAATATAATCAAGCGAAAAATACTTTGAAAAATTTCAAGTGCTTTATTTATATTCGAAGCATTGAAATTGTGTTTGATATTGATAGTTAATAAATATTCAACGGCATATACCAACTGTTTACAGAGTTTTTGTTTCTTCTTATCCAACAAGGTTAAAAAAAAGCAATAACATTAAAAGAATTTAATTATTAAAATCTTTTTATATATGCCATATTAAAACATTTAACAATAACTTAATACTTGGTAAGATGGCAGTGTGTGAAACCAAAAAATATATATTTCAGAGTATAATGGGTTTTTTTATGTTTTATTTTTCGCTACTCTTTTATGTATTGTATTAGTGATACATAATATTTAACAAGATATTCACTAGAGTTCTTAGCTTAGCTCCCTTCATAAACTAGAAATTACAACTATTTGACAAAATATATTAGCTGCAATGATTGTTTAGTAATTTCTAAAACTAAAGTAACAAAAGGCAAATGTATTAAAGAGTAACATATCTGGAAATTAACATTGTTATTTCCTTCCCTTTCCCCTTTTACCGCCATTTTTCCCAAACTTCTTCTTCTTGGGGTTGTTCTTCATCAAAGCAGCCTTAGTTGCCTTCGTCTGCCGTTCTTTCCGAACTTGTTCAAGATTTTTCACTTCCGAACGCACATGAGCGTTAGGAACCAAACGACTCTTGTTCCCACCTCTAAATCCACCTCGTATTTTGCGCCCTCCTGCTTAAACCACAATAATAGTCAAAACCAAATTGATGCAATCACTGGGAAAACAATCAAAAAGAAAAAAAATCAAAATTTGATAGTCAACTGCATGCATGCATGCATGCATACCTCTGAGACTTGTGGAATCCATTGCCCTGCTGCCTTCATTGTTTGTTCCTTGGAAAGATATCTTACTATGAGATTTTTCTTTCCATCTTTTATATAATCCAGTTTTATTCGCCTTTGCTTTAGAACCGCTCTCTGTTATTATCTGTAAACCATCACAAGTAGACACTGGACTTTATATCAATCATTTCTTCATACAAAATTAATGTTCAAAGAGTGCAAGTGGCGTACCTTCCCACTAGCCGTGACACGATCGCCATTGTTCAACTTGACATACTTTTTACTTCTCTGCAATCAGATAAATTGGTGGTTGAAGGATGAAATTTAGGTAAAGAATTACTGTTAATTACAAAAAAATAACAAAAGACCAACCTTATCCCAATGATATGAAGCCTTCTGTTTTTGTAATCCCCCACTATCATCTGCAGCTAGATCGAGGACAGCGGACTCCAACCTAATTATTGGTCAACACAAGCAACCCAAGTCAATGCCTTAACTTCAAAGCTTGAATCAATATACGCAACATGTGTTAACTTATTATATGAATTCTATGTGTTTGCAGTTTCCCTCTAAAAGCACCTTTTGTGAGTTAGAATTAGCTACCAAAATGATACAAGCACCAACTAACACAAGCAAAAACTGAAGTCTTTGCAAGCTTTTCAAAAGAATGTGTATCTCAAATGAAATATCAACCCACTATCAAAACTAGCCATTTAATATCCCAACTTTGCAGTTTGAACCAACTTTGAGGAATATAAGACATTAAAGCCAGATAATAACAATTAGCATCCATCGGACATACAAGAAATGGTTAACCTCAAGTATAAAATCAGCATTGGTTGGCCTTTACCTGTTGGAAGCGAAACCGCCTTTGTTATTTCCGACTGCCAGGCCAGCCTCAAAATGCTGACATTAAGAGATATCAAAAGACATTAAGAGATATCAAAATCCATGTGATTACCAGATAGGAATCAAACGATGAAATAGAACAAGCTTGTTGCCAAAGAAAGTTGGTAGTTGGAAAGGAAATTACAACTAGAATTGCTTTGAGATGATTAGACAGTAAAACGATACTGTAATCATCTCAAAAGAAATAACAAAGGCTAGTAGAAATAACAAATCAATTGCCAGAATTTAATTGATAGGAACAAATCAATTAGACATTAATTGTAGAATTTGATTGATAGGAAATCAATTGTAGAATTGCTTTGAGATTGGTAGTTGGAACAAATCAATTTGATTGATAGGAAATTACAACTAGAAATGCTTTGGCTAGTAATTGTAGAATTGCTTTGAGATGATTAGAATTTAACTTTCATGGCGTGAGAGAATGATAACCTACTTGATTTGTTGGCACTGAACTTATAAAAAACTCCTCATCTTTGAAGCTCCGTGCCTTCCTTTTACTACCAGAAACTGCCAGAATTTGATGGAAACTTTACCCACCATGCACAAGTATACATATACGTAATACAAACACACGTAAAGAAATAACAGCAGCTTTCATCGAAACTACATCATTAAATCATTAAACCATTACAGCTCTAGCTTAAAATTTCAATTACAACCAATAATTCTCACCATCATTTACTTTATCAAGATCAACTCTCTCATTAATACTTTGATTGATAGGAACAATCACTGTTCTACAATTACTAGCCAAAACAAAAGAAAAAATTTTAAGGTGAAAAAACTAGTATATGTACACATTTGTGTGTAATACATGCACACACTTTACAAGCAAAATGAGTAATTACATTTCCTCCTAAGCTTCTGCATTCAAATCCTCCTGATGGACACTAGGTAAAAACTGTATGTGATGTTGAATTTTTAGATGGGTGGATTCTGGACAAGTATCCTTTAGGAGGATAAGTACAAAGAAGTTTAGGAGGATATAGCATTATTCCCAGCAAAATACAAATATGAAAGTAAATCAATCATATTAAACTAGCAAATGACTTAGGAGCCCGTAGTATCACAAACCTTTCTTTCCTGTGCTGGTTGAGGTACTGTCTGTAGCTTCAACTTCCTGCAAAGCATAAAGCCATTTCACGTGTCAGGTAAATGAATAAAGACTGGAAACTATACAGATGCGACCAGCACTACATTGCCAAACTATTTCACAAAGAGACCAGATACAAATTGATGAAATAAAACAAAATCCTTGAACGTACGAACCAAAAGTGGGACATAAATATAAACAAAATGAAAAAAAAATATATGCCCATTCTATCAGAAAACATGCAGATCTCTGAAGGCATGTGAGAATAACTCCAACTGATATGTGAGCCCAACATAACTCAAAAGCTTCATTCTCATTTTAATTTTTAAAAGCATGGTACGGTGACATCTATATCATCCCACTAACCTAGTTGGTGCAGTCAACCTGAGATAATTCAACTTTTGAGCAGCCACCCAAACACCAACACAAGTGTAATTCAAGAAAAAATGAAGGATGTATAATCCGTATGACGAATATATTAATATAAGACGTCACAATATACTTGGATTTATAACATAAGTTCCATTAAGGTGTCAAAAGCTTAGAGACAGAGAGCTTAATTTATTTCACGAGAAACTACACAAGTCATTTCAAGCCTAAAATTTCAAAATTGTTCAGTGGAAAAGATCCAAACAAATGTGCTTGTAGAAGCTAACTGCTGAGTATAGTTGAACCATAAAGAAAGTGTACTGATTGTGTGTATAGTAGGATTATACAAGGACTCCATATATGATATATAAAGTTTAATATTACATATAGATATGTTTTGGACTGATGATTACAGCTACTTACATAACTGGTCTAACAAGTATGACACATGTCCATTTAAAATACGCTATCCAAGCGAAAGATGGTTTGCTTGATAGAAGCATGAAACGTCACTCTTAAAAGAAATAGATTATTGGTCATGAAAATCCTAGACTACTCAGGATGAATTATGTCATTGTGAAGTCGAGCTACAGCATTAAGTAATCATATTGAATTTATGTATTTGGAAAAATGTCCCTTAACAAAAAGTACCACTGATAAAAAAAATAGCATGTAATCAATGATTGGTGCTATGCATAATTAGCTGAAAGCCTGAAAACGTTCTGATGAAAAGAAACCGACAGGGAATTCATGACTTCACCTTTGCTAAAAGATTGCTAGACTGCTGCTGCTTTACTTTATTAATGACCCCCTCATGAATAGCTCGTTTCACCTTCATTACATCAACCCATTGGCTAGCAGGTCCCTGAAAATAGTATTTTGTTGATACACGAGAACAAGAATAGAGGTAAACAAAAACACATTGTTGTTTGAGCTTTGTTGTCAACTTCCTATTTTAAGTTGATCGATAACGAGTATAAATACAGTGCTCAAAAACTTCTTCAGATAAAGCTTGTAAATGTAAAACAAAACAAAATGTTGAGCATTATATGATTATTTAACCCCTTCTTTACTCACCATAAGCTAATAGTTCCTAGTTTTACACAGTGGAGAACTGGAAGCCATTATATAAAACAATAAACAAGAACTCAAAGATAAATTCTCCTACCAAAACCTCAAGCAAAGCTTTTCAACTAGCATTACATTCATTCAACTATATTCATCATCACAGTTCCAAACAATATATGCTATTTCCCAAAAACTTGTTGGTTAAAAATGTTCTACTTCATTTGAACTTAAAACTTGATTATTGATGAGTTCGTCTTGCTTCATTTCTCCCATTCTCCTTCTTTCCCATTCTTATTTTTTGTTTTCCAAATGCAAGATAGTTCTATACTATCTGCTCTTTCCCTCTTACCTTTCATTAGGGTTGCAATAAAAGGATTACACCACTTTTGTACTATCATTATCACTAGTCTAAATCCAGGTGGGAGTTGTCATGTATTGGCTAATTGGAAACAGCAACAAATTACACTAATCAGAAGTATAGACAAGCTGACAAAATGTGTAATTGTTCTTACCTGAAGACGCTTTGCTTTGGCGGCGTGACCTTCAGATTCCAGGACTGTTTGCTTTGCTCTGGTAATAATTAGCCAGTCATTTGTTGAAACATAAGATATCTGTATCTAGAGAAAGTACTAAAAGAAAGGATACATCGATTTTAAAAACAACATTTACCTGTATGCTTTTAAGCTCTCAGAAAACGCTAGTGCCGATAAATCATTGTTCCCCAGTACTTTCATAAACATTGGATGCAACCCCTCACGAGGTAAACTTTTAGCTCTTTTGATAGACTCCCTAGAAGGCTTTTCTTTTGTTTTGGTATACAAACGGAATGCTCTTTCACAAGGCCTCACCAAGCAGTCCAAATCTGTGGATGAATCAAGTATTTCACGAACTCTGTCTGCAACAAGATCAATGGCTGTTTGGGGAAAACGACCATACACAGTTTCACCATTGGCCATTGCCTGATCAATATCTGACATAACCCCCTTCATATCACGCAAAACCTCTTCCTCAGTGGGTGCAGGCCTAATTGGTCTAGAGAGGAAAAGATGCAGATCTAAAAGATAAGCCATGTCTTCAGATGTGACAAAGGAAAATGCAGTACCAGTCCGACCAGCTCTTGCAGCCCTACCAACCCGATGCACAAAAAGTTTTGGCTTAGGAGGAAAATCCCAATTGATAACATTGTCAAGCAGTGGGATGTCTATCCCTCTAGCTGCAACATCAGTCACAATTAAAAGCATGGTCTTCCTTGATCTAAACCGTGAGACATTAATCTTGCGATCATCTTGATCCATATCACCGTAACAAACAGAAGGCTCTATACCCTCTTCTCTTATCAGATGGTCAAGAAACTGAACATGATGTTTGGTGGAGACAAAAATAATTGATTGCTCATCAGATCTGATATGCTCCCTAATCAAATACAGCAAAGCAGCTAATTTTTCTTCCTGTCTTAAGGTGAAAAAGGTAAGTTTCAAATCAGGGCTTATTTTGGTCTCCAAGTCAAGACGCACAAGTTGAGGGTCCCGAAGACCTGCTTTAGCAAACTCCGCAAGAGCACTAGGTAAAGTTGCACTAAAGAGCAAAGTCTGCCTATTGTCACTGAGCTGCGTAAGAATCCTGTGCAACTGCTCAGCAAACCCCATGCTAAAAAGACTGTCAGCTTCATCAAATACCACATATTCAACTGATCGTAATGACATATCCTCCACCTCTTCCAGATGATGCATCAGCCTACCCGGAGTTGCAATTATGATATCAGGATTCTGTGACAATTCTTCAAATTGACTTTCCATGCTATCACCACCAACCAATAAACTAACCCGCAGGTCTGTAAAAATTTTAAAAACAGAAACCGATAAAAATATTAACATGCCATAGAATGTAAAGTTGAAGAACCAAAAAAAAAAGCAATCAACTTTGTCAATATGTGCATAAAAGAATGAATACAAGGAAGCAATTAAGCAAATGTAGATAAAAAAAACTATTCATGTAGCATTTTTTCCAAGCATTCAAAACCTTCCCTCCCTGTAAAAGCAAATTTACACTTCTACAAACTTCTAGCATTTAACCTTGATCCATAAAAAAACTCTTTGGAGTCAAACATGTAAAGAACTACAGTGTAAGCTTGATTTCAGTAACTAACTAAAGCAAGTCTAACTATAAACACAACAGATTTTGCATAATAATAATCATGGAAAACTGTAGCATAAAACCACCAAACAAGTCTACAATTGCAAAAGCAGCAATATAAATCCATTACTATGCACAGCTAAGGTAAAACAGATGTTACATTGATAAAGAATAATGTTACTTGATTTTTCAGCTACCTAAATAGCATATTAAAAACAAACTCCCCATACAAATGTTATGCTTTTACCTGTAAATTTACCAAGCTCTTGGGTAAACTTAAGCGTCTGAAGAGCAAGATCACGAGTGGGCGACAAAATAAGGGCTCTAACACCAGACTGAGAGACATGCTGCTGCAGCCTCTCAAGCATAGGAATCAAAAATGCTGCAGTTTTACCCGACCCTGTTCGTGCCATAGCTACTACATCCGCACCAGATAGAATAATAGGCATCGTTTTACGCTGTATCGGTGTTGGTACTCTATACCCTTTACGTTTAATCCCTCTGAACACATTGGAGCTCAAATTCAACGATTCAAACCCACCGGATTTAGCCTTTTTATCCCTCTTCTCTTTCTTCTTCAGCTCCGTTACGGAGCTTACAAGATGACGACCCATCCCTGACCCCTGCTACAGAAAACATAACATCCAGCAAATTGAAGTGATTATTCATTACTTTATGAACAACCACACATTTATATCTACAATTGAGTGTTCACAAAATCAAATTTTCCACAATGATCATCAAACTACATAGTTGGATATATATGACTTAGGGGCTGTTTGGCAACTTCTGAATGGGTAAGTGCTGAATCAATAAGAGGTCTGAACCAATAAGTGCTGAACTAGATTAAGTCTGTTTGGTTGGATATCTGTTTGGTTATAACTCCTAATATTGAATAATTATTAAAAAATTAGAACAATTAACCATAATTAGAAATACATGTATTATAAAAAATAGAACAATTAACCATAACTAGAATCGTATAGGTTTTTCAAAATAAAACATGCTGCTGACTATTACCATGTGTTTGTGTGTTAGTGTTATAATGGAAAATAAATTAAAAAGTAAACATTATTTTACATTTTGGGCAATGTAATTAATGGTGCAAAGAAGCAGTACGTTTTCACCACATTCCATTTGTAATTAATGGTGTATTTTTATAAACTTCACATGATTTCTCAACTTAGTTTTTATGTATTTTGTTGGAGTTAGTTTCTATTAGAAAGGAATAAATCATACTACCTAGTATTATTACTTTCTATTGGCTTTAAGGTTTGAGTTTAGGTTAGCTCTAGCTAGAGTGATATTGATTTGGTCACGTGTGATTATGCCTACTATAGATGATCGAATATATTGGATCCTACTTGAAAGAAGCTAAATGGGCAAATGACGGGTACATACCAACAGTGGATGACAATAGAGAAGTTACAATAGTTAGTAGCGGATATAAAAACACTCTAATAGCAAGTTTTGTTGCCATGGGTGATGTAATCACTGACGAAACATTCAAATGGGCTCTAATAATTGTCCGAATCACCATTAATAAATATTCCTTGTAAAATTCTTCCATTTATCACAAATCATGATTAAATATAAGCCAAATAATATCATCATAGAAACAAAACAAGTGTCTGAATCACTAATCAACAGAATATTTCAAGAAAGTTGAAAAATGAAGAACCCGAAATCGGGTGCACGAGATAACAATAGAGGAGTCGTAAAAGTGAAGAACACACTGCTACAAAGGAGATTTTGTATGCTTCATAAACATCTTTGCAAGAATCGGTCTATTTCATAGCTATCAACATAGCAAAAAACCCCAGTCAAGAATCGATGGTGAGAAGGAACAATACCTGAAACGAAGATGAAGGGCCTGCTGCTGGTGTGGTTGTCGGGGTGCGGCTGCAGATCGGCGGTGGTGCGGCTGCAGATCGGCGGTGGTGCGGCGCAAATCGACGGTGGTGCGGCTGCCGGTGGTGCGCTGCTGCCGGTGGTGCGCTGCTGCCGATGGTGCGCTGCTGCCGGTGGCGACCGGTGGTAGATGAAGGGGAAGGTGAGTTGTGGCTGCTGTTTGTGAATGGATGTGGTAGATGAGTTGGTCAGATATGAATATATGTCTGACCTAATAAGTGGTCAGTCAGACCTGATTTTCATTCAGACGTGAACCAACCAAACACTCATGTCTGACCTTAAGGTCTGAATGGGTTTAATAAGAACCAACCAAACAGGACCTTACTGAGAGACGACGGTTGCGGCGGCGATGGGGCGGAAGAATTGCAGCAGCCGACCGGAGGGTTTAAGAAAGTTTTCAACAATAAGAGTAGGGTTGGGTCGGGTTTTCCAGTTTCCACTGGTCGGTTTATTAATGTTAAAGAAAAAAGAAAAGCCCGCTAGGCCCGATTGTGATTTTTTAGAAAGTCATATCCAATTCTTGTTTAGGCCCAGTTTAGGTGCGTGTGTACATGACTTTAGGTTGTTCACGAGCCGAGCTAGGGTTTGATTGGTTTGCAAAAAGAGTTTAATCGAGCTAGATCAGTTAATAATTGAGCTGAGTGGAGTTTGGCTTGGTTTATAAATGATTCGAGTCGAGCTGGATTATGAGATGATTATGAGATAAATTTTTCGACCTTTTTTCAAACGAGATTCAAGCCACGAGTTGTTTGAATATAAACTTGGCTTTAGCAAGTGTTCAACATATATTATTGGATGTTTCAGCTAAAAAAGGGGTGTCAACTTAAATTTATATGATTATTGTTATTACGAAGTGATGAGTAAGCTAATCAAAAGCATTCATCACTCGTAAAACAATTATATATATATATATATGTAACAAACTGTTCCAGCCAAAATCTAGCCATCTAAAGTTAGAATGAGCCGAGCTGACTCAAATTTATAAACGAGATAATTTCGAACAATCTTTTTCCGAATGATCTTCGAGTTATTTGAATAGTCAAACATGATGCTTGAAGCCTATGGGGCCTCTAAAGAGTTTTTTTCCTCTTCTTGTGATTATAGCCAAATCATAGCTTAGAATGATAAGGATTTTGGTAGCAACACAACTACAAAGGATGTGCATAGAGACATTTTCGTGTTAATAAGGTGATATTTCATCAATCAGTTTCGATGACGATTGTCATACAAGTGCAACAAAAATTTGGTATACAAAATAAATATACTTCATAGATCGATATATTTATAGAAAAAAATATCAGTTATATATATATAATATATATATAATTTTCTTTATAACTATACAATATGGCTAATCCGTTGATTCATAATTTCTTATTTTATACAAGTATACTATCTCTCATGTTTAATAGTTTGTGCATTTGTTTCTTATACTTGTGCAAAGAAACTAAAAAGGTGAATATTGGAGATAACTTTTTATATTATACCGGTATAAAAAACCTGTGTAAAATAAAAATATCAAATTAATAGCTAAATTTTTTATATTTAAAAGCTATAAAATACTTTTTAAGCTAAAATATAAATGAAATTATGTATAATTAACTACTTTAGGTGATAAAAAAATATCATATTTTTTTCAAACTTTCATCTTTAAAAAACTTTTGCTTTAGAAAAATATTTTTTAAACACTCTTCTAAAAATACCTTTCTAAACAATGCCATTTTTTTAAAAGTTTTTGGTATTAAAAAAAATTTATATTCCACAAAAGTTTGTTTATAAAAAAATATGTTTTTTGATAAAAAGAAACATGTTTTAAATTTATCAAAAAAACATGTTTTATATTTGAGAAAATATATAATCATTAACATTTAATGCATCAATAAATGGTTCACTTGTCTGAATCCTAAAATACTAAGGTGCTGTTTGTTTTCAACAACATCAATTTTATGCTCCAAAACGTTCTCAATCAAACCTGATTCTCTAACAACTGCTTTAATATGTTTTCTCATCGCCTCAATTGCATTGTTTTTTACAAACCTTTGAGTCAAAGTCACATGCCCTAATTTCAACGAAAGCCCTAATTTCACCTCACCTCGAAACCCAACGACGAATTCTGTCGAACCCCCACCGATATCGATCGTGAGAACAGTACGATCATACACCGGGAGAAACTGTAGGACACCAAGGTAGGTCAAACGAGCTTCTTCATAACCTGATACTACATCAATTTCCCAACCTAGGGTTTGGTGGATGAGTTGAAGGAAATCCGATTGGTTTGAGGATTCTCGAACGGCGGAGGTGGCGACGAGGCGGAGGTGGGAGGGGGGATGTTGGGGGAGTGGATGATGTGTTGGAATTTACGAAGGGATTCGATGGCTCGGGATTGGGCGGAGGGGGAGATGGTGGTGGTGGTGGTGGTGGTGGTGGTGGTGGTGGTGGTGGTGGCGGAGGGGAGGACGACGGGGTGTTTGAGGCGGTGGAGGGTGAGGAAACGGGTGGTGGTGGTGGTCGGAGGAGATGGTGGTGGATGGGGAGACGGAGAGTAGGGGGTCTGTGGCCATTGTGAAGAGTGGGGGAGGTGGGTAGAAAATGGAGAAGAGGTTAGAAGAGGAGTGAAGACATTGTTCCACCTCTTCTCCGTGCAGAGGTGTTGAAGACGTTTTTTGAAACGTTTTCCAGAAAACAAACAGTCTGCGAAGTAAAAACCTCTTCCCGCGTCTGCGAGCGCGCAGATGAAGAGGTGGGGAAGAGGTTTTTTCAAAAAACAAACATCCCCTAAATGAAGTCTAGATAAACAGTATAAAAATATCATATGATTTTTAAATATTTTAGTTTGTTAATATAAATGTTGATTGCTGATATTGAAAAATGGCATGGAAATTGAAAAGTGTAAACCTTGTGGGCTTGTCATCATCCCCAGTTCCCCTCGTGAAATGCTAGAATGGGCTGTTAAATTGAAATAACAATTATAGACCTGGCCCAAATATGTTGTTTTTATTGGATATTGCTTATATCATATGGTCTACAACTCTAACGACTAAAGGCTTCATGTAAAACATAAGAATCTAAGACCATCCACAGCATATATTGGTCAACACTCATAAACGTTGTTGAGATTCGTGAATGAGAGATAGGGGCTCGTTACAAATGTGAAAGAGATTCTTCGCCATGAACAGTCCGTAGCAGGCCATCGCGGCTTTTGTGAGAGGGAAGAGAGGAGAGAAGTGTAGTAAGAGCCAAGAGGATAGGAGTGAGAAGGAGCGAAGAATCAACTCTTTGATAAGAAAGCAATTGAGACGAGGGTGAGACGTAAGAAAATCTTACTTTTATCACGATGAATGGATAAGTTTTTAAAATGATAAGAAAATTAGATTGTTTTCGTTATAAATTACCTCTTTGAGGACAATAATTCATAACCTTTAATACTTATGCTTTATTTGATATACGTTCAAATAATTTTTATTATAAACCTAACTATCTTAACTCTTTCGAAAATATATCCAACAAGCCATCATTATATTCCAAATCCATATCACAATCGAACGTTTGTCACATAAGACACAAAACATCTCCTTGTTTGTCATTCTTTTATCATAAAGGAAATCTCGAAACAACAACATACAGTTAAGAAAACAGAATTAGTTGATAACAATGTTTGGTCTGATCTATATAACACAATAATAGTAAGGCAAAAGAAAGGGTGTTAGTGATGAAACGGGACAAAACACAAAGTTAATTGTGTGTGTGTGTGTTTGCTTGGAACATATCGAATTTTTAAGAGATTTGGTGTCATTTAATTTAGGACATTGGTTGGTATCACTTTACACCATGTGCACCTTAGTGGCCCTCTCCTCTCGTGTGTTATGTCGTGGTATTTTTTTTCCTATTTTTTCATCATTAAAACTAACAATAATGTTGCAAAATCGATACAACACGAATCTTAAATCTAATTATAAAAGATATCATATTTTTAACAGTTACTTCACGCATGTTCTAAGTCCTACATGTTAAATACACGTCAATACCGTTAGATTAAATATAGATAGTAGATACTCTTTGGTATAAAATACACTATCAAAATATTAATGTGTGATATTATCAGTGGCGGAACCAGGAATTTTTTCCTAGGGGCTCACTAATTTTTGGTGATTAGATATAACATCAAATTTTCCGGGTCGGCCGATCGAGCTAGGTTGCTTCAGGTCGGGTCGGACTAAATTGAACCAACTTTGCAAGTCATTATTAAACCCCTAAATATGATCATATCTAAGGATGAGAAAATTTTTGAAAGATTGAACCAATTTTCAAGTCGGGTTGAGCTGGTTCAAGTTTTTATTAGAACCACTAGAATTAATAACCAGAATTAAAAACTATAATCACTATAATTTCAACCAAAAGCATGAATAACAATTAAAGAACCCTATAATAACACGAATGCAAAAAACACACACTCAAGATTGTTAAACCAAAAAATAGTTTTCACAAGTGATATCACCAAGTAACCTTAAGCTACTTTGCTCTTTAACACACTGCCTTGATCTAACAAGGCTTAAACCAATACAAGTTTGTATACTCAGAAGAACACACTTCTTATTAAACTTGATAAATAAAAAACATACCAAAAGAGAGTTCAACCTAGATCTATATATAAAGAAAACAAACGTGACTTACAAGGGATAAACTTAAAATTCAAACTAACAGATAAAGATAAGCTAAATTATTAAAATATAAACTAAGACTTTCAAATATTATCTATTAACTCCTCCATCCACCCTTGAGATTTCCCATACTGCGCTTAATGACCATGTTTTGCAAATACCGCTTATTTGAACAAAGAACAACGAAAAGCAATGCAAATCTATTATCTAGGGGTTGATTCTTCTATTCTAGACACAAATAAACAAACAGAGTAGGGCTTGAATTCTTGAACACAATCTAGAAAACTGACCTTGAATGGAGGATCCGCTATGTAAGGAGCCAGAGCTTGGAAGTCGCCACCACCGGAGCCTGGAGGTCTCGAAGATACTCAACAACAATGGTGATGGTCGATTGGGTTGGGGGAGGCGGAGATTGCAATCGAATTTTATGAGGGGAGGGTTTCTTAGATTAGGGTTTAAATGTTGAAGACATTTAAGGGTAAAATGGTAATTTTAGGTATTAAAAAGAAGTGTAAAAAATGGCCCCTTGCAAGCTCGAACTCACGACCGAAGGTGAGTGTAGAGTTTAACAGGCGCACGCGACCACCGAACCAACTTCAAGAACCTGACAAAATTTTAAAGTTAATGATACTAAAGGGTTCACCACCTGAAAAACTATGGTTCACGTAAATTTTCGTTATTATACGATACATTACCCGTTCAAAAATCAATGGGGTCACTTGACCCCATACCGGAAGCTGTAGTTCCGCCCCTGGATATTATAATATACGATGGGATAAGCTGTTAGTGAACTATGTGCTTAACTTATTTCATTTTTATTTAAATTTTGTTTTTAGTCTTTTGATATGTTAATCTTCCTACTTTAATAAAAAGGTATCTGTGATGACACGTGTCAACACCACAATTATTCTCACCAAAATTTTCCCGCTTCTCTCTCCTATTAAATAATTACTTTAATTACTAATAATACTATTTAACACTTTTTTAGATTTAATAAATTAATAAAGAGATCTATTTATTAATGTTATTTCTAAATAAACAATTTTTTTATAAAATAATAAATTTATTTAAAGCATAAGACTTATTTAAAATACAAAATATTTAAAATTGGCATTTTTAAAAAGTTATTTTTTAAAACCAAAAATAATTAAATCTAAGAGTTATACTAAGAAAATTTTTAAAAATGACATTTTTATGCGGTTTGTTTTAGAACAAAACGTTTATTTTTTATGAAAAAAAATAAAGTTTTAAAAAGTTGATATCCTTATTTTATAACTTACAGTCATTTCTAATACATAATTTCAGTGATATTATATCTTAGAATATTATTTTATAATTAATAAATTTTATTATATTAATTTTTTATTTACTCAACCCGTGTAATACACTGGTTACTATAGCTAGTGATAAAATATAACATAAACCGATCCAGCTGTGTTTGATGAATTTAAATTCAATGCTATTTTATTATTTACTAGCTATAGTAACCCGTGTGTTACACGGGTTGAATAAATAAAAAATTAATATAACAAAATTTATTAATTATAAAATAATATTTTAAGATATAATATCATTTAAATTATGTATTAGAAATGACTGTCAGTTATAAAATAGTGATATCAAATTTTTAAAACTTTATTTTTTTTCAAAAAAATAATAAACATTTTGTTCTAAAACAAACCGTATAAAAATGTTATTATTAAAAATTTTCTGATTATAACTCTTAAATTTAATTATTTTTGGTTTTAAAAAAATAACTTTTTAAAAATACCAATTTTAAATATTTTGTATTTTTAAGAAAAGTCTCATGCTTTAAATAAATTTATTATTTTAAAAAAATTGTTTATTTAGAAATAATATTAATAAATAGATCTCTTTATTAATTTATTAAATCTAAAAAAGTGTTAAATAGTATTATTAGTAATTAAGGTAATTATTTAATAGGAGAGAGAGGCGAGAAAATTTTGATGAGAATGATTGTGGTGTTGACACGTGTCGTCCCAGATATCCTTTTATTAGAGTAGGAAGATATCATGTTTCTTTGATGTATTTTTATTGTTTAAAGGGTAATATAGCCATCGGTTTTGCTATTAGAATTGTAAAAAAAATACAACTAACAATATATAGTAATGGAGGGAAAACATACCAAGATTAACTTAGATGTACAAGGAGTAAATAGAGTGTTTATGAACAAAATATATTTTATAGTGTTATCCCTTTTGCAAAACATATATTTTACATAAATGTCACGAGGGTGGTGATATGAGACAAAGTCTATTTAAAATAAATTTAGTCTAAACTTGTAGGAAGTAATTTATGATGTATTTACGAGTAGTTTAGTTTGTTGTTTAAAAAAATATCTCTTACATAAACAAATTCATAATCATGATTCAAAATTATAAACCATAATCTTAATTCATTAATTTAAGGACCATTTAAAATATTATAGAAGTAAAATCATATAATGATAAACACTAATATCTAATGGTCACTCATATTTTTAAACTATAAACCCTTCAAGTTTTAGTATTATTTAATTTTTATGAAATTTTTATAATTCTTAAGATTGGATATCTTAGCTGGAACAATTTCAAAAATAATTATTAAATAATAATCAAGTTTTAAATATCTTTTATTTTTCTAAATAAGATTTGTACAAACGTTGTTTCGAAATATAAATGTTATCTAAATCCGACTTATATATCAGGTTCCCAGCTAGAACTGCACCCCAAACCTCCCCTGGGAAAACTTACACGAGAAAAAACCCATTGGTTCAACGCAGAATATTTTTATCCCATCGAAACTTGAACTAGTGACCTCCCCTTAAGGAAACCATCGGGATACCACTATGCCAAAATGTCCAATGGTGTATATCTTCTATCTCGTTATTTCTTTTTTAAAATTATGACATTTATAAAAAAAATCACAACAAATAAACAATAAGAAACCTTGAGTGGTTTTACAGCTAGGAAATATATGAGTGGATATACTGAAATAACATTAATCAAGACGAAATATTCTAGAGTTAAAATTATAAATGTAAAATTATAAAAGTTTTCTTGGAATAATTAGTTTGTTTATGAGGGAAACTTATGATGATAATGTATAAGCATGAAGAAAGAGGTACCTTAACTTAATCGAAGAGGAATGTGAAATGAATGATGCAATTGCAGGCTTCCTAATCAATATATTCTTTAGGAATTAACATTATAAAAGCTTCACATGTATTCATTGCTTTCATGTGTCAGTCAAAAAGTTTACTAACAAAAGTTACGTTGGGATTATCTTGTCCCTCTTGTCTTCAATTTTTATTTCCTAAAAAAAATGGAAAAAGATATGTATTTGTATATTCTTATATACGACTCTGTGTAAAGATGAAAAGTGTTAATTTACCCGCTACGATTTATTATCAAGAGAATTAGTAAGGTGCTGTTTGTTTTTTCTGCAGGAAAACGTCTGCAGTCTGCGGACCACATCTGCAGACATCTGCAGCAGAAGAGGTGGACCAAATGTCTGCAGTCTGCAAGAAAAATACTGTTTGTTTTGTTTAACATCTGCCTGCAGAATGCTGAAATATTCTGTAATTAAACTAAAATTATTTTTTACTTTAAAAACAACTAATACATTAATATATAAATAAAAATCATAGAACCTTATTGTGATTTTTTAACGGTCAACGAATAATTTTAAGTCCGGTCATTCGGGCACGAATGATAGTATAACTTATCCGAAAGAGCAGATATTATCGCTAACGATTCCATCAGGTAATCGGGTCATCAATATCAAGTCGGTTAGATACTCCCTATTTATAATAACAAATCTACCTTAATCGTAAAGAAATCAGTCCTCCTCATCATCAATTTCATCATCATCTACTTCATCAACACCCAACAGTAACCCTCTAAGACACCGAATCATGGGTGGTGGAGTCACCATGCGAGCCGCCGCGAAGGTCGCCGGAATAGGCGTTCACCCTCTCCGGCGGTGAAAGCCCCGTCGTTTCCGCCGCTCGTCAAGCCACTCGTTCCGTCGCATCCGTCGTTTCATCTTCATCAGATGATCTGAAATTGACGATCGCTAGTAACGATTGCATCAACAATTCGTCGATAGAGAAGGCGTATGATGATGATTGGGAGTTTGCTGGTGACGAAGATGAGCTGTTCATGGAAGCTGGAGAGCCGATGCCGAGGCTGGTGTTGGCTGGTGTTTGGTGGTGCTCCGAGTATGCAAGAGGCGAAACAGGCGACTTCTGATCTGAATTATGCGCTTGAGAAGTAAGAGAGTGTTAGGGCTCAAATGAAGCTTCAGAAGAGGTTAGAAGAGGTTCTGAAGACATGGTTTCAGCTCTTCTCCGTGCAGTGGTGAGGAAGACGTTTTTTAATGAAACGTCTTTCGAAAAACAAACAGTTTGCGAGGTAAAAACCTCTTCCCGCGTCTGCGAGCGCGCAGATGAAGAGGTGGGGAAGAGGTTTTTTAGAAAAACAAACACCCCCTAAGAATATAAAGTATTCTAAAAGGAGCAAATTAAATACGAACAGTTTTAATTGTTATCAATGCATTACATTATGTAGTTTACTTAAAAGTGGATGGAAATTAAATACCTAGTAATTATGTTGGTAAAACGATCAGTAAATTAGATTAATATTTACACATGTCTTACTTTTTGTAACCAAATGAATGACGGTTTCTTCATTTAGCTAGGTATTTGATTAACGTTTCTATGCATCCATAATTAGTTTAAATGATTAAGCATGACCTTATGAAATCCTCTTACAAGCGCTCATATCTACTCGTCCAGTTATTATCGACCCCTCTCCTATAATCCTATCATATTTTTTGTACTAGCTTTAGTAAACTCGTGTATTACAATGGTTGAATAAATAAAATCTTAAATTGAATAAGAATTATTAATTATAAAATGATAGACTAAAACATGATATGATTGAAATTATGTATAAGTAATAATTATAAGTAATAAAATAATAGTATGAACCTTTTAATTTTTTTTATTTTTTTAAAGATAAATTAGACATTTTGTTTTAAAACCCATTAATTTTTTTTTTAAATTTCCTTACTATAAATCCCTATTTTAATTATTTTTGTTTTATTAAAAAATTACTTTAAAAACCAATTTTAAAATATTATGTAAAAATAATTTTATTTTTTAGAAAAAAATCTTTATAGAAAAAACTATCTCTATAGCAATAACATTAATAAAAATTTATCTTTCTTAATTTATTAAATAATAATTATAATGTAAAAATAAATAGATAATATTATTAGTAATTAATGTGATTATTTAATAGGAGAGAGAAGCAGGAAAAATTTGATTAGAATGAATGTAATGGTGACACGTGGCATTAGATGATTCTAAAAAATGACATGTGACAAGCATAGTTACCCTTTTATTAGAGTAGTGAGATTTCACCATCTATTTGCGTTTTAAAGCAAATACATGACAACATAATATTAAATCCAATGAAATTAGTTTTGATATAAGTGAAAAGATGGTGATATCACATTGTAAAGCATGTTAGTTTGATTTTTTTTTTAACAACAAGAGTTACAGATCTAACTACGTAGCTAGAAAAAGAAAAACACACACCATCATGTTACATTTGAAAGTTAAAATTTACTTCACTTTTCCCCATCCAAATCTTCTAATTTAGCGCTATGTTTAATCCATAAGTATCCTAGAACCTTTACTTCGTCTAATAGGTTCCGAGCTATAACATTTTTATTTTGAAAATTTATTTTGTTTCTTGCTTTCCAAATCAACAAACATGAGACAAATACCATCGACTGGATCATTCTTTTTTGAGAGGATTGCCCGGAAAATACTTATAGGGATCCAATAAGTCACGATTTGAGAAGTTGAATATATGAGGTATGCCACACCATGAGTAGATCAAGTTCGAAAGAGCAGTAGTTACATAACAACCAATAAACAGATGATCTTCTGACTCCGGAACTTCATCCTATGTTAGTTTGATTCTTATGTCTCATAACATGATGCAAGTTTTGTCTTTAGGCGACTTGTCAATAAATGTAAAAAGTTGAACACTAGTCTTCCAATTGCCTTATTCACCCGTTAGTAGGTTGAGTCATGTATAAGCGCTTATATAGAGATAGATATTAGGTGATTACGTGTTTGACATGCTATCAGTCTTGTATATAATGGAGTTCTAAATTTGAGAAAAATATTTTGTGTACGTTGTGTTAAAGAAAATCATGATTTTGATCGTTAAAGGCACCTAAGATGCTTGTTGTCTCGTGAACAAATATTTTTTTATATTAAATAGAAATGATAAATTATTTTAAACGGGTTTATGATTGCAATTTAAGTAAACTTTTAAGCCATTGTTTTGCATACCAAAAGATGAACATTATGGCGAAGGGCACCCTCTTATGATTCTAACTCGGTACCAATGATGAAAGACAAAGCATTGCCCCTTTCAATTATGCCTTTATTTTGTCTTTCAATTCTCTTTTTTTACATAATAATTCAAAATAATTTTAACAAACCTTATATTTGTTAAACAAAGTATTTGTCACACTTTTTACAGAAATTTGAGTTATCTTACACAACCAATAGCGATTGAGAACTTCATCAAACACATACAAGAAATGGCTCCTTATCATAAACAATATGTCATAAAACAAATATACCTGAATAATAGGAGTTGAAGTCGTCACAACTATATTATTCAGAATTTGAACTCATAACCCTTAATTGGCTTGTACATTATTTTATCATCAGGATTATGTTAAAAGTACACAGTTAATAAAACTAATTAAAATTTCATAATTGTATTAAAAAAATAAAAAAAATGTTAAAATTACATTAATACGGACCGGTTAATGGGGCTATCGGCCTATCTCATTCATCATCATGTCCTTTTTAGGTTTTGCACGCCAATATTTGACCCCAAAAGAAAGAAAAGAAATTTCCGTATTAATCCCCAAACTATTTGTCAATTGCAATGCTTACCCATGATATCTACATTTCTTGTTACTAATATCAAACTTTAACGAAAATATTTAAATTATAGTACTCATGCCGGCCAGCTATGAAGTATGTTAATCATGGGATGCTTGATTTGGTAATGATCAGTATATGAGATAGGAATATAATGATTTATGACGACAATAACTATATAATAAGTGAATAAAATATACAAATTATTTGTTCTAAAGTTATATTTTTTTTTTGTAACTCGAAGTTTCTTAATTCTCAAAAGCAGAATATTTTTATGAAAACACAATATATTAACGTTATTAATGTTAGGATGGTTAGATTTTTTGGTGCGATAGGCATGTCTAACACATTGCTTCGTAGATCATATATCTACCTATATACAAAAAAAGTTATGTAACGAAGTGAATTATTATGTGTACAATTTGTACTTCGAATTTGGAGTTATTATAAACATATCTATAGGATCAAATAAATCATAAATTTATATTTCATATAGGGCTATTCACTGAACAATGTTAGAAACGTTTCTCGCGCGCTCTACAGTTTTTATTTGCATTTTATTTTAGAAAAATAAATTGACGTAACCGGGCATATCATTAATTTTTTTATTAACCATGTCCATTACCCCACTCCTCACAAATTGCCAATTTAATGATCAATCTTTTCTTGTCTATTGTTAGGGTGCTTAGAAAAGACCTCTGTATACATGTTGTATATATTTATCCTTCATTAATGTGTATATATGTTGTATATATTTCTAGTGTCTTCTTAGCCATAACAATATGATTTTTTTTGAAGTAGTATGTTTTAAAGAAAAATATGAAAAACGATAAGGAAATGGAGATAAATAGATAGTAGTCGTACCGCCATTGTCAATGGCGGTTTCTTCACAATAATTTTCTCCCTAATCATCAACATAAACTTGGATGGCTTGGCCACTTTTCATCTAAACAAAATCTTTGTTTTCCGGCCAAACTCCTCCGGCCAAGCTCCTCGTCCACTAACGGTGTTAAAAAACAGTGTTAAAAAAGTGGGTAAAGAAGGAACCGCTGGTGACAATGTCGGTTCCTACTTTAATTAAAGATGACAGTTTATTTTTTATCTTGTAACGTCATGTGAAGGGAACCGCCCCTGACAATGACGGTTCCCCTTTTGACCCCTCTTTGATAAAACATCCAATCACCACCAAAGGAGGAATACCCCTGCCACCGGTGGTTCCTTCTTTACCTTTTTTTAACACCGTTCACTAACTTCACTAAAGGCGGGAGGAGCTAATTGGCTGGAGAAGATGGCCGAAAAACCAGGAACCGCCATTGTCAGGCGTGGTTTCTGACAGGAGAAAATGGCAGTGAAGGAACCGCCATTGTTACCGGCGGTAAAACCATTTTCCTTTTTTTTCAGAATTCCTTACCGTTTCTCACTTTTTAAAAAAAACATACCATTTAAAAAAAAATTCTAACAATATGCTTATACCCAACAATTTACTGAAACTCTACTAGTGACTTGATTGTCGGTTTTCTCTAAACTCTTTTCACTAATTGAGCTTTAAATTTTCATCTTCATTATCTCACGATCATGAAGACGAAATCAATAGAATAAACGGACTTTAAGAGTCATCACACATGTTTTTATATAATATTTATAAACACATAAAGCATCTTACCCAAAAACAAAAACCTAGAGATATAAATATGTACAGCCAAAGACATTTATCGTTGAGGGTGAAATATGAAAAGAAAAACACAAAGAGCAATTAATATATAAGATAAGAAGTGGGGCTAATTAATTTATACAAGCGGAAAGTAGAAGGTGACACATCAAATGTGCACACTTGCATGAATAATAATTAAATTATACTCTACAAAGATAGCTTCCAAATCCATCTCACAAAAACATGATCCCATGTTCACTTCAAATACTTACAAAATTTAACAACTCAAGCACAATATTACGAGCCACACAAAATCTATATATTGTCTTTTTGTTAAAAGCCGTTAGATATATTTTCGGATGTCGGTTAAATTACAATATAGGTGTAACAATCATATTTATAAAATAGGAATGTAAAAGCATAATTTTAAAACAAAATCTAGGAGCTGACCTTTTTATAGATAAACACAATTAGAATCAGTAAGTATAAATGAACTCAAACTTAGTTAAGGGCGTTTGGACTTATGATCTCTAAAAGAAAATGAACTTCGAGTCCCTTTATAATTAGCTTTAAGACGAATTTCACAAGATAGAGAATTATTAAAAGTTTTAATGTTAAGATTTTCTTTAAGCACATGTAAACTTGATAAGATAGTTTATCTAACTTAGAATGCCAGAAATTGTTTGTAAACCCAAAAGCATTACTGTCCTATATATTAATTACACACGTACACCTTATGTTTAGATTAGTTCCTTCTAAATAAACAAAGATCATATTCACTTCCTTTACTACTCATTAATTAGAATTTTATTTAACTTAGAATCATAAGCATAACAAGTTGTACGTTTCAATAAAAATATCAGCAGTTTACTACCTTTAGCTAATTACTTAATTATGAACCTACGTAACAACAATTTAAAAGGATATATATTCATGAACAACAACATCAACAGGTTATGTTATTTTTCTTGAATTCATTACTTCAAATAACTCATACTAATTCCATTATTTTTTAATAACAATCTAATCTACTTAATTAATTTTCATTTTTCAAAAGAAATAATATCACATCAAAAGCACTCTATCATATATATTATATGCATGAAGTCACAAATACAAATACAGTGGACCATTGTTTCCAGAAATAGCTACGTACGTACGTGTGGTGCAAGACAACGGACCCAATACACTGACAATACAGAAGGTAATACAACATCAACTCGTGTTCACCTATAGAAACATACATCATTGACTTCAATTATTGACTTGAATTTCTTCAACCTTCTATTCGATCTGTAATTCAATTAATGCATATGCGCAAACAGCCGCAGCTGATCGAGACTATACGATGGTCGGCTGCCGGCCGGTCTTATCTTCTCATGCAGAAGCAGACATCTCCAACTGTCCACCTTCATTAAACTTCATCAATCTAACTATATGTGCATGCATGCATGGAACATAAAAACCCTACCTTTTAAATAAATATATATATATTTATAATCAACGGTATCAACCCAATTATAGTTGGATAAGTAAGCTTTTGAATATTCATAACAATCTCAAGATAAAATTATTTAAAATGCACGAAATCATCACGTCACAGCGGTGTATATGTATGTCTGAAAATTAAAATAAAATTATGTTAGTTGTGAAAAAACAAAAAATTTTTTATTTATTTGACCCTATCGGTTTTGAAAAAGTGAAAAGCTTATAAGGTGACATAGATAAAAAATAATATGTGACTAAAGTATATTCAAATAAAAAAACATTATTTTATAAAAGTTTTAATAGAATAACAAATATATGTCAAATATTTTTAATTATAAAGACACAATAGTTACAATTGCATTATATGTATAAAATTAACACTATTCACCAATATCAAAATTAAAAATAGAGTAAATTACCATTTGCATCCTGATATTTGTTCATTTTAACAACTTGGATCCCTACAGTTTCAAAATTACCATCCGCTCCCTGACGTTTTATTTTATTTCCATTTGAGTCTTTGTCGTTTTATTTTTATTTCCATTTGAATCCACATAATTAACACCGTTAGTTTTCCAGTTAAATTTATTGTTAAAAAGACTAAAGTACCTCTTATCACTACCATGACAACTGCATATGACCTTCACAACCCTAATCACCACCACCACCACAGTCCCCTTGACCACCATCATAGTCCCCATCTCCAATCCGAGTAACATAATGCGCTAGGTTTCCACCGACACTATCTCCGGCGAGAAAACACCTCAACAGATTCGCATTCTCCTACAAAGATTTCCCCTATTCTCTCCTCATCCAGAAACTTAGCACATCAAAGCAATCTGAACTAGGAACAGGAATTCGCCGCTGTGAAAGAACACGATCACCAGCAGATCTTCATCGAAGTGTTGCATCAGACCATGGACTCTGAACTGGGGGTGAGCAAAAATCGAGTATTCTCGAAAAAAACAACTTTGAAGATACAAACTTGAACAACCCATTTAGGTTCTCCAATCGGCTATAAATGAAACCATGTTGTTGATTGTAAGGTTTTAGCAAGAAGGTTGCAACAATCATCGGTTACCGACACCGACTAACCTAGATAGCACTGTGATCGGAACAATCCATTGAGGCGACGCCGTTAGTGGATTTTCGTTTTCGTGTCGCCGGTGATCGGAAGCTGAGGAGCTTGAGGAGACGGCAGTTGACGATGCTGTTTCTCCGGCTAGTGGCGTCGCAGACTGGAACGAGGGTTTAATGTGAAAGAGGTTTTTGGGTTGGATCTGATTATGAGTTTAGATAGCATTGTGAAAAAAGGGTTTTGGGTTGGATCTTCTAGTCGTGGAGGTGTCAGTGGTGCGGCGACGACGGTGGTGCGGCTACGGCGGTGGTGCGGCGACGGCGGTGGTTGCGGTGGCAATGGTGGGGGATAGAAAGGGAGAAGGGAGAGGAGATAGGGAGAGAAAAGATAGAAGGGTGGGGTAAAATGGGGGTATTTTATTTAATTAATAAGGTATTTTTGTCATTTTATAAAATTTAACGGAAAAATCTAACAACGTTAGTGTGTTGGACTCAAATGGAAATAAAAATGAAATGTCAGGGGGCGGATGGCGATTTTAAAACTACAGGGATGCAAGTGGTTAAAATGGATAAATGCCAAGGATGCAAATGGTAATTTACTCTTAAAAATATTACTAATTTGGTTATGTATATCAGAATCGAATTAAGATAATTTTGAATCTTTTAGATTCAAACTCTAGTGTGATTCATGAAAGATCATCAAGTTTGAGTTCGCCTACCATCCACACGCTAGATGCATTCAACCTCGTATAATTCATCTTAAACATTTCAATATATATGATAATTTTTTTTGATGATTATAGATTCAAAGTGTATTACAAAGTATAATTCATCTCAAACATTGATCAATGTAACAATTTTGATGATTATAGGTCCATATCGTACATAATTAATATATCATTTCTTTAAGTTTTATATATAAATAAAGCTTGTGATCAATAGAACAAATATTCATCCATATAGATATACAACTAATTTTGTCCAATGCTCCAATGTATTGAACTCTTTATGATTATAGATGATTACGTACCTTAAGACAACCAAAATACATAAATTAAATTATTATATTGCATAAATAATCCCATATGAAAGTAAGCATAACACTAGAAAAAAAAAAGATAGATAGATCTCATATTCCCGTTTTCGTACTTGGGTATTATGGTGGGCGCTAACATGAACAGAATAAACCATTGGGATCCAGTGGTGAATTCTTTCAGGAAGCGGTTGACCAAGTGGAAGGCGAATTGTATTTCTATTGGCGGACGGGTAACTTTAATAAGGTCGGTTTTAGATAGTCTTCCCACTTATTACTTATCATTGTTTAAAGCCCCAATTAAGTTATTAATAGGCTTGAGCAATTCATGAGGAATTTTTTGTGGGGCGGGTCTGATGAGGTGAGAAAGATGGCTTGGGTCGCTTGGGATAAAGTGACGCTTCATAGAGAAGAAGGAGGGTTGGGCTTAGCTAGACTTGATGAATGTAACAAAGCCTTAATATTGAAGTGGTGTTGGCGGTATGTTACGGAAACAAACGCGTTATGGCACAAGGTGGTGGATTCTATTCATGGCTCTGATCGTAAGTGGGGTGTTCTTCCTATTAATAATAGTATGACCGGGGTTTGGAAGAATATTGTTAAGCTTTGTAGTAAGATTAAAGTAGATGGGGTGGGAGCTCTAAATATGATAAGGGTCGGTTGGAGATGGGAAAGACCTTCGATTTTGGATTGACCCATGGCTATGTCAAGTTCCGTTAAAAGAGTGTTACCCGGTATTGTTTTCTCTGGAGTCTGAGAAGAAATGTCATGTGAAGGATCGATGTGATCTTAATGACCAAGGTTTTGTGATCAGATGGCAATGGAAAAGGGCTCTTGTTTCTTTGGATGAGACTTCTCAGCGTGAAGAGCTGGAGCATCGTTTGGCAGCGATTACGTTTTCAGATCGGGAGGATGATTGGTGTTGGAACGATAGTAAAAATATCAGTTTACTGTAGCTTCGGCTTGGTTACGGGGTAAAGGTAAGGATGAGACGTTCGGTTTTAAGTGGTGTAAATGGGTTCCGGCAAAATGTAACATTTTTATGTGGCGCGCCTTTCTTGATCGTATTCCTACAAAAATCGCTTTGCAAAGGAGGAATGTCATGACTCAGGATGATATTTGTGTTTTGTGTGACGACGGCATCGAGACTACGGAACATATTCTAACTGGATGTGGAGTCGCGGCGGGGGTCTGGAATGGTATTTCTAAGTGGTGTAGTATCCCTCCAGTTTTTGCTTTCTCGGTTAACGATCTTGTGCGTGTTTTTGAGCAAAGTGGAGTTAGTGGTGAAAAGAAGAATGTTTTACAGGGCATTATTATCATTACGAGTTGGAGATTATGGAAAGCGAGAAATGAGAAGATATTTCAAACAAAAAGGTCAAAGTTACGGATATTATTTCCGATGTCAAAGCTTTGGGTTTCCTTTGGTATAAACATAGGGCGCGTTGGCGTGTTTTAGATTGGGAGAAATGGTGTAATTTCAATGTAATGTAACTTGTTGCTCGTTTTTGGTTTCCTATTCCTTCTTGGAATAGGTGGCTTGTTTTTAATGAAAGTTAACCTTCAAAAAAAAAAAACTAGAAAAAAAAAAAAAAAGATAGGTAGATCTCATATGAAAACATGCAATCAAATGGTGGAAAATGGAACCGGCCCACAATAACCCCGTTAGGGTAACACGAAGTGGATCCCACACCCTGCCCGTACAAGCATGAGAAGATCCTTTTATTACTAAGTGGACGCCACTTCATCACAAGGTGCAATCCCCATTTTGCCATATTTTGTCTCACATAATTCCAAGATTGCCACACATGGCTTCACCCGCCCATTGTTGTTAGCCAACGCAAAATGGGTCCTAGTCACCCGAGCCCGGTGGGGGACATTGATTAAACCAACACCTTACCTATTGTCTCTTAACCTTGACATTTTTGTAATAGTGTTTCATTTAGGTGTGGGCACTGATTGAACCATTGCAACAAATATGGTCATATTCCCCTTTGATGAATGTTGCAAAATCCTTAGACATTTAGGTCCACTTCCACTTGTATCATATATGGTCCTTAAACTTTGGCTTTTACGATTACGGTGTTTTTTGTTGCCATCCATAAAACAGTTGAATGCTAGTTTTGATTTAAAGGTCGTTTGGTTCATGATTATTTAATGAAATTGAGATTGGAATTTGAATTTTATTACTAACATGTTTGGTTTGTAGGGTCGTTGGAATTGAAACCTAAATTTCATTCATACCAAATTTGGTTAGAGAATAACAAAGTATCTGAATCGAAATGAATTTCCTCAAATTCATCCAACTAAAAGAATTAACTTCCACTTCAAATTATGTAGGATCTCAAATGAAAGAGTTGGAATCTCCCACTCTCTCGCCATTATCATCGCCATCACCACTCCCTACTTAGTCGTCCTTGCCAACGACGCCATCACCACCCCTACCACTAGTCATCGTCGTGAAAATCACAACCGCCTCAAACACCATTATTGGCAACTTCATTGTTGTGACCATCGCCATCCTCTGGTCTCCCTACCATCTGGACCACCACAACAACTACCGTAGTCATTGGCTTTTTCGACAAATTTCAATTCCTTCAAGTTCTAATTCTATTTTCTTTGAGATTTTTTTTTATTTTTAATTCTTGGAGTGTTTTTCTTGACAACAATCATAAGCTTTCCAAGTCTAACCTGGAAAATAATGAACAATGATCAGAATGTGCATTAGTATAAAATTTTATCAGAATCAAAACTAAAGTTTAAAATTTTGTAACCAAAAAGTGATATGATATCAATTTGGTACTAGCTACATTTCAAGTCCGCCTGTGAACTAGACTCGAGCTTTCACTAGTAATTGAATAGGGTTTTTGCTAAATATTAAAGAAAAAACTCTAATTAGATAGAGCCAGATGTGGGCATAAACCAACACGAATTTATTTACTCATCAAGTATGTAAATATGAAAAATTACAAGTTTGATCTTATAATTCTATCGAGTGGTGGTGAGCCTAAAGGGGCAACTTCCCCCTTTCAATTTTTTCCCTCAACGTAAAAGAGTGAGCAAAGCTTTTTTTATGTATTCATATGTGACATAATATTTCTTAATTTCACAAACCCTTTTTGTCTTGTATTGTGAGACCTCAATTTAATAACTTTTTTTACTTCGCGAATTGAATATTCTCATCTTATGAAATGTTTGAGGAGATCTACTCCAACACTATTTCAATTTAATTATTTTAATATAAAACTTTAAGGTAAACACATTTATGTACTTATCATATATATTTCTAGAATTAATTATAATAGTTAGTTATATCCATCCATCCATCCATTTCAATTAAAGATTCTCACATCATAATCTTGTAGGCTCAGTTAGACAAAAACCAACTTCCAACTTGGGATTAAGAAAGTCCAACACTTGGTGAACTACCATCAACCACTTTGCTTAATTTTGACTAATTACCTAACCATAAATCAATTATCTTCCAACACCTCCCTCTTTACAAGCATTATATTTCACATCACTAATACTTTTTCATTTGGATTCCATATAGTCAATTTTCTTACCATCTAACATGTCTTTTCAAACGTATTTATATTTTTTTCCCAAATCAAAATTTTAAAATTATATTCATACTAATTTTAAATTAAACGAAACAAACTTTTAACACAAGGTTATTAGGCTTAAGTAATAAGATAGAACCTCATTTACTATAAGATTCTAAATTTGTACACACTTTACAAAATAATTTTATGGCATACAATCTTACAATATTATAGTAAATTAATGGCGAGATTTACCACTTGAACTCATTCAAATAGGTATTGCCTTACTTTTCAACTCCTAACTAATTAACCTTCACAGACATATACAGCAAACGTAATTAACATAAAACAAAGTAAAACATAGATCTCGGATGCTTTGTAATTCACAACATCAACATATAAAGACTGTAGAACAAATTAAAATTCATGCATATTGTAGCTCTATACAACAGAAGTAGATGATGATAAGCATTACGAAGAGAAGGAAAGAGTGTTTTCTCTTCGAAACACTCATACGATATATAAATCAGGAGTAACAAGATTAACATATAGTATATAATTAATAAAGTAAATAAGGTGATAATTCGGGCAATCTGTTCCTAGAAACGTCTGGAAACCATCATGGACCGTTGGTGTTTTTCTTATTAGAATCATTCATTTAAGATGAATGGAAGAGAAGAAAAGAAAAACACGAAAATACCATCCACGGTTAGAACCTATGAAACCAAGCTGCACAAATTATTTAAGTCCTATATATAAGTATGTGGTCAACCCCTTCCCACCAATACTGTACTTCACCCAAATGGCCAAACAGATATATCTTGATTAGCCAATGGTTTTACCGTATAATTGATGATTACCCTTTACGAAAATGATATTTAACTCCTTACAAATGTGAGATTTGTGGTGTTTATTGTTTAGGTGTAAAAGAAGATGTTTAAACAAAGATATATTTCGACCAATTCACATTCATTTGAACATAATTCTTGCCATATTAAATGCGTATATGCATTCATATTCACACAGAGACCGTTTGCAAATCAATTTTTTATAACTAGTTTCCACCATATTCAATACCTAGATAAAGTTTCCTAAACGCTTATATAGTGTTATAACTCATTGTCAAGCCTTAGGGGACGTTTGGTATCCAGGAATTCAATGGAATTGGAATATGAATTCCATTGGTCATTGTTTGGTTGGTAGAATTCGTTGGAATTGGAATTTGAATTTCATTCTTAACACGTGTTGGTTGAGAAAGGAATTGAAATTGGAATTGAAATTAATTCCCTCAAATTCCTTCGAATAAAAGATTTCAAAATCCTTCCAAATATTGAAGGAATTCAAATTCCACCGACTCTTGCATCCACCACCAACCGCCACCTACCACCACGCTCACCGCCGACCGACACTACCGACGACCCCGACCACGGACCGCCGACGCCCCCCACCAACCCTAACCGCCGTTGCCCCCGATCGCCAACCGCCTCCCCCGACCGCCGACGCCGCTGCCCCCGATCGCCAACCACCGCCCCGACCGCCTACGCCGCCGACCCTGCCCACCCCCGTGTAACACCCGCAATTTTGATTAGACAAAGGGAAATAATAAGAAGAAAAGAAAAGAAAGAATTTTGGAGGAAAAGGAAAAGAAAGAGAAAGTAGAAGGGGGTTTTGTGTAAAAGTACAAAGAAAAGAGAAATATCTGATTACATAGGGATGGCTGCCCACTATTTTCTCCCAACCCCAAATCTTCGAAGTGTTCTAGAGAGAGAAAGAGCAGACCACGGAATTTGAAGGAAGAACAAGAAGAAGAAGAGGGCGGATTCGAGGTACAAGGTCTCACGACGACGGGTTTTGAAGGAGCCATACCCAGCAACACAATGTGAGTTCTAAGACCCCTACTTTTAAGCATTTTTGAACGATTTTGGGGCTGGAACACATAGTGAAACTGTTTTCGAGCCATGGGCTCTCAATGTGTGTATATACGTATGAGTATGAGTGGGTATAAGGTCCGATTAGACTGCTATGCTCACGGTAGGTACGATTTCTAAGACAAGTAGACAAATTTCAGCAGGTAGACCAAACGTGTACTGCTGATGTATGTTTTAGAAGTTATTTTTATGATATGCATGATGTTTAGTTGATTCTAAGTAACTGATGTGGTAAAACCGTGCTAATGTATGTTGAGATGATGTATGGATTGTAGAAATGGAACAGGTTAAGGTGCAGGTTGCCTTACTCAACCGCATTGTCCAAATGCGGACTGCCGAAGCAAATGTGGTTGTGGTCAACCGCATTAACTAATGCGGATGACCAGGGAAAGTGCGGTTAAGGCATCAGGCAACCGCATTGACTAATGCGGATGACCAAGCAAATGCGGTCAAGGCCCTTCCTTCATCCGCATTAACCCAATACGGGTACACTCGATATGCAGTTAAGGCAGTAAACCGCATTAACCCATGCGGGAGACCAACTCAGGAATGCGGTAAGTCATTCCTCATCCGCATTGACTAATGCGGATGAGGCAAATTAATGCGGATAAGGTATTACTCATCCGCATTGACTAATGCGGACGGGGCAGACTAATGCGGGTGAGCAGAATGCACTGTGAATTTAAGTCTAGCATGGCCAGGTTCATTTGGGTGGACTAGTAACGTAGGCATGGTGATGATGATGTTGTTGCATGGGTATACCTATGGTATACCATATATGAATGATGCCTTATATAATGATGGATGTATGTTATGTGTATGTTCCTACGGTTATGTATGTTTATCTTTCCGAAAACTTTATGAATTATGGAAATGAATGAATGAAGTATTATGTAACGTAAAGTGAAAGATAATGAAAGAGGAACATGATAATGAATGCATGCATTAACGAATGAATGAACGTAATAAAGGCTTGCAAGCAAAATGAAGGAGGTGCACACCCCTGGCAGGTGTTAGCTCAACGGTGTGCGGGTTAGCTACCCCGAAGGATGCACATCGGGTCAGTCTTTGTGATTGACCAGAAGTATGTATGGGATCCTTGCCGCTTACCCTAGGTGACTGGATCAGCATTAGTGCACAACGTCCGTGATTTATCATCACAGGTCCAGCATCTGCATTTGTGCACAACGTTCGGGGTATAGCATATGGCATTGATCCAGAAGTAAAGTGAAAGATAAGTGGTGCAAGTACCTACCCCAGGTGACTGGATCAGCATTTGTGCACAACGTTCGTGGCTAACCACCACAGGTCCAGCACCAGTAGTATGTATAATGAAAGATGGTATTGTACATGTCACCGAATGTAATGAACGTTCGAACGAAAGTAATAAATGAATGAATGAATAAAATGAAGGTTCGAACGTATGAAGTGAAAGTATGAAAGTATGAATGAAAGTAAAGACATACGAAAGTATGTAAAGTATGAATGAAAGTAAAGACATACGAAAGTATGAAAGTATGAATGAAAGTAAAGACATACGAAAGTATGTAAAGTATGTAAAGTATGTATGTATGAAAGTACACGAATGAAAGTAAGTAATGAATGATAAGATAATAATAATATTATCTACGTGTACGTATGACGTGTGAACACATGTATGGAAAAACAGTTAATGAGAATGAAAGTATGTTTTATTATAAAAACTAGAACTCACTCAGCAACGCTGACTTTTATGTGTTTTCCAGTTCGCAGGTAGTGTTGCTGAGGATGGCACGAGGCGGCTACTCAGCTCGTTTGGGAGGGCATTCTCCATTTTATAATGCTGCAACGTCACGTGTTGCGGGCCCATAATGCACGCAACAAGTCACGTTGCCTGCCATTATGAGATTTCTTGAGGATCTGAATCAACGAGATTACTCAAGAAATCTCCTTCAGATTTTGATAAGTTCGCCACGCATTGGATGCGTGTGCATAGTACATGCAACAAAGTATGTTGCATGAGAGTGTCAGGAGTATTCCGTCAGGGTTCCGATGTACGGAATTACCTAAGGAATATTCTTAAGTAATAAAAATATAATTTTATGTTTTTGAACTTAATATCTCCTCTAGAGGTCGCTGTATGATCCTATGAGGAGAGACAAAGTAGAGAAAGCTGCATTTTGTAATCGAGTCAATGATGTAATGACTTTTATGAATGAATGAGAATGTATATATTTTATCATTTCCGCTGCGTTGATTTATGATTATATACATTATGTACGTTATATGTGCGATGAAGAACCAACAGTAAGGTGCCCGGTGAGCGGGGCCTTACAAGTTGGTATCAGAGCAAGAGTTTAAGTAAAATGGGTAAATTTTCATAATAAACCTAAACTTAAACTGAGAATGGGACAGGGAGAATGAGAATGCCATCTGAGTAGTCGCGTGCCATCAGGTATTTTCTTAAAGATTAACTGGTTATTATGTGCGCATGTGATGTGAATGATGTGTACTGTTAGACTGAGATACTAATGTAGTCAGGATAGGTGATGCTCGGGGTACGAAGAGTAGAGTAAGTGGCTAATCACAACTGGCCATTGTAATTAGGGACTTACTATACTTGACATAAACTGAGCTATTTCCTTGAATGACCGTGTTGGTGTTTTAATCTTTCAGTGTGATAGAAGATGGTCGGTGATAGATCATCTGATGCTTCCCGTGATGGTGAACGTGGTGATGAGCCGCGTATCACGTGAGGAAGACTTAGGAAAGAGAAAGTAGTTCGTGAGGAGAACGAGGTTCCTCACCAGGAAGAGACGGACGAAAGCGCCAAGTTGAGAGCCTCGGTAAAAGAGGCAGTGGTTGAGGAAGTGCACCAGGTTATGCAGACGATCTTACCGTCTGTAATGACAGAAGTGATGAAAGCAGTACGTGAGGAGGATAGACGAGGGAGGAATCGGTCCTCGGTAGACAGCAACAGGCAGGGGTAGAAACAGTATTGTCTGATGATGAAGAGGAAGAAGAGGAAGAACAGGTACGGGAGACAGCCCGAGGTTGTGATTATGGGAAATTCATGAGGTGCAAGCCTCCAACTTTTGATGGCTCCGGTACTGCTACTGATGCTCACCAATGGGTGATGGAAATGGAAGCTGTCCTCGATATTAGTGATTGCCAGGAGGACAAGAAGGTGAAGTTTGCTACCCACTCTTTCACAGGATCGGCTTTATGCTGGTGGAAAAATATGGTCCAAGCCGAGGGTACCAGGGCTATAGGGAAGATGAAGTGGGCTGAGTTGAAAAGGCTGGTGATCGAGGAATTCAGTCCTCGTCGGGAAATGGATAGAATAGAAAGGGAGTTCCTGCAGCTGGAGGCGGGGACGATGACCCATCAGCAGTACACGACTAAGTTTAACGAGTTGGCGCTGTTGGTGCCAGAGCAAGTGACGCCGGTGTCTCGAAAGATCAACCGGTATATTCAGGGGCTGCCATCTGAAATTCGTTGGCATTTGATTTCCGCCCGACCGAGTACTTTCAGGTCGGCGGTAGATTTAGCTGGGAGGTTGTATGCTGAACGAGCTGCTTTGGTGAAATCTGAGGGCAGTAAGAAGGGAAGTGATGAGAGGAAGTGGCAGGGAAAGAGGTTTGGTCGGGGTGATACTTCGACAAGTAGTAAGAAGGCACGGGTTGATGATCGCCGTGTGGTTGTGACAAGTGCAGGGTCGAGAAAGTGTGAGAAGTGTGGGCGAGAGCACGGTGGCGAATGCAGATGGGGGCTGAATGTATGTTTTAAGTGTGGAAAGCCTGGTCATATGGCTAAGGAGTGTAGGGTAATGAGGTGCTTTAACTGCGGGGAAAGTGGTCATATGAACAAGGATTGCAAAAAGCCGAGGCCTGGGGGTTCCGGCGGGAAGAAGGCAGTGGGTGAAGGGTTGAAGGCAAGCGCCAGAGCATTCACGATGACGCAGGAAGAGGCTAGGACGGACCCTGATGTAGCGTCCGGTACGTTTCTGGTGAACCAAACTCTAGCCTCCGTATTATTCGATTCAGGTGCTAGTAGGAGTTTTATTTCTGTTGCTTTTAGTGCCAAATTGCCTGTTAGTAGTAGGCGTGTGGATGTGCCGTTTGATGTAGAGACTGCTATAGGTAAAACCACCAGGATTTCTGAGGTAATTGAGGGTTGCGATGTAGAACTGGAGGGTCACAAATTCCCAGTTAAGCCCTTTGCGATGACGTTAGGCGGTTTCGATTTGGTGCTTGGAATGGATTGGTTGGCAGATTTTGAGGCGAACATTGTGTGTCGCAAGAAGATGATCAGTCTGACAGCGCCCGACGGTAGTCCAGTGACAGTATATGGGGATCAGGTTACTATGATTCCGAAGGTGATCTCAATGGCAGTGGCGGGGAAATGTATGAGGCGTGGATGTAACGCCTATTTATGTTATGTAAAGGATGTAGAGAAGCCAGCACCACAACTGTCTGATGTTCCAGTTGTGTGCGAGTTTCCAGACGTGTTCCCGGAAGACTTGTCGGGATTGCCACCTGACAGAGAGATCGAGTTCCAGATTGATTTAGTACCAGGCGCCCAACCTGTTGCCAAAGCACCATACCGATTGGCCCCGACAGAGATGAAAGAGTTGATGGAGCAGTTACAAGAGCTGTTGGATAAGGGGTTTATTCGACCGAGTATCTCACCTTGGGGTGCTCCGGTCCTGTTTGTAAAGAAAAAGGACGGTAGTATGAGGATGTGCATCGACTACCGCGAGTTGAATAAGCTGACAGTGAAGAACAGATACCCCTTGCCAAGGATCGATGACTTGTTTGACCAACTTCAAGGTGCTAGTTGGTTTTCACGTATAGATCTTCGATCAGGTTACCATCAACTGAAGGTGAAGGAACAGGATATCCCTAAAACAGCTTTTCGTACGCGCTACGGTCATTATGAGTTTCTTGTCATGTCTTTCGGTTTGACCAACGCGCCAACTGCTTTCATGGATCTGATGAACAGGGTGTGCCGGCCGATGTTGGATAAATCAGTGATTGTATTCATTGATGACATCTTGATTTATTCAAAGAGCGAGACTGAGCATGCCGGTCACATTCGGGAGGTTATGGAGACGCTGAGAAGGGAGAAGTTGTATGCAAAATTCTCCAAGTGCGCATTTTGGTTGCGTGAGGTTCAGTTTTTGGGTCACGTGGTAAATCCGGATGGGATTCTGGTCGATCCGGCAAAGGTGGAAGCAGTAATGCAATGGAAGTCTCCAAAAACGCCATCCGAGATCCGTAGTTTCTTGGGTTTGGCGGGTTACTACCGAAGGTTCATCCAAGACTTTTCCAAAATTGCTTCTCCACTGACCAAGTTGACCCGGAAAGATGTGAAATTTGAATGGGGTCAAGCACAAGAGAAGGCATTCGAAGAACTGAAGACAAGATTGACCCAAGCTCCAGTTTTGGCACTGCCCGATGGGAGTGAAGACTTGGTAGTTTATTCTGATGCCTCCTACTCGGGGTTGGGATGTGTATTGATGCAGAGGGGAAAGGTGATAGCTTATGCATCCCGACAGCTGAAAGTTCATGAGGTTAATTACCCTACTCATGACTTGGAGCTAGCAGCTGTGGTTTTCGCGTTGAAGATTTGGCAGCACTATTTGTACGGGACGAAGTGCACCATCTTCACGGACCACAAAAGCTTAAAGTACTTCTTCGAGCAGAAAGATCTGAATATGAGGCAGAGACGGTGGTTGGAACTAATAAAAGACTACGATTGTGAAATCCATTACCACCCGGGCAAAGCTAACGTGGTGGCTGATGCCCTTAGTCGAAAAGAGAGGCTCGAGCCGATTCGGGTGAAAGCGTACCAACTAATCATGACCTCAGACATGATGAAACAAGTCAGAGAGTTCCAGGATGAAGCATTGAAAGATGAACATCTTAACTCTGAACGAATGAGAGGACTGGTAGCGGAGCTAGTAGAAAACACGACGGGCGTTAAAACCCGGTTTGGGCGTATGTGGATTCCTCGTCTCGGGGATCTACGAATGAAGATTATGGATGAAGCTCATAAGTCTCGATACTCCATTCATCCCGGCGCCACCAAGATGTACCAAGACATGAAGAAAGATTATTGGTGGCCGGGTATGAAACGTGATGTGGTGGAGTATGTGAGTAAATGCCTCACGTGTTTGCAAGTAAAGGCGGAGCACCAGAAGCCGTATGGAAAGATTCAGCCGTTGGACATACCGGAATGGAAGTGGGAGCATATCACCATGGATTTTATCACAAAGTTGCCACGCACCCCGAAAGGGTATGATACGATCTGGGTGATTGTGGATCGATTGACGAAGAGTGCTCACTTCTTACCGATGAGTGAAACATATTCGTCCGAAAGGTTGGCCGATCTTTTCATCAAAGAGATCGTGACTCGTCATGGTGTACCGGTGTCGATTGTATCTGACCGCGACACCCGGTTTACATCCAAATTCTGAAAGAAATTCCACGATGCCATGGGAACGAGATTGCATATTAGCACGGCTTATCATCCTCAAACTGATGGTCAGTCAGAAAGGACCATTCAGACCTTGGAGGACATGCTTCGGGCATGTGTTATTGATTTCGGAGGAAGTTGGGATGACCATCTACCGTTAGCTGAGTTCTCGTACAACAACAGTTATCATGCTAGTATTGGCATGCCACCCTACGAGATGTTATACGGTAGAAGATGCAGGACCCCCGTCTGTTGGGGTGAAATTGGTCAAAAAGAATTGGGAAGCGTCGAAGTGGTAGAGGCTACGACTGAAAAGCTCGAAAGAATTAAAGCGTATATGAAGGCGGCCAAAGACCGACAGAAATCGTATGCTGACAAACGACGCAGGCCAATTGAGTTCCAAGTGGGAGATCGGGTTATGTTGAAGGTCTCACCTTGGAAAGGGATCATTCGATTCCGGAAGCGGGGTAAGTTGAGTCCGCGATATATAGGCCCTTTCCGAATTGTTGCTCGAGTGGGGGAGGTGGCTTATAGGTTGGATCTGCCAGATGAACTAAGTGGAATCCACCCGACTTTCCACGTGTCTCATCTGAGGAAATGTTTGGCGGACGAAAACATGGTCGTTCCACTGGATGATATAGAGATAGACGAAAAGCTCAATTATGTAGAGCAACCAGTGGCGATCATAGATCGCAAAGAAAAGAGGTTGAGAAATAAAGTGGTGCCCCTTGTGCGTGTACAGTGGCGGCACAGGAAGGGATCCGAGTCGACGTGGGAAACTGAAGAAGAAATGAGGCAGCATTACCCACGACTGTTCGAGGAATGACAGGTTTCGGGGACGAAACCTAAAATAAGGAGGGTGGACTTGTAACACCCGCAATTTTGATTAGACAAAGGGAAATAATAAGAAGAAAAGAAAAGAAATAATTTTGGAGGAAAAGGAAAAGAAAGAGAAAGTAGAAGGGGGTTTTGTGTAAAAGTACAAAGAAAAGAGAAATATCTGATTACATAGGGATGGCTGCCCACTATTTTTCTCCCAACCCCAAATCTTCGAAGTGTTCTAGAGAGAGAAAGAGCAGACCACGGGAATTTGAAGGAAGAACAAGAAGAAGAAGAGGGCGGATTCGAGGTACAAGGTCTCACGACGACGGGTTTTGAAGGAGCCATACCCAGCAACACAATGTGAGTTCTAAGACCCCTACTTTTAAGCATTTTTGAACGATTTTGGGGCTGGAACACATAGTGAAACTGTTTTCGAGCCATGGGCTCTCAATGTGTGTATATACGTATGAGTATGAGTGGGTATAAGGTCCGATTAGACTGCTATGCTCACGGTAGGTACGATTTCTAAGACAAGTAGACAAATTTCAGCAGGTAGACCAAACGTGTACTGCTGATGTATGTTTTAGAAGTTATTTTTATGATATGCATGATGTTTAGTTGATTCTAAGTAACTGATGTGGTAAAACCGTGCTAATGTATGTTGAGATGATGTATGGATTGTAGAAATGGAACAGGTTAAGGTGCAGGTTGCCTTACTCAACCGCATTGTCCAAATGCGGACTGCCGAAGCAAATGTGGTTGTGGTCAACCGCATTAACTAATGCGGATGACCAGGGAAAGTGCGGTTAAGGCATCAGGCAACCGCATTGACTAATGCGGATGACCAAGCAAATGCGGTCAAGGCCCTTCCTTCATCCGCATTAACCCAATACGGGTACACTCGATATGCAGTTAAGGCAGTAAACCGCATTAACCCATGCGGGAGACCAACTCAGGAATGCGGTAAGTCATTCCTCATCCGCATTGACTAATGCGGATGAGGCAAATTAATGCGGATAAGGTATTACTCATCCGCATTGACTAATGCGGACGGGGCAGACTAATGCGGGTGAGCAGAATGCACTGTGAATTTAAGTCTAGCATGGCCAGGTTCATTTGGGTGGACTAGTAACGTAGGCATGGTGATGATGATGTTGTTGCATGGGTATACCTATGGTATACCATATATGAATGATGCCTTATATAATGATGGATGTATGTTATGTGTATGTTCCTACGGTTATGTATGTTTATCTTTCCGAAAACTTTATGAATTATGGAAATGAATGAATGAAGTATTATGTAACGTAAAGTGAAAGATAATGAAAGAGGAACATGATAATGAATGCATGCATTAACGAATGAATGAACGTAATAAAGGCTTGCAAGCAAAATGAAGGAGGTGCACACCCCTGGCAGGTGTTAGCTCAACGGTGTGCGGGTTAGCTACCCCGAAGGATGCACATCGGGGTCAGTCTTTGTGATTGACCAGAAGTATGTATGGGATCCTTGCCGCTTACCCTAGGTGACTGGATCAGCATTAGTGCACAACGTCCGTGATTATCATCACAGGTCCAGCATCAGCATTTGTGCACAACGTTCGGGGTATAGCATATGGCATTGATCCAGAAGTAAAGTGAAAGATAAGTGGTGCAAGTACCTACCCCAGGTGACTGGATCAGCATTTGTGCACAACGTTCGTGGCTAACCACCACAGGTCCAGCACCAGTAGTATGTATGATGAAAGGGGGTATTGTACATGTCACCGAATGTAATGAACGTTCGAACGAAAGTAATAAATGAATGAATGAATAAAATGAAGGTTCGAACGTATGAAGTGAAAGTATGAAAGTATGAATGAAAGTAAAGACATACGAAAGTATGTAAAGTATGAATGAAAGTAAAGACATACGAAAGTATGAAAGTATGAATGAAAGTAAAGACATACGAAAGTATGTAAAGTATGTAAAGTATGTATGTATGAAAGTACACGAATGAAAGTAAGTAATGAATGATAAGATAATAATAATATTATCTACGTGTACGTATGACGTGTGAACACATGTATGGAAAAACAGTTAATGAGAATGAAAGTATGTTTTATTATAAAAACTAGAACTCACTCAGCAACGCTGACTTTTATGTGTTTTCCAGTTCGCAGGTAGTGTTGCTGAGGATGGCACGAGGCGGCTACTCAGCTCGTTTGGGAGGGCATTCTCCATTTTATAATGCTGCAACGTCACGTGTTGCGGGCCCATAATGCACGCAACAAGTCACGTTGCCTGCCATTATGAGATTTCTTGAGGATCTGAATCAACGAGATTACTCAAGAAATCTCCTTCAGATTTTGATAAGTTCGCCACGCATTGGATGCGTGTGCATAGTACATGCAACAAAGTATGTTGCATGAGAGTGTCAGGAGTATTCCGTCAGGGTTCCGATGTACGGAATTACCTAAGGAATATTCTTAAGTAATAAAAAATAATTTTTATGTTTTTGAACTTAATATCTCCTCTAGAGGTCGCTGTATGATCCTATAAGGAGAGACAAAGTAGAGAAAGCTGCATTTTGTAATCGAGTCAATGATGTAATAACTTTATGAATGAATGAGAATGTATATATTTTATCATTTCCGCTGCGTTGATTTATGATTATATACATTATGTACGTTATATGTGCGATGAAGAACCAACAGTAAGGTGTCCGGTGAGCGGGGCCTTACACCCCGCCCCGATCACTGACCGCCGTCGTCGTCCGCCGACCGCCGCCGCCCCGACCCCCGACTCTCGCCCGTCGACGACAGACTGCCGCCCTCGATCGCAGCCGCCGCCGCCCACCGACCGCCACTGACTCCGCGCAACCCCGACGCCGACCACCGCCACCCCTAACCGTTGACTGTCACCGACCGTCGTTGTTGAACCGTGTCTCGACGACGGGCGTTATCGGTTGGTGGAGTCGATTGGCGGCGATGACGGCGGCGACGGCCGGTTTCGTCAACGGGCGCGGTTGGTGGTCGCGGTCGATTGTCGACTGTGACGGCGGCGCGGTCGGTGGTATGTAGCGGCGATGATCGATGGTCATTGAGGTTGTGGCGGTTTGCAACGGGTGATAAATTCAAATTCCTTTATAAATGTTTTGTCACTAGAAATGCATTTGGAATTTAAATTCCCTTTATAGATTTCAATTCCTTTGAATTCTAAATTCTTTGGAAAATATTGAATTACAAATACAATTCCTTTGAATTCCAATTCAAATTCCTTTGAATTCCAATTCAAATTCCTTTGAATTCCAATTCAATTTCCAATTCCAATTCTAATTCCAACAAATTGCACGAACCAAACGCCTCCTTATTCTCATCTCAAACATCAATTTGTATATAAAATGGTTTTAGTCAAACAAAGCCAATTTCATCAAAACTCTTTCACATGCGAAACCATCTACTTGTTGAAATACAATATTGAACAAGTATTATAAAGCAATGATCATGCATAGCATCATTTCTAAGCTATTACAAGTTTTTCACTTAAAACCAGAATCACCAGTCACCACTTGGGCTCAATTGCTCAAAACCACAACTCAAGCAAGAACACTAACTAAAAAGAGCCTAGCTTGTTTTAAGAATTAGAAGATAATTGTAAGAGCATGTCTTGCTTTAAGACATTAAAAGAGTACTTGGGACACATCTAGTAGTTCAATGTAAGCTGAAAATATATATTCCATATGTTGAATCTCTTCTTCACCGTTCCTTTCTCCAGGACAAACTCTAGAACATACATAAAAACCTTTGAAGGTCTTCTTACTCAATCTTTTTTAAAAACAACCCGCAAAACACGACAAACATGTACTTCTTAATTCTTCTTTGAAAAATGAATCTTAAATTTACTCTCCAATGTCATTTTAAATAAAAAGGTTCCAGTTATTCCAAAAGACCAAATCATTATTGATATAACAAAAATTCTCATTTTATAAGGAATTTTATAAAATACCACAAAATTGGAGTTTAAAATGGGTGTAACTTCATTCTCTAATGATGGTTACAAACTCTATTTTTCTGTATGATACAAATCATTTTGAGGTGAGGTTTTTTCTTCCCACAAAAAGTAGTAGTATAGTCATCTTTGTTGATCCTTAAAATTAAAAATAGGAAAATTGATCTATTTAGGATGAAGAAAACATGTATGCAACCATATCAAATAACGTATCCAACTATAAAAAATGCAATTAATAAAAATCAAGAAATGGACCATTTTGTTTAAAGAAAAGTTCCAATTAACTGACAATCGACCCCATTGTCATAAATGCCTGAGAAGGTTACAACCAACGATTCCAAGGCAGTTTCACTTGTGGCTACAATAAATTATCCATTTGTGGCCCTTTTAAAAGATCGAAAAGTATAGTTGAAATCTTGAAATTATAATACTATTATTATTCATGCCTCTTTCTTTATCTTTCCATCCACCTACACTAATACTCCCATATTCTTTTTGCTAAAAAGTATTTTTGTTTTACTTAATAAACTGAGTTTTTCTCCTTTTGTAGACCCCTTAAACAATTTTCAAGTATTTTACTTGAATCTTTTTATTTCTTAAATTTTGTTTTGAGAAAAACTCATGATTAAGGGCAACAAAAATCATTGCTTAAAATCATTTTGTACAAGATGACTCATGGAAGGAGAGATACAATGATTTAGATCCTGACCCGATTGAAGACCGACCCGAAAAGGTAACCAACCTAGCAACTTCATCATTATTGTTGATAAAGACGAAGATAAATATGTGGTGGTGGGCTATGATTAAGGGATTTAGCATTATAATACTTATCCTTAATATGTAAAAACATATATTATTATTATATTTTAATAACTTGATAATTGGTTGAAATACAATGAATGATGCATGTATATATCTCTTAATCATTACATTACTATTGTTATCAACTTTTATGTTTTAATGTGGACATGTGGTATACCATAATATCTCTGTATTAATATGAGTTAGTTTAAGTAGGCATAAATATTTGCCATCATAAAGCTGGTTGAAGGCAAGTTTTATAGACGAACAAAAATTTTGTTTCCTTTTATAGTCATTACTATAAATATGTAGTCCATAGAAGTTATATCATAAATAAACTAAGTACTTCTAAGTTCTAATTATGATCAAATTATGATCAAACAAGATGGTACAAATTGATGGGTATATATTTTCAGATTATATAGTTAATTAGGTTAAAATTCTGACTAATTACATGCATTAAAGATATATTTAATTGAAGTTCAAAACTGACAATAACAAAATAAGCTTCCTTTAAGTCACTATAGTTTTTTGCATCTAAATATAAAGTTTAAATATGACACTTTATCATTTTAGAAAGATTATGTTAAACACACTCCACCTTGTTTTATCTTTGTAAAATGTATCACATCCAAGGGCGGAGCATAGTTAGGAACGGGGGGGTCTCCCTCTTTTTTTCGTCGGTAGTGTTAAACTTTGGTTCGGTAGTGTAAATTTTTTGTTCGGTAGTGTAAATTTTTTGCTCGATGGTGTACATTTTCATATAAAACTCGAGTTCGCCCCCCTAATAAAATTAATTTCGCCCCTGCCCCCCTTCGGAAGTGGTCAAGCTCCGCCACTGATCACATCTATCTATTATTATTAAGTGCACACGAGTGAATTATAGTTTTTTCCATTCTTATCAAATTTACTGTTTTGATCAATTATTTTATCTCTATACTTTTACTTAACAGAGAATACGTTCAACATAATCGAAGATACGTTGAACCCTTCTTTTTGAAAGTTGTTTTAAAATTGAAATAAGAAGGAAGTATTTGCTGTGACAATTATGCAAGAGAGGATAAGCACGTGGGAGTGAACTTTTCTCTCAAATCAAATGGTACAGGTAGCACGCTGCCATTTTCATTTTCTCACACTTATGTACTGCTCTAACGCAGTCTTATTATTATTCTCCACATTTCTCTCTTATTCTCTCATCGAATCTTCTTCTCCACCTTCAACATTTCAGGTCCTTCTTTCTTCTTTATTATACCCTTTTTTCTGATCAATTAATCTTCTCAAACAACACTTCAAAATTCCTAAACAACCTGTGTTTTGTGATTGATTATCTGGTGTAAGATGTGTTTATTGTGGAAAATGGGATTTTATTGTTCTAAACCCATGTCAAAATCCTGAAGATTTCATATCATTCATTGAGGAACTGTTACTCGCTTAGGGTTTTGATTGAGTACAAGAATCTGGTGGTGTTATGAACATTGATAATGGGAATTTTGCATTATTCTAGTGGTACTCTGTTTTAAGTTAATATTTTTTGCGATTTTGTCATTTTTAGCAACATTATAAACTGCCCGCATGAATATCTTGAAGCTTTCTTATGATTGGTAATTTTTCAAGAAATTCAAAGTTTTGGGGGTTCTTATGATGATTCAAGTATCTGGTGTGATTATAAAGTTGAGAATTTTACAGCTCCTTTTCAAAATGCTATATATTTGTTCAATCTTTCTGGGAATCTGTTAATTGTTTGGAACATTCTAATCTCACATCAAAATCATGAATTTTTCATATGGTTCTTATGGGGATACTTGACGGAGTTCTAATATAGGGTTTTGGTTGATTACAAGTTTTACAATTTATTATTTTGCTCTGTTTTAGTTCATATTTAGTCTGCAACATTCTATACCCACAGCAAAATCTTGACATTTCATACATTATTGGTGCAATTCTCAGAGAACATTTTATTTTACGTTTCGGTTGATTTCAAGAATCTTTTAGGGTTATGAATATGGGAAATTTGCAATTTTCTAACGGTGCTCTGTTTTTGGTTCATATGACACAGGTATTGTTTCATAAGAGAAAAACGATGGATCTTGCTTCATTGCACTTGATCATGTATTTAATCATTAATTAAAAACAAAGCCCAGATAATTTGAGCAGTCAACAAGAAAAAAGTCAGCCATGAAGTTTATGAAACTTGGTTCTCGACCTGATACGTTCTACAATTCCGAATCAGTAAGGTATAAACATCAAATTTATATTCTTTTTATTAATTCGCAAAATATTTGTGTAATTTTACTTTGTAATTCACACAATTTGATGGCTATTTTCAATACTTCTGCATCATATCAGGTCAGTTTCCTCTGAGGTTTCTAGTGATCTTGTAGTTCAAGTGAATGGAACAAGATATCTGCTTCACAAGGTACACTTTTTAATTGCAATTCTCTTATTTATATTTATTATTTCAGTATTATAATTTATAACTATTTCCTTTCAATTCCACAAAAAGGGTTTTCAGAATCTTGATCAAGTTGGGAATAAGGCTGTAAAAATTCTGGGTTTTCAGAGCCATAAATCTACAAATAGACAAATTTACAAATAATTGTAATCATCTTCTGAGAAGAAATTTATAAAATTTTCAATCTTCATGGTTGAGTTTTGTGAATTTATTTAAATTCAGTTTTGGTTGTGATCAATCTTATGCTACAATAGATAGAAAAGATAGAAAATTGCTATTTTTCAATGTGGATTATGATCTAAATTTACAATTTTGTTTACTCATGCTCTGTTTTTTCCTTTGATTACAGTTTCCCCTTTTATCCAAATGCTTAAGGTTACAAAGACTCTGTTCTGAATCCCCTGAATCCACTCAACATCAAATCATCCAACTCCCAGATTTCCCAGGAGGAACAGAGTCTTTTGAACTATGTGCAAAGTTCTGTTATGGAATCACAATCACACTCAGTGCATACAACATCGTATCAGCACGATGTGCAGCCGAATACCTTCAAATGACAGAAGAAGTCGAAAAAGGAAATCTTGTTTACAAACTTGATGTTTTCTTGAATTCTTGCATCCTCAACGGTTGGAAAGATTCAATTATCACACTTCAAACCACAAAATCATTTCAATTATGGTCAGAAGATTTGGGTATTACCAGTCGGTGTATAGAAGCAATTGCATCAAAAGTTCTTTCTAACCCTCTGAAAGTGAGTTTATCACATAGCCATTCGAGGAGACGAGGGGACAGAGATGACTTTTCAGTTAATGGGAGTAAAGCTACAAGCAAAGGATGGTGGGCAGAGGATCTTTCTGAATTGGGGATTGATCTTTATTGGAGGACAATGATAACCATAAAATCTGGTGGGAAAGTGCCATCAAATCTTGTAGGTGATGCATTGAGGATATATGCATCTAAATGGTTACCAAATGTTTCAAGAAATCTTGAAAATGGCGAAACAACAACAAATTCGAATTCAAGAAGTCGGTTGCTTTTGGAATCAATTATCAGTTTGCTTCCAACCGAACGGGCCTCTGTTTCTTGCAGCTTTTTGTTGAAATTGTTAAAAGCAGCTAGCATCCTTCGAGCTTCATCTTCTTCAAGATCCGAGTTAGCAAGAAGAATCGCGATTCAGTTAGATGAAGCATCAGTTTCTGATCTGTTGATCCCATGCTCGTCGAATGATATGACATACGATGTTGAAGTAGTCTTTTCCATTTTGGAGCAATTTATGTTGCAAAGTCAAAGCCCCCCCACAAGCCCCCCACGCGTCAAGGGCAGATTTGAGCGGCATAGGAGGTCAAGATCTGCAAATAATGGCGATTTTGAGCTGCAGGAAAATAGGAGGTCGTCTTCAGCATCTCATAGTTCAAAGATTAAAGTCGCGAAGCTTATTGATGGATATTTAAAAGAAATTGGTAAAGATGTGAATCTGCCATTATCAAAGTTCACTGCTTTAGCTGAAGCAATTCCTGATTTTGCTAGATTGGATCATGATGATCTTTATAGAGCCATTGACATTTATCTCAAGGTAAAACAATTTCCATTATGTTTGACTTTGACTTTGCCGTATTGAATATTTTAGTCAAGAATCCAGTACTATCCATTGTTGCTAAATGTGTATTAGAATGTTGGGAGCAATTTTTTGGTATTCTTACACAATCTTGTCTTTAAGATGTGATTAAGGGTTGTATTTATGATTGATCTTGTCATAATGCAGTCTCACCCGGACCTTAACAAGAGTGAAAGGAAGCGCCTTTGTCGAACACTTGATTGCAAAAAGCTATCAATGGAAGTATGCATGCACGCAGCTCAAAACGAGCTTCTCCCATTACGAGTAGTGGTTCAAGTTCTTTTCTTTGAACAAGCGCGGGCAGCCATGGCTGGTGGTCAACTGACAGACCTACCCGGCAACATCAAAGCGCTATTAGCCGCCCAAGACGATGCATCAAGGGCACCACGTTCACTAAGCACCAACAGAAGCATGGTGCAACCCGAAGACCAATGGAGTGTTTCGGGCCTCAGGTCACCAAGTTCTAATATCTCCACTTTAAGAATGAAGTTAGCAGAAAATGACGATTTGGATGAAAATTTTCATGATGGGATCCCGAAAGCTAATTCATCAAAAGTGAAGCAACTTTGTTCGCTTCCTACTCGCCCCAAACGTATGTTTAGTAAGTTATGGTCGACGACCAACAGAAGCGCAAGCGAAAAAAGCTAAAAGATGCAAAAATAGCTTCACTCGGGTAAATGTCTATTTTATTTTATTCATCTTTCTTGAAAAAATGTCTTGTAATTTTTAGAGAATTGAAAATGTGAAATTGTTGGTGTAATCTATGGTAATAAAAAAAAAAGAAGAAATCTTTTTCTTGAGATATAATGTAATTTTCAAGATTGTGATACAAAGCATCAAGCTTTACAAGTCATGGCATGATGATGGATGGGGGGCCAAAGTATTGATTTCCTTAGCACTAGTCTTTATTACCATCAGTTTGCCTCTCAATAATTCAATTCCTTCATTTCACACTCCATTATTGGTTTTCAATTTTCTTTCCATATAATATAAAGTGATCCAAAATTTGACTATTTTCCACATTTTGGAGGTTGACTTTTTGACCAAAGATAGAATCCTAGGGAAGTTGGAGTATCAAAGTTGACTACTTGATTTATGCTTAATGGTCATGATTGCCCTTGTCCAATCAAGTAAACAGACGTATGTTGTAAGAACATTGGAATGAGTGGTCTTTTTATAAAGTGTGGTAAGTTTCTCTCTTTGTTGACTACACCAATAAGGTAATAATACACATGATTTATACAAATAAGTTGTAAAAAATCACATGTAATTATGTTCATTTATATGTGAATATTTGTATAGAGTTAAACGAAAATCATTAACAATTAAACCAATAAAGTTATCTTTTTAATATGTATGCGACATGATGTATACATATGTGAACATCATGCTATGTTTGGATCATTCACATGTAAACGTACCAAATCACATATGTATTAAACAACAATTTTAAGGTTTTTATTTATTTTCCACTAATATTCACATGTGAATACACTAAGCATATGTGAACTAATATGTGATTTTGTGACTATCTCCAAATATAGAAACTTTAAAAATAATATAATTATAAAAATTTAATAAAGTAAAATCTTCTCTCAAAAATTCAACTTATATTTTGATCCTAAATTATATAAAATACTGGATGGGCTTTAGTTTATGTTAGGTGAGACTCATTAATCATGACCCAAATAGGCCGGTCCAATCCAATACGGCTCATATCTCCTAAACCAAATGTACTAATACTAAAATATAATTAAATTATTATAAGGAATAATGTTGCAACATAATTAATGCATAATAAATTAACAATCTATCCTAAACACATAACAAGCAAGGTTGCTATATACATTAGAACAATAAAACAACATATGCTATCTACATTAGACTTGTATGAATAACATATGATATATACATTAGACTTGTAGCGTGTTATATGACCACAAAGTTGAGAAATTAGATAATTAGTAAGGTACAATGCAAGAGTACAACCCACAATGCATTCTTAATGCATGGTGCAACCGTAGCTAATTAAGGTGATACGTCCGCACCCTTCAAGTGTGATGAGCGGTACGATATTACTATCGGCCGTACCATACTAATGACGTAGCTGTAAGCATTCACAGCTTAAGCAAGGTCAAACATGGTCGATTCGTATTTGATTGTACAATGTTCCTACCAACAACAGGGTTCTTGACATCGGCAGGGTTTGAAGTCGCGGTCGTGATGGTGTTATCGTGGATTTACATCAAAACATAGACTCTCACTCATTTACTTCTAATCTCCTTCATGTCAAGATTTGATCCCCGGTCTTATGAAAAAGGTATTTGATTTTTACCATTGAGAGTTATCTTTCCATATTACAGCAACAAATTGTCATTTAGTATCGTATGGTACACAAGTCTAATTAAGAGTTTATACATACATAAATATTTAATTAAATTTAATTATATTCGCAGCTTCCGTATATATTGAATACATAATTACGTAAATATAAATGATATGTGATATGATAATACACGATTTTATCTCTCAGCTAGTTTCTTAACTTACAAGTTAGGCTATTTTATGATTAATTTTTTTTTTATGGTTGTGATCAATGCAAGTCATTTCCGTTTCGTAGGGGTCGCATAATGGCATTTGGTTTTTTCAAGTGTAACCGTAGTTCCTTACTCCACCTACCCGGGAACAAATTTTAACATATATAAAAGAATATCTTAATGAAGAGAGTACAGAAGAATGAATCATGAAGATGATGATACATTGATACTGTTATTAAGGTTTCTCATATCCTCAATTTGCTACACTTCGTTTCAAACTACTAGTTGCTCCTGACGTTTGGCTTGAAGGAACTTGTTAGCTAGTTTATTATATATATATATATATATATATATATATATATATATATATATATATATATATATATATATATATATATATATATAATATATATATATATATATATATATATAATATATATATATATATATATATATATATATATATATATATATATATATATATATATATATATATATATATATATATATATATATATATATATATATATATAGGGGAGGGATCCCTTGAAAATCAAGTTATAAATGAAAACCATAAAAACCAGGGGTTACATATATGTAAGTACGTATTACAAAGTGTATAACTAAGAGTTACATATATGTAAGGGTTATGTATATGTAAGTACGTGTTCCCAAGTGTACAACTAAAGTTTATGTACATTAAACTCATACAAGTTACGTATACGTAACTCGATTCGTTATCGTCGTCAACCTTGGAGTTTAAATTAAAAAATAAATAATGAACTCAAAAAATAATGCTAAAGTTTACTCAAATAAACTTTAAACAATTAAAAAATTAAATCAATTATAAATTATGTGATTGGATAGTGGTGGTTTTTACGGTTTTTAATTATAAATATGGTTTTTATTTGATTCATATATATATATATAATTAGATTTATCATTAATATTTTAGTTTGTTAGTTTCTAATTATTTTATCTCTATTTTAAATATTAGGATAACGTTTTATAATTATCATTAGTTGATCGATTGGTTATAACTTTAGTTATTTATCTTAATATTTAATTAATTAACTTTACAATTAATTTTTTATTTATAATAATCTCTTCATACAAAGACATGTGGTTTTCACACTTCTTAAATCTCTAGTGGTTTGAGCTCATTCTGAGTTACTTAAAATTCGAGCTTAATTCATATGATTTAAGTATTCATAATATATATACATCTCCTAGTGTACATACAAAAATAAAGCCAGAGCATAACAAGTAGTGTTTAAGTTTATAAGAACTCAATATGAATTCTTGTTGACTTTTAAGCAAAAGAAATAGATAAGTACGTACGTTTTTTATATGTATTTGTAGCAGATAAAAGGTAAAGTTTTTATAAGGTGTTTCAAGTTAAAAGTCCAATCAAGTTTCATCATCAAGTTTCTTGAGCTCGACCCAAGCCCAATCAAGTCGAACTCCGTGTACTTGTTGCATCAAACTTTATTGAGCACAATCTCTTATTAAGCATATTGAAGGCTAGTGGAGCTATCAAATCAAGTTTGAGCTTAAGTGGGTTAAGCTTTAGCTACTTCAAGATCAACTCAACTAGTTAATCAAAGCTTCAAATTGATCTTGGTGTAGTGATCTCCACAATAAAGATTAATTAGTAACAATATGTGGTTGAATATATACAATTTGGATTCAAATGGTTATCAAGGCCACCCTAAGGGAGCGCGCGCAGGGTGGGAAGTCGCTCAAAGCACAAATTTTTGGGAATCTAAAAAAATATTTTTTGTCTTTTAGACGTGCTGCGTATCAATCGATATATTTAATAAAGTTATAAATTTATTAGTAATTATATGTTTTAATTGAGCCCAACAAATTAAACAATGTAAAACCTAAAAACACATTGTAGAGGGTATGTCATAGCTCGATCAATTAAGTTTTAAATATAAAAATATCACACGTGACGTCTGAAATTTATAAACGGTCCTAACGGTGAACACACGTTTGCTAAGGAAAAAAAACTTAAAAATAAACACAATATCTCACATATGATCATCATAATTCATATATATATAGTTAAAAACATGCATTAATTTCATGGTTTTCCCCATTTACATGTACTTTAAATATTAAGTTTTAACAAAAACAAAAGAATCAGGGTGCCATGACGGTTTTCATGGCATCATTAACGTTATTTCCATTATGATCATCATTAATCTTATTAGAATCTGAATTTATACTTTTGGTGCGTTGAATGCCGCTAGGGGTGCGGTGGAGCCTGCATCGAAACGAACCTGCATGGGTGGTTGGGGAACATAAACAGTTGTTTTTCGACACGCTGCCTTGTCTTGCCAGACCTCCACCTCCCGACCGCGGTGATGTCGTACTATGAGCTTGTTCCACCTCCACCTTCAACCCCTCATTCGCCGCCATCAAAACCACTAGAAAACCTAATTCAGATCATTGACATAATTAATGACAAACATATGTTATATATATTGGTTACACATATCATGTGATCATGCATCTATAATACACAAATCATGTAATGGAAATGAAAAAAATAATTATTATCTATATGCGAATATATACACACCTATGCACACACACAAAACTGTTGAGAGTGAATATGAGAAGTTGTTACCTTAGGTAGCTAGGATGAGAGGTTCTGCAATGTCTAAAAGATTTAAAGAAATGGAGATGAGGAAGACAAGGGCAAAAGTGACCCCTATATATTGCATTATGTGTCATATGCCCAATGCATCCCAAATATTAAATTATAGATAATGTTTTGCACTTTTTTTATGTTTTAATAAAATATATTAAGCAGAAGAATTATTGACCACCAAGTTGTATTTTTTTTTTAAATTTTACCCTTGTATTTTATATAATATTTTAGCACACTTTTTAATCATCTAATCTACTTTTAATATTGTAATTTGTTCACTACAAGACTTATTTAACCTAATTCAGGCGTATTCGAATTGAATTTGGTTAGTTTGAATTAGAAATGTTCTAATTCAGTTTGATTCAGTTAACAGATAGACTCAAAAATATTTCATAATCGGATAAACACTTGAACACCCTTAGCACCAGACGAAAAGCCTTTGGTTTGTATATATTGATATTGACCAAATAATTTAATCAACAACTGTCTATTTGATATGTTTAGAATATAAGAGGGGTTAATAAGTGACTTTTAAAGCTAGCGTTTATTCAAAATATTTATTGTGAGTAAACATATTTTAATTTTAAACTATTATAGGTTAAAAAAATCAACGCATAAGCAATCCTAACACCCCAAGGGCGTACCTGGTGCTGAAAATAGCTCTCGCGTTTTCGCAGGGTCCAGGGAGGGTCCGTTCCATTTAAGGGAAGATGTACGCGGTCTTTCCCCCACATTTTGTAGGGAGGCCGTTTCCACGGATCGAACCTAACACCACTATATATATTTTTACAAATTTATTATGAAAGCAAATGTTATTTAATATGTTAAATATTTTGTCCATCTCATAATACATGTTTACGACTTTATTAATATTTTATCCTAATATAACTTTTACATTCAAGATCTATTAATCTTTTGATATATTTTAACTTGTATTAAATTTATATTTCTAAAACTACATGCACATTTTAATGCATAAAATCATTATTTAACTCATAATACATTAATTATCCTTTTATTATAAAATACATAACTTTTAATATAAAAATCCACGCGTCCAAAGCTTCACCCCCACTCACGGGACGAAATAATTAAGATGGCGAGATGTGCCACTTGCATAAATCACTTTACATATAATGCTTCAACTACTCAAAGACAGAGACAATTTATTAAAAAAATATATGTAAACTTCATTTTCTAAATCAATTTAAATGTTTTTAAATTCATTTTTGATGTTTAAATATCGTACATTCATACACTAACTTTGAAACATAAAATGCAAAACCAGAGAGAAAAACTATATTTACGTAATAAAAAGTAATCACTATATTAATTCACTTGTAGATCGATCCTTTAACATTTTCTTATTTTTAAAGAGACTATTAAACAATGATTTGTTTCACATATGTTTAACTCTTAAAGCAAGTATTACATACCCATTATAACATAAACATAAATTTTGTTTGTTTTAGTCACCAATGGAATACATTATATATGTTGAGTTGATTCAATTTAAATATTGTAACATAAAAACCTTTTGGTTTTATGTATATTTTGATGATTTTACAATGCACTTTTAAGGAGTTTATATTGTAAAAAAATGGTCATAAAAAATTAATTTTAAGTATATTCATACGTTACTGTTAATGCCATATAAGCTTTTATCTCTATGAAATTATATACGTCATATAATAATAAATACTTCCGCATGTAAATACTAGTCACTTTTAACTTTTTCTTATTTATAGACGGAATTTTAAGTGCGTATATACTTCATTTTCTTAGAAGTGGGTTAGGTTCATACATTCAAAACATGTCTCTTTACATACAAAGATAAAGCATTAAGATCAATTTGATTTGATATGATTGATTAAACGCATTTGTACTAGAATAATAGTTATCTTCACGATATTTCTCTTGAAATTAAAGGATGTTAGAAGCACCTAGGTCTATATTAAAAGATATCGAGTTATTTCTCTTGTTTTATTTTAAATAAGTTCTAGAAACTTTCATTTGTGAAATAATAGTTAACTTTATATACATTATTGAAAAATTTAATGAATGTAGACTCTAACAAAAGAGAAAGATATGGCCAACAACAAAACAAAAGAAGATTGGATTTAACTTTAATTTGACAAGAATCATGGGAATGAACATGCCAAAACTAAAAGCCAACAATTTGAGGGTCCAAAATTAATTAATTAATAAATAAATATAAAAAAAATATGCCAGACATTCCTGTAGATGTCAATTTCAGAGGTTTATCCCCTATATATCTTTAGTTTGATTGAAAGGTGCATTAATTGATGATTGTTATGTGGTTAGACCAAACCTCATCTGGTCCCAACATACCCATCACCTAATATCACTTATTTGTTTACTGTTAAATATTAATTATTAACTATTATTATTTCATATAATATCTGTTAGGTACAACTTTTCTCATTAAGTTTCAAGATGATTGAATGTGGTGTTTTATTTTATTAGATACAATCTCCTCAGGGAATATCTTGCTATTGAAATTTAGTTCTATACAAAATGATGGGGTTCAAATCTTACAGAATACAATTATCAGTCCTTATAAGTTTAACTTTTTAGTTATGGATGATAATTATTGTGGTTCTAACTTATAACACAGAGATGTTTAATACCCTAAGATTGAAAAGTAATTATTTAATATTATTTAAAAATATAAGTTATGATAAATAGATTATAAAGTGAGACCATAGTGAAGTATAACAGAATGAAGGTATGTTAATTAACTCTGAATTGTAGTAATGGCCAAGTGACACAAGTTATGACAAATGATTAGATGTGTATTTAACCATATAATGACAAGAAAACGAGCATTCGATCATAGTTAAAATTCTGACCAAAGTCAAAATCTGATCATACTATATGAACTGTGAACGATAACTTAAATTAACTTATTTTTCATCATACAGGCGACGGATATCTTATCGTATAGGAAACTATACTATAAGCTCAATATGTAATTAATTTGGGCTTATAATTGCTATTAGCCTACTGCCTATTAACAACATTTCGTTTGGACCTATATTTAAGAAATACACTAAACAAATGCTAACAATGTGAGCAACAATATGTTTGCTGGTTTATGACAATAGAAATTAATTTTCAATGACTGTTTCATATATTTTGCTTGATGGCCATCAGTTACTGATTTAAATTAAAAAAAAGTTCATATAACCATTTATATATGGGTTTCTGGGAAAATTTAATTGCAGAAGGAGGCCCAGAGAATAAAAGAAGTTACAACTGGCCCAGATACCACTAGACAACGAAACGCTACTTTTGTAAGCCCAAACAAAGTAACAAACACCCATACAACTCGCATTCTACCCAATCATTTTCAAGTGACGTTAATTTATCATCGAAACATTCTTTAAGGCTTTTCAAGATGACTGTGCCCGTGCAATGCGCCGGAATAATATTTTACATTTAACATGTGTTTCTAATATTTTGTTATTTTTGTAGTATTTTTATAAAAGCCTATTATATTTTTTTTAAGCTAAAATTTAAAACACCAAATAAATGAGTTCTGCATGACAACTTGTACGTTTACTAATTAACTTATTGTACCTCACAAAATACAGATCGGTTCAGCAAAAAGTTTACACCAAAACGTTTAAAAATAAACACAGGTTACAATTGTGGTCTCAAAAAGTTTTTAAATATGATAGATTAAAAGAAAAACTGAAATCGTAAAACAAATTAAGTTTTTTTTGTTTATGGTAGATAATGTAAATTTTTTTTTTCATGTAAGTGTTAGTAAGTGTAAGGTTATTATGTAATTAATTGTAAAGGGTAATCTGTAAATAATGTTAAAAATACTATTTTATCCTCAAAATTGTTTGTATGAATGCATTAAATAAAGTAATTGTTATTAATTTTATGGATTAACTATGGATTAACATGTGTAGATAGATAACTGGATAATGAGGGCCCAATTGGAAGATTACTTCATATCATTGGACCTTAATATCGGATAGGCCAAACAAAAGGGAAGGGAAGCTTATTTTGGAGAAAAATATCAATTCTAAAGCAAGGTTGAAGTATGAAGCATCCAAGACTTGAGGAAATACTGAAAGTATTATAGCTATACAACTCACATAAAACACCACAAATTAAAGTTTGCAATTTTACTTGAGTTTGATGTGGATAGAGACGGTAGATAGTGATGGTGGTTATTAAAATTAACGTAAAACGAATCTGTAGAAGACTACATAATAATAAAATACACGATAACAACTAAAATTGGAGGTTATTTATCAATTTTAGAGTAAAAATCTAAATAGCCAAAACACCTATCAAGGTGAAGTTTTGAAACCCAAACCATAATATTTCTTATATCACAAGCATAACATGTAATGGCCCAGAGGTTAAAATCCTATAATTAAGAGAATATAAACAACTATATGCTCAAAGATTAGTCATACACGGATAAACTCACTTCTATTATAATGTTTAAGTACATTCAGATCATTAAACATCTAAGTGTTGGCTTTATTTAAATTTATTTTTAGGGATGTATATATCAGATTAACAACTTGTTATTGTTTGCATTTAACATGTTGATTGTGCGCCTTATCTAATCTAATCTGATGATGTGGATCATCTTATCTGCCTAATCATCATTCAAACATGACACCACTCCCTTTAGACATAATCCTATCCTCAATCATTTGGCGTTGGATGTCGTATGAAACATTTCTTAAACTATCTATTTGGTGAACATATGCTTTACACATTTAAAAAGAATATGCTTAGCATTTCCCTTCACAAAAGTCTCCTTCTAGGGTCCATTTCATCTCATACGTCATCCCTCAAAGTCCCAAGTCCCATATTGATTAAGATGTTACTTTTTTAACGATCTTTTTATTCTTTAGTACTTCTAACATTACACTTACAAATATTTAATTCACACCACTCTTAATATCAGTCATCAGTTACACAAGATTATAATAGGTTTGATTAAAATGTGTAGTACCGGAACAACTTTCACACAACTACAATTATCCGTTTATTTATCGAACTAAAATTATACGTTTATTAATCGAAATCACAGGGCTTTGTTTTGAATTATTTAAGTGAAATATCACTTGTCATGAAACTACTTCCCCAACAACTTTATATACGTCATATTAACCAAAAGGTGTTAATAATAGAGGGATCATCCATTACCTAGAAACCCAATGTTTCTCATGTCTCTTGTAAACATATCATCTCGATAAACGTTTTATCCCACCATCCAGAGTGTGCTTGTCGTGGGATTTGTCTAATACGTTACATTTTATTGTCATTTAGTAAACCGACCGGATACGAGTCGATACAATGACTTAGTTATCACCAGCTAGCAATCCGTTTCTCCTTTAGCAACTAGCTGAACAAAAAACATTATCTTTTACAATTGTTGAGCTAATTCTTTGGTCCTGCCACGACTTCCGACTACCACCACTTAATACTAGCTTTTCTCCAAAGTCCAAACCACAAAACCCACCATACATTACTTTCTAATCGGAACCAACCCATCAATGGTCAACCCGAATAAAATGACCCACCAAAATATCATCTATTTTCCATTTAATACCTACCCCAGTGGTCCAATTGACTCCTTATATGTTGAACTACAACAACAACAAGCGGTTAAGTAATTCACCAATGAAAAACCTTTTTACACATCCCGACGACATACCTGCAAGATTTTTTAATAAAAATAAGAATTCGTCACCAGAAAACTTATATACTGACAGTATCAAGTTAGAAATACAACTTGTGCCGGAAGGCATTGTCGAAGTATTATAGGGGCAGGGAGGGGTCCCGCCCCCTCTTTTTTTTTTTTGTCAGATTCGATAGTGTAATTTTTAACATATGATGAGTTCGTCCCTCTAAAAGAAAATTTCGCCCCCGCCCCATATAAAATTGTCCAAGCTCCACCACAGCCAGGTAACCTTTAAAGGGATAAAAAAGTTAGATTCGAACATGAGACCTCTAATGTTAACCTGCAATGACTGCTATGATTAGATTAACTGTAAAACTGTATTTAAAACTGAAAGAAAACAAAGGAAAACAGGAAGAAAACAAACCAGATATGAATAGTTACGATGATCATAAGGTCGCCAGTGAGAAACAAGATGAACACGCAACAGGTATACATACGTGGAGAACTCGTAACATAAACAGAAGATAACGATTAACCGGGACGCAATCAAACAAAATCCGATCACCAGAAAATGACAATGAGAATGAGCGTCGATCAGATCAGATGAGGTAACGAAGAAGATAACAGAAATAAGATCAAACATGCGGATGCATTCACCATTAAGCAAATTTGGACCGAACTTTTAACATTTTGTTGCTCCATTCATTGAATCATTGCTATAGTTTCACAGGATCGTAGAAACACTGATCCGAATATTGAAAATATATACAGTCCGGTCATACATCACATATTTTTCGAGTTTTCTTCGTAAGTTACCGTTCGAATTACCCTAGTTTTCCCTCTATTAGATGTGTTGATTTTGTGTTCAACTGTTTATGTAAGTATCTTCATATCACCAAAGTTTTTCCCCAATTCAGAGTCTCTGCAAACTGTTATTGCCAATGATTCCCGTTAGGAACGAGGCAAAACCTGTTGGAATTACGATAAGCATAGTGAGGAAGCTTTCCGGCGGATTTGAAAGGAAGATTTAGAGGCGGTTTCGACGATGTATAGATGCACCGGTGACGGACGGTAACAGGAAACCTCACGGCGGCGTAAGAAGCGGACAACGACGGCGATTTCGGTGACGCTTCCGGTGTACCGGCGGAGGAGCTAGATCCACAGCCAGATCCAGAGGCGGTGGAAGTCTCCGGCGTCGGAATCGGCGTCGGAGACGGAGAACATTTCTTCGGAACCGATAAAAACGCCCTAATTTTAACCGACGACGATTGCACACAAGCTGCTCGATCATACTCCTCAACGAGATTCACGAGATCCTCATCACATGTAACCGAAACAAGCGCATCTAAATCCTCCGTCGGCAACTGACACCTCAAACTCACCGTCTTCCCGCACAATTCACCGAGTTTCACCATCAATTCTGCAAACCACAAGCAAATCTCACATCATCAGTTCATCTATCATTCACTCAGCACAAACTAACTCCATCTGTTTCAATCGAATTAACGAAACAATTACTCACCGGAAAACGAGATCGTCCGAGCAACGGCGATGACACGTGTATGGCCACCGTGGTAGCGGAGCTTGCCGTCGGGGTACCGCGGGAGGATCCGGCCACCGTAGCTACAGAGGAATTTGATCGTTGCGGTGGTCGGAGGCTTTGGAGCGTTGAGAGAAGGTCCCACCATTGCTAATTGTATGAAGGTTTCAATAGTGTTTGCTTCTTCAAGCCTAAACACGGGCAATTAGCCAGCCTTGTATTTATAGAGTTTTGTGGTTAGTGTGGGTGGGGATGTGGGTCCCGTCATGTTAAGATTCGATAACAGTTGAGAATGAAGACGGTTGTGTGTTGTGCATGAAGAGATGTACGTTGGTTATTGTTTACAAGTTTTTCTGTTTTTGAGGTGGAAAAGGGTTGTTGCATGTGTTCAATGTTGGGTCAACAATGAGATAACTAAAAGCTACTTCTCTTTTTCACTTTTCTTAACTAATTTTCACTTTATTTTTAACTTCTTCCAACTGAAATTTCCAAATATAGGCAGGCATATAGCGGTGATTGTTGCAAAAGTACCTCCTTTTTATATATTGTTCTCTTTAAACATCGGTTTTGTTATAGTATTTTAATCATAACATCACACCACCATAATAGTTCATAACGAGCAAACAATACCCCGCGTTGCAACGGCTCGATTCAATCTTGTACCTTTAAGATCTATAAATCTTTATCAAACTGATCACTTAATCTCAAGTTTAATATATAAATTCTTTATTTGATATATTGATTACCCATTTGTCATGTGACAGTAAAGCTTGACTTTAAACTATTTACAAAGCTTGAATTAGCTTTCTATAGTTTCCAGATGAACAACTTTTTTTTCCGATAAGTACACGATATTTATATATATGTTTTTATTCATTTTAAACCACTTTGTTGTTAACAAAATACGTAAAATCGTAAACATAAAGAAGTTAAACATTAAAAAAACTAATGAATAAACTAATCCACTTTAAAATGAACAAGGCAGGTGTGCACATCTGCGGAGAATGTTATGTTTGCATTCTCATATTTGAAAAATGAAAATACACCTGTTCACTTATGTATGTATTAAGCAAATAAAAGAATGACACATTAAGTCATTGACCGATCAAAAACCAACACTATTAACATTAACTTATAATTATAATTGCTAGTATTAGATTGGGTACGGTTTGATTTTTTTAGGTATGAAGTTATATAATAAAAGAAAATATAATATAAAAGAGAAAATACAATGAATTATAAATTTTCAGTAATTATGTTTGGTTATTATATGGGAACTAGCAAGTGCACCCGCGCGTTGCTGCGGGGCCTTGTAGTTTATTTTTTGATGTAATAATTGAAACTATCAGATTTTATATTGAAAAAAGATATGGTTTGGTTTCTCCCTAACTAATAAACTTGTATCCATGTTATGTCAATAGCTTTTAAAGATTTACCTCCTTAATTTGGTTTGATTAAAGTGATGTTAACCTTTCCAACGAAATGTTAACCTTTCCAACGAAACAAATTCCTTCGTCTTTATCATCATCACCATATTTATCTTCTTCATCAATAGTGGGCATGAAGAAAACTGTAGATCAAAAGCAACATACGCACGAACACAAAAATATTCAAATCAAAATAAACTCTAAATTAAAAATAAAACATGCAAGAACACACAAAACTTGATTGAAAACGCACAGCTTCAATGGGTTTAAGAGAAAAGGGGGTCCTATAAGTACTATTTATCTCCATTCAAATAAGGCCATTAATCTTCCTCCTCCTTTATCATGACTCTTGAAGGTTTCAATAATGGCAGAAACCCACAAAATGGGTTTAATCTTTCTAATACATCTTTCATATCTTCTATAATCTCTATCTAATAAATCCCAAACCAATAAATTGATTCATGAATAATTTAATTCCCTAATTCTAAAAATCATTTCATGTGTGTACCATTAAGAGGTTCTAAAATCAACCCCAGACCAGGGGTCTGCTATTGGCAACTCACAAAATTACTATGTAAATCAATCATGAATACTGAAATTAAGTTTGGGGTAATGAATCAAACGAATAAACCTTCATTAAGATGTGTGGTTTACCTTGAGCTTTCATCGCCAAGATGCAGAACAAATCTTGTCGAAGTATCCATGTAAACATCACCCGAATGTTCCTTTTAAATTGTAGAAATATAATACTCGTAGAAATAATAATAATAACAACAACCATAATAATAATAATAATAAAAGCTCAGGTGGTGATGTTGCAATTTTGGAAACTTGAATTAATAAGTTTGTGCCTCAAATGAAATAAACACTAATCTACAGGGACCAAATGTGTAACTTTTCTTTTATTACCCAGCCCCCTACCCCGTCTCCAGATCAACTGTTCCGGCCAAGGATTCCGGCCAAAACCCGCGGCTCTGGCGAGACAAATTGACAAAAATCACGCGAATCCAACTCAACAAACCACTACCGAGACACTCGTATGATTGAATCGAACCCGTGCCCCACGGAAATTTAAAATTCGAGTGCGATTTGAAACCGGTCCACGATCTCTTCACTTTCGGCCGACCATCACCTTCATCGTGCACTAAAACCGCAATAAGAATTAAATTAAACACGCACTATCGAATGTGTAATCATTTCTAACCTGTTATAATACTCAATTTCACCCGAAACACCCAAAATCTCGGATTCAATCTCCAAAAACATCGCGACCTGTGAGTCACTCGTAGACCTCTGTTCGAAGACTCTAACCCACAATTTACAAAGGGCTTTTGTAACACCCGGACCTCCAAAGAGTCCGTTTAAGTTAAATAAACATGCGGAATTTGGTCCCAGAAAATTTCGTTAACATTTAACTCCCAAAATATGTGTTTCGTGTCAACCGACACTTGAAAATGAAGTTTAACAATCCATTTACATACACACGTGATAGAAAGTTTCAAAATAATGTTAACGCGTTAGTTTCTACAAAAGAAACGCGTATGCAAGTCCCGTTCGATCCTTGTATGCCCTATCGATCACTTTAGCCTTCCGGTCCCGTAACACCTGAAAACACACGTTTAGACATCCATTAGTTCATAGGAACTAAGTAAGTACATTCTAACATTCATTTCGGGTCTTTACGGGGGTTTAAACGGACTCGGAACGCGTTAAAACGATAATCAACAAAAATCTGGGAATGGTCCCTACCGTAACTTACGGTGGGTACCGTAAGTTACGGTAGCCTCATTTTTGCTGCGGTGGTACTACACTGGCTTACGATAGCCCATTTCACCCAGGGACCTACCGTAACTTACGGTGCCACCGTAAGCTACGGTGGACCCTGCAGCAAAACATTATTTTTGACCCGTTAAGGGTCGTTTCGCGTTCCCGAGCCACCCCTTTCGATCCCGATTGTTCCAAACACCTGGGAATAACATATTTTATCATATACGTGATTCCCACAGATTTTCAACGAGTCTAACCCGACTCTTGGCATTATACCAAAATTTTTCTATTTGTTTGGTATTTAATTCCTTAATTAACCCATTTATGGTTCGTTTGTTCTTTAGAGTTCCCGACCGTTCCGACAACCATGGCACCGGTCTATTATAACATATTACATATGTTTGGTGAGTTCTTAGACCCAACCCATCCCATTTGCTTATCATAACGCAAATTTTCCTTTTCATACCGAATTTGCCCTTATAGGGTCAAATCCCATTTTAATGAGCGGTTTGCCATTCTTTCGCGAACGACCGCTTTCCTTGGCGTTACCCAACGTCCACACACATTGCAAATCGTAGGGATAACCCTTTACCCTAGTGTTCACACACGATGTGAATCACTTTAATCCGGGTTTGTCCTTTCTTCCCATTTCCATGGGACGGTCACGCACGTCATGACTCGTTCTGTTCCACAACCATGTGGTATAACACTAAAGTGTTATTTTCCGTTATGTTCACGCACGTCGTGAATCATTTGTCATAGAAGCTCACATACGGTGCAAGTCAACTATTTATCCTTTTTAAACGTGGTTTTCATTTTGTTTGAGCTTATGAGTACATGGTCACACACATTGTGACTCATGCCTCTACTTTGTTATGCTCAATTAAAAGAATGTCTTACCTTGAGTCCGGAAGGTTTAAGTGGTCAATCAAACGTGTTCCTTGCCGGTTCCCTTGGATCCGCTTGCCACACCACTTCCTATTACCATTTTAAGGACCCATTTAACACATAACATTCATTTAATCACACATATGGTCTATTTGACCATTTATCACATTTAACCTACAATCTAGGCTTTCACATTGCACATTTCTTGCAATTAAGTAGTTCATCCATGTTTTTCATCTAATTTAGGCATTTCATCAAACACCTTATGTGCATGACTTAACATATTGGTTATTTACTAGCTTTTAAACATCATCAAGCTAGTTTTACACCTAAATCACATATCACACATGTGATTCATTAATTTCCACCAAATGTTAGGCACATAATCACATTTCTACAAGAATGAACATGGATTCTACAACTAGCAACTAGTTTACATGAAGAATCCTTAGTTTAACCTTCTAGTAACTAAACCCATTTCCATGGTTCATGTAAATCTTCAATTAAGGAGCAATTACACATCTAGTTACCATAATACACACATACACATGATCATCTAGCACTATAACACTAGGGTTTCATGTTTAAACCACCAATTTCTACACCCATCATGTGGGTGACGATTTTACACCTCAAGAACATCAAATAACACTTACTTGTAGCTCTTGACAAGATGAAGAATGATTTCTAGGGCTCAATTTCGGATCTTGCACTTGAATCACCAACAATTTGAGAAATGAGATGACAAAAACCCTCTTTCTCCTCTTCTCTTGTGTGAAACGTGAATGAGCATATCATGCTCACCAAATGTATGGCAAGCCATACATATCCATGTGTAGGTTTCATCAATTGGCAAGATCCACCCCTCTAGTATCATTTTTCATGTTTCCACCACTATTAACTAACTAGTAAATCTTCTAGTTAAGTCTTAAATATTTACAATATTTAACACATGATACATTAATTGTATTTTAATTACATAATACGAAATTCGGGTCGTTACAAGTCTCTCCCTCTAAAGAGAGTTTCGTCCCCGAAACTTTACATACTAATCAAATAGATGAGGATAAGACTTCCTCATTTCATCTTCCGATTCCCAAGTGGCATCGGATCCCTTACGATTCTTCCATTGCACCTTCACCTGATTGAGTGTCTTGTTTCTCAGTTGCTTGACCTTTCTATCCAAGATAGCCACCGGCTTCTCGATATAGTTCAGTCTGTCATCAACTTCCAAATCCTCGTACGGGACATAGGCCGACTCATCAGCCAAACACTTCCTCAAGTAAGATACATGGAACGTGTTGTGAATTCCTTGAAGCTCTTCCGGCAATTCCAGCCGATAAGCAACTTTACCTACACGTGCGATGATTTTAAATGGCCCGATAAACCTCGGACTCAACTTTCCCCGCTTCCGGAATCGTATAATACCCTTCCATGGGGAAACCTTTAACAAAACCAAATAGCCCACCTCAAACTCGATGGGTCGTCTACGCTTATCCGCGTAAGCTTTCTGACGGTCTTGCGCCGCCTTCATGCGAGCACGGATTTGCTTAATCTTTTCATCCGTATTCATTATCGTATCGTGGCCCGCGAGTTCCCGCGGACCGATTTCTCCCCAACAAATGGGAGTTCGGCATTTTCTTCCATATAAAGCTTCATACGGAGGCATCTCGATGGTGGAGTGGTAGCTATTATTGTAAGAAAATTCCGCCAAAGGCAAATACTCATCCCAACTACCCCCAAAGTCAAGAACACACGCTCGTAGCATATCTTCTAATGTTTGAATGGTTCTTTCACTTTGTCCGTCGGTTTGGGGATGGTATGACGTGCTTAGCAATAGCTTTGTCCCCATCTCCGCTTGAAATTTCCTCCAAAACTTGGAAGTAAACCGTGTGTCTCTATCGGACACAATCGACACGGGCACCCCGTGTCGTGACACTATTTCGTTCACGTAAACCTCCGCCATTTTCTCCGAATTGTAAGTCTCACGAATAGGAAGGAAATGAGCGCTCTTGGTCAATCGATCGACAACAACCCATATCGCATCGTACCCTTTCTTCGTTCTTGGAAGTTTAGTAATCAAATCCATTGTTAACTTTTCCCATTTCCATTCCGGAATATCCAACGGTTGCAATTCACCATGAGGTTTTTGATGTTCCGCCTTCACTTGCAAACAAGTTAAGCATTTCTCCACGTATTTGACAATATCGCGTTTCATGCCCGACCACCAATAGTTAACCCGAAGGTCTCTATACATCTTAGTCGCTCCCGGGTGAATTGAATACTTGGATTTATGGGCTTCATCCAATAGATCATTCTTCAAGGTACAAGTAGATGGTATCCAAACCCGACCCCATCTTGTTTTCAATCCTTGACTATCATCTTCCAAGTTTTGAGTTTGACCTTTGATTCGATTTTTCTTCAAATTTTCTTCCTTTAGCGCTTCAGTTTGTGCTTCCTTGATTCGTTCGACCACTTCGGATATAACGGTTATCTTCATTGCGGTTATTTTGATAGGAGTATGATCCTCCTTTCGACTCAAGGCGTCAGCCACGACATTGGCCTTTCCCGGATGATATAGGATTTCACAATCATAATCCTTTAGCAATTCCATCCACCGCCTTTGTCTCATGTTTAACTCCTTTTGCGTAAAGAAGTACTTTAAACTCTTATGGTCCGTGTAAATCGTACACTTTACACCATATAGATAATGCCTCCAAATCTTTAACGCGAACACCACCGCGGCTAGTTCAAGATCATGGGTTGGGTAGTTCCTTTCATGCACCTTTAGTTATCTAGAGGCATAAGCAATCACCTTGCCCCTTTGCATCAGAACACAACCCAAACCGGAGTAGGAAGCATCCGAGTATACCACAAAATCGTCGGTTCCCTCGGGTAAAGACAAAACCGGAGCTTGAGTCAATTTCGACTTTAACTCTTGAAAGGCTTTCTCTTGCTCTTCACCCCATAGGAACTTCACCTCTTTCTTGGTAAGCTTGGTTAAAGGAGAAGCAATCTTAGCAAAGTCTTGAATGAATCTCCGATAATATCCGGCTAACCCAAGAAAGCTTCTAATCTCTGTGGGAGTCTTGGGTGGACTCCATTTGGTCACCGCGTGAATCTTTGTGGGGTCTACGTGTATACCCTCCGAGTTTACCACATGACCCAAGAATTGTACCTCTCGCAACCAAAAGGCACACTTGGAGAATTTTGCGAACAATTTCTCCCGACGAAGCGTTTCGAGAACTTCACGCAAGTGACAAGCATGATCACCCTCGTTTTTAGAATAAATAAGGATATCATCTATGAATACAATGACAGATCGGTCTAACATGGGTCGGCACACCCTATTCATCAAATCCATGAATGCCGCCGGGGCGTTTGTCAACCCGAAAGACATCACAAGGAACTCATAATGCCCGTATCTAGTACGAAATGCCGTCTTGGGGATGTCTTCTTCCCTTACCTTCAACTGATGATAACCCGACCGTAAGTCGATTTTCGAAAACCACGATGCACCTTGCAACTGATCGAATAGGTCATCAATCCTAGGCAATGGGTAACGGTTCTTAACCGTCACCTTGTTCAACTCTCTATAGTCGATACACATCCGAAGACTTCCATCTTCTTTTTCACGAAAAGAACCGGTGCTCCCCATGGCGAAGTACTCGGACGTATGAACCCCTTGTCTAAAAGATCTTGCAATTGTGTCATTAACTCTTGGAGCTCCGATGGCGCCAAGCGATAGGGAGCCTTTGCAATGGGTTTAGCTCCCGGGGTTAGGTCGATTCGAAACTCGACCTCCCGTTCCGGTGGGACTCCCGGCAAATCCTCCGGAAAGACATCTGGAAAATCCCGAACAACCGGAATATCTTCCAACACTTGAACTTTCGTTTCCGCGTCTATTACATAGGCTAAGAACGATTGTCCTCCATGGCGCATGTATTTCATTGCTTTAACCAAAGAACATAAAGCTACGCCACCGCGTTTTGCACCTTGGATTATTACCTCATAACCACTCGGAGATATCAATTGGATGCACTTGCGATTGCAAACTATATTGGCGTGGTACATGGAAAGCCAATCCATACCAATTACTACATCAAACTCCCCGAGTGTCATGGGTATTAAGTCGACCGAATAATCCTCACCTTCGATGGTAAGTATGCAATTTCGATAAACGTTGAACGCTAAGAACGTTTTTGAATCTGCTACCTCAATCTCTAAAGGACTAGGTAAGTTGTCTAACACCATGGAAAAATGACTCGCAAATTTAACCGAAACAAACGATCTATTAGCACCCGAGTCAAATAGCACATAAGCAGGTAGTGAGTTGATGAGAAAGGTACCCGTCACAACGTCGGCTATAGATTTGGCTTCTTCCGCCGTAATCAAGAAGGTTCTCGCCTTAGCTTTTCCTCCATCACCCTTTTTACCCGAACCTTGAGCAACCGAGGATTGACTTGTACCATCCTTCTTTAGTTCCGGACATTCGCTCTTTTTGTGGCCCGGTTTGTAGCAGTTGTAGCACACACTTAGCGGGCTTGTGCATTGAGATGTCGAATGACCCGACTTCCCACACTTGAAGCAATTTTTAGATTCGTATCTACAAACTCCCCCATGCTTCTTTTTACAAATCTTGCAATGTTTGGAGTCTTTGTCATTCCCAAACTTGTTTGATGAGGATGAAATCTTGGCTTTCTTAGACGAACCCGTCTCCGTTTCAGCCGCACGCTTCTCCCCACGATCAACTTGCCTTTTCAATTCCGCTTCTCGATCCCTAGCACAATCGATAAGCTCTGCTAGAGTTTCACATTTGGACGGTGTAAGAAACTCTCGATACTTGGCACTCAACATGCCATAGTAGTGGTTAATCCACATCCTTTCATCCTGGAGCAATTGTGGGCAAAACTTGGCTTTGTCGTAGAAGATGGCCGTGATGGTATCAATACTTTCATCTTTTTGTCGTAACTGTAGGAATTCTTCTGCTATTCTGTTGATAGCGGCTTGTGGGCAAAACCGCTTTGTGAACAACTTCTTAAATTCTTCCCAAGTCATACTTTTGATACCTTCCCGCCCCTTCTCATCCCGTTGCAATTCCCACCAGTCTTTAGCTCGTTCCCGGAGTTGGCTTGCAGCAAACCTCACTTCATCAGATTCTTCACAGTGTGATGTTTCAAAGGCACTTTCCATATCTTTGATCCACCTTTGACTAAGTAGTGGATCTACCTCACCCTTGAACGTTGTAGGGTTGCATGCAACGAACTCCTTATAGGTCACTTTCTTTGTTGGCCTTTCGGTTTCTTTGTCAGCCTTCAGAGCCACAAACTCTTGTTGAATGAGATCCCGTAGATCTTTGCGTACATCCTCGATGTAGCCCGGCAATAAAGCCTCAAAAGCCTTGCCAACTTCCTCCTTGACCATTTCCCGTGTTGCATCATCGGGATGGGTCTCGTGATTCTCTATATTAATCACGTGATCGTTACCAGCCATGACCTAAGACTGTGACCATTAAACTTTACGTTAGTACCATGTACGTAATCTATAGCATATACACCGATGCTTATGATTCTACTATCACTAGGGCCTAACCCTATTCACACAATACCCATTTCCATCCTTAAGTTTAAAACAACATCCCTAAGAATCCATTCGCGTGCCTTTGATTGTTGTTAGACTGGCCAGGCCTAGCAACAAGCTCACCACACGGATGCCTTCTTAGTTCCTTTATTCCAAACTTAAGTCAAGAAGCTAGGTTCAATCAATTCATATGGTACATATCATACATATATCATACATGTGTCAAACTTGTTACGTTTATAAACGGCACACTAACCTTGTACCTTTAGGCTCAGTGATCGGCTTTTTAGATCGAACGTTTGCATTTCTCATATCTAGAGCTCAAAAGTTTGAGTCCAAGTGTTCGCGACGCACTTGAATCTCTCAAACCGTTGGCTCTGATACCAACTTGTAACACCCGGACCTCCAAAGAGTCCGTTTAAGTTAAATAAACATGCGGAATTTGGTCCCAGAAAATTTCGTTAACATTTAACTCCCAAAATATGTGTTTCGTGTCAACCGACACTTGAAAATGAAGTTTAACAATCCATTTACATACACACGTGATAGAAAGTTTCAAAATAATGTTAACGCGTTAGTTTCTACAAAAGAAACGCGTATGCAAGTCCCGTTCGATCCTTGTATGCCCTATCGATCACTTTAGCCTTCCGGTCCCGTAACACCTGAAAACACACGTTTAGACATCCATTAGTTCATAGGAACTAAGTAAGTACATTCTAACATTCATTTCGGGTCTTTACGGGGGTTTAAACGGACTCGGAACGCGTTAAAACGATAATCAACAAAAATCTGGGAATGGTCCCTACCGTAACTTACGGTGGGTACCGTAAGTTACGGTAGCCTCATTTTTGCTACGGTGGTACTACACTGGCTTACGATAGCCCATTTCACCCAGGGACCTACCGTAACTTACGGTGCCACCGTAAGCTACGGTGGACCCTGCAGCAAAAACATTATTTTTGACCCGTTAAGGGTCGTTTCGCGTTCCCGAGCCACCCCTTTCGATCCCGATTGTTCCAAACACCTGGGAATAACATATTTTATCATATACGTGATTCCCACAGATTTTCAACGAGTCTAACCCGACTCTTGGCATTATACCAAAATTTTTCTATTTGTTTGGTATTTAATTCCTTAATTAACCCATTTATGGTTCGTTTGTTCTTTAGAGTTCCCGACCGTTCCGACAACCATGGCACGGTCTATTATAACATATTACATATGTTTGGTGAGTTCTTAGACCCAACCCATCCCATTTGCTTATCATAACGCAAATTTTCCTTTTCATACCGAATTTGCCCCTTATAGGGTCAAATCCCATTTTAATGAGCGGTTTGCCATTCTTTCGCGAACGACCGCTTTCCTTGGCGTTACCCAACGTCCACACACATTGCAAATCGTAGGGATAACCCTTTACCCTAGTGTTCACACACGATGTGAATCACTTTAATCCGGGTTTGTCCTTTCTTCCCATTTCCATGGGACGGTCACGCACGTCATGACTCGTTCTGTTCCACAACCATGTGGTATAACACTAAAGTGTTATTTTCCGTTATGTTCACGCACGTCGTGAATCATTTGTCATAGAAGCTCACATACGGTGCAAGTCAACTATTTATCCTTTTTAAACGTGGTTTTCATTTTGTTTGAGCTTATGAGCACATGGTCACACACATTGTGACTCATGCCTCTACTTTGTTATGCTCAATTAAAAGAATGTCTTACCTTGAGTCCGGAAGGTTTAAGTGGTCAATCAAACTTGTTCCTTGCCGGTTCCCTTGGATCCGCTTGCCACACCACTTCCTATTACCATTTTAAGGACCCATTTAACACATAACATTCATTTAATCACACATATGGTCTATTTGACCATTTATCACATTTAACCTACAATCTAGGCTTTCACATTGCACATTTCTTGCAATTAAGTAGTTCATCCATGTTTTTCATCTAATTTAGGCATTTCATCAAACACCTTATGTGCATGACTTAACATATTGGTTATTTACTAGCTTTTAAACATCATCAAGCTAGTTTTACACCTAAATCACATATCACACATGTGATTCATTAATTTCCACCAAATGTTAGGCACATAATCACATTTCTACAAGAATGAACATGGATTCTACAACTAGCAACTAGTTTACATGAAGAATCCTTAGTTTAACCTTCTAGTAACTAAACCCATTTCCATGGTTCATGTAAATCTTCAATTAAGGAGCAATTACACATCTAGTTACCATAATACACACATACACATGATCATCTAGCACTATAACACTAGGGTTTCATGTTTAAACCACCAATTTCTACACCCATCATGTGGGTGACGATTTTACACCTCAAGAACATCAAATAACACTTACTTGTAGCTCTTGACAAGATGAAGAATGATTTCTAGGGCTCAATTTCGGATCTTGCACTTGAATCACCAACAATTTGAGAAATGAGATGACAAAAACCCTCTTTCTCCTCTTCTCTTGTGTGAAACGTGAATGAGCATATCATGCTCACCAAATGTATGGCAAGCCATACATATCCATGTGTAGGTTTCATCAATTGGCAAGATCCACCCCTCTAGTATCATTTTTCATGTTTCCACCACTATTAACTAACTAGTAAATCTTCTAGTTAAGTCTTAAATATTTACAATATTTAACACATGATACATTAATTGTATTTTAATTACATAATACGAAATTCGGGTCGTTACAGCTTTTCATCATTTGAGCTAGTCGAAGCTTCCTGTAGAACGAATTCGATTGTCATCACAGATTGCAACCTGAACAATCCGTACCATAGCCGCGACTTGTTCTACGTTCTAAGACTATTAATTCGAACTCGAACAAGTAAGTTTCACACATCATTACACTCGGTTTCACTCTGGGATTAAAAGCCCCAAGGTTGATTTCATTAACATATTCGATTTGGGGTTTGATTCGAACCAAATTGAAACTAGGGTTCATAAGGGAAATTGGGGATTTCTATTTGGGTGTTTAAAAGATTAAGAACCGGGTGAATACCGCGGCTGTAGGCCTTGGTTCACTGGTTCTGTGCTTCCTTGTTAACTTTGAGGTCCCGGGTTCGAACCCGGGCACCTACAACCATTTTTTAAGCCTTTTTGGGCTTTAAAAAAATTAAATAAAATTTCTAAAAATTATAAAAATCAGTTTTATAAACCTTGTTTATTTTAAAAGTTAGTTAACTATTTTCTGTAAATTTATTTATTTAAACACCTTAACGATTCGTATATATAAATATTAACAAATGTGATAATTAGTCTATTTTTATAAAAATAAACTTTAATTAGTGGAATCATTAAGATGTTGTTAGTCATTACGTTATCCTTGAATCTTAGATATCATAATTAGTATTTTAGTTCATTGCCCTTGATCATATGATGCCCGTTCGCATAAGTACTCGTTTATATTCGGTTTACGTTTTAAGCATATTTTCCTTGCTTAACTTAGCAAATTTGATAGAATCCATTTTGATATTGTTTTAGCTACTGGAAATATATGTATTTTGACCAAATTAAGATTTAGACCTTAATCAAGCGTTTTAAACAAGTCACACGTTTAACTAGTTTTTATGAATATTTTCGGATGTGATTTTATAAATGACAAACGGATTCATAATATGATTAGCCAAATTTTTCAGAAGTCAATCATGATTTATACTTATTTATAAAAATATTTCCAGACCCGTAACAGACGTATTTTAACTAGAAATAATTTTACGGTTTACCAAATACCCTTGACTTAGGCCCGTATTTTACAGCCAACTTACAGAAGCCATAACTTCTTCATAACAGATTCAAATCAGTTAAACCTTATGTCAATGACGAAGTTTGTCGAAAAACGAATCTGTTGATATATAAAACATAGAAAAACTCATTCGTTTAGACCTCCAAACGATCGTTTTCGTAACAGCTAGCAGTTCTGCGCAGCTGTAAAGATCCACATTTTTCTCATATTTCGGTAATCCAAATCAGAAACTTTTCTAAATGAAAGTTGTTTAGAAATCACTAATCTAGTAAACTGGAGATTTTCAGAATTTTTAAATGTCGTTTAGTATTTTTAACGAGTGCGAAAAGACAGGGGCAGAACTGGAACGTTTCTAATCTGAAATAAGAAAATCCAAACTATAATTTGCGTTACGTTATCGTAGGTTCTCGCGGCGTTAACCGAGCCTAGACCTTGTTTCTGATTATTGTCATTCGTGTATAAGGTACGGATTCTGTTTCCTTGTTATCATAAGTATTTACTTTTGGTTCCGTTACTTTACAGTACAGATTCCTGATTTCTGTCTCGTATTCGATTTCCGCTCATCTCTAGTTTGATTCCTGTCATACATAGATAATTTGCTTTTGATTCTGTTATAAGTAGCTTGACTGCTATATGTTCTGAATTTGTTACCCGAGCTCTCCCTATCTTGGGGGTGACCAAGACGCGTTATTGCGGCATCGATAACGTGGCACCAACCGTGGCGGTGAGCTGAGATCACGGCGTCTCTAAAGAGGACTCTGAAATTATGTCTGGTTATATTATTATTTCCTCAGAGGCGTATGGATCGATCCTAGGCTAGTTCTGTTATTTCCTGATGGATGGTTACACACCATTCCATTCAGGACTCTGGTGAATGGTTTGTATGTCTGCCATACTCCATTTCACATCGGTTCACGGGCTCGCTACCTGTGTTCCCCCTGTTCAGTTATTATATGATATGATTATTAGCTCGGGGTATGTTCTATCTGATATATGTCTTATGACGTATGTTCTATTTGATATATATATTGTATGATCTTTGATTCTCCGTTATCACCATGTCTGTTTATTTTTGATATCTGCCAACTCCTCAATTATCACATGTCTGTTTATTTTTTATATCTACCGATTCTTTGATTATCACCATGTCTGTTTATTTTTGATATCTGCCGATTCTTTGTTTATCACATGTCTGTTTATTTTTGTTATCCGCTATTCCGTTCACTGAGCGTTATGCTCAGGCGTGCTTTTGTTTTCATGCACGTCAGGTCAGCAGGGTAATCCGGGAAACAAGTGAAGAGTGAATTGAAGACCAAGATTATCTGTTATTTTAATTGATGTATTGAACATCTTAATTAGGTTTTGGAATTTGAACTTGTAATCGTTTTAATAATGGGAATGCGTTTGGATTTTGATTACCGTGATAGTGACACGTCAGCCTTGTCGGGCTTGGGTGTTACAAGAAACCTCCTGAAAAGAATCTGAAAATAAGGGAGATATGAATAAAATTTTATATAAAATTAAGTTATACTGAAAAAAGATATAGTTTGGTTTCTCCCTAACTAATGAACTTGTATCCATGTTATGCCAATAGCTTTTAAAGATTTACCTCCTTAATTTGGTTTGATTAAAGTGATGTTAACCTTTCCAACGAAATGTTAACTTTTCCAACGAAACAGATTACTTCGTCTTTATCATCATCACCATATTTATCTTCTTCATCAATAGTGAGCATGAAGAAAACTGTAGATCAAAAACAACATACGCACGAACTCAAAAATAAGCTTAATAAAGGTAAATAAGATTACTTAATTACCCCTTCTTTGAACCTAAATTTTAAACTTCTACTAACATTTCACAAAATATCTTTCTTTTCTAAAAATGTCTTTTTTGGTCCTTTTGTCTTTTAATTGCCTGATTATCTAAATCTAATAATTCAATATCACATAATCACTTCAAATGTATATCCAAACACCTCATTGTCATCCCTGTGGTGTTATATTTTTCTTTATAAAACTACACATTGGAGTATTGTACACAAACACAATATAAAAGAATCATGTTTTGATGAAAATCTAATCTATCTCACACAAAAACTCTCTCTGCTGATATGTAAATAGTATAATACAGTCAATGAGCACTATCTTATTGTCAACTGACAAGTCATACTTGGATGGACCTGCTTCACTTAAAGCCAACTCCTTTGCCCCATCATGTAATATCTATTAAAACATGATAAAACTTCAACTTAAGATGATAGCCATGCCATTCTCAACATCACAAAAAAGGGCAAATTTTCAAATCAGTTTTGTTATAGTTCACAATTTGCAAACTGATGTGAAATTCAAAGAATTACAATCCAGATTGGTATTAAGCAACGATTAAAGAGTTACACAAATTCAATTTTAATTCAACTATTGTGATCGGTATTAAGCAACAATCAAAGACATACAATTTCAATTTTAATTCAACTATTATAATTGGACCCATATATCTTTCACATCTTGTAATGTTCCTTAAGTGGCTGCTGCCAACCTTTTCAAATCCACCAACCACAAAAGATTAAACCTTAGTCTTCACCAAGAATTTATTTAGAAATTTAATAAAGGTCCATCGTACATTTGACTATACAACACTTCATAAACATGTTTAGTCTTATCAAATACCCCAAATTCATACCATGAAATGAACTAAACCCCAAAACCTAAGGCTTAGAATATAAGCCATGAAACAAATCAGCAATGCATCAATAAGTCAATGTCATAGATTCATTGCTTATAAATAAACACAAACCAAATCAACATCCAGCACTGTGAGATTTGAATGATTATACTTAAATAAGTGACTATATTATGCAAATTAAACATGATTAAAGGAATGAATAGTATACTACCTGCACGATGCCTAAGAAAGAACTGTTCCAACCCATGTTTAGCAGCAAGAGGAACAACAGCCACAGACATAACAACTCGATCAACATTACACAACACATCACACACGCCATTAACGCCACCACCTTCAATCTCTCCGGCGTAGCAAAATTACTCTCTTGCCCTCTTCCTCCAAGTATCCCCCGCTCTATCCCCTCCGCCGTACACCTGATCGACCCCCATCGTCTTCATTTTCCCCACTCCACAACCGCCCCTCTGTTCCTCAAGCCGTCACCTTGCAGCGACAAGTTACCCCACTTCCGATCAACATTGGCGGTGGCGGTGGCGGTTGCGGTGGCGGTGGCGGTGGCGGTGCCATTCTCTCTGTCTTCTCTGTCTTCTCTGTCTTCTCTGCCTTCTCTCCGGTGTTCCCCCTTGGGTTTCCCCCTATAAAAGTGAAGAAGATAGTCGGTGGCACTGTAACCACCGACATTAGTCTTTAATATATATTATAATGCAGTGGGTGATTACTTTGCCTTGTTATGTAGAAAGCAAAAGACAGAGTAATGAAATATGATGGTGACAGAATAAAATTCAAGGGTGCCGGACGAATGGTTTTGAGTTGTTTAGAATAAATGAAAAAAATCTTTATTGTAATAGTTGGTCCGTCATATCATTTAATCAACCAAACAAACACTAACTTTTTTCTTCACCATTGTACATTTCATTTCGCATGTAATTTCTACGTGTGAAGCACACTCTATTTTCGTGTATCGCGTGTAACTTAAAGCTTTTTATACGTGAAATGTTATTAAATGTTATCCAATTGTTTAATATAAAAATACTCATAATATTAAAAGATAATATTAACCTTGTGATAAAAGGAGCTTTAGCTATAGTGGTTTACAAGTCTCTAATGATATTTTTAATGAGACAGATCTATAGTGTCAAAATATGCATGAATATTAACGTTTCGTCTCAGGAAATATAATTCAGGTTTTGGTGGAAGTTATTTACGCATTAAAAAAAACTAAATACGTTGTAACTATTTATAGCATATATAATAAACAGTGAGATTGAGGACTTGCTATTTTGGTAGAAACATATGGTCCAGGTCTAACTTGTTAAGAATCAAGATATGTAGGCCCAACATTAGGATGACGTTATCCTTGGATACTGTTTGTGCACCTCGTCGTAGCTGATCACACCAACTTCCCAAATCCCAACTTGTGGTCCTTGTCTTTTTTATTTATTTTACACCTAACATAAAAATAATAAAATAAAATGCATTTGTATTTCATTTTTATTTTGATACCACCTCTAATTTCCCTATATATTTAAAAAGAAGTTGATATGAACAGTAAATGAACAGTATGAACAGTGTAAACCACAACACCACTTCATCTATTCAAATCAACCCAAATTCACCATTTTCACACATCAGTACAATCAGCAGCAACGTGCGCAGAAGAGTGCCGCTGGAGATCTGAGGTTCTCGAAGGTGCTAGCGGCGGAGACGCAGGTGGTGGCGGGGACGAGTACTACTTGAAGATTGAAGCTTTCACCAAGTCCGGTGAACTGAAGGTGTTTCGACGCGGAAGTGGTGGTTCAACCGTGGCAGATGCGTGATTCAAACCCCCTTCAATTCGCTCAATCGTCAAGATTCGCTCAATAAATCACCCCTAAATCGCCCGATCATCCACCGTCTCTGATCGCTGCCGGCGCTGTTTTCCGGCCTACGTCGACATGGGTTCAAGTCCGATTACAGCGGTGCGGCGGAGAAGACCCATGGCCCGCGGTGGCGCGCCGACGGTGGCGGTGGTGGTTCGTCGACGGTGCAGTGTTTGTTTCTATCTTTTTTGGTATGCTGTTCAGTTAGGGTTTTGTGTGTCTATTGTCTGTTTAGTAGCCCTAATTTGGGTTATGAGAATTCGATTGGTTGTCGAGAAGATAACGAGGGTTCGTGGCGGAGAGGGTACGGTCGCCGGCGCCGGTGCCGATGGTCAACAGGTATGTTCGCGACGAGACTCCGCCAATTATGAAAGCGGATCATAGACCCTGTTGTCTACTGATCATTTCTTGGTTTATTTTGGAAGTGTTTAAGTTGACTGAATTGAGTGTCGCTGCAGAATCAAATACTACAATTGATGAAGAAGATGATGATGATGAGGACGAAGAAGAGGATTTTGATGAAGACCCAGATCCTCAAGACCTTGAATATGTCTCCCAAATCAAAAGAGTGAGTTTCATTACTCAAAATCCCCAATTTTATGATTGTTCGGTTTAGGTTTTATTGTGGTTTCATGGATAAATAGATAATGCTTTGGTGGTGTACGTTTTGGAGCTTTTGAAGAAGAACAGAGATATGCTTTTTAGTGAGGTAACCACTTTATATAAAATTAGGTTCATTTTAATCTCTGAATATAGTAATCCTCCTCACAACATTGCACATTCACCGGCGCCGATTGCTGAAACTTCAACGGCATTGTGACGCCCTAACCCGGCAGTGCACCGGAGGCACGTCACGCAGTTGGATTAATATTTTAAACACAAATCAGAGCTTTCTATTTACAGCGGAAGACTTTATACACTATTATATATTAACCCAACTTTTTAAAACATTTTACATACGATTGTATTTAATTATACATCGCCCTATTTACATTATTAACAGGCCCTAAATCCTATGACAGCATTGCTCCGGGATAGCGTCCTCATCGACTCATACTTGCTTTCCTCTATCATTAGAGGATCCCTCCTTACCTAGCACACACAACATACTCAAACATCAGATAAACTGGTGAGTTCTAATTTTCATTAAAACATTAACAACATCTTTGCACACACAAAAGCTATATTTATATTGGCAATATTATACATTCAACTTTTATCATTACTTTGTCTCACTGGACCTGTCCCATCGAACGTCGGTTGCCCACATCTAGCAACTACCAGTTCCCCATACCCAGTAACATCGGTTGCCCACATCCAGCAATTACCAGTTACTACACCCAGAAACGTCGGTTTGCCCACATCTAGCAACTACCAGTTTCTATACCCAGAGACGTTGGTTGCCCACATCCAGCAACTACCAGTCTCCCATACTCAGTAACGTCGGTTGCCCACATCTAGCAACTACCGGTTACTATCTCTCATCCAGTAGGATGCCAAATAATCATCTAGGTCGTCACCACAAGATGTTCACAAAGCTGAGTGATCGTCATCACTCCTATCAAACTGTACAGTTTCACACTCAGGCATCTTACCCTAACTGGCCTGTTGAGATTTACATCACATTACCATTTCAAAAACATTTCTTTTGTTTATTGCCAATATTATCACATTCACTCACACCCCACACATTCTTTCTTTTAGCACCAGTTTTAACATATTTTCATTAATCATCACACCCCATCCAACCCATTGGAATCATTACCATCACGTAATGATTAATAATGTTCAGATGACTATCTTTTACACCCTACCTGACACATTGCAATCATTACCATCATGTAATGATTAACAATGTTCAGGTAATCATTTATTACCCCCACTTTCCCTCTAACAGCTTGACAAACTGTTAGAAACATATCCATCATTACTATCATAATTCAGGTACTAAAACATTCAATTTATTTATCATTGTATATGTGCTAGCCCGAATGTTAAAACCAAACATTTAAAAGGGCTTAGAACTCACCTTATCAACTTTCTTATGACAATCTACACAATCCACGTACACGAGGTAACTAGTCCTTCCTCTAATCAAGGTATATCTAAAGCAATAAACCCTGATTCAGTAACCTTATTCTCAAACAGGGCCCTCATGCGATTGAACACTTATGCGAATGAGCAATCATGCGACTAGACCTATGCGAATGAACCATGCGACTGAACCTTCAGTCGTACGACTAGCCGTTCATTCGCACGATTGAGTTCTCATTCGTATCCAGTGTTCACTCATCTTCATTCGGCCTCCTAATCAGGCGACTGAGTTCCAACCGCACGATTGAACCTCCATTCGCACTCAATCGCACGATTAAACTCTCATTCGTGCGATTGAGCCATGCGATCGAGCCCATTCGCCTGAAACAAATCAGCAGCTGTGTTCTTGACGTTTTTTATCCAAACTTACTCAAAATTTGAGTTTTAACCATCCAAATCATACCATATTCAAAACAGATCCTATACACATCGTTTACAATGGTTTCGGACCATTATTTCATCAAAACTTCACAAAACTTGGATTTGAATTCTTGGATTTTAAATTCAGAAATGAACCAGACCAATTTACTGATTTAAACAGGTTATTGGATCAAATTCAATCATACACACAGCTTATAACATCTCTGGATTAATCCGTGATGTTCAAAACTTACCAAAACGGAGTTTCGCCTAATCGATTTCGTGAGAACAGGGTTTTGGGTGTGAAGGGGACAAGAAAACAGAATAGGTGTAGATAGAGATCTGCCCTTGAACCCCCTGCACCGCCCCACTTATCCATACACTCAACTTAACCGCCTCACCTTCAGTCGTATGATTGAACCATTCGTACGACTGAGCCTCAATCGCACATAAGGAATGCGACTGAAGTTCATTCGCATACAAGTCATGCGGCTGAATACTTAAACAATCAAATAAACACAACTTAGTTAATTAATCATAACTATAATATAATTACAAGTCCGGATTTAGAAACCGGATGTTACAGGCATAGAGTGAGATATCTCTCTATCTGCCTTCACAGGCCTCGGAATCGACGGGATTAAGCGAGAGGAAGACGAATTGGGCGTAGTCGGAGATCCGATCGTAGGGTTTCTCCGGTTCAACACAGGGCGATTAGGTTTCCGGCCGTTGTCCTCCGGCAATGCCGCCAGAATGCCGAACTTATCCCCTTGCCGGAATAATTGATTGCTGGTGGTGGTGTCCTTCATCGGATCTGCGGATTGTTTCTTCTTTTTCGGCGAAGTCGCCGGTCCAGAACACGTCATCTTCACTGAAGTCGTCGCCGGCGACGGAGGATCCGCCGGAGATGACACCGGAGGAAGACGGCGGCGAGAAGACGCCGAGGAAGCGGTCGGACGACGGTGACCGCCGGTGACGGTATCTAACGACGCCGTTTGGTTCCATGAGATTATTGATATGTACTAATGATGCACTTTTGAGTAAAGATTCATAGATTATATTGTTGTAGAAAGGCGATTATTCGGTACGACGGGTGCATCGGAGTAATTGCGGGAGTTGTTTGATCGACGGTTGGGATTGCGTTGTGGTGAACGATGATGGAAAGAGGTTTTTCATGAGGAAATTGCTCATTTGAAGGCGATTTTGGAGGATCCGTGGTTGATTAGAGATGAGAAGAAGACGGTGCAGGTGGTTGTGCCGAAGGTTGATTGGTGCCGAAGGTTGATGTGGCGCCGAACGTTGCTGTGAATCGTAAGGTTGTGGATGGAGGTGTGGTGGAGGAGGTGGGGAGTAAGCGGGCGGTGATGCAGAAGAAGGCCGCTGCGGCGTCGTTGGTGGCGGAGGATTTTGCTCGGAGGTTTGAGTCTGGAGAGGCGGTGGTAAGTTTTGTGGTTGAATTGGTTGATTTGAGTTTGTTTGTGGAGGTTAGTGATTTAGTGTTGATTGAGATGTGTGTAGAGAAATTGTGGTGAAATGCGTGGATTGGTTAGTTAGGGTTGGGGTTTTGGGTGAAGGTATGAATGTATGATGGTATGGCTTATATTGTGATCAGGTTTCAAACTGTCATACATGATACATTTGTAGAAATGGCATTATCTTATATTAATGAAAACTGTGAAATATGTGTAATAGTCATGGGGATACAAATATACAATAGCTGTTTACTGAAAGGTAACATAGAATGTGAAATTTGTTGGTGGAGTAAAGCCTTGACAGGTTCTTTCATATGTAAAACTCGACTAACATCAAAATGCATTGCTGTTTAGGGCATCTAAAGAGACTTTTTTCCACCTAGCGATTTGGTGTTTCTGCTGATTGCGTTCCTTGCTTTAGGGCTTAGGCATCATATTTTCATGCATAGAGCAAGAAAAGTCCAATGAAAGATGGATTCGGTTTTTTCCTCAAAATCGTTTATGATATATTCATGGTTTGGTTCAATCTGCTTGGGTGAAAATTACTGTTAAGTATTAATCACGGTTTCAAAAAATAACAAACTAAATTGGTTGGTTTTACATGCGAAAAGTTTAAAGGTTTGAACTCATTTTTCTTTGTATAAAACAATTAAATGATAAGATAACTTTATAATTATAATACATTAAACTGAAATTGAAGGCAAACGATCAACAAGTCGCTAGACCTTTTGGAATAACAAAACTAAGTTTTTTAAAACTACAGATCTTGGGTCGTAACACTCCTATATATGAATATATGATGATGACCCACCATAGCGTCTTTTGCCATATTGTTTACTCTGCCATCTACTCGTCTGTTATTTTTTTTTATCCACATGTTATCTCTCTCCCTTTTGAATATGCTTAGATTCAAAACATTTAGATATTTGTTCATATTTCTGAAGTTTATTTCTAGTGTACGTGGGTTAATAAGAACAATAGGTTTTTTTATTTATCAAAACATTTATGTTTTTCAATTAAGAAGCATCTTGGTATAAACCTATGGAATCACAATAAAAATATAAAAATGAATAAGCTTGGCATGAACGCTTGTAACCCGGTTAACTATCCCTCTTTGATGGTCTTTTTTTTTTTCATTTTTTTTCATTTTGGTTGTTTGAGGATCTGTTTTGTTGTTTCATGTGTATGCTCTATTGCTGGCTTCTTCTTTTATGAAAGTTTGCTAAAAAACAAGATTGTAAATATCTGCCGTTTTCTAGGTCATTAAAACGCCAAATATATGTGGTCAGTATTATTTATTTAGTGATGTTAGTTAACAGTAAATTAAACACGAAAACTGTTTGGTTAATGTTTTCTCAATTGGTAAGTTAGATGTTAGAGTTTATTTTGATTTTGCTCATTAAAGTTTAATAAAAATAATCATTTTATTATTAAATTTTAAAAACATTAATGTTAGCTAAAATGTTTTATCATTATTATTTTTATCTTATAATTTTGTTATAAAAACCCATCTAGCTAATCCAGAAAGCCAAATCTACAATTACAATTTACATTTTAAGCAAATAATTATCTATCTATATAATAACAAACTCTTGCCTATATTGAACTTTGAGGTTTTAATGTTTTAACCACATGAGTTTAGTTTTTTTTATAATGACTTATTATTTCTCTTTTAAACTTAAGTTATATTTTTTTTGTTTTTACCATATATTTTAATTTACTCTCCCGATGGTCACTACGATCAGAAGAAGGAGTCATCAACTTTGATTAACAAATAGAATCTACGCTATGCGGGTTCGAGACCTAGCCTGATCATTTTTAACATTTTTTTTCTTTTTTCTTGGAACCTTTTTGGGTTATTTACTGTTTTGTTAATGTTATTTTTTTTCCTTCCATTCCTAATGTTTTGGAATTCACGTCGAAGTGATAATCGTCGTAATATGTTTTTATATTCGTGTTTGATATTTGCTCATGACACGTACGTGTTCAATAATTCTAATTTTAGAAAAGATATAATGAAAAAAAAGAAAAGAAAATGTCGTTTTCTTTAGTTATCATAAACAGGAAAAGGATTGGGCAAATAATAAGATGAGGAGAGAGGTCGCTATTCGTGGTCCACACAAGATGAGCATATCCCATCATCCTCACCCTTTTTAATCGTTTCTTTTTTTTTTTTGCTCCATATCTTCTATTTTATTTTGTATTATTGCTGTTTTATTTGCTTTCTTAAATGAACTAGTTTTAATAACCAGACACGCGTTGCGCGTCTTGGAAACGCTGTAAATCGATACTCTATCAACTATCTAAGACAGCAAGATCACACCGAGAGGACCACGCCGACCACAAAATGTCGGTGACTTTAGTGATATAAGTCAAAAACACTACAATCAGGTACTCTATCACATAAAAGAAAGCAAGACATTTTAGCTTGGGTTATCCAAACAAAAATGCAAAAATTCCTCCTTTCATATGATTCCATTGCATATCAACCTTTTTGCATTGCTAAATCAAGGTATTTGATGTATAGTCAATAAGTATTATCAAAATATGTGCTAAATCAGCATTGCATATGGTTTTGAGAGATATGAGTACTTTATTTGACAATTGAGGATTATGGATAGTTTAATTCCATTATACCTCTTACTATAAAGCAAGCTTATAGGAGACAAAATTTTATGATCTCATTTATTCCTATTAACCTTTATTCCAAATTTGAGTAATAAATAAGACCAAGTTGAAAGCTCTACGTGATAATCACACAAAGGTTCTCTTTGTTTGAGTGATTCATTACGCCTTTAAAATAAGTAAATAACACCTCAAGACTATCTTATGTGCAATGCTAAGAGTTGATAGCTTTTCTTTTGAGTGGAATCTACAAACCTACATATTGAGTGTTAATTGTTTGTTCTCACTTTCCAAGATAAAATGATCATCTCAAAAGTAGACATGTGAATGCAACAGCAAGAAGATGAAACAAACAGCAAGAACAAACATGGTGTATGAGTATTTAAGGAAGCAGTAGATAAAAAAGAAGTAAAATAAAATACATAAAGAGTTTTGATCTTCCATGATAGTAGAAACAGATTATTGCTACTTGAAACTGAAACTAAAGTCAAATAATCAGATTAATCAATATTGGAAAAACACCCACTGAAAGAACAGATATAATAGAAACAGTTACTCTACCTATGCCAATCAGTAGAGCAAAGAACCATTTAACTCCGACGTAGTACCAAACATAGAGCTTTCCTCTTCGCGCCTGCAGCAACAAAAAAGAAGCATGAGGTCACTGATTCAGAGATCAAAGTCGATAAGAAACACAACCCATCCTCCGAGGGAAGGGCACCTGCTCTTGTCGATATGCGTAGTTCTCAATGAATTCATAATCAAGGCTTTCAACGCCATCAAATCCAGCGCCTCTGAAACCCCCGCCCTCGTCGCCCTCGGCGTCACTGGCATCTTCCGCGCTGGGCAATCGAGACCAGATTAGCTTCGCCGTCTCCACACCGTTCTGAAGTTGGTTCGAAAGCATTATTCGGTGATCTCCTGAGCCTTTTGGGGGATCAATAGTTGGTTTAAGCCAAGGAGTGAGATTTAGAAGCTTTGGGGGATTGGGGTGTTTGAAAAGATGAAGGAGTTTGAAGTCGATGATATGCTGCTATCTGTTGTTGTTGAACTGTTCATCCCGTGAATAGTACTATTCATGGTGAATAGTACTATTCATGGTGTCAAATCACACTTGCAAAATTCATATTATGAAATAAAACCACCCCAAATAGAAGGGGTGTACAAATGATATTACACGTCGTAACATATAGGCACATTTCACAAAAAATGGATTTTTTCTTTAGAACTAGGTGGTATCCGACCGCGCTTCGCGGCGGGAAAAATCAATTACGACAGCACACAACGATATAATCGGTATTAGAAGTCTCAAATGATGTATCGTGGCTGCAAAAGATAGATTGCCTCGCCAAAACGATATACACTTTCATATCATCATCACCCTCAAACTATTAATATCCATCCCACCTCAGACACAAAGGGGAGGCAGAGCGACATCAGGTTTAACCGTCAAAAATAGATGCCATCGCCATAACCACCATTACAATCACCAACACTAACAGCAACAAAGGAGGCGAAATACCTGGAAGCTGAGGTAGAGCAAAAGAGAAATAAACACAGAGCATGCAGGAGAATCAGGGAAGGTAAAATTGAATAAAGCAAGAATCAGGGAAGAATCCAGAAAGCGAGCACGTGTCCACCAAATGAGGCATTAGCCAATAGAGGGAAGAATCCAGACAGCAAGAACACTGTTCCACATGGTACCTTGGCCAAGGTGGCAGTTCCCACCGTTGATGAAATATGGACGGTGGAGATTTCTTTAATACTGTTCATTTCAAGCGGACTACTTGTCAAATTTAGGCTCAGATATCATGATTCAATGTGGCTGCAAAACATGTTGCCGCGTGTCACACCCCAACCTAGACGGCGGAAACGTCGAGGCGTGAGGAATACGATTGTTCACAGCCACATAACGCTATGTTTAAATGTAAATATTCAAATTAATAGTTTTCAACAGGAATTACAAACATAAGTCTCAACCATGAAATACATTCAAGCAAATATCAAACATAACATAACATTTCATTTATTTAACTAGGTCCACGTCCTAGTTTTATTGCAAGCTTCAAAAGACCACTTTAAACTCGGGGTTACCTGAAACATGATAAAAATAAAAGTTCAACTAAAAATAGTTGGTGAGTTTCCAAGGTTTTCATACATAATATGAAAAGATTATAAGTAGCAATTCATGTCATAGGTTATAAGCTAGTAAGGTTATAGAACACATATCTTTACAATCAAACCTCGACTTGATTACAAGTATATAAGATTGGCTAAGTGTATTTGGTTCCCTAGTGCACAAGCATACGGCTCCTAGGAGTCGGCAGTTCATCGACTTTAGCACCAAATAGGCTTGTCAGCCCAAAGATCTAAGACGTCGTCACGCTAGCAATAGTTAATGATTGTAACAAACTATGTATCTCATATAATCACTTACAACACTGTGACGCCCTAAACCCGGCAGGGCACCGGAGGCACGTCACGCAGTTGGATTAATATTTTAAACACAAATCAGAGCTTTCTATTTACAGCGGAAGACTTTAAACACTATTAGATATTAACCCAACTTTTTAAAACATTTTACATATGGTTGTGTGTAATTATACATCGCCCTATTTACATTATTAACAAGCCCTAAATCCTATGCCAGCAACTGCTCCGGGATAGCATCCTCGTTCAGCTCATACTTGCTTTCCTCTATTATCAGAGGATCCCTCCTTACCTAGCACACACAACACACTCAAAACATCAGATAAACAGGTGAGTTCTAATTTTCATTAAAACATTAACAACATTTTCACACACACCACAGCTATCTTTTTATTGGCAATATTATAAATTCATCTTTTATCATTATTCTGTCCCACTGGACCTGTCCCATCGAACGTCGGTTGCCCCCATCTAGCAACTACCAGTTCCCCATACCCAGTAACGTCAGTTGCCCACATCCAGCAACTACCAGTTACTACACTCAGAAACATCGGTTGCCCACATCCAGCAACTACCAGTTTCTCATACCCGGTAACGTCGGTTGCCCACATCCAGCACTACCAGTTACTACACTCAGAAACATCGGTTGCCCACATCCAGCAACTACCAGTTTCTCATACTCGGTAACGTCGGTTGCCCACATCTAGCAACTACCGGTTACCATACCCAGAGACGTCGGTTGCCCACATCCAGTAACTACCATCTCCCATACCAAGTACGTCGGTTGCCCACATCCAGCAACTACCGGTTACTATCTCTCATCCAGTAGGATGCCAAATAATCATCTAGGGTCGTCACCATAAGATGTTCACAAAGCTGAGTGATCGTCATCACTCCTATCAAACTGTACAGTTTCACACTCAGGCATCTTACCCTAACTGGCCTGTTGAGATTTACATCACATTACCATTTCAAAAAAACATTTCTTTTATTTATTGCCATATTATCACATTCACTCACACCCCACACATTCTTTCTTTTAGCATCAGTTTTAACATATTTTCATTAATCATCACACCCCATCCGACCCATTGGAATCATTACCATCACGTAATGATTAACAATGTTCAGATGACTATCTTTTACACTCTACCTGACCCATTGCAATCATTACCATCATGTAATGATTAACAATGTTCAGGTAATCATTTATTACCCCCACTTTCCCTCTAACAGCTTGACAACTGTTAGAAACATATCAACATCACTATCACAATTTTGGTACAAAAACATTCAATTCATTTATCAATATGTGTGTGCTAGCCAGAATGTTAAAACCAACATTTAAAAAGGGCTTAGAACTCACCTTATCAATTTCCTCACCACAGTCTACACAATCCACGTACCCAAGATAACTAGTCCTTCCTCTAATCAAGGTATATCTAAAGCAATAAACCCTGATTCAATAAACTTATTCTCAAACAGGCCCTCATGCGATTGAACACTTATGCGAATGAGCAATCATACGACTGGACCTATGCGAATGAACCATGCGACTGAACCTCCAGTCGTACGACTAACCGTTCATTCGCACGATTGAGTTCTTATTCGTACCCAGTGTTCACTCGTCTTCATTCGGCCTTCTAACCAGGCGACTGAGTTCCAACCGCACGACTGAACCTCCATTCGCACTCAGTCGTACGACTAAATTCTCATTCGTGCGACTGAGGTCTGCGATTGAGCCCATTCGCCTGAAACGGATCAGCAGCTGTATTCTTGACGTTTTTGATCCAAACTCACTCAAAATTTGAGTTTTAACCATCCAAATCATACCATATTCAAAACAGATCCTATACACATCGTTTACAATGGTTTCGGACCATCATTTCATCAAAATTTCACAAAACTTGGATTTGAATTCTTGGATTTTAAATTCAGAAATGGACCAGACCAATTTACCGATTTAAACAGGTTATTGGATCAAACTCAACCAGTTACACAGCTTATGACATCTCCGGATTGATCCGTGATGTTCAAAACTTACCAAAACGGAGTTTCGCCTAGTCGATTTCGTGAGAACAGGGTTTTGGGTGTGAAGGGGACAAGATGTAAATCTGCCCTTGAACCCCTGCACCGCCCTACTTATCCATAAATTAAACTTAACCGCCTCACCTTCAGTCGCACGACTGAACCATTCGTACGGCTGAACTGTGCGACTGAAGCTCATACGCCTACGATTCGTACGACTGAGTCTTAATCGCACATAAAGAATGTGACTGAAGTTCATTCGTATATAACTTATGCGACTGAACACTTAAACACTCAGTCAACTCAACTTAATTTAATTAATCATAACTATAATATAATTTACAAGTCCGGATTTAGAAACCGGATGTTACAAACACACAAATAACCATGATAAAATATAAAGGTGAATTGCAAGTGCTTCATAAGTCTCAAACGTTTATAAGTGTAGATGTATAAGTATCATGTTTCACCCCAAAACGGTGTGAAATAAAGTAAAAAGAGGCAAGGAAAACTCACATTGATGTATGCATTAAAGATGATATAAAAGATCAAAAGATAATCCAATATATTCCTTTACAAGGCACGTAACATATATTACGAGTTTAAGGTTAATAATAAGATCAACGTTCTATTAGGGTTTGATATATTTAAAGGGATTTGTCCAGTAAATAAATTTTGGAAATAAATCTTTATAAGTATTTCAGATTAATTAAAATAACGTATTGATTAATAACAAATTATTAATCCAAACCATTAGTTTAAAATGTAACTTATAAGAAATAATATTCTTAAATACTTTGTGTAATTATAAAATATAAATAATTTCTACGATTATCATGATAAATCTTTAATTAATATAGTGTCCGTTAATATTATAAAGATTTATTGTTTCAAGTCCAATAACTGATTAATTATTTTAAAAGAAACCTATTTATACATACAAGTTAAATGAACATAAAAATAATAATTATGTTTTTAGAGAGTAACATTGGAACAAAAGATTTATTATTTATTATTTGAAACAAACGATAATTAATGAGTTAAAATAGGAAAACAATCTAATTGTCTTATTGAACATGTAATGTTTTAACAAAATAAACATTACTTAAATCTATTTTATATATAAAAAAATGAACTAATTAAACAAAATAAATAACTAAATAAATAAAGAAATTTTAAAATAAATTCCAGAAAATAATTTAATGTCTTTAAAAATATTTAAAGTTTACAAAATCATTTTTTTATATTTATTAGGAATTTTCTATAGTTTATTTAAGGCTGAAAAACCATTTAAAAAAATAAATGGGGGTGCCTGGGTTCGAACCCGGGACCTCTCGGTTAACAAGCAAGCGGGAACCAGTGAACCAAAGGCCTAAGCCACGGTTTATCTTGGTTCCATAGATTATATACTCAAACACAAATATACCCCAATTCCCCAATTTCGTTTGAACCCTAGAATGTTCAAACTCAAAATTAAACATCAATTCGTTGTTGTCAAATCAAATCAACGTTGGGGCTATTGATCCTCATGTAAAAAAGAGCACGTAGGTAGGTTTAATTACCCAATTTGGTGATGGATGGAGGACGAACAGAACGAAGAACAGACGCGGCAGAGTGGGAATTGTTTTGTGGTGCAAATGTTGTTAATACTTGAATTAACTCTGCAGATCTCTTCCAAAGACGATGATAAGTGAAAGCCCTCTATTCATTTCGTGTTTGGAAGCTTTGAAAATGGTGTTCGAGTGGTAACAGGTCCGCGAGTTTGAAGATGGTAAATCTTCGTATTTGGGTTCGTTTCAAATGCAATTCGAAGTGCCATTAGTTAAGAAATCATATAAACGATCTTTTTGATTAGTTAATTTGCATTATTGCAAGTGAGTGCGATCGATTGTCTATAAAAGATGGCCGAAAGTGGAAGGATTCGGGATCGCACTAATCTACTCCATTTTTAAATTGTTTTGGGGTGTTAGGTTCGAATCCCCCATGTGAATGTGTCAGGATGTTTGTTTCGGATGAAAATTGAGTTGTTTGGCTGTTGTGGGCTCGCCGGAGCCGTTGGCCGGCGGCGAAGAGGTCCGACGGAGGAAGGGGGGACGGTTGGGTAATTTAAATAATTTACACAAAAGGTCCCTGCACTTTCAAATTCTATTATTTTATGTAATAAACTTTTATTTAATGTTTTCAAAATGAAAAAACAACCCCCTGCACTTTAATTCTAAGTTATTATTATTATTATTATTTTTATTATAATTATTATTATCTTTATTATTATTATTATTAATATCTTTATTATTGTTATTATTATCTTTATTATTATTATTATTATTATTATTATTATTATTATTATTATTATTATTATTATCAGTATTATTATTATTATTATTATTGTTATTTTTTAACTATCGTAAAATACGAGATGTTACAGTCTCCACTACTTTAAGAAATTTCGTCCCGAAATTTAATCATGAGAAATAAATTTTAAGGTTATGAGGAGACTTAGATGTCATTTCGTGTTCACGAGTGCACTCTTAGGAATGTTTAAATTCAATAAGTTTGACTATGATTCTTAAGTTTGTTAAGTTTCACCGTTCATAATCTTATATGTTTCTTGACAAAGTGTGCAAGTCATTCCTTTAAAATTTTTAATTGATAAATGTTTGTATTCCAAACGGTTCGATATGGTTAAAAAGTTTTGTCATGTGTGAAACACCATACATTAGATCGATACGGGACTCGGCTTAATAAACATGAAAAATAAGTTCCGGATGTTTTTGGATGGAATTCATAAGAGCTTCTCAAGCAAATAACCTTAACGGGTTTCTAGGTGATCGATTCTTGTTTACGCATGTCAATGAGGGTTCAAAGTGTTATTGGTGTAACGTTGATACAAGTATCGTTTTTGTTAAGATTAAAGATTTACTTTAGTATGAGGAAAATCGTTATAATGGGTTTTCAGAATAAGTGTGGTTTTGATGGAAGACATTATTACTAGAGGTTGTTATGAGAAGTTCAAAGATGGTCCAAGAAATGCCATAATAATAGGAATTGCATTGATCAATGATGATAGCGTTCACGATTGGATTAAAATTTAAATAATTCAGAATATTGCTGATAAAGAGAAACACAAGTAGCTTTCCAAGTACGACTTGCACACGCGGTTCATCAAACTCATAATCACAGCTGAGAAACATTCGTGTGGCTAGGAAGCCATGAACAAATTAGTAATGTCTTTATTTGGCAGGAAGGTTGTTTAGGAAGCTATCATTACGCAATCAGGTTTTAATGATAACTCAAAATGAAAGTTGATAAGTAGGGAATAAATGGTTCCATATAGCTAGATCAAATCAAAACATGAGAATAACGGGAAAGAAATCGATTTAAGAATTTACATGCGTCAAGCTTGGAATCAAAATCAACCTAAAACGATCGGGTCTCTTTTCAAGTTCAGAGATCATGCTTTGGCTTGATAGGTCGAATCACCAACATTGATTCACCCTTTAAGTTGCTACATGCTTCTCGTCACTTGATTATAACCATGGTAAGTTGAAGATCAATAAATGAGGTTAGTCATCAAGGTGTGGTTTTCACTCCTAACTTGATGATGTATTCCCAAGATATGACCATTAACTTACCAATCAAAAAGTTCGATCCCAATTCATTGTTAAGGATCCATAGAAATAAGACGAGGTAACTCACCATTAAGGTAAGGGAAATCACTCCTATCTTAACGATGAAGTTTTACAAAAACAAAATATAACAGGATGAACTTCTTCATCAAAATCCAGAATTCACTCCTACTTTGATGAGATCATTTCATTTGAGAGAATACAATCCATAAAAATGAAATTATCATCAAGGTATGGAATTCACGCCTATCTTGATGATTGAGCTTCATAATAACAAGGAAACAATCAAAGATTAACATTTGTCACCAAAGTACGGGTTTCAATCCTATTTTGGTGAGATCATGTCATTTGTGAAAAGCCATTCCAAAGAGAATACTTGGAGTCAATCCTCAAGATAAGGTAATCACTCCAATCCAGAGGATGCAATTTTATAAAATACACAATTGGAAACCATTTATCGAAACGAATAGAGAATCATCAAAGTAAGGGAATCACCCCTGCTTTGATGAGTTAGAATTGTTTAAGAGGTACGAGTGTTCTTATTCATAGATTGTCTTACAAACTCTCGCATCTCCCACAGTGCAGACGGTTCAAAGTTTCACTTAACGACGAAAGGAAAAGGATATCACTTAGAATTTCAGAAAATTTCAAGTTACATCAATGTAACAAAAGGAAAATCATGCTTACAAAATTTAAGGTCAAAGTTTGAGATAACAGAATTTGTTAGGATGGTGTTCAAATCTTGGATGGTTTAAATCGGGAAAACGAAATCAAGGACAAGAATTTTTCAACACCATAATGAGATGTGAATATTTGATCGAAAGGAAATACATGGACTTCTCAGGATATGAGGTCAACCATAACTTTGTTGAAGATACGCGTACTTATAAGTGATCAATCATCTCAAAGGTTCCGAGTAAAGTAAATGGATTCAATGATCGAGTCAATTCACTATTTACACTTTGCCTAGACAAGGCATCCCGAGATGTAGGAATTCCACCTACAACATTGCATGTTCTTAGTTATGGGACACATTCTTAAGAAGATTTGAGAACCATAAGTAACGGTTTAAAGTTTTAAAGACCATACGGTTTAGAATCCCAATATCTTTAGGTATATTAAAAAAATCCATGTTCACGTTGGTCAAGGTATAGAAATAGTTACATGAAACGCTGAGTTCAATACCGTCACACGTTACACGTTGAGCGTTTAAACGTAAGAGTTGAAATGTAGGTTGGGTTCAATATTAACAGGAACATTATTTAGGTTAAGAATGAGAAGATATTAAAATTTTGGTGATAAACCAATTCAAGGATTCAAGAATTTTCAAGATGCAAGAGGATGGTTCCATTTGGTAACGCATTACCATTTGGAATCGTTGACACGTCAAGGTAAATTGACCCATTTACCTTAGAAACTTGTGTACGTTGACCATAGTTTATCACTCATCCCAGAAATCCCCAGGTAAGCATAACTGGTCTCGTAGTGAGATTTATGCGATATGCTTGCCTTAGCCCGAAGGCCTTTTGCCAGGAAATCCAGAATACAGGTGTCTATGTGTCACACAAATTTCTTTGGTTCATAGAATCAAAACCTTGATGAGATTTTCATAGATTAGACATAAAGTCTAAGGAATTGAACTCACGATGATAAGTGTAGATTCCACATGTCGTTGAGAATAAGTTTAGGAAGTTCATTTATCGGGGAGAGTCAAAGAGTCGAAGTTAAGTTTAGGGAGTCTAAGTTTTAAGCATACATAAGGCAATCCTATGCTAAGGCATCAAATTGCATAAAAGGCATAGCATTATGTAGCATTTAAACAATAAAAAGTATAAGGATCTTTCTATGAGGTTCATGCAACTATAGTCTAGGTCACCATTTCTAATAACCTAATTCCCTATAGTTATGGGCTCTGATACCAATCTGTCACACCCCAACCTAGACGGCGGAAACGTCGAGGCGTGAGGAATACGATTGTTCACAGCCACATAACGCTATGTTTAAATGTAAATATTCAAATTAATAGTTTCAACAGGAATTACAAACATAAGTCTCAACCATGAAATACATTCAAGCAAATATCAAACATAACATAACATTTCATTTATTTAACTAGGTCCACGTTCTTGTTTTATTGCAAGCTTCAAAAGACCACTTTAAACTCGGGGTTACCTGAAACATGATAAAAATAAAAGGTCAACTAAAAATAGTTGGTGAGTTTCCAAGGTTTTCATACATAATATGAAAAGATTATAAGTAGCAATTCATGTCATAGGTTATAAGCTAGTAAGGTTATAGAACACATATCTTTACAATCAAACCTCGACTTGATTACAAGTATATAAGATTGGCTAAGTGTATTTGGTTCCCTAGTGTACAAGCATACGGTTCCTAGGAGTCGGCAGTTCATCGACTTTAGCACCAAATAGGCTTGTCAGGCCCAAAGATCTAAGACGTCGCCAGCCTAGCAATAGTTAATGATTGTAACAAACTATGTATCTCATATAATCACTTACAACACACAAATAACCATGACAAAATATAAAGGTGAATTGCAAGTGCTTCATAAGTCTCAAACGTTTATAAGTGTATGATGTATAAGTATCATGTTTCACCCCAAAACGGTGTGAAATAAAGTAAAAAGGGGCAAGGAAAACTCACATTGATGTATGCATTAAAGATGATATAAAAGATCAAAAGATAATCCAATGTATTCCTTTACAAGGCACCTAACATATATTACGAGTTTAAGGTTAATAATAAGATCAACGTTCTATTAGGGTTTTGATATATTTAAAGGGATTTGTCCAGTAAATAAATTTTGGAAATAAATCTTTATAAGTATTTCAGATTAATTAAAATAACGTATTGATTAATAACAAATTATTAATCCAAACCATTAGTTTAAAATGTAACTTATAAGAAATAATATTCTTAAATACTTTGTGTAATTATAAAATATAAATAATTTCTACGATTATCATGATAAATCTTTAATTAATATAGTGTCCGTTAATATTATAAAGATTTATTGTTTCAAGTCCAATAACTGATTAATTATTTTAAAAGAAACCTATTTATACATACAAGTAAATGAACATAAAAATAATAATTATGTTTTTAGAGAGTAACATTTGGAACAAAGATTTATTATTTATTATTTGAAACAAACGATAATTAATGAGTTAAAATAGAAAAACAATCTAATTGTCTTATTGAACATGTAATGTTTTAACAAAATAAACATACTTAAATCTATTTTATATATAAAAAAATGAACTAATTAAACAAAATAAATAACTAAATAAATAAAGAAATTTTAAAATAAATTCCAGAAAATAATTCAATGTCTTTAAAAATATTTAAAGTTTACAAAATCATTTTTTATATTTATTAGGAATTTTCTATAGTTTATTTAAGGCTGAAAAACCATTTAAAAAAATAAATGGGGGTGCCTGGGTTCGAACCTGGGACCTCTCGGTTAGCAAGCAAGCGGGGAACCAGTGAATCAAAGGCCTAAGCCACGGTTTATCTTGGTTCCCATAGATTATATAATCACAAACACAAATATACCCCAATTCCCCAATTTCGTTTGAACCCTAGAATGTTCAAACTCAAAATTAAACATCAATTCGTTGTTGTTAATCAAATCAACGTTGGGGCTATTGATCCTTATGTAAAAAAGAGCACGTAGGTAGGTTTAATTACCCAATTTGGTGATGGATGGAGGACGAACAGAACGAAGAACAGACGCGGCAGAGTGGGAATTGTTTTGTGGTGCAAATGTTGTTAATACTTGAATTAACTCTGCAGATCTCTTCCAAAGACGATGATAAGTGAAAGCCCTCTATTCATTTCGTGTTTGGAAGCTTTGAAAATGGTGTTCGAGTGGTAACAGGTCCGCGAGTTTAAAGATGGTAAATCTTCGTATTTGGGTTCGTTTCAAATGCAATTCGAAGTGCCATTAGTTAAGAAATCATATAAACGATCTTTTTGATTAGTTAATTTGCATTATTGCAAGTGAGTGCGATCGATTTGTCTGTAAAGGTGGCCGAAAGTGGAAGGATTCGGGATCACACTAATCTACTCCATTTTTAAATTGTTTTGGGGTGTTAGGTTCGAATCCCCCACGTGAATGTGTCGGGATGTTTGTTTCGGATGAAAATCGAGTTGTTTGGCTGTTGTGGGCTCGCCGGAGCCGTTGGCCGGCGGCGAAGAGGTCCGACGGAGGAAGGGGGGGGGGCGGTTGGGTAATTTAAATAATTTACACAAAAGGTCCCTGTACTTTCAAATTCTATTATTTTATGTAATAAACTTTTATTTAAAGTTTTCAAAATGACAAAACAACCCCCTGCACTTTAATTCTAAGTTATTATTATTATTATTATTATTTTTATTATAATTATTATTATCTTTATTATTATTATTATTAATATCTTTATTATTGTTATTATTATGTTTATTATTATTATTATTATTATTATTATTATTATTATTATCAGTATTATTATTATTATTATTATTGTTATTTTTTTAACTATCGTAAAATACGAGATGTTACACCGCGCCAAACACCGAACATAAATTTATATCATCACAGCCTAAGAAGTATGTGGTAATGCGCGTAGTGCTCCTGATCACAATCTTAGGCAACAAAACAGCCTGCCATTTAGGGTCAACACCATCCTAATTCATCAACCTCTTAAGCCATGCCCTTCATCATAGAGTGACACAATCATAACCAACATATAAACCATCTACCAAAGTATCATTTTCTTACGGTTTATAATGCTCACGAACAGGGCAAAACAAACTCAAAGGAAACTTTCGTTGCAAGCATCAAATCATTAAGAACAATACGGTTGCTTACCGTTCATTCAACTTCATTTTAAACATATAGTGGAACAAATTGATACCAATGCTAAACATGACAACCATGGATATGAATTTGGCTCAGACCCGGTCGCCGCCTCTAGCTGCAATCCATTCACACACGGTTGCCACGCCAGGACAACAACCTGTTCATGCTCGGATCATCACAGCCAAAGAACAACCTGACATAAACCCAACGTACGATCCAACGAATGGAAGCCAAGACAAAATAGAACAACCACAAACACCCAAATCAGTATCACATTCAAGAACAAATCAAAAACCTAAAACAGTATCATATGCCAGAGGATCATAATCATAGGCACATTATAATCACAATCCCAATCATAGACACAAACCGAATCACCAATTTACCCACAGATCATCACCACTGATAGATCGGTGACTACTGTGCATGCAGGGCAACAGGACCGACAGCAATGGCGACACACCACCACCAGCCAAAGCCTGCCCAAAATCAAAAAGAACTCGTATCTATTCATAAAGGTGCACATGCAGCCTAAAGTAAAACCTAACACAATCAATCGGCGGTCAGATGCGACGGCATACCGCTACCGACAACCGGTGGTCGAGCAACAAGATCTGGCGAGAAAACCCTCAAAAACACCACGGCGACACCAGCGGGAACCATCACCATCTACTCCGATTTCAAGCCACGAACCACGGTGACACCGATGACAACAGCGATGTAGACAACCGGTTGAGCAATGGACAACCGCCGCCTACTCCACTTCAACCACAGAGGGGAGGCGAAGCGGCAATAGAGCCACCGCAACAACAACCACCTTTGTCGGTTTCGCGGTCGTCGCCTTTGCTACGACCGGCCACCACACAAAACCCTAAAAACCTCACGATGCAGGCGGTGGCGGTGTAGGCGGTGCCAGCGCCGGTGCCGGTGGTGATAAGAGAGCAATTTATCTCTGTAATAATGAAAAGGATCAGTTGTAGAAGAAACTGAAGCGTGAAATATCAAAACTGCCCTTGGCCACTGTTCATACTGTTCATTTGCATTGCTTTTTAAATATATAGGGAAATAGTAGAAAGCAAGGAGAATTTGTTGAGTAGACATAGTTGGTTTCATAGATGAGAAGCATATACACCATTTATCGGCACAAAAATAACATAATTATATGGCGTAAATACCTCTTGTCAATAGAACCAACAAAGTTTACATAATTAGCCATTCTCCTCGCTTCTTATAATTCGTATACAAAAGCCTAATGACACCAAAAGTTTTCTAGACCCGGCCATCAAGCACACATTCATAAATTTGCATAGATAGTGGTCTAATGACAAGGCCGATGACGAAAGCTCGGAACGGAGCCGTATGATGCGGAAGTCTCACGTACGGTTCCCTGAGAAGGGAGAACTAAAAACTTAGTGACACTTTTTTTTAACCGGTACACTCATCAACTAGTTTTATACCAGTCCGGTGGACAGGTATATTAGTATCATAATAAAGAACTATTTTTTGTTGCATTCTAAAAAAACCATTTGTTTAAAATCAAGGTACAACTCGTATAGCTAATGCCTTTAAAAGTTATATAATAATGCTTGTGTGTTTGTAAAATAGGATAATGGTTTGCTATTTAACACCACATGAAATAATATTTAAGTACAAACCGCTTCATGGTCTAAATTAATTGCACAAAGCTCTTCATCTTTATCATCTAAAGTACACCTTAAGTTTTGCATGGCTTCCTCCTGTCATGCAGTTTGTCTTAACATACCTGATATACAAAGTAAATCATCAATTTATACTTTCATTCTAATAAAGTTGTTATTTCACAAAATTATATTTTCTAGTATTGCACTCGTCCTGTGTTCGAGTACCGTAACGTTATAATGCCATCATCAGGTTCAAAAAACACATGTATCAATAGTAAACAAAATAATGCCATTATTTATAACATAATCATCTTTCTAACATCAATAGAGAAAATAAAACTGTACAAAAAACAAGATTGGTTCTTCACCAACACTAGAATTTTTTCAATGTTTTAATAGAATTCTTAGAAAGCATATGCCATATATTCATCATCTACTCTAAGAGCATGTTTGAATATCATTGTAGCCTATTACTAAGTCAAATGTCAAAATCACAAGTCAGTGGCTTCCACAATCTCTTTTAGTTTGAAGTAACTCAAAAGTCTCAACATCTAAACATAACATTTAGATACTGATTCATACAATGATAAGAAAACACAAAATTTACAATTATAAATGGCTAAAAGATTAACAATATTAATGTCATAATGTCATAACAATTTTGTTTTACATGCTAAACAAAAATAGTATTTGTTTAACACGAAAACACAAGTTATTTAACTTATGAGTAAAAAATGATTAAATACGCTAAAAGAAGATAAAAAAAATCTCTATATAATGCAATGTAAAAAAACTATCATTTGGAAATACAAAAGAAACATACGGAGCAATAAAGGCAATTTATATAGAGTGAAAAACATAAAGTAAAACGAACTAAATTTGGAATTTAATGATATAATGTATGAAATTTGACCTAAACAACACATGAAACAACTCAAAGATGACATAATAATGCTCATAAATCTCTTTCTCATGATATAATCACACACCAAAATACAATCTTAAAACCAAATTTCCTAAAAGTACCAATCCAATTAAAGTAATATGATAACATGTCACATACACACTATAAATGAATCGATTGGGTTGGCCTGAAATAATACTCCACCATCAAATCAGGCTTAACTCAAGTATTTCTCCGCACTCGTAACATTTCAGCAAAATACCAAAAAATCAACTTAATAACCAAATGTGGCAAAATTAATATTTTATTTTGAAGTAAAATACGAAAAAATAGCAATATCTGATGTCCACACCAAAAGCCATGTCTGTGATGTTAGTAAGGAAAATAGGGGCATAGCTGCATAAGAACAAAAATAAATAATAAAAAGTCAACAATCCTTCCAAAGATCAATATTATACATGGTGAATTCAACCAAGAATCATCTCTTATAGATGCTGGTGGTAAGGATAGGAGAAAAGTAATGGGTCGGAATGGGTTCAAATTGTTTCGTCTTATGATACATTAATACTCTAAAGCTAGATGTCACAACAACCCATAAATGCAACATTGCATCGTAAATTGTACCTGAGATGCAGTTAAACTTGCAGCATAGTTTGGATCTGAAATGGGCTGGTTTACACTCTGAATGCAGCATTTTTCAAGCTGAAATAGTAGCGAAAAACAACACATAAATGCATCTACATTTCTACGTAAATCTTACTTGAAATGCAGTTAAATGTGCAGCAAAATTTGGTCCTAAAATGAAAGTTAAGCCACTAAATTTTATAGACATTTAGCCAATAGACATTTAGCCGTTATGTTTATAACAATCTATAGACGAAACTGTAACAGTTAGACATGCAATCTGTAGTACCAAATGGCCCAATAAACACAATTGATATTCAGTTATCTAAGTCTTACTATATACTGAGTTTCGTCTCTAATACAATAGTTGTAAATAGAAGATTCGCTATCCAAGTTTAATGACAATATCAGATAACTTCAATAATAACTTCCATGGATTATATATACCACATTGTCTTCTACATAAAATCTTTAATGTAGTTATTGAAAAGCACTTTGGATTAATCTCAACTGAAAAAGAAAAATCTACAAGATAATCCAAGTGTAAAGTATAAATAAAAATGCTATGGTGTCACCTGCTTTCTTGATTTATGTTCACGTGCAAGAGCATACTCAAGCAGCCATCCCATACTTCACAAGCACGTTTTGTGTATTTTCATTTATCTTTAATATATATCACTTTTGAAGCATTTGAGTTGGCTTTTGTTTGCCTAAAGGAATATAACACCAACTCCAATTAACATTTATGAAGCACTTATACACATGATAATAACATGTCATGACAATTTAAACCCTAATCATGATGCGTACAACTTTCAGACCAAATGACTCCATATGCAAATGAACTTTGAGCAAAAAGTCTAAAACAATATATGTACCATTGATCATAAAAAGTTTAAATTTAAATGAAATAGACGAAATCAACCAGATGAGGTCTCAAAATCAAAGGCCCTCATGTTGTTCGGAAACCCAAAGCCCAAGTATGGTACTCCCCTATGCTATCTGACCATCAAGTTAAGAATTTTGTGTAAGAAACGACCTCAATCAGTGTACCTGTCAAGCTGAGGTGAAGGAATTGAAACAGATCTTGAGAAATAGTCATGTCCATTCTCGATGCATGTATCCACTGGTTGCTACACCTATCAACCAAAAAAGATAACTATTGCCATAACAACTTTTGAACCGGCATCATTATTGAGTTGACTCGTGGTATCCATAACATGTACTTAGTTAAAATAAAATAATACATGTTGTTATGAACATTTACATAAAACAAAATTCACCACAGCAAGAAGATTTGGTCATATAGTTAATCTTTGGATTTGATACGTAGAGTAATCCAAGACACAATGGGGTTTCCTTTCTAATTTTGTTCCACGTACTATAGAAAATGCTCTAATGAATGGATTCCATATTGATGCCTAGTTCCTCAGCCCTTACTAAGTTACTACCATGGCTTTCCCCAACAAAACTCAACCTTGAAAAGTGTCACCCTTCTTAAGGTGTTAGGCACATTGATCAAGAAAATGTTGAACTTATTGTAAAAAAAGACCAACGTCAACTTCTATTTGATTGTAGGAGCTATGTTGGAACATCATTAAGTGGTAAGTTGTTAATAGCCCCATGATCCAAAATGTCAGGAATTTCCATGATACCCTATGATATTAAACCATATAAATATAAACATACTGAAGAAATACATGTATTTATATATTTTATGATAGGTATCTGAAATTTGGGCTTATGAAGTAGCAAAACACGAAAAGATTTTGCAACACCATAATGATGTTTTTGAAAGCTAGAGTTAAATAAAAGTGTATCCAATTATATTTTGTCATTATGCAGGACATGTAGAGTATGTCACAGGAGCATTTGATTCTATTATCAAAATAAATAATTTTTACATATTAGAAGTCAGACAAACCTCAGGAGCAAATTGAGATGAACACCAAAATATGACAAATGTACAACCTCTGTCTTGTAAGAGGTCATATTTCTATCAAACATGTTGTGTAGATAGTGAACTTCATACTTAGCAAAATCCTGTTCGTAGAAATTAATCACAAGTGCATCCCCAAAGCAAAAACAATGAAGATAGTAATGAATAATGTTTTTATAATACCCGTAAAAAAATAATAATAATAAAATAATAATAATAATAATAATAATAATAACAATAATAATGATAATAATAATAACAATAATAATGATAATAATAATAATTTACAAAATTTATTAAAAATGTTTAATAAGTCCAGGGGGTAAATTGTAAATTTTGAAAACTGTTTTATAAACTTTTAAACACAAAATAATAAAAGAGGAAAGTTGAGGGACCATTCTGCAATTTATTCAAAACAAACCCCCACCGCCGTCGGCCACCTCCGGCCACTCGCCGGCCGTTTTCCGGCGACCCCCGATCTCCAAAATTACACGGTTTTAACCAAATTAATTAACCCCGACCGGTTCTGGATCAAGATTCGAACTTAAACCCACAATAATTCGGGAATCAAACGATAATGCGATCTAACAAACCACGTGAACATTGTCGACTTCTTTACAACCTGGAATCGCATACAAAACTTAATGATAATCGAATTAATCTTATACACACAATGATACAGTGATTAATAAACGAACAAGACTTTCAATTACATCTACAATCCCCAAAAACACTCTGTTCGATTTCTTCAAACTCGCGAACCTGCAACTCAATCAAGAGCACACCTCCGATCGGTTTCAATTGCATTTGATAAGGGGCTATTGCTCTTAATCATCATCCGAAGCTGTCTACAAGTTTAATTTGATTACAATTATCGTTTGAGCATCATTCGATTGACACGAGTGCCGCGACTTGTTCTTCATTGGATTTAACTTCAAACGAACACCATACAGGTAATTCGAAACACCTACATACTCGATTATTGACTAGGAATGAAAGCCCTATCATTAATTTGGCTAATTACATCGTTTTGATGATCAATTGAAGGGAAATTGTTCTAGGGTTTATACGGTATACAATTTAGGAATTTTGGGATTCGAGATTGATTAGCAGGAAATTGAACATAGCATTATACTCGAAATTACATAGGGATTGAAAACCCTAAGCTTAATTTCATTATCGTAATCAGTAGATAGGTCAATTTGATTCAAAATTGAATTAGGGTTCGAATGATTTGGGGTTGTTTGGTTGGGACGGCTTAAAAGAATTAGAAACGGGAGTCTAATGCGGCTGGATGCCTTGGTTCACTGGTTCTGGTGTGGGATTATGGGGAGAAGGTCACGGGTTCGAACCCGGCCCTCTCCCAATATTTTTTTTAAGCCTTTTTAATACTTTAAAAATTACAGAAAAATTCTCAAAAATTATAAAAATCTTTTTATAAGCTCTGTATATTTTTAAAATCATCAACCTCATTTTCTGTAATTTTCTTTAAGTCTAAGACCTTTATAAAATTATATAACAAGGACAATTATTTAATAGTCTTATGGGTTCTTTTAAATAAATGTTAAAAATCGGATTAAATACTAGACATCTCTTATAGAAGTACCTAATTAATTCCTGTAAGTTAGCTTATTAAAACCTTATATATATATTGTTAACAAACATTATAAATAGTTCATTTTGTTTAAAAATAAGTTTCAAATAGTCGATATAGTTCCGTATTTTACAGCCAACTTACGTAAGCTATAACTCTATCATAACAGATCCAAATCAGTTAAACTTTATGTCCATGACGAAGTTCGTCGAAAGACGAATCTGTTGGTATATAAAACATCGAAAAACTCATTCGTTTAGACCTCCAAACAGTCGTTTTCGTAACAGCTAGCAGTTCTGCGCAGCTGTAAAGATCCACGTTTTTCTCATATTTCGGTTTTCCAAATCAGAAACTTTTCTAAATGAAAGTTGTTCAGAACTCACTAATCTAGTAGACTGGAGATTTTCAGAATTTTTAGACGTCGTTTAGTATTTTTAACGAGTGCGAAAAGACAGAGGCAGAACTGGAATTTGTCAAACTATAATTTGCGTTATGTTATCGTAGGTTCTCATGGCGATAACCGAGCCTAGACTTTGTTTCTGAATATTGTCATTCGTGTATAAGGTACGGATTCCGACCTTTCCCTCTCGTAGCATGAATACCTCTCGTTCTTGATCGGTATTTTGAACTCTTAACTTGACTTGTTGGTTATTAAATCCATAAGATTATTGTTATAAGTGTTTATTGTATAGTTGATATTGTTTGCATGTGATAGCCTTTATCTGCTTTGTACTCATTGTCACATGCTTCCTAAATGATTGATTATAGCTAGTGGCCTTGATTAAGGGTTATGAGCACTAGTGTAACTTATTGTGTTATATTGGCTTGATTGATTGTATCATTGACCTCCATACCCGAGCACATCCACCTATGGGGACATAGGGCGTCATTGTGGCACAAGTGACGTGCTCTATCTGTGGCAGAGCGATTAGACCACAGCGTCTCTACATTATTATTATGTGCTAAGTTGTGACACATATTGATTATTGTTAAAGGAGGCGTATGGATCGATCCTAGGATATCATTGTTATTGTTTATTGGTGAGATGGTTAGGTGTGTGTGCCCACATTCCTATCTCACATATTGGTGCATTAGAACTGCAGCTAATGTACACATTGTTAATTGTTATTGTTATTGGCTCACATGGGTATTCCTTTTTGATGATCATTATCATTTGATTTTCGACTTGATCATCTCATTGTTATCATGATTGATCATTGTATTGCTATTGTTTATTCCGTTACTGAGCATTCTTTGGCTCAGCCGTATTTTCTTTTGTTGTTTTCTCTTATTGTTATAGCAGGTACTCAAGGGGCTCAGGGGAACGAGTGAAGAGTGTTAACTCAAGAAGTTAGGATGAGAACATTTGGATTAATAAGATTTAATAAGTACTTTGATTTTAAGACTTTATTTAAATTATGTGGACCTATGTAAGGATTTGTGTGTTCCTTAGTACTTTAATCTTATCGTTATGAAACTCTGATTTACTGTTTGTGTGACACGTCAGCCCTACCCGGGTTGGGGTGTTACAGTTTTCATCCTAGTTCTTGTAATATATGGTAGTTCACTCACCCGTTATCTTTCTAATATAGTTGTCCTATACTCTTATCTGACTTGTCCGCTTATCAAACTCATCAACTCCACATATGCCCATATCTACCATCACCTAATAGATAATATATGCAATAAATGTTAGACTTAAAGTGTTGAAGTGGCCATTTGATTCAACCAAGCAAACATGTTAAAGAAAAAAAGAAAGGCCACACCAAGTAATATAAATTATAGTCTAAGAAGTAATGCAACACTAATAAGCATTATCTTTAGTACATTAAGAAAAACTATCCGTCCTTATTCTTCTATACATTGTACAGTTTCAAAGAAGAAGAAATGAACATCAATCAAGTTATGGTTCTTTTAAGTCAAACTCAAATTTTCACTTAAAGCTAATGCCTTTGAAAGTCCCATTGAGGCATTTAAGACATTGTAAATTATGTTTTTTAGCCTTTCAAGTTACAGAACAATGAAGAACACCAAAAGATTTTGACTGTAATCTCACCATACTATTAGAAATTGAACTTTGCATTAAGACTAGGACTACTAACATCTTCAAATTTGCAGGTTTATCGGTGTGAATAAACCAAGAGAAGTTGATAACAATATTCGAAAACAAAAGCATTAACCAAAGTATAGCTAAGTTACGTTTGTAGAAACTCGCAACTAACTCTAAATATGAACAAAGCAATAACATGTTCAACAGTCTCTCCAATCATATTAATAATATGACCAGAGCAACACTAAACTTGAATATGTATGAGACCTAAACTCATATTGACCTGCCTGACTTATCCAGGTAAGAGCATATCTTATCCAGGTATATCATTGTTTATGGAGAGTACTTGATATGCATCAAAAGAATATATGATTTCAATGGAACATATACTAACTATAAAGTTATTTATCACAACAAACCATATAATATCAATATTACAAATGGTGAAAAGAATAATAATACAATTAGGATTCATGTAATGATGGTAATGGTAAACAATAAGAAGATGGATTATTATACTATTTACACCAATCTTAGAGTTTTGAGGTAGAAAATCACTCATGAAAGCATAATATATGTGTCAATTACCAAATATAATTAGATGCTTACAGGTTTTATCTCATGGCTTGGACTTGTTGAGATCAGCTTTTCAGAAGCAGCCTCTGCATTCCTAATAGTAGTACCAACAAACCACCCAATAGACCTGTATTGCATTGTATTACATCTGGACGCAATTTCGCAGGAGACATTTATCAAGTCTAAAAGAGAATTAAGCAAAAACCCAAATTAAATCACACACACAACGTAAAAAATAAAATAAAAACCTTACCTAATCATCGACGTACACCGCTGCCACCGGTATTTTACCTTGTCGTCATCCTCGCCACTGCCACGTGTCTTCGTCACTCTGCTTTTGTCATTGAACCCTGTACAAGAACTCACTTCATAATCATCTTCACCTTCATCTTCGTAATCTTCTTCGTCTGATTAGAGAGTGATGTGAGAGAGAGAAACGATAACGTGGGCAGATAACACGACTGAATAAACCGGTTGCAGGGGTTAGATTTTCATTTCGCATTTGCTTGGTAAAGATGGATGGCGATGAATAAGAAGTTGAGGATGAAGATCTGAAAAGATTTGTTGGAGGAAGAGGGAAATGCCATTAGTGGAGAGGATGACAATTGACAAAGAAACATCAGGTGTGAATAAGAGAGAGCGAAGGTTCCATTGGCGACGTGGGGAGTTGAAAGCGGAGGAAGGCGACGTGGGGAGGGAATAGCGGAACCACCACAGTAACCTCCATAATAGTCAACAACTGCTTAATTTAAACGGACGTGATTAAAAGAAGGTGGGTATAAACGGCTGAGATTAGCCCAAATTCAATAACCACTATCCAGCAACCATATATATATATAATGAATAATTTTTTATATTGGCTTAGTGGTTATTACATTTTTTAGACTTAAAAAAGGTCAAGAGTCCTCTTACCTGCTTTTCTTTATACCTTGGATTCTTGGAGTGTTAGATATTATTTCAAATCCAATTTTCAGATATTCGTTTGAAATATTTCTAAATAAATTATAATCTTTATTTAGTTATTTATAATTTTGTTTATACTCACTCATTTTTTACTCAGATTAAGTTTCTTTCAAATATACTATTTTATTGTTTTCATGATTCATCTGGATTATAACAAACTTTTAGGTTCATGACTTTTCACATGTGTTAATCTTACGTATCAAAGTTTTATTAATTCATGTAAAGAAAACACTCCTATTTTAGTTTTTACAAATTCATATAAACAATGTCCTACAATTCTTACTGTTTACAATGGCATGCTTTTAATATACAAATTAAGAGATCAAATGAAAAAGTATTCCAAAATTGTTATAAGATTATAAACTAAACATTTTATATAGTTGAAGTCATGGAACCGATAATCAGGATCTTAAAATTGAGTATGTTAGGTTTTGAGTTTTCCAAATAATTTAACCAAAACTGGAACAAAAAGTATATGATCAAGCTGATAGATAAGCACCGAAAATTAGCCCCGCACACGAAAAAATATATAGGGTCCGCCACTATTTGTTTAGGGTCGTTGCCTAATCATACTCGATATATGAAGCTCGTGTTCTTTTCTAGGATTTGACTTCGTTTAACAATAGTTTAATTCAAGATTTCAACAAAGTCATTCTTGAACATTCTCTCCCCTAATTAAACTACACCATAAACTACTCACTATCAAGTTTGAATCTGCATTTACTTCAAAGAGTGTTTCTCCTTTACCACGTACGGGGCTAAAACTCAAGTGGTCACACTGCTCATTAAATGATAGATCAGTCAAATATTAACATTTTTTAGAGTTCTAGTTTATATACATCACTTTAACAGAATACACAATCATTTACCCCTGACTCATTTATCCCTGCCTGGCTGAGCGACAATTACCTTTGATCAAATGACTGTAAACTACAATTTACTTTCTGGTTAAAATAAATGTATGTATTGGTTAGTGGTGTGACTCCATACCTTATTTTAATTTTATTTTAATAAATATGTTATTTATGGATGGAATAATAATGACATCAGAATGTTTTACACGTGGAAAGCGAGACCCACAAGTATAGGACACATGTCTAGTAGGATCTGACTCATATTGACACGTACGTAAGCCATCTTGTTCTGTGATTCTATGGAGAAGCGTGTGATACCGCACGTGTCATCATCAACGTCCCAAGCTTTGCACCCCATATTTGGCCACCATTTGGTTGGTATTTCATATCGTGTATGCGAAATACAAAAAGAATTGCTTATGAATTGACCGAAAGTCGATAATAATTTGTATCATGTGCATGTTTTAATTAGTTTTACTTCGATTTATAAATGTTGGAGCTAATGGCGATTAATGTGCTTGTAGAATCGTAATTTATTGATTACCAACTTAAAAATACGATAGTTACAAATTTAGGGTTTTATTTAAAATTTCAATCGAATAAAACTCAGAGAGAATAAAAACATTGGATCTTTCAAGTGAGATCTCATGAACTAGAGAGAAAATGATTAATTTTGAATTATGAAATTTTGTTGCAGGATAGGGTTTTAAATCCTCAAAAAATTGCATTCGGGTGGTTACCATTTCTAATTTGAAATTGAATTAAAATTGGAGCCATTATTATTCTGAAAATTCACATGTGAATTCAAGAAAACTTACTATGCATTTTTAGTAAAAGAACTTTAATCAAAATAAATAATTTCTAAGTTGATCTGGTAGCTCGACTCCACCCAGAAGCTCTGCCCCTTGGACCCCGCTACCAAAGGCCTTGCCTCCGGACCTTGACCAAGGGAGCGTTGCCCCTTGGAACCCCTATTGCTTAGGGGCTTCGCCCATAATAAGACTCTTAAATCAAAGATTATTATAAACTCAAAAAAAAATATGCACTTATATTAGCACATCCTGATTTGTTTGATGGATGATCATATCAATCAACTAGTCAATACAATCACACTAAAATATCTATCAGTTCTTAAAAGGGTTTTCGAAATGTAGTGTTATACATGAATCTCATTATCGCCTGTAAATATGAGAAATGCTAGGTTCTCAAATGCCATCAACGCAATATTGACGCTTTGTTTGTGGAAGAGCTGAAAACATCACGGGTAAGCAAGTTTGAGTGAGGTAGTATAAATATCACTGACCTCCTAATAAACAAAACGAATAATATTAGTTTTTTGAGAGATGTTACAATGTAATGATAATGTTACAGACCAAACAGAAGAACTCAACCCAAAAGACTAGTCTGATGTGTGAGGGAACCCATTTGGTCTATAAATCCCACATCAATTGTCCATACAACCTATGTGGTACAAGTCCCATACCTTGCAATGATTTCGGTCCATAACAGATAATATGTATAAATATCACTGACCTATGTAACATAAGATAAAACATTGAACTTCTAATAGACAAAAGAAAAGAGATGATATTAGTTTTTTAGAGATGTTACAATGTAATGACAATATATCTAAACTAAGAAACATATTTAAAATACGAAATTAGAGATGATATTAGTTTTTTAGAGATGTTACAATGTAATGACAATATATCTAAACTAAGAAACATATTTAAAATACGAAATTTGAAAATAATAAACAAGATTTATAATATAATTTTATATGCATGCTAAATTATGCTATAACGTCAAACATTAGATATTTAAATTCTAAAAAGAATTTAAAAAGATGTTCTTAAAGCGATACAAAGCTTAATGCGATTTATTGTGCAACCTAATTTATTTGTGGTTTGGAACAAACACAAATATTTATGGCCTCAAAAATGCTTAAGACACGATATAAAGGGAAAAAAAAGTAGATATGTTATTTTCTTGCTTGGTTTACATGCAACCAAGCCTACCATGTTTATCGTATCCACAAACCAAATATGCACGTTGTAATCGTATCAATTAAAAAGAAAGTTTTGCTGCATACCTAATTATGTTGGTTAAGCCCATGACATGTAAATAGTGGATGATTAAGTTGAGCCAGTGGGTTTTCTCAGCAATAGATTTCCTCTTGAAAGGGGTTGGGGGTGCGGTCCCGGCTGGAAAACGGATAGATGAACCCAGTTAAGATAACAACTATCCTTCAAAGCAGGGTCGTACATTTTACGTTCAAAAAAATTAATCTAATTATGTTTGTTGCAAACTTAGAACTCAAGATTGAAAAACATGTACAGGGATTAATAACTAGGCTCACAATCATAATGTTGGCCCGTTAGATCAAACAAACCCACACTAGAAAACCCATTAAAGTTTGATCCACTTGACTCTCAAACCGACCCACACCGCCGGTTATAGACTTATAGTATCAGTTCGACCCCCCACTATTCCAAACCGATTTCAAATCAGACCGGTTGACAAACTCACCTCTACTATTGTTCACTCATATCTACTATTGCTTTCTCTTTGAGAAGCTAACTCCACTCTAATATCTCATTCTTTCAACTTCATTGTTACATGGTTGGTTTGAGCCCAACGGACCAACGTCATGAGTACCTGAGCCCGATGTTAAATGCAATTTTGCGTTCACGTTTATCACTTCTGATGGATTGAAATTGTTGTTTCCTGGTTTCTGACTCGTTTTAAGTGCTCTCTTTCCTTAAAACACCTAATAAAAAGTATGTAGTTTTGCTCTACTTTTTAATTCACGCGAACACTTGTTCACCTTCATTTCCTCCAAAGCCTTTTCGAACAACATATTATATTATTGGCAATTCTCTCTTTTACAATGATCCATCATCCACGTATATATTTTTTAAATGATCTTTAAGTCTGTAATTTATAGAGATATAAGTATATTGTTTCAAAAATGAAAATCAAAATACCAAAATAAAGTCATGGGGTAAGGCCATTATTGAGTATTGACCAACAACTGAACAAAATTCTAGCCCAATTCCTACCCACGACCCAGCCCAATAACTTCTTGAAAGTTGGAAACTTCATGGACTCATTGTGAAACATCAACGACTCAACGTCACAGGCATCAAGAATTAAAGGGTGGAACATTTAAGGCCAATGGGTATGAAACACCGCTCCGTTTGGACATTAAGATGAGTCATATTCGTTATTAAAAGATTTGTGAGTGAAATTCTTATATTACGTGAAATAATCTTTAGTGGTTGTGAGGGAAAAAAGATAAAATGTTATTATTTATCTATAAATTTAAGAAGACTTTGTTAACCCTTTTAAATTATTAATATTCTTGAAAGTGGTTATTAGTGGAGGAAAGAGAAAGGTAACGGTGATATTGACCGATAATATAAATTATAAATGTATAAAAATTTAGGCAAATTGGATTTTAATAATCTAAACTATGACTTATTGACCGCTAAATAATTCATACTATCGACTTCCATTTTTGTTATAAAAAAATCCTAGTAACATGATTATCATCGATTTATACTTGATTTCCGCTCATTTTTCACTTGATTTCATTGTATGTTTCCCTATTTCATTTACAGTCATATTCATGAGTAAAATCGAGTGAAAATCAATAAATGATTATGTTAGTAGGATCGTCCTCAACAAAAATAAAAGTTAGGATTATTGTTGTCCAAATTGATAGTAAAAGTTATTTATCAGCCAATAAGTCATTGTTTGAATTTTTAAAATTTTTAAAAAAATATTATTTAATTGAACTAAGAGAGAAAAAGTAATCACTCTTAGTGTAATTATAAAAATACAGATAAGGGTTAAATATGAATGCGCTAAGGGATGTGAAGAGAGTCAAACATGAAGGGTTAACGGGTGTAAAAACTTAATTTGTAACTACTAAACTAAATTTATACTTATATTTTTGCACATCAAAAACACTCTCATTTATTCCATTTTTACATATTTTTTAAAACATCTTCCTCGTCATCGTCGGCTTCGATGCTCTAGCAAGATATTCTTTAAGACATGAGGGTAAGGTCCTGTTTGATTCGTCTGGCCACGCTTCTGACCACTGACTGGCTGACCCGGTCAGCCAGTCAGTGCGTTTGATTTAGCTGATCGAGACCTCTGACCCGGAAAGAAGGGCTGACCGAGTCCTCCCTTCTACCTATCTGACCAAATCTTCCCCTCTTCTCCATAAAAAACCAGCCCTAAACTCTTCCCCCTCTCTCCACAAACAATCGGCTGCCTCCCCCTGCCTCCGTCGCGTCCTCTGTCGCCCTTTCCCTGCCTCCGTCGTGTCCCCTGCCGCCCTTCCCCTGCCTCCGTCACCCCTGCCGCCCTTCCCCTGCCGCCGTCGCGCCCATGACGCCCTTCCCCTGCCCCGTCGCGCCCATGCGGCCCTTCCCCCCCCGTCGCGCCCCTGCCACCCTTCCCATGCCCCCGTCGCGCCCCTGCCGCCCTTCCAAAACCGTGCGCCCCCCCCCCCCCTGGTTTCCTCCCGAGGTAAAGTACCTACTACTTCATTCTTGAACCGCCATCTTTGTTGTTACGTTTGATTATAGTTCTTGATCAGTTGCTATTTGCTCAATTTCTAGTTATTACTTGTATATTTGAGTCGGTGTTTAGATGTGCGTATTTCATGATCGGGTAAGAAGTTTGGTTCGGTTCGGTATGATATTGGTTAAATAGTTTATTGATTTCATATGGTATTGCTTATATGGGTTCTTGAAATCGATTTTGATATTACTTCTTGATTATTTACTGTATATAGACATGACAGAAAAAAAAGTAGAGTTATTTGGAAGTTAGAATGTGTTGACAAAACTTTTCTTGAAGCGTGTATACATGAGGTAACAATCAATGGTCGAGAGGGTAGTAGCCTGAAAGGATCCTCATGGAAAGTTGTTGCGGAAAAGCTGAAAAATGATCATAATTTCATTGTTGAACATAAACAAATGAAGAATCGATATGACTACCTGAGATCAAAATACGGGGCTTGGGTGAAACTGAAAAAACAAAACAGGGAATATTTATGATCCTAACCAACACTTTCAATATGAGCGATGAAGAATGGGAAGCGGAGGCAAATGTATTTTTTAATATGAAAACCTTTTTAATAAAATTATTTAATGTTAGTAGCTAGATTATAACTATAAAATTTTCAAATAGTTGAACAAGTTTGTGGAAAAGTTGAGAAATGCACCCCTTCCTTGCCCTGATCTTTGTACAAAATTGTTTGAGGGGGTGACCGCGACCGGAATTTTTAGTTGGGGGCCATCATCACACTACCTCATCACGTTGAAGGTTCTTCTGAGTATGATGTGGATGATGTTCAGTACACTCAGATGGAAACAGATCTCCCACCTGTAAGTTAATATGATATTCACCTTTGTGTGGGCTGGATGGGAAGGCGTAGCACATGATTCACGAGTTTTGAAAGAAGTGACATTTAATCCGACTCTGAATTTTGATTTCCTCCGCCAGGTTTATAATATAACTATAACTTTTATTACTACATATATTATTTGTATTTTTTATATAATACATGTCACACTCACATTTTCAGATAAATATTACGTTTGTGACGCTGCATATACCAACACTCGTGGATTTATGACTCCGTACCGTAATACAAGGTATTGGTTAGGCGAAGGGCGTTAACTAAGAAGAAAGATTCAATCATGCTCATGCGTGCCTTAGAAATGTTATTGAGCGTGCTTATGGTGTATTGAAGGCAAGATTCCAATCTTAAAACAAATGGCTCCTTATCCTTTTAGAGTACAAAGAGACGTAGTCATTGCTTGTTTTGCAGTCCATAACTTTATAAGAAAATACAATATTCAAGACGAATTATTTACAAACTTTGAACAAAACACTATGTTTACTCCTGATGGTGAAGGTGGAGGAAGCGATGATGAAAACACACAAGGCATGGAGTGGGGTTCAGAAGGCGTTGAATATATAACTGCTTTGCGTGACCAAATTGCTAATCAACTACTTTCAAATGCTTCAAGTTGATTTGTATGCAAACTCTTGCAATATGTTTGAAATTCGGTGTGTTTTATTCGGATTATGTGTAATTTATGTTTAAGTTGATTTATGTTTAACTTGTATTTTGTATGACATTTTGAATTTTAAGCTATTATGTTCTTTTAAAAGTTCGGTAATTTCTATTGATTACACAACACAAGTTAAAATACAAAGGCAAGTTTCAGTCAGCAGAGTCAGTCAGATACATAATCAAACACCCAAGTTTGAGTAAGATGTATGACTCAGTCAGATCTTCTGACTGGGTCAGCTTCTGACTCAGTCAGCTCATACTGGGTCAGCTTCTGACTCAGTCAGCTCATACTGGGTCAGTACAATCAAACAACCCCTAAGTACACTAGTGTAATTATGCTTAATTTGATTTTAAAATATGAGAAAGAAAAGATTTGTCAATACAATGAAGCTGAAATGGATGGGGCGATTGATAAAGTGGATGGGCAGTAAAAACAAGGAAACTGGCGTGAGATATGAAACCAAGAAGTGCATGACCAACATAAACCAGACTTGATTGATTATAATTTCAAGTTATTTTTTAAAATGGTAACTCACACATTTATCTAACTCCTATGATGCATCACTTGTATACATGTATTACAATAATTTTTTGTTAATATTATTTATACAAAATTTAATATTTAACTATAGTTGTTTGTGTGAATAAATAATATTACATTCCACGTCATCTGTCATCAAAAGCTTTTCTTTTCATTTCTTCTCCCTTTCCACTTCTTTATACTTCCAAATGCTAACAAGTATGTATTTGGGGTGATGCATGTTCCTCGACTTGAGGATTAGCCCGTTATGCCGGTAGAACACATTGGCTTCCTGTTCATGGTACTCAATTCTCATCTTCTTTTTAAAAATTTATATTCTTATATGATGTATTATCGGCAATTTCCATAACTACACTTGAGCTATAACACTTGAGTTGTGCATCATTTAACACTATATATTATATCTTATATTACTATTGTGTGAATTAAGATTACAATTCCACAAGAGGGTTGTATTTATTGGCTAGAAAACCAAGTTGACAAAAATAATAAATTCAATCTAAGTATGTTAACATATTGTTCAATATCCTGATACAAGTATAATAATACTATCTAATAGTGATTAATAAGTTGGTACATTCATTTGTAAAGCTACATGGATTCTTCAACTGCTCACCAGCAGTGGATGTTCCCCAAGCTCATCGGCTGACATGAACATGAAAGAAAATGAAATGGTAGATAAATCAAGTCATAACAGTCTTGTTCCAAAGATGTGAAAAGGATCAATACCACGTAAGTGTACTCCCTGTGCTTTCAAAATTTGCTTATTTGTGTTTCAAGTTTGTCATGTGTAGTTGTATTAGTAAACTCGACGCAAGACAAAGTCCAAAACACTACAATTGTTAATGAAGGTCATTCCCACAAAGCTACTGCGGGATGTAATGAGTGCTTAGTTGATTCGTGTCGTGAAACAAGAAGTTACTATAATAGGGTGTATTTTAAAGAATCGTATGATTAAAAGGGAAAGTTTGACAAAGAACAGAGAAAGTTACGAAAAAGACTAAATTTTAAGTAGCTAGGATTTAAAAACTCAACCAATTTGTCCCTAAGCTATCGCGTCTCAGCTTCTAGTATATAGCAAAATGTGTTTTCAGCCAAGTTGATCCTTATCGTCTCGCCCCACACTTTGCTTACAGACCAGTACATGTTCGTTCGCTTCCTCGTGTTCAATCCATGATGCTGACATTTTGTGAATGTGGCCTTTTTTGGAACTGTTAACACGAGAACATATGCTTGCTACCATGTGGCGATCTGTTAGCCAAGTGTAGTGCTAGAAGGCAAGGGACAAATAACAAATTACTTGAAAATCCTATTAGCCACACATGTAAAAATGAGGCACGCAAACATGGGCAAATTGGCGAGGTTTTTAAATGCATGTTTAAATTGGTATTTTGAGAAAATGAGATTTGTTTATTTTATTTGCTTATGTGGATTATTATTATTTTTTTAAATAGCAATTCCAGGTTTCAAACTTGGTTTTTTAGAGACCTTTCTAGTCTTACCATTGAGCCACCTTTAATGATTGTACTAGAGTAGAATCCGATGATCTCCTTCTCATTATTCACAATTATTTATAATTACATCATGAATTGGTAAATGACAAAATATATCCTATTCTAAATTTCTAATCAATATGAACAAATACAAGTGTACAACTATAATATAACCCATCAGTCTAAGAAGGAGGGTGACGGATGTTTAGACCGGATCTAAAATCCTAAAAAATAACTCTTGGTATACCTTTGATGAATATACACTAATTTTTTTATAAACACATAGTAGTAGTTGACCCAAAGTGTTATTTTTCAATATTTGGAGAACAAACTCAAATGCTATCGATAAATAATGAATCATACACATGACACAAAATTTGAAAGGATCGTTGAGTTGAAGTCCAAACTCCCAAACAAAGTAGAAAAAAAAGCTTCATAAAGAAAATCTTTTGTCTTACAAAACATTGTTTTTGTAAGGGTTTATTTAATTTGTATCTTTAAAACACATGCTAATGAGCTTCTGATTAATATTAATTATCTTAAACACTATAATTTATACTAGTACTTTAAAACTTCAATTAGTTACCAACATTTATATAAAGAAAATTATGGTTAGTAAAAATAAAATAAACCCTTTTCTTTTACGTGTGGAGTTGATTTTCACTTCCCTTTATGTTTTTATCGCTAGAATATGAAACAACTAAAACTTAAACTATATACTTTGTTCTAAAATAAAATTAATCAAATCATATCACATCTAACTATAATAACCACCAACTTACGTTAGATCTAACTTAGTACCATACTTGATTATAAAACTTTGTTACGTACCAATCACGCATTGAGAATACTCGCTTGTTTGTTGGAAACTACTGGTTTAAGATTTCCATATCCGAATACACGTATGTTGCTCGTTCCAAAATGAAACAAACCATGTTTATCATCATCCTCGTAATTTCACGAAAACAATTCTAGTTTTCCACCATCAAACATTCTCAAACCGCACAATTTCCTAGAATTTCCTCCGAAACTCGTCAACTAAAAAAACCAAAAGTGAACTACTAAGCTCCTTCCAACACTCATCAACACAAAAATCAAAGTACACTCCGAACCACCGATCACACCGACACCTGATAACATACACATACATAACCCTCACACCACCGCCACCACCACCACCAATGGACTTCGCCGCCGGCGAAGACCACCAACCACCCGTCGACCACATCTTATCTTACCCCATCGTCCTCTCCGACCGAATCCGCCGCGCCGTCGACGACTCAAAGTCCTACAAGCTCGAGTGCACCGAAATCGGACACGTCGTCGACCACCTCTCCAAAATGCTCCGGTCATTCGTCCGCCTCACCACCGCCATCACCTCCTTCTACGACCGCCCCGTCCGCCGCGTCTTCTCCGACGCCACCGCCACCCTCTCCCGTGCCCTAACCCTAGTCCGCAAATGCCGCCGGAGAGTCTTCTTCCTCCGCGTCGTCACCATCGTCACCGCCGCGGAGTTCCGAAAACTCTTCGCTCTCCTCGACGCCTCCATCGGTGACATGAAGTGGCTGCTCAGTGTCTTCGAGTCCGCCGCTGACTCCGGCGTTGTTCTGTCGCTGCCGCCGATCGCCAGCAACGATCCGATCATCGCGTGGGTTTGGTCTTACATCTCTTCGCTTTACTCCAGTCCTTTGAATGTTAAAATTGAAGTCGCTAATGAACTCTGTTTGTTAGCAAACGACAACAATCGAAACAAGAAGATGATAGCAGAAGAAGGCGGGATTCCGCCACTGCTAAAGCTTCTGAAAGAAGATTCCTCACCGGAGGCCCAAATTGCCGCTGCTACTACACTCTTCAATCTCGCAGATGATCAAGACAGAGTCAGATTGATCACCAGTGAGCTAGGGGCTCCAATTATCGTACAATCGTTACAGAAATCCCCAATTCGGGTTCAGATTTCTATTGCGAAATTGATTGGAAGAATGGCGGAAAACGATGAGGTTTCACAAGACGCGTTTGCTAGAGAGAATGTGATTAGACCACTTGTTACATTGTTATCGTTTGATACGATGGAGAATCAGTATGAGAATCAGAGTATTCATTCGATCGTCAAGATTAATCGAGCTGGTTCGTGTTAACCTCGTCTTTTGCAACGACAACGTGGTCGATTAACAGAAAAGAGAGGGAAAACGAGCCGCCTGAATTGAAATTCGAGTTGAAAACGAGCTGTTCTCGCACGTTATGGATGCTTGCAAGAGGCAATCTTGCAAACTGTAAGATATTAACAGATACAAAAGGACTTTTAGTTCTAGCTAAGCTTATAGAAACAGAAACCGGTGAGTTGCAGACCAACTGTTTGATGAGTGTTATGGAGATTGCAGCAGCAGCTGAATCAAATCCTGACCTCAGACGCTCGGCTTTCAGGACTAATTCACCTGCAGCAAAAGCAGTAGTGGATCAGCTCCTGAGGATGATCCACGAGTCTGAGATAGCTGGAATCAAGATTCCAGCTATCAAATCAATCGGGTCACTGGCCCGGACTTTCCCAGCTAGGGAAACACGTGTCATTGGCCCGTTGGTCAAAGAACTGAGGCACCAAAACCCTGATGTGGTGACGGAATCAGCCATTGCTTTGGGGAAATTCGCGTCCCCTGATAACTTTCTTTGCAAGGAGCATTCGAGAACGATTATTGAATTCGATGGTGTGATTCCATTGACGAGATTGTTGAGAGGGAATGATAGAACACAACATCATGCATTGGTGCTATTGTGTTATCTTGCAATGCATGCTGGAAACAGTGACGCACTTGTGCAGGCAAGGGTTTTGACAGCTTTAGAAGGTGCTGATAAATCAATTGTTGGTCAACACTTGGTGGTGGAAGCAATTCATCAACTGAATATATATCATGCAGGTGTCATTCCTTCTCCAAAAATATCATTCTCACCTTGAAGAATATGAGGTAGTTATCAAGGTTGATACTGTAAATCATCAAACTGTTTATTATGATGTAGAAAATGGTAATTTTGGATGCGAAATTGTTAGCTTTGTTGTGAATTTGCTTCCTTTGAGAAAATATTTATTAAAAAGACCATCAATAACCTACTGCATTAAATCCTAACACGACACAAAAACATAACATATACTTCAACATGAAGGTTGTAGACAGGTAAACAAGGCTAACATGCTTAATTAACGGGTGCGTGTTACTGTTCAATCTTTCTAGCATAGTTAACTAAATAAATGGGTTGGGTTAATGTACGAATATAGAAGTTTTGATATACTTTTACTGCCTAATGTTGATATTGAAGTCACGGCAGAAACACATAATATCTATATAAAAGAACAAGAAGAGAGATGGTGATCGGCGGTTGCAATTGTGATTGGTTTTTTTTTTGGTTAAACGCGCGGTTGCAGTTGTGACAATTGTGACAGTTAGTTAGGCAAGATATCTACAGCATTGAATAGGTAAGATACCTACAGCATTGAATATGTTATAGGCTTCTTGCAATGATATGAATATAAGATGCAAATGTAACAAGTAAAAGTGTAAAACAAGAAACATAAAACTTGGTATATGGTGGTTTAGGGGCTGTTTGATACCTCTTACCAAGCATCTGACCACTGACCGGCTGACTCGGTCAGCCAGTCAGTGCGTTTGTTGTGGCTGACCGAGTCGGCTGACCCGGAAAATTCCACTGACTCGGTCCTCCCCTTAGACATCGCTGACCCGGAAAATCCCACTGATCGATGACCTCCCCCTCACCTAGCGCGGCCGACCCCCACCTGCGCGACCCCCACCTGCGCGGCCAACCCCTTCATGCGCAACCCCCACCTGCGCGACCCACCTGCGCGACCCACCTGCGCGACCCACCTGCGCGACCCACCTGCGCGACCCACCTGCAAGACCCACCTGCGCGACCCACCTGCGCGAACCCCACCTGCGCGACCAACCTGCGCGAACCCCACCTGCGCAACCCATCTCCTCGGCCGATCATCCACCTGCGGTCTCCCCTCGACCACCCCTTGACATCTACCATCGAACCCTCAATCAACCGATTCATTCATCACCAAGGGACAGAGGTTTCGCGAGATCGAGAGGGAGAGAAGAGAGTCCGAGAGTGTTCGAAGAGTTTGAGATTGAGATTTGGAACTCAATTTTGACTTCTTTTATCTTCTTTTGACCAGCATTCCAACAACATATAAATATATTATTCAATATATTTCTTTAATTTTTATATATATATTTAACTTAAACTGACTTGTTTCATTATTTGTTTATAGAATGTGTTGTTGTAGTCTTGTAGATCGTTTCTTTTAAATGGATGATTTTGTTGCAATTTACCAAAGTTAAATTTGTGTTATTTTTATCATTCAGCAAAATCAGTCAGATATTAAATCAAACAGTCAAGTTTCAGTCAGATGCAGACTCAGTCAGAACCTTTTACTGGGTCAGCTTCTTACTCAGTCAGATCTTACTCAGTCAGCGCAATCAAACAACCCCTGGTTGATGTTAACAAATTCACTTTAATTACTCATCAATCTTTGATTGAGAGTTTTCTGACAAAAGAAATATCTCTAAAGCAGTAGGGTACATGATAATAAGATGCTAATAATTCTCAACACAAAAGAGTTCCATAGATGCTTGCAATTTAAGACTTCATCTAAAGATAAAATTTGTTAAGATTTAAATGTCACTTTTGAGAGGAAGTGTTATTCGTTTATAACATTACAATATTGGATCCTTAGCAAAATTGAAATAAAGACAAAAATGTTGCACATGATGTGGTAGGAGACCGTGTATCGACTATCGAGTGACTTAAACTCTATAACTCATTTTGTTGTTTTCAAAATTTTTGTTACCCTTATAAGTATTTTTTTTCCCACCATTTATTTGAGAACCTTAAAGCCCGTTTGAGTTGTACCAATTTGAAAGTGGTTTAAAATTGGTTGGTATTTGGAAACTTTTAGATTATCAAGAAGTATATAATAGAAGACATCTTCCTTAATTGCTTAGATTTTACATTTTTACTAAGCTTGTTCTTTATGTGGATTGATATTAGAGATGTTATACTTATTCTTCGTTCGACTAAAACCTTAAAAATTGATATTGATATATCTTATATTTATGTGATTTAGTATGGTTTCCAGAAAACAATAGATTTATCTAAAATATTATAACATCTTTACATTAACAAGTCGTAATACCCTTGCTTTTCAATATATATATATATATATACAGATAATTAACAGGGCCGGCCCAATAGATATAGTTATGACTCATTGGGCTTGGGCCCCCAAAAATAAGGGTCCTCAAATTTTTTATAAACTTGTTAGGCTTAAAGTTTATGGGCTTTATTTTGTTCAAAGAATTTGTACTAAAGATTTATTGCTTTTGAATTGTTGGTTAGTTTTTTTTACTGTTTAGTTACTTTTTAAGTTAGGTTGCTTTTTGGTGTTTAAATTTAGATTTTGGCTTCTTTTTTTTTTCTCTTTGGTATCTTAGTTTTATGCTTAAGATATTTAGGCATATCATAAGACAGTTAGGCTACCTTTTGGTGTTTAGAATGTTTTTTAATTAATTAATTTGGTTGTTTTTGTGAATTAAAATGCTATTTTAAAAAAAAAGTTCATTTTTTGTGTTCGACTGGGGCCCCCAAAACCGTAGAGCCGGCCTGCGAATAAGTAAGAATACATTTTATTTCCTATTTTCTGCACTCTATAGTCTATATAAATGAAAAGGACAGATTACAATGCATAATCCATATTCCATAATCCAAACACCAAGTGGGCTCAAGCACACAAGCAGCCCAATACTAATATCTTAGTTAAAATGAAGTTTATGTTTGGCCATTTATACAATTACGGTTATATAATTGGTAAAAAAAATACCTTTTTTTATAACTCTTTAAAGTTTAATCACAGGTGAAGAAGCACGTTCCAAGAGAAAAGGTCATATTCGTGTTAGCACGCATCACTTTCTTCATTATCTTGTCTCCTTCCACTAGTTGAAAACAATGTTCTCAGAACCGGATCGGACGTCGAACCGGACGGTTTACTGGTTTGGTGGTCGGACCGGTCGGACCGGTCGGACCGGATGGACCGGATTTAACTATATTTTAATTATATTTATATATGTAATTAAATATAAGTAATTTATATATGATTTATACATATATTTTATAGTTATATATAAAACTTAACTATATTTGTATATACAAAGTACTAATTTATGGTTTAACACCCCGTTTTTACCCACTAAAATCAAAAAAAAAAAAAAAAAAAAAAAAAAAAAATCAAAATCCGGTCGGACCCGAACCGGTCGGCCGGTCCAACCGCCGACTCGGTTCGAACCGGCCGGTTCAAAGCTCCAAAAACGAACCTATATCGACCGGACCGGACAGGCCTCCGATTCCCGGTTCGACCGGTCGGACCGGCCGGTCCGATCCGGTCCTAACAACATTGGTTGAAAATGCAGCATCATTTCATTTCATTTTTTTTCAGTGAATTTACACCTAATGCCTAATGGGATGGACTTCTTGACCCATGTGAAAACCTTCCACCAAACCACCTTTGCATTTAAACAAGAAAGTAGAAGATGATCCGGATCTTCTTCAACCACACCACTAGTAAGATGATCCATGAAAATCGACTCCCCCTCCTTTTGCATTTAAACATGAAAGTAGAAGTTGATCCGAAAACCTTCCACCAAAACACTTGTTAGCCACGCAACGTACAACAGAATAATAATAGTAGTTACAAACAAATTAAAGAAAATATCATGAAATAAATAATCAGTAAACATGAAATTTACGCATCTCCCCTATCTACTGACGATAGTTTTTCCCTATATTTGATCTAATGAAAAGAAGTCGTGAATATATCACCCATAATCATATTTACATCCTCTTGTTTTGTGTTAAAGATTGCATCATGTTTCCTTTCCAATTAGCACAAAATATTACTAAAGCTACAGCATGCATTAGTTTTACTATATTTTTGATCTCCACGGGTTGCATAGGAAGCCACCAAAATTTCCGAAACAACCTCTCCGTTGGGCTGCCCGCGTTTTGATTACCTAACTTATTAATGAAAGCGCAAAAAGATTTATAAAATCATGTTTAACTATGAATATTAGATTGTTTTACTATTTATATATGATAGAAATGGTGATGACCTATGAGAACAAATTGATTAGTACAAGTGAGGTGAACCTAATAATTTGTTTTCCTTTTTTAATAAAAGGTTTTTATACGGAGTATCATATCAATAATTTGTAATAATGTACGAAGTTGATTAGATTCTTTTGAATTAATTATGTTTTTCATTGTTACCTAAAATCTACTCTAATAAATCAAAATAAGTATTTCTATTTATCACTCCCTAAGAGTTGTTTCGTCACGTGTCGGTCTCTCATAACATTACTATTTTAAATCCTTTAATTTTTGGATTTGTAACCGTTTTTAAATTCTATTTTTTTCCTTACAAAAGTTTAATTTAAAAGAGTGATATCTCTATATTAAAACCAGTTTTGAATATTTCATCTTTTAATAATGTTAACTTTTATATATGAAACAAATCTATTAATTGATATAATTTTTTAAATTGAATTTTAAATATCAACATATTAAAATCTGTTGTAACATGTTTTCATTTGGGATTGTTATGTGTATATAACATGTATAATATAGATGATAAGTTTTTGTAATTTTTGCATTATTGTTTTTTTATCAAGTGTGTGTATGTATGTATGTATGTACGTATGTATGTATGTATGTATGTACGTACGTACGTATGTATGTATGTATGTATGTGTACGTATGTATGTATGTATGTATGTATGTATGTATGTATGTATGTATGTATGTATGTATGTATGTATGTATGTATGTATGTATGTATGTAGGTAGGTATGTATGTATACGTAGGTACGTAGGTACGTACGTACGTACGTATGTAAGTACTAGTAGTAAACCCGCACGATGCGGCGGCAACAAAAAAATAGTAATATACATGATAGAAATGATGAATGGTGATATATCTACCATTTAATAAAGCTACTTTTATAGTTGCTAACATGGTTGCAATAGTGGCAGGTGGTATCGTAAGAAATCTCGATTCTACATATGAGAAATTTGTTAAATTAAAAGAGGAATGAGAATTGGATATGAGACGGATGAAATTGGGTTTTTTTTTCAAAAGCAAATTGTATCAACACTAACCCTTAGCTAAAGTAAAGAGGAAAGAACAAACAAAGCAAGAAAAAAACAAGAGATTACTACATTACATAAAATTAAAATCTATCCAATTATTCCATCGGAGCACCTTGAGATTTACTTTATTAATCATCTAAAGAAAACAATAAATATTGGATATGTGAATAAACAGACCAACCACATGGGAGTTTACCTGTGTGTTATATAAAAGAGAAGTTAATAAATAGATTTAATCCTAAAAGCGGTCCCTCCAAAACAAACTTGTGAAGGAAGCTGTTTGCTAACCAGATATCTTAAAGTTAGATGCTAAAAGCGGTACTTCCAAAACACAAACCTCACTTATAAAAAGTCAAGCTACAATAGATATCTTGCAATTCAATACACATTAAAACACAGAGAAAACTACCAATCTTTCATTACAAACTAAGTATATTTAGTAACTTTTACCTCAACCACAAGAACAGTTGGCTTCACTACATAACATCATTGTTAGCACTCATTCGCTTCCTTTAGCAGCTTTGATCTGATCGGAATATTACCTTCCCCTTATATCACCTATAATAGTTCCTATATCAAATCAAATCACCATACTTAAATGATTTGAAGAAAGTCAACACACGCGAAGGGTAGGGGTCTAATGTGTAACATCGCGTATTTCCGATAAACAAAAGTTAATTTTGTAAACAATTTATATGTTGATATAAATTGAAATAATTACAATAATCATAATAATAATAATAAAAATAATAATAATAAAAATATTAGTGATAATATTTATAAAAACAATAACAATGATGATACTAATATTAATAATTTATAAAAAATTTATTAACCTAAAAGTGGTTAAAATTTAATAAAAATTAGTGGGGGGGCTGTTTTGTTATTTTACAACCTTTAAAAAAAGAGTTCTGCATAAAATAATAACCATCCAAAAGTTCAGGGATCCATTGTGTAATTTTCAAAACACCCAACCCCACCCTCCATCTTTCCCTGCGATCCCTCTTCCACTGTCGGCCAAGATCCACGCAGAATCAGGCACTACGGATTTAATAATCAAAGTAACTTCGCAATTAGGAACATTTGATCATTTATAAACACCCATCGGTTTCAATTGCATCAAAAATCAACAAAAACCAACCCATTCGAACCTCTCTTAACCGTGGACCTGCAACTCTGTGGAACACCATCAACCGAGCTTCAACCTTCAAAATTAACAAAGGGCTTTTAATCTAGATCAACATACGAAGCTTCCTACCAATTTAATTTGATTTTCATCAAGGATTGGCCACCCATCGATCATTACCAAAGCCGCGACCTGTTCTTCATCGGGTTCAGTTCCAAATCGACATCATATGGGTAATTGAACACACCCACACACTCGATTTTTCATGGAGAACAAAAGCCCCATGAATGTTTCTGTTATCAGGATCAATTGGTTGATCAATTGAATCGATTTGGGAACTAGGGCTTGTATGTGTTTGGGGGTATTCCACTGATTCAGAATAAAACAATTTGGAAACCAATCCCATCACGGCCACGACCCTTTGGTTCACTGGTACAACGCTCCCCTGACAAACAAGAGGTCCCGGGTTCGATCCCGGGCACCTACACTCATTTTTTTAAAGCTTTTTAGGCCTTTAAAAATTCAGAAAAAATCCTAAAAATCATAAAATATTTTTACAAACATTAAAAATTTTTAAAACCACTTAATTATTTTCTGAAATTTATTTTAACATTTTATTTATTTTATTAAATGTTTTAAATAAATAAAATTACAAATATTACAAAATTATTTCTATAAAAGAGAACTTTTAATAATAATTTAATTCATTATTATTGGACACTATATTACTTTTGATTATTCAAGATAATTATAATTATATATGTTTTACAGATTCATAGATTAATTACAAAAAGTCGTTTTGTGTTACTTAAATAATTAAATATTTTAATTAGTTATATCATATAATTAATTAATAAAATTAATTATTTGTTTTTCCCACACTTTAACAATAAAACAAACGGTTATACGTATTGATACATTTTTATTAAATTCTAAACATAATTACTATCAATAAATTCATTTTATGTATTTCAAGATATTCAAACTAAATAAATTAAAAACCCAATTGAAATCTTAATACATTCCCAAATTCTCAAATCACTATTATTTTAATTCGAGACATCGTTCCTTAGGTTAATCATAAGGAAATCGTTGGTGTCTAATCTATCACATCCCGATTCTAATCTCATCAATCAAGTGAGTATTCATATCCCCTTTTTATATCATTTCTTATTTGGGGAAAATCATGTGATACAATATTCAATCATGATATTCTATTGTTATTTCATTCTAAATTCAATTCAAGACAGGTTATGTTATTACTTGCAACTATGTGAACATACTATGATAAACTGGACGACAGTAAAACCCTAATTCAATCAATCAATCCTGGTATTAATGGTAGATCTACTGGTTTGAATAACCCACCCCATATGAATAGTCGAGTGGTGATTGTATATCAATGGTAGATCTACTGGTTTGGATAACCCACCCCACATGGCTTACGAGTGGTGATTGTGCCAGAGGCAATTAGTCAATCTATGGTGTTTGTGTGCAAGTCTATTATATGCAAGTGTCAAGTCAAGGGGTTTATATTGTGTCGGTTTATCTATTTGCTTCGCTATTGCAATATAAGTCTTAACGTTACCTTGTGAATTGAATTATTCTCAATCAATCAATCAATCTATATGTATATTCAAAACTGTGATTACTCACCGGCTAATTTTTAGCTGACTCGTTACTTTTCACATGATTTCAGGTTAAGCAAGTTAGTGGACTTCTACATGCTTATTTAAGACCCGGACTTAGTCAAAATAAAAGACAATTACTATTTGTGATTTCAGCTGTTGTATTTGCTATTGTTACACTCATGTTATCTTGTAATCTGATTTTAATATTATTTCCACTATTAGACAATCATGTGTTATGAACAATCAATCATTCCCTCGTCCGTTCCGATGATTCCGCCATCGGTCGGGGTGTGACATAATGCTTGATGTGCACAAAGATAAACAAATATTCACATAAAAACACACTTATATATCATACACACACATACACATGAAAACACATGTGTATATCATACACACAGAAAGTAAACATAAATATTAGACAATTAATTTTTCAAAAACTAATTTTTAAAAAGGTATAACGACAACCAAAGATCGGTGGTTATCAAGCATTTAAAAGGACGGAAAATCAATTAGGTTTTGGAGGTTTACCTTGGCCGTTGTGATCTGGCCAGAACAACACATGAGATTTGAGCAAGAAATCGTTTATTGTGACAACCCGAAAAATTTGTGATTTATTTCATAAAATATTTATGTGATTTTTTTTATATTATTTTTATTAATTTTATAAATAATAATAATAGTAATGATAATAATAATATTGTTATTAATAATAATAAGTTATAAAAATTTATTAAACTTGGATTTAATAAAGTACAGGGGGTGATTTTGTAATTTTTGAAACTTGAAATTAAAACTTTAATACATGAAATAATAACAATCAAAATTACAGGGACTAAATGTGTAAATTGTTTTAAATCCCAACCCACTGCCCTTCCCGTCGACCCTATGCTCCGGCCGGTCTCCGGCGACCCCCGGCGACCCCCGGCGACCCCCCAAACGACCACTTTTAATCGATTTTAATCAAATCCAACCATCCCGACACATTCTAGTGCATGATTCGAACTCGTGGGCCACTAAAATTTGAATAATTGAAGACGATAATGTGATCAACCCACTGAACCTACTTTCGGCCGAAAGCTCAAACCATTATCACGCATTACACCCATTAACGATTAAATTAACTCTGCACTAACGAATTTTTAATCCTATATAAACTTCCTTTGAGTTCGTTTGATCTGAAAAACATACAAACACATCACATTCAATCTAACTTCTGTCGCGAACCTGCAACATAGTCGACAGTAGTCTTAGTTGCATCATAAACCAAAATTGAGTTAGGGCTTTTGATCTCGGAGTGTACTAGAAGCTTTCTGCCCAATTAATTGGGATATTATCTGCTTTTGCACATCGAACGAAATTGGGTTGGCCGCGACTTGTTCCCTTACCTGTTTATCATCAATCGAACTTCAAAACAGGTAATTGATTACACCCATACATTCGGTTTTACATAAGGAATCATAGCCCTAAACTTAATTTGATTAACAACATCAATTTTGTGTTCAATTTGGCTTCGATTCGATTTAGGGTTCATAGCAATTTGGGGAATGTGGTTAACTGTGTTTAAAAGGTTTGGGAACCAAGAACCATCATGGCTGTATGCCTTGGTTCACTGGTTCCCGGTCCAATTGCCATCCTAGGGGTCATGGGTTCGAACCCTGCCCCCAACATTTATTTTTTTAAAGCCTTTTTGAACCTTTTAAAAATACAGAAAAATTACTAAAAATTATAAAAATAGTTTTTATAAACTTTGTTAATTTTAGAAATTATTTAATTATTTTCTGAAAAATTATTTCTTTAAAAACCTTATTTATTTATATTTTTAAAAAATTGTTACAAATGTTATAAATAGTTATTTTTATAAAAATAGACTTTAAACAATAATCATCAAGATATTAATGAACATTATATTATTTTAATTATGGATTAATTATGATAAATGTAGAAATTATATGTAATAATTTCACAAATTATTTACAAATACAATTATTATCATTATAGTTATACCATTGTTATTGTTAATATCAATATTGAAAATATTATTAATACATGGTGTTGTTGGTATATCAAATCGTGTGCATCAAACCGAACCGACCCGAATCCGACCAAATGTAATTATTCGCGTTGAGCACATTTTAAAAACTTAATTACAATTAATAATAGGTGATGATCGTGTTTGGTCGTGCATTATTCGTTGAAGCTTCCGTTCATTTTATTACATCAATTCAAGGTGAGTTTACAGCCCACTTTTACTTATATACTCTTTTGGGGGAGAGAAACATGCTGTTTTCATAAACGTTACATTACATTGGATTTTTGTAATACTGCATATACTTGATACTATGGTGTTATACTTATCGGATTACATAATCCGGGGATTTCATTACTGATACTTATCGGATTGCATAATCCGGGGATTTCATTACTGATACTTATCGGATTACATAATCCGGGGATTTCATTACTGATACTTATCGGATTACATAATCCGGGGATTTCATTACAGATACTTATCGGATTACATAATCCGGGATTTCATTACTGATACTTATCGGATTACATAATCCGGGGATTTCATTACTGATACTTACTGTTTTCTGATAAACCTGTGAACTCACCAGTCTTGTACTGAGATTTTGCATGTTTTCTCTCAGGACATTGATGTGGCATGTTTAGGAGCACAGCATCCACCGCATGTCATTCCGCATTCATCTCGAACTGTTTTCAAGACTTAATTCCATGTAATGGATTGGACGCGTGTTTGCGTGTTCCAAAAAAAACCATTGTTAAATGTTTTTCTGTTTTTGCTTCCGCACTACTTAAATATATTTGGTATGTTTCATTAAAATTAAACAACTTATATGATTTGTAATTATCAAGTCGTTTGGTGTAATTGATGCTTATCTGAGATCCTGGTTGTGTCACACGCCTGACGGTAAAACCCCGTACGTGGAAAATGAGGGTGTGACATTTATTGCCATTATGAACGTTGAGCTAGCGAGAGTTGTCGTCAATGGTGATGGGGTTTGAAACCAACTACCAGTTGCCAATCTCTTTCTCTCTCTCTCTCTCTCTCTTGCTTATCTCTGGCTAAACCAAATGGAAAAAGAAGAAACGTTGAGAACATTTGTCGGCCGGAAAACCTACGTGGGTGGGATACCGTGCAAGATGATGATGATGACAATTCAGGGGAAGAAGATGACGATGAAGAAAGCGGTTGCAGGAGATGGATGGCGGTGGTCATGAAGCAAGAGCTCCGGCTGCTGGATCTGGGGTAGGAAAAGATGGGGTTAGGGATAAGGGTAGGGTTTTGGGTGTTTGTTGAGTGCTATATGTAGACAATGGTTTTGAATTTTGAATCCACCCTCTTCTTTCTTGCTTTAAGTGTGCTTTAGATGTTGTACATAATGTTTCAAGAGTTTAAATTTAAGAGATTTGAGTAAATGACAACTTCGCCCTCTTCATATGCTTATTAATATAGTAAAGATGTATGTATGCACGTATGTACGTATCTATGTACGTATATGTATGTTTTAGTTAAAGTTATAAAAAACAAGATATGGTAGGTTTTTTTAAAATTAAATATAAATATAAGAAATGATGAAGTTTAGTTAAAGTTATAAAAATATTAATAAAAATTTGTAAAATCCTGATATTAAAGAAAAAGATATAAAATAAGCGTCAAACTAAGAATATTCCTCGCCTATATTTCTACTCAATGGTAATACAATCTTAATATATTTATGTCATATGGGAAATGCTGAACTAGCTGTAAGTTGGTATAGTTATAGTTGTAACTATGGATTGAACTATAACTTTAAGCATAGACTAATATCAATTTATGTCGAACATGTTTCTGACAACCAAACATTTCACCTTAATTAGTCGTAAATGTTAATATAATAATAATACAACTCAAATGGCATAAATCGACTCAAATGTAATACATACTAGCTTCTATAAACAATAAGAGGTAATGATGGAAAATAGTCTTGCTTAGACTTCCTGATAAAATTAAAAATGTTGCATGACACCACTTGGATGTTTGATTTTAACAAATCATCACAAACATCTTGTGATTCTAATTAAAGAACTCTATTATATTTGGATCACATGCATCGATAAAATTTTGCTAGTGAAACAAGAACTAAATAGAACCTCTTATGCACTAAACAAGCGAACGAAACAATAACTACACGAGTCTTTTCATGTGTATATTGAAAATTTTTGGTCTTACGTATATTTTGTTGATCATGATACACAAGGAAAAGGTGAAATAAGGTGGTTATTCACGATGAAGTGATATTTAGACCACACAAATGGCATAAAAATGATACTATACTTGGCAAAAGTAGATATACAAACCATGATTTCGAGTATCTTTTTACTAGGCACGACCATCCACAACATATAACACAACGAAGAATGTTACGTTCATGATATTCATTGTCTTGAACCATTTATAGATCCACCATGTGTGGATCTATTAGTTAAGAGATGAGGAGATACATGCTTTGACCCGATTCATTTTTAACCACTTAACAAAAGTTCATCCTCCACTTAACAAAAGTTCATCCTCCATTATAAATAAAATAAATAAATAACACATGTATGGTATCAAATGCCTTCGTTAGTTTTTCATAAATTCAGACATCAGCACATTCAAAATAACTATTATATATATAGATTTAAAGAGGGTGGCTTATAGTAGTACTAGTCAAACACCTCACATTGTGGATCTACACACCACTTTCATACATTTATTTAGATAGTTATATAATATATAAACCCTAAAGCTTCTCATGATCATCATCACCACTCCCATTGCTTAACATTTGAATCTTTGAAAGCCTGTCAATGAACAGATTGAACTCTTCTTCTCTACCAACCATACTAACTCTCACAAACCCAGGATCCGACCCGAATTTCTTTCCACCCCTTGTCAAAATCTTGTGACCTCTAAATAGCTTCTCACAGTCCTCCATCCCCTCCTTCCATTTAATCCATGCAAAAGCTGTCATCACAGTTGTTTAAAAATTCATTAGTACACATCGATATTGACTTTAGTTAATTAATCAATTAATTATGCATATAAGCATATTCAATTCATATATGTTTCCATTTCAATTAATATATGCATGTGAGACTTCCTCATCAATCATTTTTAACCAAAATCCTTAATATTAAAAATGGTACTATATTTTATTATCAATTTGTTACCTGGATGTGCCTGAGTAACATCTCCAGTGAAATTGCAATGTTGAATAGGGTACTTTGGTAGAGTAAACATCTGAGTTTTTTTAACGGTTTCCCTTAAAATCTCCCATCTTTTTGTCAACAAGTTTTTGCTGAATTCGAAAAAGTTATCGGTTTCAGGAGATCCAAAACTTTTGCATCGATCAGCAATGACCTGCAAAATCATTGCAACCCGGAGTTGTGATTCTTTTGAGACCCCAATGGTGTTCACTTCCATGAACTTTATCATCTTTTTCGCCACCTCTTTATCTTTAACAAGTGCCCATCTATTAACGAAAAACATTCAGTGTAAATATAATATCATAAACTAATCTGTGACAGAATCGAAACTTTTTAATTAGTCTCAGTTCATTGTATGGTTTTGTTTTCTATATAATACAACTAAGAGTACAATTTTTTTTCTTAAAAAAATCAACCATATATATATATAAAAAAAAAAAAAAAACGGTTTTGCACCTACAACTAATTAATGAGAGCATTTTTGCCCCTTGAAGAAAATTGTTATTTTGGCAAGGAAAAACGATTTATTTAATCAATATTTTACGGTTATTTCTCTTATATCTTGGGTACATTTCAGTCTAAAAAAGCTTTTCTTAATGTCTAACAATTTATTTGACATTCATATAACAGAACAACAAATTTGACATTCATATAACAAAATATGAGGGGTGGGTCATTTTTAATATCAAATGTCTATTATTAGAAAGCTTTTAAAAATACATTTTATAACAACTAACAAAAAAGTATGTAAATTGCACTACCTTTTATAGATTGTTACTATCCAAATGTTGTAATTTTTGTGTTACCATATATAAAAAAATAAAACAACTACATAATTACCCGATTCGCGAACCGGCATGGCCAGTGCATTTTGAAGCAGTAAACAACATGATGTCAAATTCTAATGAAGAAGTAATAGGGGTGTACTGAGGCCAATAATACGCAAGATCATGCACCAAAATCCCACCATCACGGTTCACCACGGCTCCACGAATCACACCGCTAGGGTTGTTAGGTGACGTCACGAGTTCGATATAAGGCTCATCTTTATCGAACTCGTGTGCATCACCCGCCCATTTGTACAGTCCGGACCTAACCAAATCCGTTATCTCCGCATACGACTACAAATAATAACATTAGACTTTAAGTGTAAATAATCTTTCAATTCTATCGTAGAAAATATTGATTATATCAGAATAATTCATATGTACCGAATAATAAGGAGCAGCTGAAACAACATTAATCTGGCTACGCTGGTCCGCGGGTGATGCGACCGCATAGAGCACCGCTTGCAGCAGCTGGCTCGAGCCGGTCCCAACCACTATCGAGTAGCCATCGGTTGCTGCATTGCCCACCGCACCATGCAGACTCTTGATCGATTCCTCCAGCTTAGGTTCAAGAAACCAACACGGGTTCTTGGGGTTTGAAAAGTAACTCAAAGATTCATACCCTTTGATCTCAAACGTACATTCATCCCCTAATTTTCTCCAAAATGACTCGTACATCGTCGGATCACCACTGTAAATTTAACAACTTTCGTCAAAAAGATTCACAAAAAATCCAAAAAAAAAGGAAAAGAAAATATTATTATATTGGATAAAAGATCTACTGGTCCAAATTGATCACAGAGTCTACTGATAGATTTCTGTTCTTGATGTCGCCAGCGTTGGCTGCCGCCGGTGGCCGTCGGATGCCGTGAAGTTGATCGGTGCCGCCCATTTCTCTCAACGATCGAATTGAACTTGATGAATATATGTTAGTTTGAGTGTATGTTGGTTGTGGATGATTTGATGGTTTATTTATAGTGAGATCGATGATTAAGAATGGGGTCGATCGCTTCGATTAAATTAACTGGCATTAATTTAACTGGATATTCTTTTTGACCGAGACAAATAGTGTTATTGCAAATTTATGGGAAAAAGATGTGAAAAGTTCAAGATTTGTATATATGGTCATTGTTTAAATGTTCTAAATGTACAAATTTTAGAATTTTTTTAAAGTATTGATTTAGTGAAACTTTTCCTTGATTAACTAATTTGAAATCATTAACAAAAATAGGTTCATTGTTTATATTTAAGATGGAAAATTAATAAGTAAGGAAAGTAAGATGAAAAAAAATTGTCTTTTATTTCTTTAAGTACATAAATTAAAATATCACTTTAATTTTTTTCAACTTCCTCATTTAAATTTGTATTTTTTTGTTATATATGTCTATTGATTTAGTGAATCACTTATTGCAGGACCGGTTAAAGCATGGTCAATACAATCAGTCTCAGAATGAGAAAAGTGTTAGAACACTTAACAGTTTAAATAGAAAACCGAATTTAAGAACAAGATGCAAAGAACACAAGTAACAACGAGACATAATTCAAGAACAATATATTTGATTTTCAAGAATATTATATATTAATCTCAAGTTTTTTTACAAGAGTTACAATGCATAAGTTGAATAGAATACGAGACTCTGAGATACTTTATACTGCATCCTACAACCGGCTATACTTGAAAAGCCAGTTGAATCATTGAAAGACAACAAAATCAATGTAGAGTCAAAAGGCAGATTGCCTTTTGACTAGGGACTATGACATGACATAGATCACATCCTAATATATTACAAAAAGGATAAAAATACATAAAGTAAAAAGTTACAGACTCATGACCTTAATGTACAGTTGTAAAAGCATGAAACTTTTCACCAACTCATGCAAGTTGGTGGGTCTTCAGAGTTGCAGCAGAAAGTGGGTCAGTTTTATGCAACAGTACATCCGAGAAAAACATGTTGTTCTCTGTCTTTAAAAGAAATCAGTCTTCACTTCATTTAGTTTCGGAAGAATTTGTTTTTGAAGCTACGGAAGACTTCATCTTTCGCTTTGAAAGATTTGATCTTTGGATCCGGAATGTTTTATGCTTGAAATAATTATTGTGCAGAGTATAAAACTGTCACACCCTCAAATTCCGGGTCTGGAATCTATCACGGAGGGGTGAGCAAACAGGATCGAACACAGTAGTTACACATGAGATGCAGTTATCTGTATGATAAGTTTTAGATAATCAATCCATTATTATTCAGAGCATTAGATATTATACGCAGCGGAAATAAATATATATATTGTTTCTTAACAATACGTCTAATCATGTCTTATCAATAACCAATATGTATCTTGAGCTCTTATATGATCCTACGTGCATGTCCATAAGCTCTTAGTAGATACCTGAGAATACATGTAAATCAAGTGTCAACACAGGGTTGGTGAGTTCATAGGTAAGTAAAACACATTGATAAAACATCATTTATCATCAAGTAGGATTTACTGTAAAAGTGTGAGTTTAATTTACTCACCCGCGGTATGTGAATAGCCTGTCGGAACCCTTTTTAATAAGGTGAACCCGCTATCCCACATACCCTCTATGTACAAGCCCAACAAATCCTTCACATAGGATTTGCCCATGTATCATAGTTTAATATCATTTTCATGTGTATATTATGTTATCTATAATAATTCAAATCAGAGGGCGCGAATCCTCTCTTTACATTTATCCTCATATGGGTTGTAAGTGGAACTATAATGGCAAACTTAATATAGTGCACATCTGCCTTCTCACACCAGAACAAGTCATCCCGAATGACAGCGAGATCTTTGTGCATCTGATAAGGACCACATGTCCAAACCTTTGTGGGGGTCAGTCACTCCCCGATAGTACTATCCAAAAGATCCCTGCCTTGTTAATAGTCCAGTTTACAGAGAAGGATTTTCAATATAACCATATGTAATCATAAATGTGATTCCATTATTATTTAACATAATACACAAAAATAATTTGTAATTTCAATTACAACATGTATTCCAGCCCCAAAATATTTAAATGGTTAAAAAGGGTAATAGTTATGAACTCACCTCGGTCCTTGTGTGATGTTGACAAGCTAGTAAATTCCTGCTAAGGAATTATAATTCACATAAGCAAACAGATGCAAATCCAAAACCAAAATAAGTTAGATCTTGAACCTGGTGTTCAATTGATCTAGGGTTTGGTTTTCTGGGATTTGTTATAAACATATAACTAAATAATTTAATTATATTTGTTAATTCTTTAATAACTAAAGATTTATATTTTATAAAATTTAATTAATTTAATAATGATTTTAACTTATCATTATGTTCCAAATAATTTTAGACATTATTTAAATATATAAGTTTATATTTAATTTTTGTAAGATTTTATAAATAGACACAAATTATCTAGATATTATATTTAATTGGACATATAAATAATAAATAATAACATATTTACATGATAAACATAATATAATTTATTGAATTATTAATTATGTTCAATAATTAATAATTATAACATAATAGATTATGTTCAATAAATAATATAAATTATCTAATTATTAATTATATTATCCATATTTACAAATAATAAATTAATAATTTAAATTATTATTTAGAATCTATTTGTATAAAAATAATTATTCATAACCTTTGTATATAATATTTTATATAAATTATTAAGGAGTTTTTAATTAAATAAATTTATAGAAATTACTTAGATGCTTTTAAAATAAAGAAAAGTTTTTAAAACTTATGTTTATAATTTTTGGGAATTTTTATATATTTTTAAAAGGTCAAGAAGGGCATTAAAAAAATAAGGGGAGGTGCACGGGTTCGAACCCGTGACCTCTCGGATGGGGAACATGCGTTTAACCAGTGAACCAAAGGCCTCAGCCGCACTAAGACTCTACTTTTAATTCTTTTAAACCCAAATTCCAGAAACCCAAATTCCACCAAGAACCCTAATTTGATCCGAATCAAATTGAACATCCAATCGATGTTTATAACCGAATTGATGTTAGGGCTTTTGTTCCCCAACCAAAATCGAGTTCAATGATATGTTTAATTACCTGTTTAAGGCTGCTTTGATGAAGAAACAGTAAGTTGCAGGTCGCGGCCGAGAGAGGTAATCAATTCGATATATTTGTGTGTTTTTAGATCAAACTGATCTCAAAGGAAGTTTTTAAATGGTCAGACGATTGTCCTCTTTCGATTAATTTAATTATAGTTGAGGTTTAGTGGTTGATTGATTGGGTGGTCGGCCGAAGTGGGTTAGGTAGATCGATCGCACTCAAAATTTTCAATTGAATCGAGGGACCAGTTCGAATCTTGCACATGAGTGTGTCGGGAACAAATTATTGAACTGAAATCGATTATATTTTGCGTTTTGGAGTCGCCGGATTTGTCGCCGGAGGATGACCGGCGGTGGCCGGGAAAACGCGAGAGAGGAGAGAGACAACGGTTGTAATTTTAAATATTTACACAATGGTCCCTGCAGTTTCAATTGTTATTATTTCATGTCCAAAGTATTTATTTCAAGTTTTAGAAATTACACATTCACCCCCTGAACTTTATTATTCTAATTATTATTTCAAAATTTAATAAACTTTTATAAATTACTATTTTTAATAAAAATATTATTATTATTATTATTTATATTATTATTATTATCATTATTATTATTATTAATGTTATTATTAATAATAGTGATAATAATATCATTATTATCATTATATTATATATATATATATTATATATATATATATATATATATATATATATTTTAAGTTAACGGAATTTTTCCGGGGTGTCACAAAAACTTCCGGAGCAATTTTGGCTTCGGATGATTTTATACTTAAAATAATTCTTGTTGTAAGTATAAAACTTTCGGAACAACTTCTACTTGATACTGAGTACATGCATGCAGAAAGCCTTTTGTTGCTTTGGTTGACTCAGCCTTTATATAAAACCTTACACTTATATCCTTCATTTATAACATACGTATTTTTGCCTCGATATAGTATCCGAACGTGTAATATGTTTTATTCTTTAACAACAAGGAGACTAGGTGGATCTAGAGCAGAACCAAGAGTTTTTTTTAATTCTTCAGTTTAAAAATAAACTTTCACTTTTGTTTTGTGAAAGAACTTTTATGGTTTTGGTCTCTTACATTAGAAGTTTTAGAAACTTATGTTACCATATAAAACCGAATACTATCTTGATTATTAATTAGTTATTGGGTAAAGGTATGAGAAATGTGTATAACAAATGTGGACACATGTATTTACAAAAGTGTAAAGTTATAATATTGTTTTGAATATATATACCTTGTGGTGTTTGAATTTGTCTAGTGGGATTTTTTTTATAAAACTATGAAATTGAAATTCAAGTTAATCTTGAAAAAAATTAAAATTCAAATGTACACATGTTTTAATTATTTGTGACCTTTTTTTTTCTTTTATTAAAAGAAAGGATTTTTGTCTTCATTAGTTGATTTAAAAATCTTGTAAAGTATAAAAATAGCAAATTATTGAGCATGTTAAATAACAATTTGGGAACACTAATTTAAAATTCTTGCGATTTTAATATTTGAATTTCTATAAGGATGAATTTAAACATTAATTTTTTTATCACAATTACTATTACTTGAAGAATAACTATAATTCTATGTTTATTAAGGATCTTCTATAATTTAAACCATCAATCTTGGATACAAGAAAGAAACTTTACCATGACGTTTATGATATTAAAAAACAAATAGTATTTTAAACCTACGTACATTGATAGAAGTTAATAAAACTACAGATAAAGCCAAACAAGACGTTACTTTACTCTAAAAATTTATTATCCTTGAAAATTTAAGTTAACATTAAATTGACATCGCTTTTACATAAGTGAACTTGTAGACTAAAATTTTTATGATATTATAATATTAAAAGGCTAATAGTAGTTTGAACCTATATAAAAGTTGACACAACTACATACATATTACCAAAGAATTGAAGAAAAGTGAAGTTTACTCTACAAATTTAGTATCCTTGAAAATCTAAGTAAACATTAAATTGACATTGTTTATATATAAGATAAATTTTAACATTAACTTTTTATCATATTATAATAGTTAAAAACTGATAGTATTTTGAGCCTGCATAAAAGTTGATAAAACTCTTGACATAATGACAAAAAGAAAAAGTGCACTTTACTCTATAAATTTATTACCCATCAAAATTTAAGTTAACATCAAATTGTTATGGTTTTTAGTGTTCTACATCTTTTGAGACTGAGTTATGTTCAAGAGAAGAGTTAAAAACTAAAAAGTGTAAAATATAATTTTAATCATCAATATTTTTAATCAATAATGAAGATTAATTTATAGGAGAAAAGTTTAGTTGAAGGTATTTTAGACATAACCATTTTTGTTGACTGTTTTAAATTTTTTTAAACGTTTATAACTTTTTATATAATATTATGTTTTTATAAAAATTACAACATAAAAATGAGTATTTGTTATCTTTAAAATACTTATTATTTTAAAATGTCTAAAGTATCATTATATAAAAAATAATAGATTTGTTATGATTTAAGCTCATATAATTATATATTTGTCATTATGTCTTTTTATTTGTAACGCCCCGAAATTTCCCGAAACAGGCTATTTAATAATAATGGGCTTTTAAGGGTTAATTTAAGAAATAAAGGGGTAAATTAGTGGGCTATGGGTAAAATTATCCTTAATGGGCTAGGCTTGGTGGGTTTAAGGGCCCTAATCAACCCTTAAACCATGCATGATCAGATCCATTCCACCATTTCAACCCTAGCCACCAAATTCGTAGAGAGAGAAAGTAGAGAGAGAAAGTGAAGAAATTTCAAGATTTGGAGCTTGAAGGTTTGAAGGATTGAAGTTCTAGTGGATTGGAGCATCAAAACACAAGAAAAGAGCAACAAAACGAGGTAAGAATCAGCCTCTAAAGCCTTCTGTAGATCAAACCCGGATTCTAGGGTTTTGGGGTTTTGAAAAGTTTAAAGAAACACATAAAGGTCAAATTTTTACGTATGAAAACGTGTAAAAAGCTTAGATTTGGTTTCATGGAAGGTAAACCAAGGATTTGGACGTAAAAAGTTAAGATTTTGGGTTAAAAATGGGCTGGATCTGAGTTTTTGTTCATCCAGCGAAACTGGGCCCCGATCCAGCGAATTTAAGCATTTAACCAGCGAAACTGCACATTAGTTCAGCGAGACTAGGAGAAGTTCCAGCGAAACTATAGTTTCGCCGGTAATCTCGCTAAGACCCAGACTGACCTATAGACCTTGCGAGAATAGGGAATTCCAACGAAAGTTGGGCGCTCAAGGTAGCGAATCTGTCTAGCGAAACTAGCAGAAGTGCTGCCCAGCGAAACTGCAGGCGAAACTGTAGTTTCGCTGTAGCGAAACTATGGGCGAAACTATGAAGAAAATGACGTTTTTGCATGTTAACTTTCGTGCAGCTAGAGTATTCAGGCTATAGCCTAAGTGACTTAGAATTTAAGCTACTTGGACGAGTTCAGGTGAGTTCTAGACCCCTCCTTTACCCGTTTTCAATGTTTTGGGGTGATATGCATACTGAATTACATGCTTTTATGATGACGGTTTTTAAGACCTTTTATCAAGAAAAGTAAAATTTCCTAAAGTAAAATATGCTATTTAAATAGTCCAAAATAATTTTCGGGCGCGCTGACCTGGCAGCCCGGCCCCAGCCAGGGGCGTTGCCCCTTGGACCCCACTAGGGGCTGCTGCCCCTAGAACCCCGCTATCAGGGGCTGCCGCCCCCGAACCCCCACTGTCCCACGGAGGGTCAGTTATCTGGTTTATCTCTCATGATTGATGAAATGTGAATGCTTAGACTAAGAGTTTGCTTCTTATTATGTATTGTGTTGTGTTATATTATGTATAACTTAAACATGACATTGAAACATAAAGAAAGGTTATGAGGCCCATAACATGTACCTGGATAAAGTAAAGTCTTGCAAGTAAAGTCCTGCAGTCAAGGGATAAAGTAAAGACTTGCAAGCAATGGCTAAAGGAGGGTTGCATTTGTTGTGCCCTCACCCGGATAAAGTAATGCTCGAACAGGCAGGTCTGTAAGCCCTGAATTGGCATGACAATAATGGCCCGATCGAGTACGACTGTAAGCCCTTAATTGGCGTGTCGGTAAAGTCCTAGGCGAGCCTAGGCACCGATAGTGACAGAGAATTGACGGATAAAGAAGAGTAATAAATAACGAGAAATGAAAAGCAATGATAAAGTATCGATAAAGTGATAGTCTGTATGTATTGATGCTTGATAGACGAGAACTATTTTCAACTGATAAAGCTAATACCTCTTACGAAAGTTATTTAGCAAAGTGAACCTAGAATTCACTCAGCGAAACTGACTTTTGTATGCATATCAGTTGACAGGTAAGAGTTAGAGCTACGGAATAGAGGCATGGGACTGAAGCTACTTGGCACTAGAAGACTGGCATCCCTGATGAAGAAAAGATTAATAGGACTTTAAATAGATTTTAAGAATTACAGACAATGTTCATATTTCATTTGTAATGGATTGAAATTTACAGTATTTTCCGCTGCAATATATATTTATACACATATGAGTAAATGACGGTTTTAACTCGATGTTTTGCTGTGAATGACCAACTGTGAGGTCCCCCTGAGAAAGGTGGGCCTTACATTATTACTTATTTAATTTTTCTGAATACTATTGTAATTTTTCTAAAATTATAAATTCTAAAAAATTATATTGGTAAAATGACATTTTTGTATATTTATAGTATGTAAAACACAATGATAAATTAACAATTAATTAATCTAATATCTTAAAAATAATGATAAAAAATTACAAAATGATATAAAATATAAGACACACTGACAAATATTTTTTTTGTGTTTTGATCTCATTGTTTTTCTTGAACAATATGAGTTTAAAAAATACATTAATGAAATAATATAATTATGTAATTCAAATTGTAAAAATACAACGATAGATAACAATAAATTCATATAATTTATAAAAAATAATGATAAAAATAACCAATCGTATTATCTTTAACACTATAAGTTTTAAAAAATGTATTGATGAAATAACATCACTATATACTTATAATTGTAAAATACAATAACTGATAATAAATTTATATAATCTATAAAAAACAATAATAAAAATAATACAAAATGATCTAAATTGTAACACACAATGAGAAGATGACATGAATAGTACTTCAATATCATTGTTACATTCTTATCAAATTTTGTATTTCTTTATCTTTCTTTTATTCTCTTTTAGATTGACTCACATATTTAACAACCCAATTAATCAAACACATTATATTATTTGGGTTTTATCTTTAGTTTGGTACATGCTTTAGCGCTTGGGTTTGATAGCGTGATTTTGGACGTTACATGACAAAAAAAACGGAACAAACACGTTTCGATTCCCTTTTGTTTACACTATAACTATATTTTTGGGTTTCTCTTTCGTTTTGCTGCAGCAAGTACATTGAAAATTGAAAAACTTTATGCCACCCACATTATTTAAGTAAAATTTACCCAAATATCCTTTAATAAATCCTAAAATGCTTTTTTTATTTACATATTTTACGCAACAAAATGAGCCGAATCAATACCAACTGAATTCCCGCCACAACGTCTGATCACGCTACTTCTAGCTTTCATATCGGCTTGAGTAACGTAAATCTGCCGCTAAGCACGGATCAAACACTCGCGCGAGAACTTACCAGTCCCAAAGCGAAAACATGAAGTTTCCAGCCTAAAACCGCCAAAATCAAGACCATAATCAACATAATCTAACACAAAACCGACTTTCCCGAGAGCTTGTCGAATGATAACTACACATTCATGCATTACATTCATTAATAATCATTCCTTGATACATAACATGAATCATTACACGGGTTACATACTTTAAACACTTCAAATCTTTGTTTTCTCTCTCTAATAGCAGAAGTTCTCGTACGAAAAATGGGGACAGATAGGTGCTCTCATCTATATATAAGATCCCCAAAAATATCGTCTGGATTCTCACGCGAGAACTTCTCTTCGCGCGAAAACTTTCTTATTCATTGATTCTATGGAAATTTCTGGTTGTTACATACCCCACACCTAGGATAATTGTAAAAGGGCTTAAAGTGTTTTTCATTGTCGAAACTCAAAGCATTTGTACCCAATGGTAGTTATTATACCTTCAAAGCTACATCCATTTATAGATAATAATAAACACTTCTAAAGTTAATCAAAAATCAAAGTATGTCAATAATCATAGAATACAAATGGTCATTCAATGTCTATGTAACTAATTTTATGAGCCTATTATAGGTTCATTCAATGTTATATATGTATGAATATGTTATGACGACTACCAATATGTGTTGCTTGTCACAGGAGTCTTGTCTCGTCCTAGCACATCACTGGATTTTTTTGCTTCATGCAAGCATGGTTAGTAAAGCCTTGCCTCATACGAGCATTGGATTGTTTGGCCTCATGCAAGCATGGTCACTCGAGCCAGCGTGGTGCAAGCATTGGATTGCTTTACTTAGTGACTGGATTCTTGTCGTGTGCAACATTGGATTGCTTACTAGAGTTTTGTTGTATGCAAGCATATCATTGGATTTTTAGGGTTACAAGTATGTAACCTAGATGTCCATGAAAGGACAAGGCTTCATGATCATGACTATTATTTCATAAGTGTGTCCTATTTTTGTTACCCAAAATCCAGTCGTGTATTCTTTTGCTATATTTTTGAAAGGTTCATCATAACCATTCCTAGAAAAATTTGGTTGTGTGAGTATTAACTTTATTATAACATCAAGTTGCCGGTGGAATTTCTATCAAAACTCATATTCGAATATGTAAGACGATGAACATTCCAAGATCGCTAACTTTGTCGATCGTAGACAGAATCCACCCAAATCTCAAAATCATATTTAGAATTTTGATGGTTTTCACAGTAATATGATGAAATCCTCCGCTAATATTATCTTATCTGTGATATTTATTTGTTTTCTAGTTTTAAATTACATGTTTTCTTGTTTGGTTAACACTTATTCTGAGAAGTAATAATTTAGCATACAACATAAGACATTAATAGTGTTGATTTTCATTCCAAAATGGCATGTTAAATCATTTTAACTCGAAATGGATTCTTTTTACTATTTTGGGCCTTAAGGTTTGACCTTTGTAATGGTTTTGATCATTAATATTAACTCAGTTTTTAATTTAGTGAGATGTTATTTCACTCATTTCATATTTAAGGGAGTTTTATGTATTGCTTAATATTTAAAAGATTGTTTATTTAGTTAACTTAAAATAATAAAATAAAATTATAAAAAATAAAAAAAGTATTTGTTTGATACAAAAAGAAGAAGAAAAAAAGAAATTTTCGAGATTATGTAACGACTTTAACCTCTAAAAAACATGACGTAAGATCTAAACCAGTAATCCAAAAATATTCATCTATTTATTAATTTATTAAAAATTTGATCACTAGAAATAAATCAAGAACATAAAAATTATCCTTTTACTATAGAAATAAACATTAAATATGTTAGGAACGACATAAACACGCGTAGAATTGTTTGTGTATTTCATCTAACAAATATATTGAATTTATAACACGTTTATAAACAAACAAAAAAACAAAATAAAAAGAAACTGACAATCGGGACAAGTCATCTTTTTTTGTTACAAAGCGCCTTTGTAATGGTTTTTAGTAGAAAACAATGTTAAATATTTAATTACAAAGTATTATAGAAGAATTCAACTATTATTCCATGATCATAAAATCTTATTTGAAGCCCACAAGAGGAAGAAAAAGGTTTACATGAAAAATATAAATATGAAACTTTTTCTGTATACAAAATATCATCTTTAAGAAGAAGTTATTTTCACAAATGAAACAAAAAAAATATTTTATAAATAGTTTATGAAAAGTTGATTTGAAAAAAAAATCAAGAAATACCCTTTAAAGATTAACCAATTAAATAAATAGTCCACTACATGTGGAATGATTGAAGTGCATTCAACCTTTAAAAAAAAAAACAAAAAAAAAAGAAAGAAAGAATCTAACATAGTTAGCCTCAGTGATTGAAATCACTATAACATGCAAACCTTATGTACGAAAATAGTTAAAAGATTATTTTTTGAATTACAAGAGTTAAACATGCAAAAGCAATGAGATTATAATAGTAATCTACTCTATCTTTTATTATACATCTTTGAGAGAGATTCCATATACACATCTAATTAAAAATCAGTATAATAACTTTATTAAAAAAAGACCAAAAATGGGATGATGCCCTTCAACTAAATTTAGATATATATAAAATTAATAAATTATATGGCAAAACATTAATTTGGTTATAAGCTATAAGGGAGCATGGAACATGGATCATGTGTTGTATAGTTGCTGTTTTTTGTTGGGACAAGGAAACAAGATGAAACAAATATATCAGAAATTGCTTCCGCCCTAATTAATTCGTTTTTTAACTTAAAATATACGCCCATTCCTCAAACTTATTACTTTGTTATTTATTATAATATAATATTTCCATTTATAATAAAATAATAATTAATATAACAGTTTGTATTTTAAGAATTATAGTTCTAAGATATAATACATCGGTATTATCTATATGTGATAATATCGGTCATGCCTAGTTTATTAGAACTTTTGTGGCGAGACGTTTTGGTTCTTTTGATATTTTAATTTGTAACTTTTTTTAAGATGAAAGAAACAATTTAAATAATTATTTAATGGAACTAATAATTAGATCTTTGAAGCATGTGACCATTATTGATGTTGACTTTTATCTGGAATTACCACTTTTAATATTGTGATAATAACATAGTTAATCTTTTAGGGTGCCCGGGCACCTTAAGCGAAACCAATCGCTTTGATCGGGTACCTCGATAAAACTGAAGTCGGTGCCTCGGCAACTCTATTTTGGTTTCCAATTTTAGCGATTTTGGTTGTTTAGGTTGTAAATTTTAGCAATTTGGTTCTTTTTTACGTAGTTAGTTAAAAATAAGGTTATTCTTCCTCATTGGTTGTTTTCATTTGAATACTTTGAGTTGTACTCCTATCAATTTAAGTAGTTTTTAATGAAATTTAATATTAATAAACTGGTTCTTTGGTTGTTTTCATTTGAGTAATTTATGTACTTTGCGTTGTGTATCTAATATCCTAGTGTTTTAGTTATATAAGTTAATTGTGAAGAATTTTAAGAAAAATTCCTTACTAATTAATACATCACTACCAGTGAACTGGAGTATAAGCAAGAGACAATTTCGTTGGTAGAAGTTAGACGAGATTTTGTCGGTTAAAGTTTGCTAACACAATGCTCGTGGGTAATCAATCAGTGATATGTTAGTTGTTACTCATGGGTTTCCAACAGATTTCCGATTGATACGTTAGACGAATTATGCATGGATTTTTAAGATAGAGAGAAAATTATTACTTTTTTTTATCAATGAAAAGGGTGAGCCTTAGAGTAACCGATAATATTAAAATTTTTGTGACATTGAGGTCGTGGTGTCAAAGTATGATGCGTACATCAAATCGCAAAGCGATCCATCCCCTCCACGAACCTTATGTTAAACGGGAGTTAAGTCAAACACCGATATACCTTTGTTTGTTAGGGATGGAATTGCTGGCGACTTTAAGAAATAACAAAACAATTGTTTTCTACTAACAAAATCATCAACGAATTTTGAAAGAAAAATTATCAGTTTCCCAAAAATCCGTCACTAAAAGTGAAGCAAAAAAATTAAAAAAAAAGGTTTTTGTTATTTTTAAATATATTCAACTAACATAAATATATAATAACGCAAATCAAACCATAATCTCACAAATATCCAAATAAAAAGTAAACTATCCATAATTTTCTAGAAAGTTTCTACACAAATACAAATAAAAAATTAAAACCTTAATTTATAAACAACTCCTGAACCATATCACACGTCTCCTTTAATCATTTAGATGTATTGATTTCACATATCTCAATTAACTTTTGCTTATTTGTATGTAGGATCCAATAAGAAAAATTACATAAAACTATTCGTTACCGAATAGATATTCTCTATTCTCTTGGTGATTATTGTAGTTTCTTCTTCTTCCTCCTCTTTTTTTTATTTTTTTATCTTTTTTATTTTTTTATCTTTTTTATTTTTTATTTTTTATTTTTTATTTTTTATTTTTTATTTTTTATTTTTTATTTTTATTTTTTATTTTTTATTTTATTTTATTTTATTTTATTTTTTTATTTCATTTTATTTTTTTTTATTTTATTTTATTTTATTTTATTTTATTTTTTTTTATTATTATTTTTTTTGGGGGGGGGGGTGGGGGGAGGGGGTGTTATGCAACACTTCAAAATCTCATCTACGCATCCGGATATTGCATTTCGCACCAACCATTAATACACTCTAAAGCAGACGGTAGTGTTTTGCAACTTCTATCCACCATTAGTTTGTGGGTGCACTATAGAAATAAATGTCTTCTAATGTTGATGAGTTATTATTATTTATTTTTTAATTATTTTCTATTGTCATTCACGATTCTTTATGGAGTCGTAGTGGTGGTGGCGGCCGGAGGTGGTGGGCCTGGTGGCAGAAGGCTACGGTGGTGGTGGCTGTCGGAGATGGTGGCAGGAGGTTGCTGAACTCGTTAGTGTGTGTGGTATCGATGGGTTTGTTTTAAATTAAAAACCCTAATTCTTAAGTCTTAAAACTCCATATTAAAAAAAATCATTGAAAAAAAAACAAAAGGGGAAGAGTCGAACCTGGGACCTTTGGTAGTAGAAACTGACGCCTAACCATAACACTAGCATACACTTTTGGTTTAAGGTTCCTACTTCAAAATATTAAGGGGTTCTTTCTATTTTTTTATATTTTTAACACTATAAATTTGAAACCGAACGGGTTTCCGGGAACCCCTTAATTACGAGTAGATCCGCCCCTGCTCGTGGTGGTGGTGGCGGCCGGAGGTGGTGGCGACCGGAGGTGGTGGGCCTGGTGGCAGAAGGCTACGGTGGTGGTGGCGGCTGGAGATGGTGGCTGGAGGCTGCGGAACTCGTTAGTGTGTGTGGCATCGATGGGTTTGTTTGAAATTCAAAACCCTAATTCTTAAGTCTTAAAACTCCATATTAAAAAAAATCAATGAAAAAAAACGAAAGGAGAAGAGTCGAATCTGGGACCTTTGGTAGTAGAAACAAGTGCCTAACCATCACACTAGCATACACTTTTTGTTTAAAGTTTCTACTTCAAAATATTAAGGGGTTCCTTCTATTTTTTTTATATTTTTAACACTATAAATTTAAAACCGAACGGGCACCTGAGAACCCCTTAATTAGAAGTAGATCCGCCCCTGTTTATGGTAGACATAAACTTTTAAAAGATGAAATTTGAGTAAAGCTTCCTTTCAACCTATGGTATAAAGACAATTTAAAGTGGATTTTCTATAAATGTGTAAGTGTGTTCTTTATATTATAAGAAATGATTGTGAATTGTTATAAGTGAAAGATGATAAAATATTACTGCTTTATGAGGAAATACTGTTTAACATTTATAAATTTCTTATTATTTTTGAAAGTGTTTATCAGTGGAGGAGAGAAAAAAATAATGATAAATATATAAAAAAGTATTATTTAATTAAAAAAGAGAGAATAAATAGTGACTTTTAATATAATTATAAGAATAAATATAAGAAATCCACCGTGAATTTTCTAAAGTAATGTCATATTACGAAACTACTTCAACAATACATTTTATAAGTCTGAAATTTGTTATATTTTTGTGCTTACAAATGTATGATTGTTTAATAACTTTATAATATGAATAACTTCACAAAATTACATATTTTCTGTTACGAGAGTAAGTTAAACTTTTTAAACGAAACAATTAAGAACAGACATATGCATATGCTTACTTTTCAGTGATTGTTAATCTTTGGTTCGTTATAAAATACAACATAATCAAAACATCTTCAATTTAAAGAAACGAATTGCCTTCTATATATTATGAAGTTGAAATTGTCTTGTTATATGCTATATCATAAATTCAAAGACGAAACACGTAATAGAAATTGTTAATTTTTAAACATGGTTGTTTCTCTAAATTACGTCAACAGACCATCATACATCATACAACATGATTAAAATTACTAAATATGAGAAGAAAGGACGAAAATTCTAAGATTTATCAAGATCTATGGTTAAACTTTAAAGACAAGTGTGAAACAATTATTATCCATTTGATATAACACCATGGCCCAAATCACATCATAGGCCCATAAGTGAGATAAAAGTCATAAAACCTTAATAAATAAAAGCCCAAATTACACAACAAAAGAGGTTGCCTAAGCCTAAAATTCATGATGGAGCTCCCAAGTCCCAACATCAATGTTTTTAAAAACGGATCGGACGTCGAATAGAACATCTTACTGGTTCACTGGTTAGACCAGTCGAACCGAATTATAAACTGGATGATGCATAACTAACTGTAATTGTTTAAAGATATAAAATATTAAGTTTAAAATTTATATTAGTGATCTAACCATTTAAATAATACACAAACATAGATTTAAACTATATATATTCAAAACCGTTACATATAATTAATTGTTTAAAACTAAAGAATAATGTACATACATACATATATACTAATATTATATATTATATATATATATAATATACATAAGTCAGTAAAGTTTTTTTTTCCCTAAAACATGTACACTAATACATTATTAGATGTAAAACACTAAAAGTCATCTATCCTATCACAATTTATTTTTCTCTTTCCAATAACATCTTATTCATCATTTTCAATACACCATCCCATACCATCTTCAATTCACCATCTTCTTACCATCTCCGGTTTCTCCGTATCATCTCCACCATCTTCTCCGATCAAGAAAAATACCAACAGCCCCCGTTTGAGATCTCCAGAAAAAAGTCTTCATTGAAGTTTATAGCAACCCTCATGTTCGCCATTGATACAGTAGCTCCGGTGTCTGCCATTGATGCAGAAGATCCGGCGTCTATTGTTGTAACAGATCCGACCTACTTCGTTCAGATCGTCAACGGTAGTCTCTGACTTTTCATGTTCAGATCTGAGTGAACCGGTGCACAGAATCCCGGTTCGACCGTCATATCGCTTCTAATCGGCTGGCTCTCTAGATACAAAACGAACTAGGGTAGATCGGACCGTCGGCAACACCGAATCCCGGTCGGACCGGCCGGTCCGATCCGAGCGTGGAAACATTGCCCAACATCGAACACAACATGCTACAGCATCCAATGATACCCTTCTCCACTCCTTCACTCCTCCATTCTTATAAACCCTACTGCAAAAAAGCCTCAAACTAACCCGACACTGGCTTCCGAACCATATGCCTGATGACGAGAAGAAGCTACGCTTTTTTAACTGGTCTCATTTGATTCGCTAAAACTACACAGTATCATGTAATTCATCCATTTATAGTCTGATAATAATGTTGATATCGTTTTATGCATCATATCAAGATTATAATACATTTTTGAGTGTTTGGGTGTTAAAACTACTTTTTTATAGTTCTACTTAACTAAAATAACTTAGCAAACAAATAATTAGATAAACAATCGCCAATACGCTTGAAACAGTTTAAAACACCATAAGCAAAAATACTTCTAACATATTGAGATTATTTAATATGGTTGTATGATTATTTGCTTTTAAAAAGGATATACGTAGTTTGAGTATAGTGAAACTAAAATCGACAATTTATGGTCGAATAATCCGAAAGTGACTTTAATTATCTGGTTATACACATGTCATTAAAATAATCGGAACTTGTCAAACACTCACTCAAACAACTAATTATCCTCAAATAACAAAACTATATTCAAACACTATTTCTTAACTATCTATTTCTTTACAACATGTTATCTACATCTTATCATCTCTTATTACATAATCATTATCAAAACGAACTATAAACACCCTTTACACAACTATGCCACCTTGTTGAACCACAAGTTCATGTTCCTCGTACTCGACCCCTATATATAATCACTTAGCGCGTGTACTTGGTGTGTGATTCATAGTACATTACTACCGATGCGCCATCATGGACCCGAGGTGTAACATTGACCCACATACAATGTAGTTATAATGATGTTACTACAAATGTCAATTACTTCAACTATTTAAACCAAATGGCCATATGCAATTTTCATTTTTAGCCACGAAAAACCTGAACCTTCTTGACATTAGCCAGTTGGCGTTGTGGGGACAACGATGTCATTTCAGTCATGATTTTTAGTTTTCATTTATTTAATTATAATCTCGATGAGAGGTTGGTGTAAGCATTTAAGGTCGATTATATATATTTAGTGTTTTCGTTAACTGAATCTAAAATAATTTTACTTTAATTTAATTTATAATTACTTCAATGTTTTAACCGAGTCTAAAACTCAAATGAGGACAATAATTTTTACCAATGGATCACCGAAGTAGTTGTTTATTTTGTATGTTTCAGTAAAGCATTAATCAACTGCTGGCGTAGTTGTGAAACGAATCCAAGGTTTTGGAATCACGAATAGACAGACACTGATGTTTTTGCACGGTTAAAAGAATAATACACAAAGTAGTTTCACGTATCACACATAAGCATATTCGCTTATCTTGTGGCGACTAAAAGTTACATCAATATAACTATAAATACAAAGTAATATAACACCCGATTCCTTCTTATATCAATATCAACTTTTAGGATTCCAAACTGTAACTTTACATTATGTTCTGGTTAACAACATAATATGTAACTAATCAAACACGTGTTAGAAAAATGAACAAAAATAGAAAACCTAACACGTCTAACAACGAAAACTAAAACCAAAAATTTTCAAAACTTTTGATATGCGTCTACCCAATAACAAAACGCCATGTCATTTCACGGACACCTAGGGTTTTTACCTGGTCCCCCATAGTAAATATAATTACCCCAAACCCTATTAGTTCCACCTCTAATGTCGTAACAATTTGGATGGTCCGCTAATATTTTGAAATTAGATAAAGGGATTAAATTGTTACCCCAATCAACCACTTCCATGTTTCTAAAATACGAAGCTTTACCGAACCCTAGACCCGAAAAATGCCCACTTCCCATTTGGGTCAAAGTGTGAGAACCCAAAGCCCGACTATTCACGATTTCTCCCCCGAACTGAACCATGCTCGCGTGATCTCGAAGGTGAGTGAACAAGGAAGCGGGCCAATACCCGACTAGGGTTCCTGACCCGAATTCAAGCCACCAGTTTCCATGCTTTGGATCCTATATTATGAGACATATATTGAATTGGTTTATGAAACTATATCAAGTTGAATAAAAGTTGGGAAGCAACAAAAAAAAATTATAGTGAATATGGTAGAAGAGAATAGAGATACGGTTAAAAATCATCTTAGATATCAAATCTACCTACTCTAATAAAAAGGTATTTTGGGATGACACGTGGCAACACCACAATCATTCTCATCAAAATTTTCCTACCTCTCTCTCCTATTAAATAATTACCTTAATTACTAATAATATAATTTTTAACACCTTTTTAGATTTAATAAATTAAGAAAGAAATCTATTTGTTAATGTTATTTCTAAATAAATAATTTTTTATAAAATAATAATTTTTCTAAAGCATAAAACTTTTTTAAAACATTTTTGAAAATAAATTATAATCAAAATTGAGAGTTATAATAGGAAAATTTTTTAGAAACGACATTTTTATACGATTTGTTTTGGAACAAAATGTTTATTTTTTTAAAAAAAATTACAAATAAAATTTTAAAAAGTTGATATTACTGTTTTATTATTAGAATATCATTTTATAATTATTAAATTTTATTATATTAATATTTTATTTATTCAACCCGTGTAATACACGGGTTTACTAAAGCTAGTCTAAAATATAGGTATAGTATATACATATATACACTAGTTAGTGAGCATAAATGCTCATTCTAAAGAAACTTAAGAAATACATGAGGAATAAATCGAGAGAGAAAGAGAGAGGAGATGCTTGTAATTTATATAGTTGAAGTACCAAATTATAATATATAATAAAAAGCAACTTCACTGCAGTGAAGTTTACTTTTTAATATATTGGTTACATATTTTTACAAACAAACAAACAAACATACCCAGTGTATCCCGCTGGAGAGCAGGGTCTGAGAGGGGTATATTTTTACAAATTGTATTTAAAACCTAAATTCTAATTAGGATTAACAACAATTTTCTATATTTTTGCTTTTTGACCACAAAAGTTCATTTTTTTGTGTTTTTGGTGTCAAACATTGGTATTCGAATTCGACATATCGGAACCGATATCGGTATACGCTTTTGTGGTTTCCGATGAGCCGACTCGAACATGAAAGTCACGGTCACGTAAGACAAGGGAAAACAATTATCCAAACTCCCGCGCGCGTAGCGAGGGAGAAAACACTAGTTAAACAAGTAATAGTTTTGTAATTTGTTCTTAAAAACGTACAATATTCCTTCCTATTGTTTTAAAGTTTCACCTCTTAAAAATCCATTTAAGAAATTTTCACTCTATTGTTTAACCTTAATAATATAAAATTTAAACATCTTTAGAAAGTACAAATATTTAGAACATGTACCTTCCATAGAAGTAAACTGATATCAAATTGGCCCCCGTTATATACAGACGTGGGAGATATAGCGGCACCAATTGCAATCCTGTTATTCGTTTGTATAAATCCTGAACATAACAAGTTGTAGCATCCGGTTGTTTGATATGCATCCGTCTATAATTTTAAGAATATTAATTAGCATATTAAAAAATAAGAAACTTTTTATAAAATTTTAACAAGTAATTAATATATAGTATGTGAATTATTTTTACTTACTGTCCAATAAGTGAAGAATCGAGGGCGGTTGTCCCCATAGAGCTCCGGACTTACCTATTGAAAATATTAAATGGATATTTCGTAAATTATAAATTGAAATTTATGGGTAGGTAGTTGACGTACTTTATTTAGCTTTAAATGGCATTAAGAACCTTGTATTTGTATATCTTTTATAGCATTATCTACAAGTAATTATAACATTGTCTGGTTAATTTGACAACTTCAATGTTGTGTATATGTTATAAAATATAAAGTCTCACAAACAATGTTTTCATAATTGGATTGGTTCATACGACTTGTTAAAATTAAGAATCATTAGATTTAATTATCTGTTTGATTTTAAGCTAATGAACTAGATATGAATAAATCAATCAATGGTTATGAACCAACTAAGAAAGCTTGTGAAAAGAGAATAAAAATCGCGAGGTTAAAAATCACTAATGTCAACAAAGTTTGTTTCCTTCCATTAAGCTCGACTAGATTGATCAGTAAATCATCAAAGTTATAATTAGTTCAACTGCGGTTTGATTTTAAAACGTTATTCACAATATTCTTATAGATAATGGGCCTTTATGAGGTAGTTAATATGTTGCATCACGTACAGCAAATTAGTCTAACAACATTTAATGATTACCAATTTTTTTGCTTACATGAATTGTGAAAACACTTTTCAGGTACAAATTAAAGGGGCCTCACCCTGGCACCCTGCACGTATCTCTCAGTATATATATATTTTTACAAATTTCCCTTGAGGACACTTGCTTCAATTTTGACAAAAATAAGATAAAATAGTTATTTATTATAGAAAACACAGTATATATATTATTATTAAAGAAAAAAAAAACTACTTGAGTTTAGTTTATTTAGCATCAAACATTAAGAAACAATATAAAAATCAAACTCAAAATCAACTTGTTTTTTAATAAGTGGATCACAGTCAATTAAACCTCTAGTTAACCCTAAAAGAACAATATACATTCAAGTAGCCGTAAAAACATGTTATTAGAGTCAATACTCTACTAACCAATAAGATCAGGTAAACGAAGCCTGCGTTATTTATACGGTGTTAGGCACATTAATTTGAGGTTAATGGAACAATGAATGAAAATACCTGCCAACCAGCTTCGATGGTGTTGAGGTCATTTCCGAAAGAGCCAGAAAGAAGCCACATTTGTGATAAACTGAATTCATATCTATTGGCCACCTTTGGAGCCCACACATTTATACTTGCTTTTGCTCCATAATATTTATTTCCGCTTACATACCCAACTGCATGCTGCCATTTTCAACCATTATTAATTACAATTTTTCGTATTTCTTTATATAACATATACATTAATTCCCATCGTTAAGGTACGATATAGATATAGATATGTAATACCAAATTAAATAGGGACCCTGGATCATGTCATGCCTAGCAAGATGCTAAAGTGTCCAAGATTCTTAATAGGTTAATTATTATCGGTTGATGACGATCAATATTTACTGTTAATAAAATTATTAAACTCTTAACCAGGGTCATGTTGATAACAAAATGAAAGCGAACATAATTTACTTTGTAGCTAATATAAAGAAATGAGATAACTAATATTAATATGTCACATGTTAAATATAAGAAAATTAAATATGTTAATATTATAATGTATAGCATGAATATATGAAGGCGAATATAATATATTGTGTAGTTAATTAAATGTTCATATGTTCAACCCTTAGCGTGATCTAAGATAAAAGGCAACCATACTAGTGTGATGGGTTCATGCACAAATTAAACTTTAATATACTCGAGTACGTTGTTCCTTGATTTATATATAATATATCCTAGAGGATATGTTTGCTTAGTTAAGAAAACATTAATTCATTCAAGGTTAAACATTAATTCATTCAAGGATCATGCACATTAATTCATTAAAGGTTATGGAAATTGTATTCAGAAATTACTCAAATCCTAAGTTGGGGCTCAAACCTGATATGACCCTAAGACACCAAGAGATGCCCATTAAATAAAGAAAAAACATGCCTAGAAATTATAATTAAGAGTTCATACATAAAGAAGCATTAAGGCACTAAAGACGTTTTTTAGTCTGAAAACGTGTTCACAAATCTGAGAGTCTAATATTATACAAGAAGAAATATGTTTTCATGTTTCAATACTTCACACTAAACTAGACACTAGGGTCATAAGTCATAACCCGTTTGGGATCGGGTGCATTCTATGTCATCTAGCACTTATTCCCATATTGTAGTTTCTCTATTTAGCCTTTCTCTAGTTACTAAAATGTTAAACTGAATATAACACCCCTTTTAGTGTAAAACCTATTTTAATAAGGAAACAAGCAAAATTTTATTTTTAATAGCGACTAAACTCACTTTACCTATCCTTTTTGAGAGAAAAAAAGTTAAATGCTATGATTTGATGTGACGCTAAACGAATGTTTTCAAGAACTGTAATTTTGACATCGTAGGTGATGTACATTATTTACTAGACAAGGTGCATGTTATTATAGCATTGTTTTCCAAACTATCCTTCTATAGAATTCTCTGAAATGTTGCAAGACCATGAAAATCTTTACTTACTTTAAATAACTCCAATTAAGCGTAATATTTTAATGAAAAAACAATGTAAAACATACGTAGTAAAATATCTCTCGTAGAGAACAACAGTATTTTATGAAAGAAGATAATTATTTTTCAAGAACTAACCTCATGACCATAGCTAGAAGTGTCTCTTCTAATCGGTCTAATTTTTCGACCAAATCTTCGTATCGAATTCGCTCTTAAAATGTCCTGTTGAGTTGTTCTTCTGATCGGAATTGTTCCTTCTGGACATGATTCACCTGATAAACTCCATAACTGATGATTTTCAGAGATGTTTTCTGCTTGATCATGTTTATTTGGTCTCTCCGGTGGATCCTATTTATTAAAAAAAAAACAAAACTTTTTATAAAAACTTTAAAAAGAACGAAAATTTATTAACCTTTGTTCAAGAAAATAAGAACCCACCAATGGTTTTTGCCCTTTCAACTTAGGATGATCAAAAGCTGGTTGATGATGAGATAAAACACAATCTATAGTATCACCATCCGGACTCTGTTCCAACACAAATACAAAAAAAAATGTTCAAATTGGTCATTGTTTTCGCGATTAATTCATGTATAATTGAAGAATATTCTTTACCTGAATTGATTTGAGAAAGGGTTTGTTGATCTTCTTGAGATGAGCTTCAACTATTTTCATCTTGTCGGATTCTTCCCGTGGCCGGAATATTCGATGATCTTGCCGGAATTTCTTCGCTGAAGTTGCCGGAAAAACAGGGGAAACCAGCAGGAGAATGCAAACAAAAACATAAGAGAATGAAGGTATTTTGAAACATGAAGATGAATAAACTGTTTGTTTTTTTTGTTTTTGTTGTTGTTGTTTGAGCTTGACTGCTTCTTGTCTTGTTCTGTAATTGAAATGAAAACAGAAAAAACAAAAACAAGCTTCCTCTGTTTTCACAATTGCCATTTGTGAAATTGTTTCATTCATTCATCACCATTTTCAAAACATGAAATGGAAACAAAATCACTAGAGGAAGTTGTTTGTGTTTCTCTCTCTAGAAGCTCTGTTTTATACTATTTCTATACTTTGATTTATAAGTTCTGACAACAAGAAGTTGAAAGTATAAATAGGTATGAGTTATGAGCTCATAAATTGGGTTTTCAGTGTCTTTAATAGCTTTTTAATTTTTACAAGATAACAAAATGGTTTATTATTTGATTTTGCTAGCTGTTGTAATTTCTAAGATGTTTCATGAGTTATGTTAATTTTAACAAGAGCTAATTGTAATTTTCGTCTGAAGATTTGATGTCTTTTAATGTTTTCATTCAAAACTTTGTTTTTCCTCTCTGTGTCTCCGACGTTCAAAAATTTTGTCATTTCCATCCAATTGAAATAACATGACGGAGGCTTGACTTAGAATTTAAGAAGACCTCGACTTATTTTTACATTTAAATTCTTTAATTCACATTGCATGACAACCGGCTTGAACCGAGGACCAAAACATATAAAATGTAAGGATTAGGGGTGTTCAAATTCGGATATCCGAGATTCGGATATCCGAAAATTTCGAATAGTGGATTTCACTATCCGAATCCGAATCCAAAATTTCGTATATCCGAATTTCTGATATCCGAAATTTCGGATTCGGATTTGGATATCCGGAATTCAAAAAAAAATTGTATTATTTAATAAATTTTATAAAAATATAATAACTTTTATTGAAGTTTTTATCGGATATTTGAAGTTTTTTATTAAAATGTCTGATATATCTAAAAATATCCGAAATATTTAATTAATATTTAATATTTTTAAATTTTTATAAAAATATTTTGGATATTTCGAATATCCGAAATATCCAAAAATTCCGAAAATCACTATCAGAATCCGAATCCGAAATTTCGGATATCCGAACTTGGATTTTCGGATATTTCGGATTCGGTTTCGGATTCGGATATTTTTGAACACCTCTAGTAAGGATCTCAAGGCGGACCAAATAAGGATATGGTATTTCGGCTGAGTTTGTCATAATAGGTCGTACTAGACCGTATTTTTTTCTTTTTAATTCAGTGATTATTTTACAGCTTTATTTTCATTCGTGGACCGGTCTTCGTTGTTTGATATAACTTCATGTTCTTGTGATTTCATCTACAAATAAGCAACAAACTAAACAAGTTAACTTGACAGCCTTTTGTATCAAGTAAACGAGTTAATTGAGCAATTAAACATACAACCCTAAACACCTACGTACTATAAACATGTTTGATATAACTTCATGTTCTTGTGATTTCATCTACAAATAAGCAACAAACTAAACAAGTTAACTTGACAGCCTTTTGTATCAAGTAAACGAGTTAATTGAGCAATTAAACATACAACCCTAAACACCTACGTACTATAAACATGAAAAGATAATAATCATATGAACAAATTCGGATCTACACTAATACACAAATATAAATATAGTTCATTTAATTTATTAAAAATCAAATAACTTGCATATTTATAAAACTTAAAAAGAAAAGCAATTGATGTTTTGGACTAAATGATTAATCCGGAACCTTACGAAAATAATAATAAGTAAATTATTGTTTGAAAAGAACCATTTGAAATAACATGAGGAAGACTTGACGTAGAGTTTAGGAAGACATAGACTTATTGTTACATTTGGTTTCTTTTGTTCACATTACACGTCGAACCAGCCTAAACCAAGGACCAAAATTTATGAAATGTAAGGATCACGAACCAAACCATATAACAATGGATGGTCCAGCCCTATTTGAGGTATTTCGGGTTTAGTTTGTCATGATTGTTTGTGTCGGATGAAAATTTATTTTCTTTTTTAATTCACTTATTACTTATTGGCTTTATTTTTATTTATATATGGGTCGCAGTCTTTCGTCACTTGATATAATGTCATGTCTTGTGATTCCATCTACGATAAACATCAAATTAAACAAGCTAACTTGACAGCCTTTCATAACAAGTAAACGAGTTAATTGATGTTGTGAACCGGACCTTCGTGCCATTGTGGATCACCAAACCATCGTCGCCATCTTTGTGACGTGAAACCCTGGTCGTATGATACAAATCAGTGACCCATTTTTAGCAACGTGAAGTCATGGTGCTTGTAGCGTCGTCTCCTAAGACTATCTAAATCATCGCGACCTAAATCACTCCTATCATTGTCAGCCATCCGTTCATCAACCCATCATGTTCAATGACCTCTCTGTGTGTATTTATGGAAAATTAGGGTAAGAAATTGCTTCATAGGATCAAATTTTAGGACAAAAATGACAACAATTATAGTGGTGATGGCGGGGCAAAAATAAATTGCTATGGAGATGAAAGTTATGGTGGCGGTTGTTGTGGTTACAGAGATACAGGTTTTGTTATGGCGATGATGGTGATTTAGTGGTGATGTGTTGGTGTGATGGTGATTTAGACCGCACGTAAATTTATTATAAGGGTTGATTTAAAGTTTTCTTTAAAATTCATTGAGTGAAAATTAATATATATGAAGGTAAAATGTAAATATCAAACTTGAACAGGAACACAATACATCCGTAAAATGTTTTAGTCCAGACCCACTCCATTTTAAATGGTAATCATCATTGGTTTTGTTACTTTGTGTATTTATCCCTCCCTTCCACATTATCATTTCTCTCACAGACCCTCTTTTCTTTTTCTTTTTCTTTTTCTTTTTCTTTTCATTTTCATTTTCATTTTCATTCAGTGTAATTTCATTTTAACTAAATCAGTAGCAGTAGCGGTAGTAATAACAGTAACAATAATAATATTAGTAATATGAAGAATAAGAATTGATAATAATAATATTAATAATAATAGTAACAATAATAATATTAAGTAGTAATAGGCTTATATGTAATACTTATTTTATGTGATATATTTTTCCCTTTCTGAATTTGGATTATTGGCATTTAACTAATAGATTTGTGGCCCTTCAAAATTTATAGAAGTATGATGATAGAGATGATGCAAGAATAGTAATTGGAATTTGATAAACTCAAGGTAATTAAAAAGACGTTGAAAGAACTGATGATGTGTTGTTACATTCAAAACAATTTGACCATGTCTCTCTTTTTGTAAAAGCTGAGGTTGTTTTGGTTGTAACGTGTCTAAAGGCAGACATTCAAAACAAGATGTAGGAACCTCTTCATGTTTTATTGGTCCCCTCAACTACATTCAAATCTACTTTCTTCATAATTCGTTTCCAAGCTTGTAAACATTGGCATGGAATGTAGTTACTACTTGGTTATATCTCGAGCATCTATGCGTCATGTGTACGTACTACAATGTATGATGATAATCTTACATGATTGATTCTATTAATATTATAAATAAAGTTATCTAGCTTGTAACTATAAACTTGGATCAAAATCAATTAATTCTGGTGGGCGTATGTACGTAGGACATAACTCAATCATGTCGCTCGAGTAAATCATGTAAATATCTAATTTCTTTATTTTTATGCAAGTTTAGTGGTTGGGTTGGGTTGCTTTTTGCATTGGTAACACACCAAAACGCAAGGAGATTTGAATGTCTCTTTTCTTATCACATAATGTGTTGTTTACTTGGAAGCATAGTACGTTCTTTGAGAAAAAAAGACAAGAATATGTTCACATAGGGGTGCTAAAAAATATCCAAATCCGATCCAAAAATCCGAATCTGAAATATCCAAAATTTGGATATTTGAAAATTCGGATTCGAATTCAGATAATGATTTTGAAAAGTTTCGGATATTCGGACATCTGATTATCGGAAAACTAAAAAATATATTTTTTAATTTAAATATTTTTTATTTTGGGACTTTTTAGTGTATATTGAGACTTTTGTAATGTGAGTTGGTTTTTTTACCTTATTTTTATAATAGCATATATCTAATTATTGTAAAAAGAATTTAAAAATAAGTAATAAAAAAACTAAAAAAATAAATTTAGGATACGGTTAGTGATCTTACTATCTAAAAATTTTGTATAGCTGAATTTTTTATATCCATTTTGAACACTCCTTTGTTCATAAACATTTTCATCTATCTAGTGTCAAGCCAATTTCTAAAAAATCTTCTCATGTGTTACAAAACTTTCTTCATTTTAGGTTTATTTTGACAAGGCTCTTTATGTCATGAAATTATGTATTGTCTTTAGCATGTTAATTTAATGAATTATTACTAAAGAGTATATCAATATCATAACACTAATTAACAATAACAACAATTATTATTAATGGTTCTCGTATGAAAGTTTTCGGATAATTTTTTTGGTGGTGATAATTTAAAAGGTGTTTTAAAAAGGTTTCAGCTATTTATACTTTCAAAATCCTCACATATAGCGATTGTTTACACATACATACACACATGGAGAAGTTTCAAATGAAACCATAGTTAGAAATTAAAGTAACTACTTTTTATCCCTTTAATCATATTTCAGAGGATGATTGAGATATATCCCTTTAATTTCTTGTTCGCCCCAATAATGACTATGGTTCTTTTTTCTTATTCGTTTCATGATCAAAGGCTAAAACCCAAGTTTTTGAATAGTGATTCTACTTTGAACTCACTCGTATGTATATAAATTAGTCTCTTTTGTATTATTGTTTTCCAACAAATGCATATAAATATTTAAACTTTATTAATTTTAATTCATGGTTTTATTTGTAAGTCAAATAGAGAAAATATAGTTTATTATAAACTATTCAATTTACATGTAATTAATCTTATTTTTATACATCACTTGTTTGAATTCAATTATGTGTACTCAATTTTTTGTCTATAGTCAAGGTAGAAACACCATGATTAAGTGAACCATATATTTGTGGAAGGAATAAGCATGTTTAAAGTTACCCTTGAATGCAATTATATCCTAGTAACCTTTATAATTAAATTAAGAAATTAATCAATCAAAATGTCTTCCAAGTGGGCGTAGACCTAAAACTATAAAACACGGTAAGAAATTACAATACATACGTACGTCTCTTTTACTTTCAACATATATACCACTTCTTTTAGCTTTTAAAATCAAATCATGAATGAAGTTATTTCAAGAAGAGTGGTATACATGTATATTCACGAAAGATACACATATACCTTTATGGTGTAAAATTATGAAAATATCCATAAATTCATTTAACATTAATTAAGCGTTTTAAGCGAGTAACCTCAGACTTGTTAGGTTGATCGAACATTACCTATTTAACAGAATGTGTTGGTTGGTTCGTCCCAGAACCGACCTAAGCCCCATTTAAAATAAAATCAAACACACAAACGACTTCTGTGTTAGGGTTCATATTGGGTTACACAAACGATTTCTGTGTTAGGGTTCATATTGGGTTACATGTCACATCACAAAATCTACAAATTTAATGAATACTATTAGTGTTACTTTTAAGAAATTTAATGTGAACTCACAAATTATGAATGTAAAATGGATAAGTAAATGTGGTTATCTAATGAAAATATTTGTCTGTTTAAAAAAAATTTAGATATCTCGGATGCTCCTCTCACCATAAAATTTTATTATTACGTCAGTAAGGACTAAGGATGATAATGGTACGAGTTTGAAACGGGTATGAGATCCCAACCTCCTATATAATTAAAAAAGTGTCTCATATGCGGCTCAAAACTCGTCGGGTATGTATTAGGTATTACCCGTCGAGTATTGGGTATACCCGTTAAGTTTATAAAAATTACTAATTAAGTATACCCATCGGGTATCTATTAAAATCAAACATCATATATTTGCATATACGTACTGACAATATTTTCGGTTAACCTTGACGTTTTTTTGTTGAGGGTCAACTATTACTACTTTTTAATTTTAGAGACAAATATCGAGTTATATTATAATTTTATACGATACTATTAATACAATTTATATGAAAGTTAATAACTTATTTTTGACACTTAATTATTGTCACACCCTCAAAATCCGCTAACGGGGTTTTACCGTCAGGCGTGTGACACACCAGGATCTCAGATAAGCATCAGTTACACCAAACACAGTAATTACAAAACATAACATTTAGTAATTAGTTGTTTAAATCAAACATGATTGTTTCAGACTTGCGGAAGCGTTTTAGAAATCAACAGTGTATCGTTTCAACATGCGTTTCAACCATAAGAATCAATAGCGTTTCACAAATTAAACCAGTTGTGTTGTGATGTATGCCATGCATGCATCCTAGCTGGGTTCTTAATCTTGTGCGTTTCTGTGACCTGAGAAAACATGCTAAAATGTGTCAACATAAAGTTGGTGAGTTCACAGGTTTAATCAAGAAATGTGTTTGTAAGCGTATCCATGGTTTGCGTTTCAATGATTTAGTATATATTGCATATCGTTAGGTAGCTAGCCTCTGTTCATGTTACTTAGCGTTTCGAACCGAAGCTGACTGTTTACGTCCTATTGTGTTTCCACCACGTCTTAACCGACCGTGGCAATCGTATGTGTTCCGTCATGTCTCATCAGACCATGACGGGGTGTTCCACGTCTTAACCGACCGTGGCAATCGTATGTTAGGTCAATTCAGCACCCGTTTGACCTCCAATCAAGCTAGCGCGACTAGCCCGGGCGGGGTTTGTCAGACCCAGTAGTACTACTCAAAATTACCTCGCTAATCCCATTACTAACGGTTCGATTGTGTGAGGACATGTGTGCGTTTCCACTAACGTAACAAGCGATATCAATAATACTGGCAACCATTCATAAAATATGTTTGCATGTTTTCTCCCCCAAAAAGGAAAGAAAGTAAAAAGGGGCCGTGAAACTCACCTCGAGCGTAGAGCAACAAGTAATTGTAATCACAAAAGATCGGGTTTCCAATTAACCTGTGTTTCATTCAGTATATATATATATATATATATAATTAATATCAATTATTAATTATAAGTATAATAACTGTACGGTTTCGCGTCTCACAAATCGTTTCGGTGTCGATTATATATATTTGTTACAATATTTAAGTTTAATAATACGATTAACGTTAAATCGAGGTTTAGGGTTTCATTTGATATTTGGGGGTTTTTAATACCTAATTTAAATAAAATGATAATATTCGTATTTGTAAATAATTTGTGTAATTTAAATATAATTCCTTCATTTAATATAATAAATCCATAATTAAAGTATATAATCTCTATTAATAACTTGATGATTATTATTTAAGGTCCATTTTTATAAAAATGATCATTTATAACATTTGTATTATTTATTAAAATATAATTAATTAAGGTTTTTAAAGAAATAAACTTCCAGAAAATAATTTAATAACTTTCTGAACAGACAAAGTTTATAAAAATTATCTTTATAATTTTTAGGAATTTTTCTGGATTTTTAAAAGGTGTAAAAGGCTTTTTAAAAAAATAGGTGTTGGAGGCCGGGTTCGAACCCGCGACCTCTTGTCCATACTCCCATGCACAAACCAGTAAACCAAAAGCTCTAAGCCGCGGTTATTCTGGTTTTTATTTTCTTTTAACCCATTCAATTCCCTTTCCCCCAAATCATAGAACCCTAATTCGTTCTTGAATCAAATTGACAATCAAATCGATGTTACTAACCAGATTAATGTTGGGGCTTAGTTTCCTGATGATGAACCGAAGGTATGGATGTGTTTAATCACCTGTTTCGAAGTTAATTTGATGATGAACACGTACGGGAAGAAGTCGCGACAGTGAGGTGCACAAATCGTGGATTTGTGTTTGTTTTAGAAACAATGGAACTCGAAGGAAGTTTATATAGGACCTAACATTCGTTAGTGCAGAGTTAATTTAATCGTTAATGGGTTTAATGCGCGATAATGGTTGATTTCTGTGGCCGACAATCGGTTGAGTGGGTTCGGTAAGAATTTGCACTCAAATTTTGTCTTGTTTGTTGATCACGAGTTCGAGTCATCCCCACGAAGGTGTTGGTAATGTTATTTTGATCAAAACCGCGTTAATGGTGGAGTTTGGCCCTCGCCGGAGGGACGCCGGAGGTGTGGCCGGAGAAGAAACGGGGCGACGGGCGGGGGGTGGGCTTTTTAAAAGAAATTTACACATTTAGTCCCTGAGGTTTTGTGCTCTTAATATTTCATGCCAAAACATTTTGAAACAAGTTTTAAAATTCACATTTTAACCCCTTTGTAAAACAATATTATTATTATTGTTATTATTATTATTATTTTATTGTTATTATCAGTATTATTATTATTTTTATTATTACTATTATTATTATTATTATTTAGTATTATTATCCTTGCCAAAATAGTAAAGTAAATTAATTCCTGCTAAACGGAGAAAGTTATTTTTAATGGTTTTAATCAAAAAAAATTTCGGATTGTCATATTATCCCCTTGTTGCAGAAATTTTCGTCCCGAAAATTGGAACACTAGGATTAACAACCAAGTATACGGAGAATTCGGTTAAACCGATAAATAGACTACACACAGTGAGTTAACGAGCTTAATGCTAACTGATGTACCGTTTAGTGACAGACACATGTTCTTTAACAAGAACAATCTTAGGTTTCCTTTCTGATTTGGGAATATGTTGAATGTTTCTAGCACTTTTGTTCATCAGAAGGTGACCATGAAACCATCTGTAGCTATCACGCGCACGTGAAACTAAATGAGGTAGAACAAATGTGAAAATAGACCCACAATGTTCTTTGCTTGATATCGTGGGATGTCACTAATTAGTTGAAGGACTAGATCATCAGAAGACAACATGACACTCAAAAGTTGTTTCTGATCTTTATCAAGTTTTGTTGTGATAGAGTCTCTGCTATGCTAACGACCCCTGATAATGGAAATCTTATCTCGTGTGACATGGTGGCTAGCATTTGTTTTGCTCTCATCGTTTCCTCTGTAATATGAATAGTTTTATTAAGTTTTGTCTCCTTGGCCTTCTGTACAACTATTTCTTCCTTTAGTTTTACCATCTTTTCTCTTTTTTTTCACCGGATCAGTGATTTCTATAATTTAACTGTTCTTACTTTCTAGCTATAGCCATTTCCTAATTCTGATTGTTTCTAACTTGTCCTGGGGTCCTAATCGACCTAGGGCACACTTATGGTAATGGTCGGAACTCCAACCTTCTTAATGTCCCCGTTTGACACATGTTAGCTTAATCGTATTAACCAACATAGCTAGGTTTACAACATTAGCATTCTTGTCTACCTTACCGCTAGATTGCTTGTTCAACCTTCCAACTTCTTTCTACTACTCACTAGATTTTCCCAGTGTCCTTCTTAACTCTATCTGGTCTAATGTCATGAGGTATGACATCAGCTTTGTCAATTCCTAGAGTTTGTCAGTATAAAGAGCACGACCTAACCCTACCATTGCACTATTTTAGGATTACAATTCTAACTTTTGCATTTCATTCCTTAGATAATAGTACTCAATCACCAAGGCTTTGAACTCACCCAATAACCTATATATAAGCATCATTTCAAAGAGTAACGTACTGTATGTGTGGAGAATATCATTGCTCCTATACATTTCTTGTAGTCCACTTTTATTCTAAGCATTTAATCAGTTCCTTAGTTACTAAAATGCTAAGTGGAGGAATGCTTCTTGAAATAATTGAAAATACCATGAAGGTTCTAAGTAGGACAGGACTTAAGTAATAGCAAGGGTTAGTAATGTTTTGTTACCCTTAATAAGGTTTTACTAATGACGTGAGTTGCCTCAATTAGTTTTCCCATCAGCTAATTCTACAGTGTAACTAGGTTCCATATCAACTAAGGTTACGTCTAAGAGTTTAATAAACTTGTTGGAAACAAAACTCTTATCGGCACCGATATCAAACAGCATAGAAGCAAAACGACCATTCAGAGGAAACGTACCAGTAACCACATCCTGATCATCCCTTGCCTCACCAGAGCCAATCACAAAAACTCGACCTTTGGCACTGCCCCCGTTATTATCCTTGTTTCCACTCTTCAGCTGCGGGCAATCCTTCCTGTAGTGACCCTCCTTACCACACTCATAACAGGCTCTAGTCACTCCACCCTGGCGTTGTTGTTGAGGTTGTTGTTGTTGAGTCATTAGTTCACCCCTGCAGTCTTTGGCTGCGTGACCCATCTTTTCACATCTCTGACAACGGAGTCGATCACACGGGCCATGATGATGGAAGTTGCACCGATTACACTTAGGATTCTTGCCCGCGTAGCTACTCGATCCCTGGTCATAGTTGTTGTGGTTCCGATTGTTGAAGCTTGAAGACTTGTTGTTGTTATTGCCGTCCCATTTCCTTTTGTGATCAGAAGAACCAGAAGCAGCGCCACGTTTAGGCAAGGTGCCCTGTGCCACTGCTTGGTCAGTGAGTTTATGAGCCAGTCGGATGGCCTGCTGAATAGTGACAGGATCAGCAGCCATCACGCTAGCTTGGATCTGAGCAGCTAGACCATCAATGTATTTTTCGATCCGTTTGTAGGCCGGAGTCACCATCTGAGGACATAATGCAGCCAACTCGTGCGAACGAGTTGTGTACTCCTCAATGTCTGAACCAACCATCTTTAAATTCCAAAATTCTGCCTCCAGTTTCTGGACTTCGCTCCTGGGGCAGTACTCTTCTTTCATTAAAATCTTGAAGTCCTCCCAAGGCATACTGTTAGCAGCATCAAGTCCTAAGGTTTGGACCTGTGAGTTCCACCATGTCAAAGCTGGTCCTTCCAAAGTGCCAGAAGCATACTTGACACGGTTTTCTGCTGGACAGTTACACATTGCAAAGGTGGATTCCAGTTTCTCAATCCAACGAAGGAGGGTAACAACACCTTCGGAGCCTTTGAAGGAATGAGGTTTGCAGTCCATGAACATCTTGAAAGTGCAGACTGCTTGACCTCTTTGGTTTTGGTTCTGGTTGATATTGTTATTTTGATTTTGGTTCCTGGTCTGTTCGAACGCCTCGAGCGCTTCAGCAACACGCTCATTTATGATGGCATCGAGTTCAGCTTGTGTTAGATTAATGTTTTCTTGTCTACGTGGGCGTCCAACTCTTCGTCCAGACATGATTCTACGTATTCACAATACATGACAGTCACTATCGATTAATAACTATTGATAACAATAATCTGTTTCATACTAGTAGAGATGAAGGATTTGTTTGCATATCGATAGTGAGGTTTCATGAGAACCGAGACTTTATGTCTCCATGTACAGAAACGAAAATTTTGTACTGACTATGACTGTTATCACCTAATAGAGTTACCAGAATTCTCATGCACGACAAATTACAATTATGTGTGCACCCGTAATTCTAATTTGCTTTGCATGGTCATTCATGATTCCTCCCATTCATGATAACACACTTTGTCAAGTACCGAGTGCCGTCTGTTAGGACAAGCAAAGGTGATAGAGTATGTTGGAAGTAGAAACGAGTACGATAGAGTTTGCTGTGGTGTTCACATCTTAGATAGTTTATTTTCGGGAAGCGAAATCAAGGACAAGAATTATTCACACGATAATGAGATGTTCGGAGTGTATTCGTTTGATTCATGAATCAAACCGAGTACGTTGACTAATCAAAGTATTTAGTCAACCACAACTTTGTTGAAAACATGCGTACCTATAAGCAGATACTCATCCAAGGGTTCCCAGGTAAGGTAAACAGGTCCATCGGTTGATTTGGATATATGCGAATACCTTGCCTAGACAGAACACCCCGAGATACAGGCATCTTACTCTTCCAGCATTGCATGTATTCAGTAGTGGGACACAGACTTTGACGAGACTTTGAAAACCATCGATAACAATTCGAGGTTTTGGAGTTTGAAATCACTTTAATTAGGCACTCAAACCCTCCCGTATGTTAAAGTAAAAGTTTTCAAGCATCCAGATTAAGCAAACATAGCTTAGAAATCTATGTGTGTGTAACTAATGCAAATCCAGTTATAGTCTAAAATGCAATGCAAATGAGATGCAAGTCCATTTTAGTTCGCTATAACTAATGCTCTGATACCAATCTGTCACACCCTCAAAATCCGCTAACGGGGTTTTACCGTCAGGCGTGTGACACACCAGGATCTCAGATAAGCATCAGTTACACCAAACACAGTAATTACAAAACATAACATTTAGTAATTAGTTGTTTAAATCAAACATGATTGTTTCAGACTTGCGGAAGCGTTTTAGAAATCAACAGTGTATCGTTTCAACATGCGTTTCAACCATAAGAATCAATAGCGTTTCACAAATTAAACCAGTTGTGTTGTGATGTATGCCATGCATGCATCCTAGCTGGGTTCTTAATCTTGTGCGTTTCTGTGACCTGAGAAAACATGCTAAAATGTGTCAACATAAAGTTGGTGAGTTCACAGGTTTAATCAAGAAATGTGTTTGTAAGCGTATCCATGGTTTGCGTTTCAATGATTTAGTATATATTGCATATCGTTAGGTAGCTAGCCTCTGTTCATGTTACTTAGCGTTTCGAACCGAAGCTGACTGTTTACATCCTATTGTGTTTCCACCACGTCTTAACCGACCGTGGCAATCGTATGTGTTCCGTCTGTCTCATCAGACCATGACGGGGTGTTCCACGTCTTAACCGACCGTGGCAATCGTATGTTAGGTCAATTCAGCACCCGTTTGACCTCCAATCAAGCTAGCGCGACTAGCCCGGCGGGGTTTGTCAGACCCAGTAGTACTACTCAAACTTACCTCGCTAATCCCATTACTAACGGTTCGATTGTGTGAGGACATGTGTGCGTTTCCACTAACGTAACAAGCGATATCAATAATACTGGCAACCATTCATAAAATATGTTTGCATGTTTTCTCCCCCAAAAAGGAAAGAAAGTAAAAAGGGGCCGTGAAACTCACCTCGAGCGTAGAGCAACAAGTAATTGTAATCACAAAAGATCGGGTTTCCAATTAACCTGTGTTTCATTCAGTATATATATATATATATAATTAATATCAATTATTAATTATAAGTATAATAACTGTACGGTTTCGCGTCTCACAAATCGTTTCGGTGTCGATTATATATATTTGTTACAATATTTAAGTTTAATAATACGATTAACGTTAAATCGAGGTTTAGGGTTTCATTTGATATTTGGGGGTTTTTAATACCTAATTTAAATAAAATGATAATATTCGTATTTGTAAATAATTTGTATAATTTAAATATAATTCCTTCATTTAATATAATAAATCCATAATTAAAGTATATAATCTCTATTAATAACTTGATGATTATTATTTAAGGTCCATTTTTATAAAAATGATCATTTATAACATTTGTATTATTTATTAAAATATAATTAATTAAGGTTTTTAAAGAAATAAACTTCCAGAAAATAATTTAATAACTTTCTGAACAGACAAAGTTTATAAAAATTATCTTTATAATTTTTAGGAATTTTTCTGGATTTTTAAAAGGTGTAAAAGGCTTTTTAAAAAAATAGGTGTTGGAGGCCGGGTTCGAACCCGCGACCTCTTGTCCATACTCCCATGCACAAACCAGTAAACCAAAGGCTCTAAGCCGCGGTTATTATGGTTTTTATTTTCTTTTAACCCATTCAATTCCCTTTCCCCCAAATCATAGAACCCTAATTCGTTCTTGAATCAAATTGACAATCAAATCGATGTTACTAACCAGATTAATGTTGGGGCTTAGTTTCCTGTTGATGAACCGAAGGTATGGATGTGTTTAATCACCTGTTTCGAAGTTAATTTGATGATGAACACGTACGGGAAGAAGTCGCGACAGTGAGGTGCACAAATCGTGGATTTGTGTTTGTTTTAGAAACAATGGAACTCGAAGGAAGTTTATATAGGACCTAACATTCGTTAGTGCAGAGTTAATTTAATCGTTAATGGGTTTAATGCGCAATAATGGTTGATTTCTGTGGCCGACAATCGGTTGAGTGGGTTCGGTAAGAATTTGCACTCAAATTTTGTCTTGTTTGTTGATCACGAGTTCGAGTCATCCCCACGAAGGTGTTGGTAATGTTATTTTGATCAAAACCGCGTTAATGGTGGAGTTTGGCCCTCGCCGGAGGGACGCCGGAGGTGTGGCCGGAGAAGAAACGGGGCGACGGGCGGGGGGTGGGCTTTTTAAAAGAAATTTACACATTTAGTCCCTGAGGTTTTGTGCTCTTAATATTTCATGCCAAAACATTTTGAAACAAGTTTTAAAATTCACATTTTAACCCCCTTTGTAAAACAATATTATTATTATTGTTATTATTATTATTATTTTTATTGTTATTATCAGTATTATTATTATTTATTATTACTATTATTATTATTATTATTTAGTATTATTATCCTTGCCAAAATAGTAAAGTAAATTAATTCCCGCTAAACGGAGAAAGTTATTTTTAATGGTTTAATCAAAAAAAATTTCGGGTTGTCACAATTATTAACTAGAAAAAGATATTTGTAACATCCTGTATCTTTGTATTATACCTTGTGTTCATATTTGTCAATTCATTTAAGTGCATGGACTCATTCGTAAAATTTTAATTCTTTAAGGATTAATTAGCATAATGATAATAATAATAATAATAATAATAATAATGATAATAATAATAACCATAATAATAATAATAATAATAATAATAATAATAATAATAATAACCATAATAATAATAATAATAATAATAATAATAATAATAATAATAATAATAGCAATAACAATAATAATAATAATAACAATAATTACTATAATAAATAATAATAATAATCAATAATAATAATAATAATAGTAATAATAATAAAATTTTAAGTTAGTATAAGTTAGAGGGGCTTAATGTCATTTTATAAACTTAAAATTTAAAGTTTTGGCATAAAATAATAAGAAGCCAAAGTGGAGGGACCATTTGTGTAAAAACTTGAAACTCCAAACCAATTCCCCCCCTTTCACCCCGCTTTTCCGGTAACTCCGGCCGGAGCTCCGGCCGAGCTCCGGCGAGGCTCAACCACCATTTTAAAATCGATTTGACCCAAATTAACCGCCCCAACCCTCTCGACCCCTTGTTTCGAACTCGGACCCTAACCCAATTCGAGTTCCCGCTCGTGCAAGACTTCCAAAACAAACCGCGGATTAACCGGGTGAAATCCGAATCCAATCTCGTCCAAATACACAAATTCAATCAAATTAATCACTTCTAAACTTAATACGCGGCTTAAGCAATCAATCAATCAATTAGAATTGCAAATTAACAGCTCGAATCTCACAATTTTGGTAAATTCGAACACGGTTTCAAATTGAATTTGTTATGCCCGAAACCATGAAATCGAGTCTACAAATTTGGGGGCTTCTGAATCATTTCGAAGTTCCTAAACTCTCCGAAACATTAATTTCACCAAAAATCCTTGTCACACACCCCAACCTAGACGGCGGAAACGTCGAGGTGTGAGGAATACGATTGTTCACAGCCACATAACGCTATGTTTAAATGTAAATATTCAAAGTAATAGTTTCAACAGGAATTACAACATAAGTCTCAATCATGAAATACATTCAAGCAAATATCAAACATAACATAACATTTCATTTATTTAACTAGGTCCACATCCTAGTTTTATTGCAAGCTTCAAAAGACCACTTTAAACTTGGGGGTTACCTGAAACATGATAAAATAAAAGGTCAACTAAAAATAGTTGGTGAGTTTCCAAGGTTTTCATACATAATATGAAAAGATTATAAGTAGCAATTCATGTCATAGGTTATAAGCTAGTAAGGTTATAGAATACATATCTTTACAATCAAACCTCGACTTGATTACAAGTATATAAGATTGGCTAAGTGTATTTGGTTCCCTAGTGCACAAGCATACGGCTCCTAGGAGTCGGCAATACATCGACTTTAGCACCAAATAGGCTTGTCAGGCCCAAAGATCTAAGACGTTGCCAGACCAGCAATAGTTAATGATTGTAACAAACTATGTATCTCATATAATCACTTACATCACACAAATAACCATGACAAAAATATAAAGATGAATTGCAAGTGCTTTACAAGTCTTAAACGTTTATAAGTGTGTAATGTATAAGTATCATGTTTCACCCCAAAATGGTGTAAAATAAGTAAAAGGGGGCAAGAAAAACTCACAATGACGTAGGCATTACAAGATGATATAAAAGGTTAAACGATGATCCATAGTATCCATTACAAGCACCTAAATATATAATTTACGAGATAAAGATTAAGGTTAATATTATAATTAACGTTCAAATAAGTTTGGCTTTCGATAGTTTTAAGTTTTAATAATAAGATCAACGTTCTATTAGGGTTTTGATAGATTTAAAGGGACTTGTCCAGTAAATAAATTTTAGAAATAAATCATTATAAGTTTTTCAGATTAATTGAAATAACTTATTGATTAATAACAAATTATTAGTCTAAACCATTAGTTTAAAATATAACTTATAAGAAATAATATTCTTAAATACTTTGTGTAATTATAAAATATAAATAATTTCTACGATTATCATGATAAATCTTCAATTAATATAGTGTCCGTTAATATTATAAAGATTTATTGTTTCAGGTCCAATAACTGATTAATTATTTTAAAAGAAACCTATTTATACATACAAGTTAAATGAACATAAAAATAATAATTATGTTTTTAGAGAGTAACATTTGAAACAAAGATTTATTATTTATTATTTGAAACAAACGATAATTAATGAGTTAAAATAGGAAAACAATCTAATCGTCTTATTGAACATGTAATGTTTTAACAAAATAAACATTACTTAATCTATTTTATATAAAAAAAATGAACTAATAAATAACTAAATAAATAAGAAATTTTAAAATAAATTCCAGAAAATAATTTAATGTCTTTAAAAATATTTAAAGTTTAAAAAAATCATTTTTTATATTTATTGGGAATTTTCTATGGTTTATTTAAGGCTGAAAAACCATTTAAAAAAATAAATGGGGGTGCCCGGGTTCGAACCCGGGACCTCCAACTTAGCAGGGGGACACGGAACCAGTAGACCAGGCTTACAGCCGCGTTTGGAATTGGTTCTTAATGGTTTTAACTCAAAACAATCGATCAGCCCCAAACCAAGAACCCTAGAATTTGTTTCGATTCAATTGATCATCAAAACCAAAATGATAATGAAATCAACATTGGGGCTTTTGTTCCTCAACTAAAATCGAGCATATTGATGCTTTTAATTACCTGATTGGAGTTAATGTTCATGATGAACGAGTACACGAACAGACCGCGACTTCTTAGCACAGGTTCGATACTCAAACGTTGATGATAATCCAATTACTTGTACAGGTAGCATCTAATGAACTCGGGGATGGAAAGCCCTCTGTTAATTTAAGTGTATACAGCTCCGAAGATGTGTTTTCGTTGAGTTGCAGGTCGACGAGGAAGATGATGATCGATGGAGTGTTTTGTGTGTTTTAAGATATAATTGAAGTGGTTAAACGATTACATATAGATATACAAACATTCGGGTTTAATTAATTGGATTTTAACAGAGGTTAGTGCGATTTAGAATCTGTAAAAGTTGCTGACAAGAAACGTGGATCGGTTGGATCGATCGCACTCAAATTTGTTTGATTATCGTGGGTGTCCAGTTCGAATCTTGCACGTGGTGATGTTGGTGGCATTTAATTGAACTTAAACCGCGTATTTTGGTCATTGGTGGTTGGCCGGAGTGTTGGCCGGAGAATGGTGCCGGTGGGGAATCGACGGGAAAGGGGGGTTGGGTTTTAATTATTTACAGAATGGTCCCTGCGGTTTTAAAATTTATTATTTCATGTTAAATGTTTTTAAAACAGGTTTTAAGATTCGCAAAACTACCCCCTGGACTTATTAAATCAAATTTAATAATTTTATAAATTATTATTATTATTAATAATATTTTCATTATTATTATTATTATCATTATTAGTATTATTATTTATAATAATATCATTATTATTATTATTATTATTATTATTATTATTATTATTATTATTGTTATCATTATTTGTATTATTATTATTAATATCAATTATTTTAAGATTTTACAAAATTAACCCCTCTTTTTTTTTATCCATAAAAATTTGAGATGTTACAATCCTCTCGATCAAAAAGCCCCAACCCAGAACACCCGAAACAAAACAGAACTCGAAACCCCATTTAATCTCATCCGAACAGGTAATCAAAACCTGTTACCCACTTGTTTCTGGTCGATGAACAAAAGCCCTATGATGATTCGAGTGCTTAATATCGAATCGAGGGTCAATTTCAGGATCTATTGAAACTAGGGTTTATAGGATTTGGGGGAAAACGGGGAGGCTGTGCTTAAATTCAAAACGAACCAAAATGAACCAAGGCCACGGCCCTGGTTCACTGGTTCCTGCGCCCCATGTTCCAGGAGGGCCCCGGGTTCGACCCCGGGCAGCCCCCTCCCCTTTTTCTTTTTCTGATTTTTTTTCTTTTTCTTTTCATTTCTTTTTATTTAATCCATCTTTTTAAATTATAAAAATTTCTAAAATTATTTTATAAAATGCAGATTTTTTTAACTTTTGTTTAACTAATTTGTGGCTAAATTAATTTTTATAAAATACTTTTGTAATTATAAATACATTATTGTATTTCTAAAAGTACAAAAGAAGTGCGTAAATATAATACTTGTATATATATATATATTCAAACAATTAAATTGTTTAGTTACTTATACCTATATATATATATATATTTATATATAGTTCTTTTAATAGCTAAATCACTTATTATGATTATTATATACAATATTATAATTGTTTAGTATATATATTATATATATATATTCAAACAATTAAATTGTTTAGTTACTTATACCTATATATATATATATATATTTATATATAGTTCTTTATAATAGCTAAATCACTTATTATAATTATTTATACAATATTATAAATCGGTTTAACGTACAATTAGATTAGGTTTTTCTTTATTTATTTCTTTCTCATACATGCCATCAATTAATTATTTCGCATACAAAAATCCTTTCGTTCCATTAACCCGATCGTATTATTAACATGCAATACGAATAATTATTAACTCCTAATTGATCTACAATTAAGAACCTTAAAACCTAATAATTAATCATCAAACATATTATAACGCGCTACCTTATTTTATTTAGGTGCCTTGTGACGTTGTGTTGGAAGTCTTATTCGTGATTACTCTTATTGCATCTACGAGTCTTCTATTATTCAAACATGTGAGTTCTTATGCCCCGCTTTACGTTTATTTCACACCTTTCGGGTGAAACATGTTGCTTATACAAACTTACACATACACGTGTTGATACTTATTACACACGTGCAATTCTTTACATAGTCGTGGTTGTTTGAATATGTTAAGTATTATATGAGATGTGACATACGTGTGCAATCATTAACTATTGCTAGCCTGGTGAAGTCTTAGATATTTGGGCCTGACAAACCTATTTGGTGCTAAAGCCGAGGAATTGCCGGCTCCTAGGAGCCGTATGCTTGTGCACTAGAGAACCAAATACACTTAGCTAATCATGCTTATTCATATTATTCAGTCGAGGTTTGATTGTAACTATGCATGTTCTATATACTTACTATCTTGTGACCATTGACTAGAATTGCCACATTTTTGTATACTTATTGTATATAAAACCATGAGAACTCACCAACCATTAGTTGACTTTATTTTCAACATGTTTCAGGAAATGTGCAAGCTTAATGATGATTGAAGAAATGCTCAAACCTAGGACATGGACCTAGACTTAATAAGAAAAAAATTGGATTTCTATTTTTGTTTGTTCTACTATTTATGAGACTTGATGTATGTGATGTTGAAACAATTGATTAATGACATTTTACATTTTAACATAACGTTATGTGGCTGTGAACAATCTTAACCCTCACACCTCGACGTTTCCGCCGTCAAGGTTGGGGTGTGACAATATTAAATAAAAATGAAAAGATATAATTAATGTACATATTATATATAATATAATAATTAAGTAAATAAATAAAAAATAAAATAGTTTTGAGAATATAATCAGGTAAACATGTATGTTTAATCAGGTCGGGTCAAATACCCACCCCCACCCCCACCCACCCACCCCCCGTTTTTAGGGAAATAGAAAATTCTGAGGAATTAGGACGACTTCATGTGCTTTTATGTAATGAATCTCACCACAGTATTTTAGTTTTTTTTTAACTGTGACCATTCAAAAATCATACGACTTTTTGAGGTGTTTTCACGCTTGGTGATTGCTCCACGCACAAGGTCACCATTTGCAACGTCGCTACGCTTAGCGTGGTGTTCCATGGTGGTGCCCACCACCCACGTCAGCTCCACAATGGACCAGAGTGTGTATAGGCGAGCCTAATGATGAAATCAATACTTCTTAACTACCTTTATAATTAAAACGTACTTTATATTAGTTCTAAGTACTTTATCCATAATAATATGACTTAGAAACTCATGTCAATAAAAATTATATTTACTTAGTGATTATATTTCATGTATAAATTACATATAACCTTTTTGCCATTATTTTCTTACAAGAAATTTAAACTCATAGCATAGCACATAACTTTTGGATCAAAGAAATAAAATTTGGTACCAAGAAACTATTTTTTAAAGTTCCTTTGTGAATGATAATTTAACAGAAAAAGGAGCCAAAGATGCCCATTTATGACATGTGACTGCTGTTTCCCCTTTGCAAAAGACTTTGAAGATGATTAGACCAGACAAGCCCGACCCATTAACCATTTCATGAATACAATAATAGTATAATACATATTTAGTACTTTAAGTTTTTAAATACCTTTAAAGAAACTTTAATATATAAAGGATTGTAAGAATAAAAAGAGGATCAGTGATCACCAATTTAAATTTTAAACCGTTAATATAAAAGAATGATTATATTCAGCTATATAAGTCTATAAGGTAAGAATCCTTTAAGCATGTGGGCCGAATTTGTTTGCTAAATTGGACGAATAGATGTTTAAAGTTCGTATTATAGAAAGATTTTTAATACATAAGTAAATTTAAATAGAAAATTACTAGATCGTGTATACATACACTTATACATTTTGCTATAAAAGTCATATATAAGACTTTTTTTTATATCTCACATCACATGTGGATCCTGTTACGTCTAACATATCATAGGCAAATTATTAACAATTTTTTTGTGTAAACTTTTACTAAAGGTTTATTCAGATTATGTTACAAAAAATATATCCTGTATGCTCTCTACATATAAATTACATATGTTTATGCATATCATATAATATTTTACAAAAATGTTATATACTTAAACGCTACCACTAGTTTATAAACCAAGAAGCCATTAAAAATTACAAATGATAGGGTGAAGTTGTAAAACAATAAAATCTTTTAATTGTGAGAATGAAAATTGGAGAAAAGAAAGGGTTGAGAGGCCCACAAGAGCCAAAGATTAACTTTTTAGGGCACATGAATGCATGCATCCTCTAAATTATTATAAATGTTCAAGAAAATGAGATTTGGAAGTCAAAAGCTTCCTTAGAAACATAAAGAGTGTCTCTAATTCATCATGAATGACAATGAGAATAATTACACACAATAGAGAACCAAAGTGATTGATTAATGTTTTGAATCATCATATTGTTTTGTAATACCATATAAAAAAACTATATTTCACATGAATGTACAATTTGAACAATGATCTATGTATGAGTCTTTCTAGAATTTAAACTTACTAAAATTTTCAAAACAATTTATTTTTTCATCTCAAATGATATTATTACTTATTAGGGTAACGCGAAGAAGTTTATGAACCAAGATACTATTCGTATATACTATTTATATAAAATATATCAATCATAATTTGAATACAGTTAAAATTATGTAACCCGAACAATAACTTCTTAATCTGACGAGTTGTAAATATGTTTAATGGATCTTCAACGAATGAGTGAGTTGTATGCGAGTTCATTTGTGGCAGTTATAAAATATATAGTTTTTATTCTAAATTTTAACAGGCCAATCCATTTATAATTGTGTAACAAGAACATGGTTGACTTATTAAACTAGTTTTTCATCTCAAAATTTTTAGTTATTTTCATGTTGGCTTTGTGATCATATAAGAAAATCAATATATTTTTGAGGAAAACTTATACTACTTCAATTTGTATCTACAACTATAATTCGGCTAACTGTACCGCATGTTTTAACACACACATTACACTACCACATCCATTTTATACGTACGTATTCATGTCGACATCATATCATCTTCATTTGAAAACATTCTAACGTAACATTTTGTTTTATTGGTTCATATAAACGAATAATATTATCTACAAGTTTATTATATACATAAACGAAGACCATAAATAAATATATGGTAACATGCACGATAATATATTCCTCTTTAGAGTTATAGGTAAAACTTGTTTCTTTTCCAACCAACCAAAAAGAATTCTTAAAAGTCGAATTAAAGAACAAGTAGTCTTAGATTAGATTGAAGCATCTAAGCTTTAGAACACGATACAAAGGTGAAGATGCTAAATTCATCTAACTTTTGAGTGAATATGTTCAAATTAATTATTTTTTTCTGAATATTCAACTGATTTATTAAAAATTTATAATATACTTCTTATATAAGTGGATATCTTATGGTGAACGAGTATTGTAAATTTATCAAAGTCGTTATTTTATTTGCCACAGAAGACACACTCTTGCATGGTAATAATGATACCAATACGTTTAATGTGGCACGTACAACAGTATTCTTGATTTTTATCAAAGCTCATTGTTTATGTGTGTGTATATAATTTACTATAGTGTGTTTATGTTGGTAAAATATTATAAATTTTCATGAGTATTTATAGACTTTTATCACAATTTACATCAATATTTTCTTGCAAACATATAATATACTAGAGGCCTTTCTAAATGCATATCACAACACATTGATGTTGGTCTCATCTTATAGTTGAACTTAAAAATACTAATTAAGAAAAGATTTATCTCTACATAAACCAAAATACTTTTAATCGTTCAAATTATTTAAAATATTTTTTGATAACGATAAATATAATATTATATTAAACCAAATCAATAACTTTATCAACTAAATTCAAAAGTAAAATCCGAGCTCCATTTTCATATAAAAGGTAACAAAAATATAATAGCATGCAAAAAGTGAGAATTGAACTACCCTTAAAAGATATACATACATAAAAAGAAGAGAATACAATGATGAGAGAATGTTTTGACACAAATCATTGGAGTTTGTACAAAAATGAGGTTTTGGTTGCATAAAGTACAAAAATTTACATCATTTGCATGTTAATACTCTTCATATGTAATGTGTGTGTGTTGTCAAAAGAGTATCTTGTAAAGGGGATCGGTTAATGGGAAAGATGTATATTGTAAAGGGGATCGATTAATGGGAAAGAGGTAAAGTTTCTGACCATCAATGTATAATGTTAGGTAATGATTATGTCTACTATTTTATTTAACAAATTGAGACCATTTAAAAAGTTCAAACTTATAAAATTGTTTCAAGTGGTACATGTACACCATTTGAATGGTAGTTGTAGGAAATCTACTTGTAAGTTGTAAGTTTGTTTACTATTAACAAAATCAAAACTTAAGATAGAAGATTTTGTATATTATATAGGATGTGAAATGAAAATACCAAACATATGTTTATAAATGTGTAGCTAAAGCTAGCTCGGTTTTTAAACAAATTTATTGATTGACATATACATTTTCATAAACTTTTAAGAGGTAGTTATTTATAATTCTTTTATAGTCATTTATGTTTTTCGGAGTAAGTTTATACATTTAGAATAGTAAAAAATATAAAAAAAACTAAAGGATACTTGTTTGTGACAACCCGTGACTACGTCAGTTGTGTTCAGATCTATGTCATCTTCAAGTTCATCTCGTATCATACTACCTACATTTTTTTACCTTCGTATTTTTGACAAGTCAATCCATGAACACGAGTCGTATAACACCTTTAGATTTAACACATTCTGTAAAATAGAATGACAATAAATCATGTTTGAAGAACTAAAGTTTTTACAAGTGATTAAAAAATTAGTACTCTTAAGTTAGAATAGAGCTCAAGGCCTATAAGTTAATAAGAGAAACTAAGTGTCTCCTTAATATAAACAAAGTTGGTGAAGTTCAACAAAGTTTTACAACAAGATATTGGCATACAAATCTGAAATACATATAATATCAAATATAATTTGTCATTCTCAATAATAATAACAGTTGTGAAAGCACTTATTATTTTTATTTTTAGAAAGGCATCAAAGAGGGTGTGTGTGTGTGTGTCCAAATGACTTAGAATGGTGTAAGAATGTTTCAACTCCCCACTTTAGCATGCTTAGAGAATAATCGCTATGGGCCATGGACATTGGATCATCATCATTATGTCCCTCGTGTCAACTACACCATATGAACACAACTTATTGCATCACATTTTTTTGTAAGAGTGACACCCACAATTCTATTAGATAGTCATTATTGCTTTTTTATTCAAGATTTTATGACACATATTTACCATCTCTATTACATAAGCTTTTCATATGTTCTTATAGATTACAATTGAGTGTCAATTGTCATTACATTTGCAACATCACACATCTTTAATTGTCCATAGTTCATTGTTATATAGTTAGTATAAAGATCTTCTTTCTAAGTAGATTAATTTAGAACTAGTATATGTTCAAGGTTCAAGTTACATCTATATTAGTGGTTATAAACGGTTTATTTAGACAGAATTGAATTAAAGACAATCGAAACTATTATGTTATGTTAACTACTTGATTACTCTCACATTCTCTTTTTATAACCAATCATATCCTGTATCTCACATTTTTAAACCGAACATATGTTTTCTTGTTTTCCCTAATAATAAAGATGGATGCTCATAGTAAGCCTTAGCCTTGAAGTAACAAAATGACCATTAGGACATATAAATGTATTGTTGACAAGAAGAAATGTAAAAGGATAAGGTGGTCAAAATGGTCTTTTGATTCTTGATTCCCTTATGAAAGTAAGGAAAGGTTCCATTAGGTATAGTGGAAGTGGGCACTAGGAATTGACCACAAAAGTGGTTGAGTGGAGTAAGTGGTAGTGGAATTTACCTTCTCATGCTTTTTTGATTATATTTTTTTTTTAAAAAAATATGGTAAAAGATTATAGAAAGAGATATTAAAGGCTGACTTTGTCATCTACTTAAAGGACTTTGTATACATAATAAAAATATATATTTTGATGATGATCTCTTAGTTACTTTGTTAGTTATCAATGGAAAAACCACCAATTACTATTGAAGCTATGATGATTCATTTTCACATTGGAGTTTCTATCTTCCCTCTACATGTCATATATACCAATAACTGTTTTAGATACAATAAAACACAAACCATCTTACATGTATAATGGTAATAGTTTGGTTATGCAACACATATACAGATGTAAGAATTGGATAATAAAATTAAAAATTAAAGATGTCAATTTCGATTAAGAGTCCAAAAGTTAGAATACCATCGAAATAATATAAACTTCTACCACATCTGACAGATATTTGTTATATCTTCTTGATCAAAGATTGTTTCAGGTCAACCTAACTCAACATGTTTTAAACATGCCAAAAAGACTGCCTGTTATGACTCATTATCGTGCATGCCCAGCCAACCAGTCCAATTTCCAACCACTAATAAAAATAATTACTGGAAATTGTTTATGCTGGCGGACCGAACATACAAAGAAATGTTTACTTTCTCTTTCTTCTATCAATTGCACTTCTGGGTCAGTTTTAGCTAGAGGTGGCCCAAAAGGTACGCCATATTGCATGGGTGAGGGTATTGGTGGTGCAAACACAGGAGCAAATGAAGCAGCTGTGATGGTGGCCGTAGGTTGTGGGAGTGTCGCAACTCTCACGAAACCTTACTTTCTTTGTTTTGGGTTGTTTTGGGCAAACCTTACGTTATTTGTTTTGGGCTTGTTTCAGAAATTCCAGAAACCCCATGCTGAGCAAGCTTATGAACACAGCTTATGAACACTCTTCTGTTGTCGCTTAAATCTGGTACCGTTCGTAAACTGGATGTTCTAATTTCCGGCTGGTACTGTTCGTAAACCAGATGTTATAATTTTCAAGACGAAAATTCCTTCAACAAGGGATGATATAACAACCCGTGTTTTCAAGTTATACATCGTGAACTTGACCTTCCATTATTCGATTATTTTACTTTCATACATTAAAACATTTGGTGTTAATTTGAATTTCACATGATATAAGTAAACATAAACCAAACTAATTAACTAATAATCGATATCTTAAACTAAACTAACTGACTAATAATCAAACTTATAATGAAATATTATCCTTAATAGAGGGACCAAAAATGTAAATTGACCAAATCCACTCTCATTTAAATCACCCAAACCCACCTCCACGATTTCACTTGCAAGACCCACCCTCAACCCACGGTTCCTTCAACAAACCCTAACCACCGAAACGTCATTCTTCTGCTGTAGCACCTCCACATCGACGCATCACCTCTCGGCGATTCTTTCCACCTCCGACGACGTGTCGTTACAAATCGCAGCCCTCATCCGCCCTGTATGGTAAGCTCTTTCGCATGATCGGTCTCGGTTACGGTTTTGTTTCTCATTTAGTCGAGTGTGTTGAGGGTTGTGATGGTTGATTGTGACTATGTTCCCTAATGCATTTATCATCGTTGGGTCTAATGGACAATTACAAATTTCTATAAATTTTACTTTATTTGGTTTCTGTAACAACCCAAGGAAATCGCAACGTGATATTATCCGCTTTGGCCGCAGCCTCACGGTTTTAAAACGCGTCACATTGGGAAAGGTATCCAACCCCTTATAAAGAGACTTTAGTTCTCCTTCCCAACCGATGTAGGATGCAAATAGCCATGTTTCAGGCATGTTTCATCCACCCCCCCTAAGGGAGCCCAGCGTCCTCGCTGGCACAACGGCCCGGCCCTGGCTCTGATACCAATCTGTCACACCCCAACCTTGACGGCGGAATCGTCGAGGTGTGAGGGATAAGATTGTTCACAGCCACATAACGCTATGTTTAAATGTAAATATTCAAATTAATAGTTTCAACAGGAATTACAAGTATAAGTCTCAACCATGAAATACATTCAAGCAAATATCAAACATAACATAACATTTCATTTATTTAACTAGGTCCACGTCCTAGTTTTATTGCAAGCTTCAAAAGACCACTTTAAACTTGGGGGTTACCTGAAACATGATAAAAATAAAAGGTCAACTAAAAATAGTTGGTGAGTTTCCAATGTTTTCATACATAATATGAAAAGATTATAAGTTGCAATTCGTGTCATAGGTTATAAGCTAGTAAGGTTATAGAACACATATCTTTACAATCAAACCTCGACTTGATTACAAGTATATAAGATTGGCTAAGTGTATTTGGTTCCCTAGTGCACAAGCATATGGCTCCTAGGAGTCGGCAGTTCATCGACTTTAGCACCAAATAAGCTTGTCAGGCCCAAAGATCTAAGACGTCGCCAGGCTAGCAATAGTTAATGATTGTAACAAACTATGTATCTCATTAATCACTTACATCACACAAATAACTATGACAAATATAAAGATGAATTACAAGTGCTTTACAAGTCTCAAACGTTTATAAATGTATGATGTATAAGTATCATGTTTCACCCCAAAATGGTGTGAAATAAAGTGAAAAGGGGCAAGGAAAACTCACTTGGCGATTAAGTATATATTGGATGATTAATAAGAAATAATAACGCGCATCGTTTCAACGAATTCCTTTACAAGGTACCTAAAACGTATTTATTTCAAGATTAAGTTCGATAATAAATTTAACAATTAAACGTGAACTAAGGTTTTACGATTTTGAAGTTTTGTATATTATATTTATTCAGAAGAAATATATCTTTTAAGTGTTTTAATCTAGAAATAAAATTAGGTTTAATATCGGATAATGTTTGAATATAATTTGTATATATATTCTTTGTAACAAATATCGTTACCATAACGTATTATCCGATAATTTATTAATCTAAATTAATTGTGAAAGTATATTTTATAATAAATTACGTTTGTAAATAATTGTGAAATTTTAAGATATATAATTTCTATAATTTACAGGACTATTTCATAATTAAACATGATATAGTGTCCATTTTTATAAAAATAATTGTTTATAATATTTATAAATAATATTTTATAAATATTATTAAGGTTTTTTAACTAAAATAAATTTACAGAAATTATCTATGTAACATTTTAAATAAGAAAAGTTTATAAGATTTATTTTTATAATTTTTATGAATTTTTCTAAAATTTTTAGGGGCTTAAAAAGCTAATTAAGAAATAAGGGGGTGCCCGGGGTCGAACCCGGGACCTCCTGTGCCGTATGGTGAGTCGGGAACCAGTGAACCAAGGCCTAAGCCGCGGTTATGAATGGTTCCCAAATTTCTTAAACACAATCCGCGATCCAATCCCAAATCCTATGAACCCTAAATCGAACAGGTCCAAAATTGAAGCTCGAATCAGTGTTGTTAACGATTTAAATCATGGGGCTTTTGATCCCCATGAGAAATCGAGCATATAGATGGTTTTAATTACTTGATTGGGTACCTAATTCGACGGGAACAGATGAAGAACAGGTCGCAGTCGATGTGATGATCGATGGATGAGCAATCCTTGATGAAAACCGAATTAAATTGATAGGAAGTTTCGTATGTTGATCTAGATTAAAAGCCCTTTGTTAATTTTGTAGATTGAAGCTCGGTTGGTGGTGTTCGATAGGGTTGCAGGTTCGATGAATGTGATAACCCGAAAATTTTCATGATTTAATATAATTCTTATGTGAATTTATAGTTTATTTTTATATTTTTATTATTATTTAATGATAATATTAATAATAATAAAAATAATAACAATAATAATAATATTATTATTATTATTAAAAATAATAATGTTAATAATGATAACATTAATAATAATGAAGATATTGTTATTAATAATAATTTATAAAATTATTAAATTGATGTAATAAGTTCAGGGGGGTAATTTGTAAATTTTAAAACTGATTTTTAAACTTTAAACATGAAATAATAAAATCCAGAAACCACAGGGGCCATCTGTAAATAATTAAAACCCAACCCCCGCCGTCGACCTCCCCGCCGGCCACTGTTCCGGCGGCCCTCCGGCGTGTCCAAAAGCCACAAAATCGCTCGGTTTTGACTCGAATAAACACCCCGACACATTTTCGTGGATGATTCGAATACCTAACCCACCTCAATTTGAATAATAGAGTTCGATTTATACCTAACCCACTCTCGACCGAAAGTCGGCCGACCACCCACCTAAACGACCACCAAATCTCAACTATAATTAAATTAATCGAACAATAATGGCTATATAATCTTTCCTAAACTAATGATACATTCAATAGCATCAGAAAACACACAAAATCCCCGATCGATTACCCCCATTGTCGTCGACCTGCAACTCATTCGAAACCATACTTAAACACCTTATATACCCAAATTAACAGAGGGCTTTCAACCCTTAACATAATTGGAAGCTTCCTGTGTAATTAATTTGATTTTCATCAGCAATTCATCAACATTCGAATCCAAACTGAACCGCGACTTGTTCTTGACTGTTCTTGCCATCAAATCGAATCGCAACAGGTAATTGAATCTACTCACACCCTCTTTTTTACATAGGCATTAAAATCCCTAACCTAATTCGTGTTAATATAAACGAATTGAACTCCAATTGAAACGATTTCGATTCTAGGGTTCATCGGATTTGGGGGTTTCTGGAAAACAAATATTAAGTGAAAATGGAACCAGCTTTAGACACGGGTGAGCCCTTGGCTCAGTGGTTTGGTGCGTGGGTGTGTGAACCGGGGATCGCGGGTTCGAACCAGGCCCCCAACAGTTTTTTTAAAATAAGCTTTTTAAGCCTTTTTAAAATATAGAAAAATTTCTAAAAATTATAAAAATAATTTTTATAAGCTTTAATTATTTTAGAAAATAAAAAATTATTTTCTGGAAATTTATTTCTTTAAAACCTTATTTATTTATTTATTTAAATAAATAAAAACATATGTAATAAATTGTAATTTTATAAAAAATAGATTTTTAATAATAATTTAAATCATTGAATCATTAATGAACACCATATTATTTTAAATCATAATAATTGTTTAAAAACCTTATTTATTTATCTGAATAAATATTACATGTGTTATAAATTATTAACCATATAAAAATGGATTTTTAATAATAATTTAGACCATTACATTATTAATGAATGATATATTATATATGGACAAATCCTAATAATATAAATACAAATTAGATTTTATAAATTTAAATCTTACAACATCAAATATAAACTTACATGTTTAAATAACGTTTACAATTTATTTAGAAATATAATGATATGTTAAAATCATTAATAAACTAATCAAACTTTATGAAATATAGATCTTTAGTTATTAAAACAAAATAACTAAATGATTTAATTATATGTTTATTCCCGAGAACCAAATCCTAGATCAATTGAACACCAGGTTCAAGATCTAACTTATTTAGGTTTTGAATTTGTATTTTTGTGCTCATGTGAATTAAAATTCCTTAGGAGGAATTTACTAGCTTATCAACATCACACGAGAACCGAGGTGAGTTCAAGCCCCACTATTTTACTAAATCTCTTTTGGGTAAGTTCATTTTATTAAAACTCTTTTGGGGGAGATAGCATACTGGTAATGTTACAAACGTTTTCATTATATATTTAAGATGTGTATGATATTAATATAGTGCTGTTTATCATTATAAAAGTCCTCACACTTTCGAATTGTTAATATTGGATAGCGGGGAAAGTTGGGTAGTACTACTGGGTGTGACGAGCCCCACCTGTGTGACTTGAGGTCAACCGGGTGCAATTTGTCCTATGTATATTTGTCACGATATGGAGACGTCGTGACAGGAGGCAAACATAACATAGTCAGCTTCAATGTCAAAATCACTATTTAATATCGTTTGTGAATGGGCTAGCTAGCCATTACAATGCACATGCTTAAATATACGCTATTGTTAAACTGTGACGTTTAACTGTAAACTCTTGAACTGATCAACCGTTGGGTTGATACACGCTATTGTTAAACTGGGATGTTTAACTGCAAACTCTTAAACTGATCAACCGTTGGGTTGATACACGCTATTGTTAAACTGGGATGTTTAAACGCAAGCTCTCGAACTAATCAACCATTGGATTGATTACACTTTTGTTAAACTGTTATGATTAAACTCAAACTCTTGAACTTACCAACCATTGGGTTGATTACACTTTTGTTAAACTGTTATGATCAAACTCAAACTCTTGAACTTACCAACCATTGGGTTGATATACACTTTTGTTAAACTGTTATGTTTAAACGCAAACTCTTGAACTCACCAACCGTGTGTTGACTTTTAGTATGCTATTCTCAGGTCATTAAATCTGGACTGCTGTTAGGAGCACTACACGGGTCAAGCATGCATCCTAATGCTTAAACAATGATATATATATGTTTATCTTTATATTTTGGGTATGTTTTATTTGTTTAAACGCTTCCGCATGTATTACAAAGTTTGAACTTTGGTTTGTTATGTTAAACGTCGCATATAGAGTCATTCCAAGTAACTATTGACTGTGATCCTGGTTTGTTCACACCCCTCCGTGATAGATTCCAGACCCGGAATTTGAGGGTGTGACAGATTGGTATCAGAGCCATTGGTTATAGAGAACTAGGTTGTATACACACTAGACTATAACCGCACACAGTTAGTTAGTTACTTGTTTCTAGACTTCCTAAACTTAACTTATCATCGTAGGTTCAAATCCTTAGACTTTATGTCTAACCTATGAAAATCTTATCGAGGTTTTGAATTCCATAAACCAAATGAACTTGTGTGACACATAGACACCTGTATTCTGGATTTCCTGGCAAAAGGCCCTCGGGCTAAGGCTAGCATATCGCATATATCTCATTGCGAGACCTGGTATGCTTACCTGGGGATTTCTGGGATGAGTGATAAACTATGGTCAATACACAGGTCTCTAAGGCAAATGGGTCAAATTACCTTGGCATGTCAATAATTCCCAAACTTTACTGATCCTTTCGTATACCTTGATTGATCGACCCCGATACAATACATACATATTTGGTACTTCAACCATTGATGACCACTATACTTGACAAGATATGTTAACCTGATAGGAGGAACCGGGTTGATCATGCAAAGCAAGTTACCATTACGGGTGCACACGTAATTGTAATTTGTCGTGCATGCTAAGTCCGGTGAATCTGGTCGGGTGGTAACATTGTAGTCAGTATAAGTCATCATTCCTACACCTTGAGCAATAAAGTCTCGGTCTTCATAGAACATAGCCACTGATGTGGAAACTATCTATCAGTTCTACTTGTAGGAATGCTCACCTTACCTTGAATTTGGACGAAATTCAAACCATGACATTTGTGTTAATCCCACGGATTCGGACTGATTCTCTAGCTTGTCTGTTTCTTTAAATCCTTGAATTTCTATTCCTTTTCATTTCAAGACAAAAGGTCTATTTTCATACGACTGATAGCTTTTGATATTTGGTAATTTAAAGAATGTCTGGAAGAGGATGTGGACGTAGGGAGAAGTAACGATCATGAGTATTACAAGTTTCTATTCTATACTCTAGGGTGCTAGGATCATAATTCTAGTAAGACCTTGTTAAGGGTAATAAAACATTACTGACACTTGCTATTACTTAAGTCCTGTCCTACTTAGAGCCTTCATGGTATTCCTAATCATTTTAAGAGACATTCCTCCACTGAGTATTTCGGTAACCGAGGAACTGATTGAATATTTAGAATGGAAGTGGACTACAGGAAATATAGAAGAGTGATGAAACTCATTGTACATATTCTTTGGGATGATGCTAAGGAAAATTAGGATGTCGTGTAACCGGTTTAAACACATTCTTAGTATACCGGTGATGCTTATATATAGGGTTATTGAGGTGAGTTCAAAGCCTTGGTGATTGAACACTATTACTTAAGGAATGAAATGCAAAAGTTAGAATTGTAATTCTAAAATCGTGCAATGGTAGGATTAGGTTGTGTTTTTTTTATACTGACAAACTCCATAAATTGACAAAGCTGATGTCATACCTTATGACATTAGACCAAATAGAATTAAGGACACTGGAAAAATCTAGTGAGTAGTAGAAAGAAGTTGGAGGGTCAAACAAGCAATCTAGCGGTAAGGTAGACAAGAATGCCAATGTTGTGAACCTAGCTATGTTTGTTAATATGATTAAGCTAACGTGTGTTAAACGGGGACATTAAGAAGGTTAGAGTTCCGACCATTACTATAAGTGTGCCCTAGGTCGATTAGGACCCCAGGACAAGTTAGAAACAATCAGAATTAGGAAATGGCTATAGCTAGAAAGTAAGAACAGTTCAATTATAGAAATAAAGGTCATATCAGTCAAGGTAATATATCACACGGTCATACATTTACGACTGAAGCAAGCCACATTTGACAAGACTAAGTGTTGTTACATGTACGTACCTTATCATCAATAGCTACGCATCTATTTGATACCAGGGTTGATAATAGCTTTGATTCTTCTGGAATTATTCTTTAACTTAGCATTAACCCTAGTTGAAATCATTTTACTTAGTAGAAATAACCAATGGTAGAAATTAGTACAAGAAGGTCATGTCTTTGACATAGACTTAATACTGTAGGAATTGGTTATCAAAGAAGGAAACCAAGATAGTCCGTCAGGAGAAGGTGGTTCAACCTATAAAACCAAAGCATGATCCCTGAACCTGAAAGGAGACACAATCGTTTTAGGTTGATTTTTATTCAAAGCTTGGAGCACTTAACTCCTTAAACTGATTTATCTCCATTTATCCTCATTTGACCTAGCTATATGCAATCATTTATTCCTTATCTATCGACTTTCATTTTGAGCTATTATCAAAACGTGATTGCGCGATGGTAGCCTTCCTAAACACTCTCTCTGCTGAAGATATTGTCAACTTATGTTCATGACTTTCTAGTCATACAAATGTTCTCAGCTGTGCTTATGGTTTGTTGAAACTGCGTATGTAAACGTACTTAAATATTGCTACCTTGCAAAGCATGTTTCCTATTGTTCAAATCACTTCTTGAATCGCTTTTGAATCCTTAAACTTGAAAATCATTAAATTTCTATTTGAACGACAAGATTTTAAAAGAGAAGTTCTGGAGAGAGTTACCAGTAAAGAGAGGAATTACTTTTGAGACTGAGTTATTTGGAGCCAAAACATTCTTAATATATGTTGAACCCGTGTTCAGCAAAGATGGGGAGGAAGTTGGTGTTAATTACATGGGTATGGAAATCACTGATCAGGTGAAAAGGAGAAAAAAAGATGGCAAAACTAAGAGAAGAAATAGCTGTACAGAATGCCAAGGAGACAGAACTTAATAAAACTGTTACAGAGGTAACGATGAGAGCAAAACAAATGCTAGCAACCATGTCACACGAGATGAGATCTCCATTATCAGGGGTCGTTAGCATAGCAGAAATTCTATCAACAACAAAACTTGATAAAGATCAGAAACAACTTTTGAGTGTCATGTTGTCTTCTGATGATCTAGTCCTTCAACTTATTAGTGACATCCTCGACTCTTCCTAAGTTGATTTAGGAGTTCCGAGGTTGGAGGCCACAAAATTTAGGCCAAGAAGAGGTGATGTCCCAGTGGAGGTTAATGGCGATGTTTTACGGATTAGACAAATTCTCACCCACTTGATCAGCAATACTATCGAGTTTACTCACCAAGGAAAGGTTCAGAGTAATCTTTATTTTCTCACAACGTCGAGAGATTTACCTGCATCCATTTCAAATATTCGTACACCGTGGTATGATGTTAAAACATCAATCGTTATTCTGAATGATTGATTCATTTTCTGTTTTAATAATATTCTTAACCATTTTCGTGAACTCATTCCAAGATCTTCGCATAGTTTATTATTTCTTTAGACCGATGTTTGGTCGAAGGAGAAATACCTATTCACAGGACATGCGTTAAGATCGTTTCATATGGTGACGTTTGGGATTCTTAAATTCCGACGGATAACCTTTCTTATCATTGTTGGTCTTATCTTGATTTCTAGACATCACCTTACCACGAAATTATATTCTGGAAATTATGGATCGGAAAGTTATACAACTAAAACATAGTAAGATTCCGATCGTAAGAGTTCGGTGGAACTCCCGGCGTGGTCCTGAGTTCACTTGGGAAAGAGAGGACGAGATGATGCGCAAGTATCCTAACCTGTTCAAGGATGCTGCCAGTACATCTTAATTTTCGGGACGAAAATTCCTCTAACAGGGGGATGATGTGATAACCCGAAAATTTTCATGATTTAATATAATTCTTATGTGAATTTATAGTTTATTTTTATATTTTTATTATTATTTAATGATAATATTAATAATAATAAAAATAATAACAATAATAATAATAATATTATTATTATTAAAAATAATAATGTTAATAATGATAACATTAATAATAATGAAGATATTGTTATTAATAATAATTTATAAAATTATTAAATTGATGTAATAAGTTCAGGGGGGTAATTTGTAAATTTTAAAACTGATTTTTAAACTTTAAACATGAAATAATAAAATCCAGAAACCACAGGGGCCATTCTGTAAATAATTAAAACCCAACCCCCGCCGTCGACCTCCCCGCCGGCCACTGTTCCGGCGGCCCTCCGGCGTGTCCAAAAGCCACAAAATCGCTCGGTTTTGACTCGAATAAACACCCCGACACATTTTCGTGGATGATTCGAATACCTAACCCACCTCAATTTGAATAATAGAGTTCGATTTATACCTAACCCACTCTCGACCGAAAGTCGGCCGACCACCCACCTAAACGACCACCAAATCTCAACTATAATTAAATTAATCGAACAATAATGGCTATATAATCTTTCCTAAACTAATGATACATTCAATAGCATCAGAAAACACACAAAATCCCCGATCGATTACCCCCATTGTCGTCGACCTGCAACTCATTCGAAACCATACTTAAACACCTTATATACCCAAATTAACAGAGGGCTTTCAACCCTTAACATAATTGGAAGCTTCCTGTGTAATTAATTTGATTTTCATCAGCAATTCATCAACATTCGAATCCAAACTGAACCGCGACTTGTTCTTGACTGTTCTTGCCATCAAATCGAATCGCAACAGGTAATTGAATCTACTCACACCCTCTTTTTTACATAGGCATTAAAATCCCTAACCTAATTCGTGTTAATATAAACGAATTGAACTCCAATTGAAACGATTTCGATTCTAGGGTTCATCGGATTTGGGGGTTTCTGGAAAACAAATATTAAGTGAAAATGGAACCAGCTTTAGACACGGGTGAGCCCTCGGCTCAGTGGTTTGGTGCGTGGGTGTGTGAACCGGGGATCGCGGGTTCGAACCCGGCCCCCAACAGTTTTTTTAAAATAAGCTTTTTAAGCCTTTTTAAAATATAGAAAAATTTCTAAAAATTATAAAAATAATTTTTATAAGCTTTAATTATTTTAGAAAATAAATAATTATTTTCTGGAAATTTATTTCTTTAAAACCTTATTTATTTATTTATTTAAATAAATAAAAACATATGTAATAAATTGTAATTTTATAAAAAATAGATTTTTAATAATAATTTAAATCATTGAATCATTAATGAACACCATATTATTTTAAATCATAATAATTGTTTAAAAACCTTATTTATTTATCTGAATAAATATTACATGTGTTATAAATTATTAACCATATAAAAATGAATTTTTAATAATAATTTAGACCATCACATTATTAATGAACGATATATTATATATGGACAAATCCTAATAATATAAATACAAATTAGATTTTATAAATTTAAATCTTACAACATCAAATATAAACTTACATGTTTAAATAACGTTTACAATTTATTTAGAAATATAATGATATGTTAAAATCATTAATAACTAATCAAACTTTATGAAATATAGATCTTTAGTTATTAAAACAAAATAACTAAATGATTTAATTATATGTTTATTCCCGAGAACCAAATCCTAGATCAATTGAACACCAGGTTCAAGATCTAACTTATTTAGGTTTGAATTTGTATTTTTGTGCTCATGTGAATTAAAATTCCTTAGGAGGAATTTACTAGCTTATCAACATCACACGAGAACCGAGGTGAGTTCAAGCCCCACTATTTTACTAAATCTCTTTTGGGTAAGTTCATTTTATTAAAACTCTTTTGGGGGAGATAGCATACTGGTAATGTTACAAACGTTTTCATTATATATTTAAGATGTGTATGATATTAATATAGTGCTGTTTATCATTATAAAAGTCCTCACACTTTCGAATTGTTAATATTGGATAGCGGGGAAAGTTGGGTAGTACTACTGGGTGTGACGAGCCCCACCTGTGTGACTTGAGGTCAACCGGGTGCAATTTGTCCTATGTATATTTGTCACGATATGGAGACGTCGTGACAGGAGGCAAACATAACATAGTCAGCTTCAATGTCAAAATCACTATTTAATATCGTTTGTGAATGGGTTAGCTAGCCATTACAATGCACATGCTTAAATATACGCTATTGTTAAACTGTGACGTTTAACTGTAAACTCTTGAACTGATCAACCGTTGGTTGATACACGCTATTGTTAAACTGGGATGTTTAACTGCAAACTCTTAAACTGATCAACCGTTGGGTTGATACACGCTATTGTTAAACTGGGATGTTTAAACGCAAGCTCTCGAACTAATCAACCATTGGATTGATTACACTTTTGTTAAACTGTTATGATTAAACTCAAACTCTTGAACTTACCAACCATTGGGTTGATTACACTTTTGTTAAACTGTTATGATCAAACTCAAACTCTTGAACTTACCAACCATTGGGTTGATATACACTTTTGTTAAACTGTTATGTTTAAACGCAAACTCTTGAACTCACCAACCGTGTGTTGACTTTTAGTATGCTATTCTCAGGTCATTAAATCTGGACTGCTGTTAGGAGCACTACACGGGTCAAGCATGCATCCTAATGCTTAAACAATGATATATATGTTTATCTTTATATTTTGGGTATGTTTTATTTGTTTAAACGCTTCCGCATGTATTACAAAGTTTGAACTTTGGTTTGTTATGTTAAACGTCGCATATAGAGTCGTTCCAAGTAACTATTGACTGTGATCCTGGTTTGTTCACACCCCTCCGTGATAGATTCCAGACCCGGAATTTGAGGGTGTGACAGATTGGTATCAGAGCCATTGGTTATAGAGAACTAGGTTGCATACACACTAGACTATAACCGCACACAGTTAGTTAGTTACTTGTTTCTAGACTTCCTAAACTTAACTTATCATCGTAGGTTCAAATCCTTAGACTTTATGTCTAACCTATGAAAATCTTATCGAGGTTTTGAATTCCATAAACCAAATGAACTTGTGTGACACATAGACACCTGTATTCTGGATTTCCTGGCAAAAGGCCCTCGGGCTAAGGCTAGCATATCGCATATATCTCATTGCGAGACCTGGTATGCTTACCTGGGGATTTCTGGGATGAGTGATAAACTATGGTCAATACACAGGTCTCTAAGGCAAATGGGTCAAATTACCTTGGCATGTCAATAATTCCCAAACTTTACTGATCCTTTCGTATACCTTGATTGATCGACCCCGATACAATACATACATATTTGGTACTTCAACCATTGATGACCACTATACTTGACAAGATATGTTAACCTGATAGGAGGAACCGGGTTGATCATGCAAAGCAAGTTACCATTACGGGTGCACACGTAATTGTAATTTGTCGTGCATGCTAAGTCCGGTGAATCTGGTCGGGTGGTAACATTGTAGTCAGTATAAGTCATCATTCCTACACCTTGAGCAATAAAGTCTCGGTCTTCATAGAACATAGCCACTGATGTGGAAACTATCTATCAGTTCTACTTGTAGGAATGCTCACCTTACCTTGAATTTGGACGAAATTCAAACCATGACATTTGTGTTAATCCCACGGATTCGGATTGATTCTCTAGCTTGTCTGTTTCTTTAAATCCTTGAATTTCTCTTCCTTTTCATTTCAAGACAAAAGGTCTATTTTCATACGACTGATAGCTTTTGATATTTGGTAATTTAAAGAATGTCTGGAAGAGGATGTGGACGTAGGGAGAAGTAACGATCATGAGTATTACAAGTTTCTATTCTATACTCTAGGGTGCTAGGAACATAATTCTAGTAAGACCTTGTTAAGGGTAATAAAACATTACTGACACTTGCTATTACTTAAGTCCTGTCCTACTTAGAGCCTTCATGGTATTCCTAATCATTTAAGAGACATTCCTCTACTTAGTATTTCGGTAACCGAGGAACTGATTGAATATTTAGAATGGAAGTGGACTACAGGAATATAGAAGAGTGATGAAACTCATTGTACATATTCTTTGGGATGATGCTAAGGAAAATTAGGATGTCGTGTAACCGGTTTAAACACATTCTTAGTATACCGGTTTGAAAATCGTGTATTTTAAAATCGTGTATTTTAAAATCGTGTATTTTAATGGATTGGGTTCGAATCTAACCGACGAATGCATTGGAAATGGTTTCGGGTTTGAAAATCGTGTATTTTAATCGATTTGGCCTCGCCGGAGAGTGGCCGGATCTTCGCCGGTGACCGGCCGGATAATCGGGGGTGAGCGGGGGTTGAAATTGAAAATTTCAGAATTTCACACTGGTCCCTGCGGTTTCTAAGTTAACATTTTATGTTATAAACTTATTTATGAAGTTTCATAAATTACAAGACTGCCCCCTGGACTTTTGTTATTATTATCATTATTATTGTTATTATTATTATTATTATTATTATTATTATTATTATTATTATTATTATTATTATTATTATTATTATTATTATTATAATTATTATTATTATTATCATCATTATTATTATTATTATTATTTATTATTAGTATTATTATTATTGTTATTATTATCATTATTGTAACATCTCGTATTTTTCGTTAATTACAAGTTAACATCATTTATTCTTGTAAGGGCCATTGTGGTCAATTATAAAACTTATGGATTACTTATGCCTACCTCTTAATTTGTCCTTAATTTTTTTAATGTAAAGTTAATAAATTAACTATTGGATAACAATAATAATAATAATAATAATAATAATAATAATAATAATAATAATAATAATAATAATAATAATAATAATAATAAGTTGTAATCTTAAAAAGATCTTGAACTCAAAGTAAGGGGGTGTTTTAGTCATTTTGGAAACTCCAAAAGAAAGATAATTACATGAAATGATAACATTCATAAACTACAGGGACCATTGTGTAATTTTCTTAAAAACCCAAACCAACCCCCCTTCACCCCCGATTTTCCGGCGGAGCTCCGGCCAAGCTCCGGCCGAGCTCCGGCCGCCCTTAAAACCCCAAAAATCGCCTATTTTAAACCCAAAAAAACCGTTTCGTATCGTTTCAAGGGGTGATTAGAACTTGAATGCACACTATAAACGCGTTTAAAACCGGTTTCTAGCATAATCAATTACATAACCGATCCATATTAAACTACATAGCCGTTCGAGATTTAAACCACAATTAAAACCTAATTAATCGAACGTGAACAATCATATTGCCTTCCCTAATCATGTAATACCTTCAATTCCACCTGAAACACACGTAAACATCACCTCTGATTCCTTTCACCACGCGGACCTGCAACACGTTCGAAAACCACCATCAAAGCTTCTAAACTCGAAATTAACAGAGGGCTATCTATCCTTAATATCATTAGAAACTAACTGTACAACGAATTTGATTATCGTCGTCGTTTGGGTATCAAACCGGTGATACATGGTCGCGATATGCTCTTCTACTCGTTCTCCATTGAAATTACATCAATTCAGGTAATTAAACCCTCATACAGACTCGGTTTTACATAAAGAATCAAAGCCCTAAGTTGGATTTCATAAACAACAACAATCTGGTGTTCAATTTGGCTTAAAATCAAACTATGGTTCATAGATTTTATGGGAAAATTTATGGGTTGTGTTTTATCATTTAAAAACCATCAGCTAATGCGGCTGAGGCCTTTGGTTTACTGGTGCGGGTGCGGGAGTGTGTGTTTGAGGTCCTGGGTTCGAACCCAAGGACCCTCAAACCCTTTTTTTTTTTTATTTAATGTTTTCAAGAGTTTCAGCCTTTAAAAAAATTTATAAAAATTCTAAAAAAAAATTATAAAAATCAGTTTTATAATTTTCTTTATTTTAGTAGTTAATTATTTATTTTCTATAAAATTATTCTTGTAAAACCTTTGATGTTTTATTTTGAAATTTAATTACAAATGATATAACTAAATATATTTATAAACTTATTAAACTTTTAAGACACCATATTTTTCCGTAAATTTATTTAATAAAATATTTCAATATTTTTGTTAAATAGTTTGGATAAGTAATATATTTAGTTTTTATTCTCTTATAAAATAGATTTTAAATATTATTTTTAATATTAAAACATTATATTTTCAATGATACTTTAGATTAATTTTTTTAGCTTATTTGTTTCAAATAATAAATAATAATAATTGGTCCAAACTTAACCTTTTAAAATCATGATTATTTTAATATGTTTATTTAAATTTTATATCTAAACTTTATTAGTTGTTACAAATGGCTTAATTTTATCTATTTCTAATAAAATACATATGTGATAAATGTCTTTATTAAGATATTTAACGTACTTACAAAAATCCCTAAATTCCGCTTAAAACCCTAGTTATCGTTAGAACGTTAAACTTATTATAACTAAACTTTAATATTGTAAATACATATTCTTAGGTATCTCGTGAAGGTTTACGCTGGAACGTTGCTTATTATTATATTAATCGTCATTCTTATACTTATTTGCCAAGTGAGTTTTCCTTGCCCCTTTTTTTACTTTATTTCACACTATTTTGGGGTGAAACATGATACTTATACGACTTACACTTATAAACGTTGAGACTTGTAAAGCACTTGCAATTCATCTTTATATTTTGTCATGGTTATTTGTGTGTTGTAAGTGATTATATGAGATACGTAGTTTGTTTACAATCATTAACTATTGCTAGCCTGGCGACGTCTTAGATCTTTGGGCCTGACAAGCCTATTTGGTGCTAAAGTCGATGTATTGCCGACTCCTAGGAGCCGTATGCTTGTGCACTAGGGAACCAAATACACTTAGTCAATCTTATATACTTGTAATCAAGTCGAGGTTTGGTTGTAACGATATGTGTTCTATAACCTTACTAGCTTATAACCTATGACATGAATTGCTACTTGTAATCTTTTCATATTATGTATGAAAACCTTGGAAACTCACCAACTATTTATAGTTGACCTTTTTTTTTATCATGTTTCAGGAAAACCCCCAAGTTTGAAGTGCACTTATGTTGCTGGCATAATCTAGGACTGGGACCTAGTTAATAAAATCAATTGATTGTACTTTGTTATGTCTTATCAAATATTAGTTCATTGTTGAAACTTATGAATGTAATGTTACCTTTGAAGCTTATGAATAATATATTTGGATTTAATAATAGCGTTATGTGGCTGTGAACGATCTTAACTCTCACACCTCGACGTTTCCGCCGTCAAGGTTGGGGTGTGACAGATTGGTATCAGAGCTCATAACTATAGGGATTTAGGTTATTAGAAATGGTGACCTAGACTATAGGCTATCCATGAACCTCATAGGAAAATCCTTATAATCTTGTGTATACTTATTGTTGCATGTCACATGATGCTATCTATTTAGGGATGCCTTTTGTGCAACTTGATGCTTTAGCATAGGATTGCCTTTTAAATGTTTAAAACTTAGTTACTTATCTCCCTAAACTTAACTTTGACTCTTTGACTCTCCCCGACAAATGAACTTCCTAAACCTATTCTCAACGACATGTGGAATCTACACCTATCATCGTGTGTTCAATTCCTTAGACTCTATGTCTAATCTATGAAAATCTCATCAAGGTTTTGATTTCATAAGCCAAAGAAATTTGTGGGACACATAGACACCTGTATTCTGGATTTCCTGGCAAAAGGCTTTCGGGCTAAGGCAAGCATATCGTATAAATCTCATTGCGAGACCAGTTATGCTTACCTGGGGATTTCTGGGATGAGTGATAAACTATGGTCAACATACACAAGTCTCTAAGGCAAGTGGGTTAATTTACCTTGACGTGTCAACGATTCCAAATGGTAATGCGTTACTAAATGGAACCATCCTCTTTGTATCTTAAAAATCTTTGATTCCTTGAACTGGTTTCTTCTCATTCTTATCATACATAATGTTCCTGTGATATTGAACTCGTCTTACCTTTCAACTCCTACGTTTAAACATCGTTACACGTTAGGCGTTTCATGTAGCTATTTCTATACCTTGATCAACGTGTACATGACTCTTGTTATACCCAAAGATATTGGGAATCTAAACCGAATGATCTTTAAAACTTTAAATCGTTACTTATGGTTTTCAAATCTTCCTAAGGGTGTGTCCCATAACTAAAGATGTTCAATGTTGTAGGTGGAATTCCTACATCTCGGGATACTTTGCTAATTGAATGTTAATTTTGTTAACTCAAATATTATAAGTGGTCACTCACCTCAATGATCGAATAAACTAATTATAACTTTGTTACCACTTATAAGTACACGTGTCTTCAATAAGGATATGGTTGACCACATAATTTGAGAAGTCCATGCATTTCCTTTCGATTGTGAATCGAATGTTCACATCTCATTGTGGTGTTGAATAATTTCTACCCTTGAGTTCGTTTTTCCGATTTAAACCATCCAAGATTAGAACACCATAACAAATTCTGTCATCTCGAACCTTGATCTTAAGCTTGTAAGAATGATTTTCTCTTTTGTTACATTGATGTAACTTGAAATTTTCTGAATTTCTAATTGATATTCTTTTCTTTTCGCTGTTATGTAAAACTTCGTACCGTTTGCATCGTGGGAGATGCAAGAGTTTGTAAGTCAACCTATGACTAAGAACATTCGTATCTCCTAAATGATTCTAACTCATCAAAACAGGGGTGATTCCCTTACTTTGATAGTTCTCTATTCCTTTCGATAAATGGGTTCCAATCGCGTGTTTTATGAAATTTCATCCTTTGGATTAGGGTGATTTCCTTATCTTGAGGATTGACTTCAATTATTTTCTTTGAAATGACATTTCACAAATGACATGATATCACCAAAATAGGATTGAAACCCGTACTTTGGTGACAATTGTTAATTTCCGATTGTTTTCTCGTTATTATGAAATTCAATCATCAAGATAGGCGTGAATTCCGTACCTCGATGATAATTTCATTTCATGGATTGTATTTTCTCAAATTAAACGACCTCATCAAAGTAGGAGTGAATTCTGGATTTGATGAAGAAGTCCATACTATTATATTTTGTTTTTTGTAAAACCTCACCGTTAAGATAGGGGAGACGTCCCTTTACCTTAATGGTGAGTTACCTCGTTTTATTTCTGTGGATCCTCAACAATGAGTTGGGATCGAGCTTTTTGATTGGTAAGTTAGAGGTCATAACTTGAGAATACATCATCAAGTTAGGAGTGAAAACCACACCTTGATGACTATTCTCATTTCTTGATCTTCAACATACCAAGGTTGTAATCAAGTGGCGAGAAACATGTAGTAACTTGAAGGGTGAAACAATATTAGTGTTTCGATTTATCAAGCCAAAGCATGATCTCCAAACTTGAAAAGAGACCGATCGCTTTAGGGTAATTTTTGATTCCGAGCTTGGAGCATTTAAATTCTTAAATCGATTTCTTTCCCTTTATTCTCATGTTTTGATTTGATCTAGCTATATGGAACCATTTATTCCTTATTTATCGACTTTCATTTTGAGTTATCATCAAAACCTAATTGCGCGATGGTAGCCTTTCTAAACAATCTTCCTGCTAAAGACATTATCAACTTATGCTCATGTCTTTCTAGTTATACAAATGTTCTCAGCTGTGCTTATGGTTTGTTGAACTGCATATGTAAACTGTACTTAGGGATTGCTACCTTGCAAAACATGTTTACAAATACCTTTCTTATTGTTCGCGTCATTACTTGAATCGTTTTTGAATCCTTAACCTTGGAAATCTTTAAAACTCTATTTGATTTCGATCAACGAGACTCGTTATTACTTACATCGTGACGTGGAGGTTCATAAATCTTCGTAACTTGTAGACCTGGGTTTGGCATAAAGGAAAAGACGTAACTTGGTATGTGTCCAAGTGTCTTACCTTTACATATGACAAAACCTTAACTCCGTGTTCCCATGAATCTCTTGTTTAACTTTTCATTCACTAAATGCTTTTTATTCTAAAGATCATGATGACAATTGGTGCATTATAGACCGATTGGCTAATTTCATATTGACTTATGTGGGATAACGGGTCGAGAAATTGACCTGTATCTGTTTCAAATAATCGTTTACCGTAGTATGTCGTCAAAACATCGATCGTCATTTTGGATGACCGATTTATTTTTCTACTTTTAATAATGTTCCTAACCATCGTTGTGAACTCATTCCAAAATCTTCGCATATCGTATTATTCTTAGACCGATGATTGGTCAAAGGAGAAATACATATTCACAAGATATGCGTTAAGATCGTTTCATATAGTGACGTTTGGGATTCTTAAATCCTGGCGGTTAACCTTTCTTATCATTGTTGGTCTTTTATTGATTTCTAGAAATCATGTTACTACGAAATTATATTCTAGAAGTTGTGGCTTATAAGTCTAACATACCACGGTAACTCGTTATCGTTTTCCAACATTTCATCTCAAAACGTCTCACATTTCACTGAAAGGGTTCAAATTGGCATGCATTATGCCAAGAATCTTGTAAGATTCCATAAAGTGAAGTGTTTCATCTGTAATTAAACATCAATCACTGTTAGTTGTACACTTACCTTCCATTTTAACTCTTTTGCTTATTTAAGTTCATTCTTAATTTCGGGACGAAATTCTTTTAAGTTGGGGAGACTGTAACATCTCGTATTTTCGTTAATTACAAGTTAACATCATTTATTCTTGTAAGGGCCATTGTGGTCAATTATAAAACTTATGGATTACTTATGCCTACCTCTTAATTTGTCCTTAATTTTTTAATGTAAAGTTAATAAATTAACTATTGGATAACAATAATAATAATAATAATAATAATAATAATAATAATAATAATAATAATATAATAATAATAATAATAATAATAATAATAATAATAATAATAATAATAATAAGTTGTAATCTTAAAAAGATCTTGAACTCAAAGTAAGGGGTGTTTTAGTCATTTTGGAAACTCCAAAGAAAGATAATTACATGAAATGATAACATTCATAAACTACAGGGACCATTGTGTAATTTCTTAAAAACCCAAACCAACCCCCCCTTCACCCCCGATTTTCCGGCGGAGCTCCGGCCAAGCTCCGGCCGAGCTCCGGCCGCCCTTAAAACCCCAAAAATCGCCTATTTTAAACCCAAAAAACCGTTTCGTATCGTTTCAAGGGGTGATTAGAACTTGAATGCACACTATAAACGCGTTTAAACACCGGTTTCTAGCATAATCAATTACATAACCGATCCATATTAAACTACATAGCCGTTCGAGATTTAAACCACAATTAAAACCTAATTAATCGAACGTGAACAATCATATTGCCTTCCCTAATCATGTAATACCTTCAATTCCACCTGAAACACACGTAAACATCACCTCTGATTCCTTTCACCACGCGGACCTGCAACACGTTCGAAAACCACCATCAAAGCTTCTAAACTCGAAATTAACAGAGGGCTATCTATCCTTAATATCATTAGAAACTAACTGTACAACGAATTTGATTATCGTCGTCGTTTGGGTATCAAACCGGTGATACATGGTCGCGATATGCTCTTCTACTCGTTCTCCATTGAAATTACATCAATTCAGGTAATTAAACCCTCATACAGACTCGGTTTTACATAAAGAATCAAAGCCCTAAGTTGGATTTCATAAACAACAGCAATCTGGTGTTCAATTTGGCTTAAAATCAAACTAGGGTTCATAGATTTTATGGGAAAATTTATGGGTTGTGTTTTATCATTTAAAAACCATCAGCTAATGCGGCTGAGGCCTTTGGTTTACTGGTGCGGGTGCGGGAGTGTGTGTTTGAGGTCCTGGGTTCGAACCCAAGGACCCTCAAACCCTTTTTTTTTTATTTAATGTTTTCAAGAGTTTCAGCCTTTAAAAAAATTTATAAAAATTCTAAAAAAAATTATAAAAATCAGTTTTATAATTTTCTTTATTTTAGTAGTTAATTATTTATTTTCTATAAAATTATTCTTGTAAAACCTTTGATGTTTTATTTTGAAATTTAATTACAAATGATATAACTAAATATATTTATAAACTTATTAAACTTTTAAGACACCATATTTTTCCGTAAATTATTTAATAAAATATTTCAATATTTTTGTTAAATAGTTTGGATAAGTAATATATTTAGTTTTTATTCTCTTATAAAATAGATTTTAAATATTATTTTTAATATTAAAACATTATATTTTCAATGATACTTTAGATTAATTTTTTTTTAGCTTATTTGTTTCAAATAATAAATAATAATAATTGGTCCAAACTTAACCTTTTAAAATCATGATTATTTTAATATGTTTATTTAAATTTTATATCTAAACTTTATTAGTTGTTACAAATGGCTTAATTTTATCTATTTCTAATAAAATACATATGTGGTAAATGTCTTTATTAAGATATTTAACGTACTTACAAAAATCCCTAAATTCCGCTTAAAACCCTAGTTATCGTTAGAACGTTAAACTTATTATAACTAAACTTTAATATTGTAAATACATATTCTTAGGTATCTCGTGAAGGTTTACGCTGGAACGTTGCTTATTATTATTATTAATCGTCATTCTTATACTTATTTGCCAAGTGAGTTTTCCTTGCCCCTTTTTTTACTTTATTTCACACTATTTTGGGGTGAAACATGATACTTATACGACTTACACTTATAAACGTTGAGACTTGTAAAGCACTTGCAATTCATCTTTATATTTTGTCATGGTTATTTGTGTGTTGTAAGTGATTATATGAGATACATAGTTTGTTTACAATCATTAACTATTGCTAGCCTGGCGACGTCTTAGATCTTTGGGCCTGACAAGCCTATTTGGTGCTAAAGTCGATGTATTGCCGACTCCTAGGAGCCGTATGCTTGTGCACTAGGGAACCAAATACACTTAGCCAATCTTATATACTTGTAATCAAGTCGAGGTTTGGTTGTAACGATATGTGTTCTATAACCTTACTAGCTTATAACCTATGACATGAATTGCTACTTGTAATCTTTTCATATTATGTATGAAAACCTTGGAAACTCACCAACTATTTATAGTTGACCTTTTATTTTTATCATGTTTCAGGAAAACCCCCAAGTTTGAAGTGCACTTATGTTGCTGGCATAATCTAGGACTGGGACCTAGTTAATAAAATCAATTGATTGTACTTTGTTATGTCTTGTCAAATATTAGTTCATTGTTGAAACTTATGAATGTAATGTTACCTTTGAAGCTTATGAATAATATATTTGGATTTAATAATAGCGTTATGTGGCTGTGAACGATCTTAACTCTCACACCTCGACGTTTCCGCCGTCAAGGTTGGGGTGTGACAATTATTATTATTATTATTATTATTAATTTTATTATTATTATTATTATAAGAGGTTAAAACGCCGAAATACGAGATGTTACAGTGTCCATTTTTATAAAAATAATTATTTATAATATTTATAAATAATATTTTATAAATATTATTAAGGTTTTTTAACTAAAATAAATTTACAGAAATTATCTATGTAACATTTTAAATAAGAAAGTTTATAAGATTATTTTTATAATTTTTAAAAATTTTTCTAAAATTTTTAGGGGCTTAAAAAGCTAATTAAAAAAATAAGGGGGGTGCCCGGGGTCGAACCCGGGACCTCCTGTGTAGCATGGTGAGTCGGGAACCAGTGAACCAACGCTTAAGCAAACAGAACGTAGATCAATCTTCGAGAATATAGTAGCTCCTTGAAGTTGATCAAACAGATCGTCGATACGAGGAAGAGGATACCGGTTTTTGATGGTCAACTTGTTGAGCTCTCGGTAATCGATACACATACGGAATGACCCATCTTTCTTCTTCACAAATAAGACAGGTGCACCCCAAGGAGAAGAACTAGGGCGGATAAACCCCTTCTCGAATAATTCCTGGAGTTGGCTAGAGAGTTCTTGCAATTCCGATGGTGCAAGCCGATATGGTGACTTAGCCACGGGGTTTGCTCCCGGTATCAAATCAATTTTAAATTCAACTTCACGCACGGGAGGTAAACCACTAAGGTCATCGGGAAATACTTCAGGAAAGTCTCGTACAATAGGGACATTCTTAAGTTCTTTCCCTTTAGCTTTTGTGTTGACCACGTAAGCCAAGAAGGCCATATACTTCTTGCTTAAGCACTTTCGAGCTTGAGTGCAAGACATGAGTTTGAGTCCTTGTGATGATTTCTCGCCGAACACTTTCAAAGTATCCCTGGATGGTAATAGTATTCGGATACACTTCTCAAAACAAACGATCTCGGCATGATGTTTGGCTAGCCAATCCATACCAATGATGACGTCGAAGCTTCCAAGTTTCATGGGAATAAGATCAATAGAGAATTCGTGTTCGTTAAAGCTTATGATGCAATCACGTATTATGACGTCAACGACAATAGGTTTTCCATCGGCGACTTCGACCGTGTAGGGTCTTTCCAGATTAATACGTGATTTAGAAAGTATGGGCTCGAATTCTAACGACACGAAACTCTTATCCGCACCCGAATCAAATAATACAGATGCATAATGATCATTCACAAGATACATACCTGTTCGGTAAAAAATTTTATTATTGATACGATGATTACAAAGATGGAAACATCAATAATACAAGAAATGATTTAACGGGTTCTTCGTCGTACCATTCACAACGTCATTGCTGACTTGTGCTTGGTTGGCGTTGATATTGAAAGCACGTCCTCGAGCTGGTGGCACATTACCCACAAGGCGAGGGCATTGTGGGCGGAAATGACCAGGTTCCCCACAATTGTAGCAAACACGGTTTGTGACCATGGCGGCGTTGTTAGGCGCACGGTGACAAGTCGCCACCCAGTGACCATATTTACCACATAAGGTACAGATACGGCATGGTTGATTCCCCGGATGATGATATCTACACGTGTTGAACATAGGTTGCGGACCAGCATAGGCTCTAACCCCAGGTACTTGTGTCACAGGTGCAGCAGTAGGTACAAGTTGTCTTTGGGGTTGTTTGGGTGCAGCCACAGCATAGTTGCGTGCCGGTGTAAACTTGCGCTTCTTGTTGTTGTTGTTGTTGGACGGTTCAGCTTTGGTCTCCTTAACGGCCTCACTAGCCATCTTTTCCACCTTCTTTGTACCTTTCACAGACATGGTGCCCGCTCGTATATGGTTCTCGGTGAGTTGAGCGGTGATAGTAATGGCTTCTTCTAAAGTTGTGGGTCGGCTACCCACTACAGCATCTTGAATTTTGGGTGGTACACCCTTAATGAACTTCTCGATGTTGCGGGGAATGGTATCGACCATATGAGGCAGCAATAAACTCAACTCATGATGCCTAGTTGAGTAGGCCAAATGATCACCATCGTTTTGCTTCAAATTCCAGAATTCTTCTTCCAGCTTTTGCAATTCACTTCTCGGGCAGAACTTCGCGATGGCGATGTTCTTGAACTCATCCCAAGAGAGTGCCAAAATAGCATCAGCCCCTCGGTTTCTTTTCTCGCTATTCCACCAGGTAAGTGCCCTTTGTTGAAGCATACTAGTGGCATAACGGACTTTGAGTGCCTCGGGACACTCACAATTGACAAAAGTGTTTTCCATGCTTTCGAACCACTAAAGAAGACCAATGGCTCCTTCCTTGCCACTAAAACTAGTGGGCTTGCAAGAGCTAAGTGCTTGAAAGTGCAAGTTTGGTTGTTACGGCCTTGAGTTGCACTATTTTCCCCTTGGCCGTTGTTGTGGTTTGCGATGTTGGCAATCATGGTGCTGCTGAGTTCAGCCATCATGGTCGGGATGACAGCAGCCATTTCTTGAGCAATACTGGCGGCTAGCTTACGGCTGGAACTTCTACGCCTTGCAAGTTGACGAGACATGCTGGACATACTAAAAGTGAGTTAGTTACGGGAATGAGGGTAACAAGGATAATAGTTTAGACAAAGGCAAGCTAAAGTTTGTAAGGTACACGGAATGATTCCATTTGGTAACGCATTACCATTTGGAACCGTGGACACGTCAAGGTAAATTGACTCATTTGCCTTAGAGATTTGTGTATTTTGACCATAGTTTATCACTCATCCCAGAAGTCCCCAGGTAGCGTAACGGGTCTCACAATGAGATTTATACGAATACGCTTGCCTTAGCCCGAAGGCTTTTTGCCAGGAAATCCAGAATACAGGTGTCTATGTGTCACACAATATTTCTTAGGTTCATGAAATCAAAACCTTGATGAGATTTATATAGATTAGACATAACGTCTAAAGATCCAAGTCATAAGCATAAGTATATGATTCCACGTGTCGTCGAGAATAAGATTAAGAGGTTTCATGTTCGGGGAGAGTCAAAGAGTCAAATATAAATTTTGGGAGACATATAGAAATGTTTAGGCAATCCTATGCTAAGGCATCAAATTGCACATAAGGGGACATAGCATTATGTAGCATGCAAACCATATACTTTTAAAGATAGAAATATAATTCTATAAGGTTCATGCATATGCTATAGTCTAGGTCACCATTTCTAATAACCTAATTCCCTATAGTTATGGGCTCTATGAGTTTACAGTGATGCCTTTTGGCTTGACTAATGCTCCTGTTGTTTTCATGGATCTCATGAATCGAGTATGCAAGCCTTATCTAGATAAGTTTGTGATCGTCTTCATTGATGACATTCTCATCTACTCCAAAACCAACGCCGAGCATAAACTGCATTTGCGACAAGTTCTTGAATTGTTGAAGAAAGAGCAATTGTACGCGAAGTTCTCGAAGTGTGATTTCTGGCTCAAGGAAGTTCAATTTCTAGGACATGTGGTGAATAGCCAAGGAATTCACGTTGACCCTGCAAAGGTGGAAGCTGTGAAGAATTGGTGTGTTCCCACGACACCGACCGAGATTCGTTCTTTCCTTGGTCTTGCTGGTTATTATCGGCGATTCATCGCAAACTTTTCGAGGATCGCGAAGCCGCTCACTTCCTTAACACAAAAGAATAAACCATTCGAGTGGGGGCCCGAGCAAGAGGAAGCTTTTGAAACATTAAAACACAAACTAAGCAATGCTCCTATCCTGACCCTACCCGATGGAAACGATGATTTCACCGTATATTGTGATGCTTCGAAACAGGGTCTTGGTTGTGTTCTTATGCAACGAGGAAAGGTGATAGCTTATGCATCAAGACAATTGAAGTTTCACGAGGTAAATTACACGACTCATGATCTTGAACTCGGTGTTGTGGTTTTCGCTTTGAAGATCTGGCGACATTATCTTTATGGGACGAAATGCATAGTCTACACCGACCACAAAAGTCTCCAACACGTGTTCAACCAAAAAGATCTCAACATGAGACAAAGACGTTGGATCGAGTTAATCAGCGACTACGACTGTGACATTCGCTATCATCCTGGAAAGGCGAACGTTGTAGCCGACGCACTGAGTCGCAAGGTCCATAACAAAACCATCTCACTACAAGAAATCCGAGATCGAAGACAGTGGTTTCACACGTTAAGAGAATTTGATACCGAGGTTCGTGTGGATGTTAACGAGGCTACTATCATGCTCCAAAACATAAGAATTGATAGTGATCTCGAGTTATGCATTCGCAAGGCTCAACAAGCGGCAATAACCAACGAAGGAAGTAATAAGGATTTGGTGTCTAACGTTCGATCACAACTGGAGGAAAAACCAAACGGCCTATGGTACTTTCTGAATCGTCTTTGGATTCCAAATCGTGATAACCTTCGACACATCATTTTGAACGAAGCTCATCACACCCGATATTCTATTCATCCTGGTTCCGATAAAATGTACATGGACTTGCGTGGTCAATATTGGTGGCCTGGAATGAAGAAAGATATCGCGGTTTATGTCTCCAAATGTCTCACGTGTGCGAGAGTCAAAGCCGAGCATCAACGACCAAGTGGTTTACTTGAACAACCTGAAATCCCTATGTGGAAATGGGAACATGTATCCATGGATTTCATAACTAAGTTACCACGTACTCCTCGTGGTCATAATAGTATATGGGTGATTGTGGATCGTTTGACCAAGACGACACATTTCATACCTATACGAGACACCTACAAGGTTTCAAGACTAGCTCGTATATACATTGATGAAATTGTGAGTCGTCATGGCGTACCATTGCACATTATTTCCGATCGAGATGCTCGTTTCACTTCGCACTTTTGGTCATCTATGCAAGAACTCTTGGGTACTCAATTGGATTTAAGTACGGCTTACCATCCTCAAACTGATGGTCAAACCGAACGAACAATCCAAACCCTTGAGGATTTGCTACGATTGTGTGTCCTTGACTTTGGTGGTAATTGGGATACGCATTTACCTCTCGCGGAATTTTCGTATAACAATAGTTATCACTCGAGTATCAAGATGGCACCATTCGAAGCACTTTATGGTCGTAAATGCCGATCACCGATCTGTTGGACTGATATTGGTGAAAACTTTATCACTGGTCCTGAACTTATACAAGAAACGACCGATAAAGTTGCTACAATCCGTAAGAACCTTGAAGTGGCAAGAAGTCGACAAAAGAGCTATGCCGATAAGCATCGTAAGTCGTTGGAGTTTCAAGTTGGTGATATGGTTCTTCTTAAGGTTTCACCATGGAAAGGTGTTATTCGCTTCGGAAAGAAGGGCAAACTAGCTCCGAGATTTGTAGGACCTTTCAAAATGACCGGTTTCCAATTAAGTTGAATTTCATTTAATATTTAATTAAGTTGAATTTCATTTAATATTTAATTGAGATTAAATATTAATAGCGGAATTAATTATCGAAAATAGAACAGTATGGTTCGCGACCACGGGTTCGGTTACGACGCAGACTAACAATTGACTTCCTATTCACAAGCAACGCAAACAAGCACAACTCACATCCAATGAAAGGAACCCGGTTATCACGTATAAACATACACTTTAATTACATGACTTATTTATAATAAAACCCATATTTTAAAATGGCACGAGACCAACTTATATTAATGTATGATGGCCAACTATAACCCCTCTTAAGGTAATTCATGCACCTGAATTCATGCACCTACGCATTCAAACCCTAACAAAAAATATACAATGGATCATATAATTATAATATACATTTCATTTGAACAATTTATACACCAACTTATATACAATTTATACAATACACAATGGATCATATAATTATAATTTATATAACTTATATTGTACCCCTCATGTGACCAATTATAATATACATTTCATGCATACATAATGCACACCACCGAACACATCACATAAATTCACATTACAAGCACCACAAACATTCATGCATATCCACCATCACCAAAAGTTCACACACGCACACCTAGTACTCACATACACGAAGTAACCTATGCAATACGTACCCACATACTCACTGCCTTCACACTCAAAAACACACACACATGCATGCGGTTGCAAACAAAATCACACAGCAAGACACACACAAGTCATACGCACACACAAACACTCGAATATATGTACACATGCATAACAAACAATGCCCAAACACCCCTGCCAAGAGTTTCTATCGACCATCACCCAAATATCTACACATCCACATGATGCACATATATGCCTACATCATATATAGCACTACACATAGATACAAACCGGGCACACCCGAACACCCACACACTGAAACAAATATACATACCCTATACGCAAGAATGCACAGCATCATAACGATTACATATACATACCAACAACATACCTAACAACCGTGGACTGCACATTGAACAAGGAACAAAGCAGAATTCATTCTATGATCGCCCGATGTATACCCATACACACATCAGAACGGTTGCACACATATACATACAAAAGTAGACAAAAACAAAGCACACGCATCAGGGAACACAGCCACAATCAACCATCACAACCCGCAACACACTCGACTAAGCGAGAAACGAAACCGTAACCGAGACCGATCACGCAAAACAGGCGAAAGAGCTTACCGTACAGGGCGGACGAGGGCTGCGATTTGTAATGGCACGTCGTCGGAGGTGGAAAGAATCATCGAGAGGTGATGCGTCAACGTGGAGGTGCTGCGGCAGATGCTCTCTTCAGATAAAAAATATAAACATAACGTTGCGTATGCATTGTGCATAACCATTCATAAAATTACAACCTATCATACACAAACACTACATTTTTCTTAAATCCTTAAATTTTCCTAAATCATATTTTGTTCATGTTTTTTAAAGTTGACCAAAATTAACGATAATCACCAAACAACCATTATAATTAGATAAAAATTTTAAATTTCCCACCATCAAAATAGCATACAAATTATGTAGAGCTGTTGGTGTTTATTCTTAATCCAAATTCTGTGGTATAATACTATAATTATACAACATTTATTTACTTGTATGCTATAAAGACGGATCACATCTGCGGTCTTGTTTGGACGACATAGATTTTTCCATCACGTACTACGCCCTCAATGTCTTGAGGACTCCCATATAGCTTTTCAATACAATCACCTACTTGCGCAATGCTGGAGAGGATTGACTTTTGGAAGTCAAAGTCAACGATCAATGGGTCACATGAATAGTCAACAACCACCTTGTCTTCTTCATCCATAGGCACACTGTAATAAAAAGGTCCGTTGGTTATAGGGTCAATAGAGGTTGGTCAAAGTATAAGAAGGTTTCTAGCAGTAGTTTGATACATCATTAATGTCATTTTGACCCATTTACTTATTGATGGGTCGATTATGGCTATGAAATGGGTTAGAAAGGAAACGGGTCAAATGAGTTGAACGGTTGAAAGTCGACATAAAACCCTACAAAATGACTTTATTCAAAGACACTATTCTTTTGTAATCATATCCAGCTCACAAATTATCTCATAAAATATGACACAAATTGGACAAAAACTGTTTTGGGTGAAAAGAATTGAACAAAAGTTGCAAAATAGCGTAGGGGGTGTTTGGATTCACTTCTTGTATTTTGATAGAATAATAAGCGGTTTTGAGGGTGTTTGAGACTGCTTATTGAACGATTTATGAGTGAAATAAGCAGTTTGAAGTTGCTTCTGCTTATTTCAAAAGGCTGTAAGCAGATAAACATGCTTAATAAGTAACAAACACCCCCTATATGCTATAGGGTATGAGCAGTGAAGATTTATATATGAGTTGACCTATCATAAAGTCCTGCACCAGCATAGCCTTCTAGATCTTCACCATTGGAATCAGATCTAAAGATAATTGATCTCTTTATATAGAGGGCAATGGGTTTGCTAGGATAACCAAGAACCTGCAAATATGAGAATACAGGTTTGAGGGAAACAACAACATAACTGAACAATTATGAGAATAAATATCAGTATTGTATTAATGGATTAAAACATTTGTATTGCATACCTTTGGGGAGTCAAGATTATCTTTCCTGGAAATGAAACTCAAAGCACGACCTGGGTAAGCTCCTACCAAAGTCTCTCCAAGTCCCTTAACAACCTATAATTATAAGAATTTATATTAATGCGGTTTTTGGTGAATTTAATGTCAATTTAACATTTTTGTGCATTTTTATGTACATGCCTCGCATTAAGATTTGTAAGTAGTGTAATTATGGGTAGTATAGGAAACTCGGTACCCATGCCTATCTACTTTTTGAAGTGGACAGACATTTTGAGACGAACTAGAAATAGAACGGTGAAAATTATTTGGTGACTCTAAGTTATTAGTTTTGCACCATGATCGTTTGATATTCGCTAAAATAAAGGTGGAAATTTTGACCTATTTAGTTATATGATTGTATTATCACCAATGATCAGTGGGTAAAACTGAAAAATCGCTTTAAAGGATAAGAGTCAAATGGTTGGAATCAGCCTAGGTGTATTTTATTGCAAAGAACTTCCTAATTATTCTATTAAAAGAACTGTGAATGAAATAGAAACAAACTTTACATTTCTTCTTGATGTGCCAAGAAACTTTATATTCAGTGTAAAATTAAGAACTAACTTACAATCTTTTAACGATTTTAGCAACCAATGTCATTTCAATTGGTTTTACTTGAAATAATGTCGAACTAGTTCATGCTATACATGTAACCAGATCAAAAAATCACATATTGCAGAAAAAATGTTCATGTAGAAAAATAAATAAACATAAAGAAATAAAATTATTTACAAGTTTGAGAAAATTGATCATATCTTAAATTTATAATTAAAAACGGTTGTTAAATGTCACAATAGATTCCAATTGGCATTTACGTATACACTAAAATGACAAATAAGATGCCTTGTAAGTAGTTTTGAACAATGAACAAAAACCTGCTATCAATTCAGCATGTTATTCTTTGCTTAAGTTTGTTAATAAAATGTAACTTTGTTGCTAGAATCCTTAATAATATGTGTGTGTTTCTATTTAACCCCTAATAGAAAAGTCGGTTGATAGAATCAGGAAAAACTTGAAAGTTCCTTGTAAATCAATGAATTTTGCCCTTTTATGAAATTAAGATACTTTTGGTAATCATATTTGACACACCATCTATAATAAGTTTAAAATACAATTTGAACAGCATGGAAAGAAGTAACGGTTAATAACCTCAGCATATATCTCTGATGAATCTCCTGATGAAGGATTTGTGGTATGAATAACAAATGCATAATCAGCATTTATTATTTCTTGGACCAGGACTGCCATGCAGAGGAGTTCGTGGTCTAGTTTCACTTTTTTAGTACTGAAGTATGCTCTCTCGTTCCATTTTGAAGCCCAAACCTGAAACCTCACAAGCAAATTAGAGGGGAACATACAAATCTATAATATAAAACACGGCAATTTAAGATGTAATTTATATGAAAACTGGCCAATTCATTAAAATCTTTTTATATATTATTTGTGTAATAATATTATTTGTGTAATCAACAAATAGAAAACAGGCTAGTTATCCTGGTGAGGGAAGTTTTTCTAACTTTTTTTATAGCCAGCCATGCTTGCTCCCATCTCTGTTCACCTACATCACCAGGCCATGGCATCCCGGAGCTTTGCATTTGGTCTTTTAGTTCTTGTACCTGAAGAAATGCATGTATGATTGGAAATATTATGATAGTTTACAAGATGCAAGTATTATGTTAAATATTTAAGAAAAAAATATCTTCAAATATATCAAAATTTGTTGAAAGTTCTAAGAATTTTTAGCAACATAACAAATTTCTTTCTCAGATTAAAAAAAAGTAACATTTTTTGTTGCCACAGTAGCAACAAAAAGCCATTTGGACACCACATGTATGCCAAGTCATCAAGACAATGACCAAATGACCATAATAGCAGCACTATGGCATGTTGTTTGAAACTTTATAAAAGATGTACAATGACCATGTCCAGAAGAAGGTGAACATAAGTTGCTATTCTGTTATATTTGCCCTTTATATAACAGGTAAACTAACTAATTACTGTTATAACCGCTACTTATAGAACAAGAAATATTACCAGCTGAGGTGGTGCAGAAAGATCCAAAACCGTCTTGCGAATCTCCCCAAGAACATCAGAGCCTTCTGCTCCCAATTGTTTTTTCAGAATTTGCAGTTTTTCTGACACTTCCTATAAAATTAGTGTAATGGTACAACATCCTTTAACATTTGTAAATAAAATAGCAATGAAAACTAAAGCAAAATAATTGAATAAAATGCACAGTAAAGTGAAATAAATGTAGAAGTTCTACATAATTGGACAACCTGATTTAGTTCATCAGAAAGAACTTTCTCGAAAACTCCAAAAGGTAATGCGACTGAGGTAGGAATGCCAACAAAAGATGGGACTTTCCCTTTAAGGTATGCAATGTTACGTGATTTAGCTCCAACCTTATCAGTAGTAAAAAGTGAGATACATTCAGTTCTGATATAAATCAGAGATTGCACTTAATGTGTAGGGCACTGCTTGAAGTAGAAACAAAAGCCAACTTCTAATAAAGGCAAAATAGAAACCTTATCAGTTGATTACCAAATTTAGCAACCAACCTTCTTTTAAATTATTTTTGCAATCGCTGATGTTACACTGATTGATGTCAAACCAGCTGCCACAGCAGATGCTATTTATTAAAAAATACACGCTCATGTGACCCCTGGGGATTAGTGGCCCACCAAAGGTGGAAATAAATTAAAAAGATAAATTCATTTGCAAGTATGAAGAACTGACCTTTTCTAATTCTTTATTTAAGGCTTTATATTAAATGTTACATCAGATGCCACAAGGCATATACATATACACGAAAATAACATATAAAAGGTTACGTCAACACTTTTAAGGAAATTATAAAAAAAGGATCCGCTAGGTGAACAGATAATCAGTTGCTAGAGTCGTTAAAAATATTTAACTCGGTGTAATAAAACTGTAAGTTTGTTTCTGTTTTGCACCTGAAAGAAAGTTGTCTGCAAAAATTATGAAAATGTAATGTTCGTTTCTATTTCATACCATTTTCGCTATTGTTGTAAGAACAAGGTACACAAATACATTAATTAAATAAAAATGTAAATATGAGATCATAAGCCTAACCATCTCACTAGTGAAATCCTCAGATGATATAGCATATCTACCATTAAACTGCTTTTTTGCCAATTGTAAAGTTGATGATGAACCGGATTCTTCCAAGTTGTTTGATCGTGTTAGATTTTCTTCTTTGACCTCACTAAAATTATATAATGCAAAAGAAAATAAATATGTTATCTTGTTATATCATTGACTCATTTTTTTAAAATAAACAATTAAGATTCTATTGTATAAGGGCAAGTTCAATGTATTCAGCTACGAACGGGTTGATTTGGTTATTTTAGAGTTAAAGTAGGTCAAATAAAAAAAATAGCTAAAATGTGAACAAGCCAAGCAGTTTTGAAGTCGCCAAAGTCTTTTCAATACATACCTCACAATTTGTTTGATTTAAAGCTTTAGATTATTATTGTAATAATATTGTTTTGGTAATCGCGTTTAGTTTGATCGTTTTTTTTATATACTTCAAGGATTCCTGGGAATCTGACCCAGACCATGTCTACCCATACTAAAAAGATCCACTTTGACCCTTTACCCAACCCATTTGACCATCTTGCGACCTCTACTATTGAGAATGAGAGAGTCAGGATATCTGAAAGAGCAGTAGATTTTTTACATTACTTGCTCTATATAATTCCAAAATAAATACAGAATTCTTAATTTTGAAGTACCTATAAGTAATATCAGCTGATGTAGGTTTTAAGTTTAACAATTTCCCTTCTTTTGCTCGAAGATCATCCAATATATCAGTATCAAAACATGTTGCAAAGCATACCTACCAAAGACAATGTGATAAATATAAAAGATAGAGACGGGAAACATGTTGTAAATCAGGCAGGTTGGCTAATGGGTAGAAGTTTTCAGCACGGGTCAAAACAGGTTGGGCCAGGTGAGTGACTTCACAAAATTTATGATTAGAATAAATACAAATATTTAAGAAAATTGACAATAATAAATTCATGTAATGTGATTAGAAACTTAAATATTAGTACAATGAATAAAAATTTTGAATTACCTTGCTGTTTCTTGCACGAACAGAGACATGAGATAGAACATCTGGCATGTCAGGGGTCAATACAGCAACTGTACCATCTGGAATTTCCTCCTCTCCACTCACAGTCTTTGCCACCAAAATAGTTGGCCTTTCATAAGATTTGTTTTGAACAGAAAGTAAATCCTCAACTACCACTAGATATCCAACAGCTTCAACTGGGCTGATAACCTGCCAGCTGTCCAGAGGAGTGATGTTGCATTAGGAACTTCTTTATGGTTGATTGATTGAATGATTCAATACACATGGCATGAAGTTGAGTATTTAAAAATCAGGCAAAACTGATTTGACAAAAATCTGATGTCGTGACATTTCGTATTGGATTTGAATTTGCTTGAAATTGATGGCATGTATCAATTAGATCATTTAAATTGTTGTCTAGTTTCTTTTGTGAGATATTATTTTACATTAACCTTTTCTTTTACTTTTTATACAATCTCAGTTATTGCCTTTGTTTGCACAAATCTAACACTAAGAACAGACACTGAAACACAAAAACACCAACATAAACTAAAAACACACAAAAACACCAAGAACACACACCGACACCAAATTGAAACTCTAGATCTAAAACAACCTAACAGGTGCAAGGGGACCAACCTCCCCAAATTAGCCACACTGCGGAGAATTGGATCAATTCGATTAACTAGTGAGGATAAAGAAGCAGCTGATCCAGAACGAATCATTTCCTCTGTGAAAATGCTCACCTGAGAACTTAAGACTTCATAAATATATAAAGGCTAGATGATATGCTGAATGATAGAAAAAACAATCATAATGCGATAATTTAGTTATTGCACAACGTCATACCGCCCACTGGTCTAATCCAAGCAGTGCTCCAAGGTACTCAGCAGAAGGTTGGAAAAGCTGATGGTACAACTCCCCTTTGCTAGCAAGTGCAAGTCGAGTTCTATCAAGGACTGATTTTGCAAATAATGCCCAATCATTTTCTCCGGCTTTCACCATGGTAAGTGCTCGGTTCCATCCCTTAAAAGCAATTACACAGAGTCACAGATTATTGATATTACCTGTGTATGTACGTATACGTTGTGTCTATATGTACATATTTGTATTGATATGCACATATGTACATACATATTATCATATCCATCACACATTATATTAGTAAATAACTAAGAAATATTTAAAGTGAGTCGAGACTATTTTTACTTTTTTAGTTATACCAATTTAGGTGGTAAGTAGAATAAAAGAACACAATGTGACACACCAGCGAAACAGAGAGGAGGAAAAGCAAAGCCACCAATACTATTCGTGTATTCTCGGAGGAGGCAAAATGAAAATATTACAAGTGGCTAAAGAGTTTGTTAGAATATTATTGTTATTTATAGGAGAGCAATGTGTGGGTCAGGTTAAGATTTGGTTTGTTACATTTGGTATTGGCTCCCTGCGTGGAGAATAGGGATCCTTCCCTGAACCTTTGATTTTGCATTGAGTATTTGAATAAAGCTCTCCTATCATCTTTTTCATCTATTTGCTCTCAACTGTGCTTGAATTCTTGTTTCGATTCCTATCATTGGTCCGACCTGCTGTAACCGGCTACCATGGTGTCCAATTCCGACCGGTTGGATGCTCACGACCAACAACTCTCGCAGATTCAATCCACTGTTTCATCGATGCAGAATTCCATCGATTCGGTTCAATCCGACATGGCTGATCTCAAAAAATTGGTGGTTTCTTGGATGACCAAACAGGAGCAACAGCCACCGCTGTGCGGGTTGTCGTCCCCTCCCCACGGGGGCGGTGGGGTGTTCACTTCCGGTGTCAACGAGGGTCCTTCTTCACCCAAAATGGGTTCCTCCGCCAATTCCGGTTCCAAATCGGAAGTTCCCTGGGCTGTGAAGAAAATTAAGCTTCCTGAATTTCGAGGTTTCGATCCGCAAGGGTGGATTAAGAAGGCCACTCTTTACTTCGACATCAACAACACTCCAGAAGACATGCGAATTCGCTTGGCTCAATTAAGCATGGTTGGTGTGGCGCTTCACTGGTTCACGATTGTTACTGAGGTAAACCCAACTTTATCGTGGTCGGATTTTCAATTGGAACTTCTCAAGCAATTTAGCGGCCTCGAAATCCACAATCCCTATGAGCAATTGGCAGCTATCCGCCAGGGGGAGTCGATCCTCGACTATATTGATGATTTTGAGTACCTCTTGTCTCTTGTCCCTCGATTACCGGAGGCTCAAGCTCTGGGCTACTTTATAGCCGGACTACGAGATGATGTCAAGCAGCGAGTCCGGCTTCAACGTCCTCTCTCGCGATTAGATGCCATGTACTTGGCAAAGGACGTGGAGGCGATGCTCCGACCGTCGTCATCTCTGGGCTCTTCAGCCAGATTCCGTTATGCGGACAAACCTGGGTTGCACCAGTTTCTGGACCCTAATTCGCATGTGGGCCGCAGTGATTTGAATGGGCCATTAAGAACAAAATCAGTGGAACGGGTCCAGGTCCACAAATGGGATGGACCGAGGGTTAATACATCTCCCCGTATGGGATCGACTTCCAGTATTGTTGCCTCTCCGACGGTGACCAGAGATCGAGGTATGAAGGCGCTATCCAGGCCGGAATATGAGGAGCGACGTCGAAAGGGTTTGTGCTTCCGTTGCGGGCAATTATACGGACCGGCTCATAAATGCCCGAAAGGCCGGCTTCGTGTGTTACTCCTCGGGGAGGATGAGGAAGACAATCCGGATGGTTCCACCTTGGGCTTTGAAGGTCCTATCAGCCCTACCGGTCAATCGGAACTGGAGTCTCCAACCGGGGAGTGTACTTCCCTGGAACTCGATGGGGTTTCGGTGTCTAATGGGGGCTCCAAAACGTTGAAGTTGGAAGGGACTTTGTCGGGTATTCCTGTTAGCATGCTAGTCGATAGCGGTGCATCCCATAACTTTATTTCCAGTCGCTTAGCTCAGGCGTTGGCTCTTCCGGTAGTCCAATTCTCAGGTATTCGAATTAAACTCGGAGATGGTCATTTGTGTTGGTATCTAATCGCTGTGTTGGGGCTGAAATATGTATCGGATCTTGCAATTTCAAAGTGGATGCTCTCGTGTTTGATACGGGTAATTTGGATGTTATATTGGGTATGGATTGGCTCAAATCATTAGGGGAGGTGACTCATAATTGGATGGAGGCATGGATGAAATTCAATTTTCAGGGTCAGGAAGTAAAATTACAAGGGGTAACACACGGTCAGGCAGGGCCGCCAGCCTTGCAACAATGGCTAGCAATGGATGATGGTTACAACAGGATGGGAATGGGGTCAACCTTGCAGTTAATGGAAAACACTATGGCTGACCAGTTGAACGCTTCTCAACAACTGGAGCTAAATCAACTATTACTTCAATTCTCTAAGTTGTTCTTGGAACCCACCGGCCTTCCTCCGCGTCGCACACATTATCATAGAATCACATTACTCACCTCGGGCCCTATTGCGGTCAGACCCTACCGTTACCCACACATCCAAAAATCAGAGATTGAAAAACAAGTAAAAGAACTCTTAAATTGGGCATGATTAGACCGAGTCGCAGTGCATATTCTAGCCCGGTCATTTTGGTCAAAAAGAAAGACGACTCATGGCGGATGTGCGTGGACTATCGTGCCCTTAACAAGGCAACAGTCCCGGACAAATTTCCGATACCAGTGGTAGATGAATTGCTCGATGAGTTATTTGGGGCCAAATTTTTTACCAAATTGGATTTAAAGTCGGGGTATAATCAAATCCGAATGCGGGAGGATAGCATTGACAAAACCGCTTTCCGCACGCACGAGGGTCACTATGAATATCTCGTGATGCCATTTGGGCTTACGAATGCCCCGGCCACTTTTCAAGCCATTATGAATGACGTATTCCGACCTTTGTTACGAAAGAAGGTAGTTATCTTTTTTGATGATATTTTGATTTACAGCTCCTCATGTGAAGCTCATATGACCGATTTGCAATTAGTATTCCACATTCTTACTCAACATCAATTCATGGTCAACAAAGCGAAGTGCTCATTGCTCAAACTACAGTAGACTACTTGGGTCATGTTATAAATGGGCAAGGTGTGGCGATGGATGGTAATAAGGTGATCGCAGTTCGGGAGTGGCCTGTTCCACAGAACATAAAAGGGTTGAGGCGGTTCTTGGGACTCACCGGGTATTACCGGAAGTTCATCAAACATTATGGTAGTATTGCGAGGCCACTCACTGATTTAACAAAGAAAGACGCTTTTTTGTGGAATGATTCGGCTCAGGTAGCATTTGATCAACTCAAGGAGGCTCTAAGCTCGGCTCCGGTGTTAGCATTACCGGATTTCTCATCATCATTCGTGATCGAATGCGATTCTTCGGGACGGGGAATTGGAGCGGTTCTAATGCAACACAATCGACCCGTGGCTTATTTTAGCAAGGCCTTGAGTGATAAAAACTTAGCCAAATCCGCTTACGAACGAGAAATGATGGCACTGGTACTTGCGGTTCAACATTGGAGACCTTATTTGTTAGGGTCGCGTTTCACCATTTTACTGACCAGAGAAGTCTGAAGTTTCTGTTACAACAGCGTGTTTCCACACCGGACCAGCAAAATTGGGTTGCGAAGCTTCTTGGGTACGATTTTGATATTTGTTATAAACCGGGGCGTGAAAACCGAGCTGCTGATGCTCTGTCTCGACGAGCAGAATCAGGGGAATTACTTCAGTGTCTGTCGTCTCCTATTTGGGTCCAAGGTGCTTTATTGATTGAAGAGGCGTGGGCTGACCCGACAATTCAAAAATTGATAAGCTCGGTTACCAAAGATCCCGCTGCCTTTCCGGGGTATTCGATTCAACAAGGGCTGCTTTATTACCATAATCGATTGGTCATTCCCAAGCATTCTCAGTTTATTCCGGCACTTCTTCATGAGTTTCATTCGGCAACTTCGGGGGACCATTTGGGTTTCTATCGCACATACCGTCGATTGGCCACCAATCTGTATTGGCCAGGTATGACCACGACAGTTAAGAAGTTTGTTCGGGAGTGTGATGTTTGTCAACGTTGCAAAGCTAGTACCACGGTCCCAGGTGGGTTGCTTCATCCTCTGTCGATTCCTAATGCCATTTGGGAGGATGTTTCTATGGATTTTATATCCGGGCTGGCATCATCAAAAGGGTTCACTGTCATATTGGTGGTGGTCGATCGCCTATCTAAATATGCCCATTTCGTACCCTTAAAACACCCCTATACTGCCCAGTTGGTAGCCGAAGCACTCATTAAAGACATTGTGCGTCTTCATGGAATTCCGAGTACGATTGTCAGTGACCGTGATCCATTGTTTATTAGCAAATTTTGGCAAGAACTCCTCCGCGCACAAGGGACGAAACTTCACATGAGTTCGCTTATCATCCCGAGTCGGATGGCCAAACGGAGGTGATAAACCGTTGTCTTGAAGCTTACCTTCGGTGCTTTGCTATTGATCAACCGAAGTCGTGGGTATTATGGTTACCGTGGGCGGAATTTTGGTATAATTCTACATTCCACTCCTCGACTGGGGTCACACCATTTGAGGTTGTTTACGGTCGTCCTCCTCCCACAGTTTTTCCTATGCTATGGGGGAGATTCGGGTTGAGGCAGTGGCTAGAGAGTTACAAGATCGAGATGAGGCACTAAGGCAGTTAAAAGCTCATTTGGTTAATGCTCAGCAGTCCATGCAAATTCAAGCAAACAAGAAACGTAAAGACATCAGTTTTTCAGTTGGGGAATGGGTTTACGTGAAGCTTAAACCATACCGCCAATTATCGGTCGGTGCTCGTATCAATCAAAAGTTGGCACCTAAATTCTTTGGTCCTTTTCAAATATTGGAGGCCATAGGACCAGTCGCATACAAATTAAAGTTACCCGATTCATCAAAGATCCATCCAGTGTTTCATGTCTCACTTCTCAAACGATCAGTGTCGGGACCGACTGAGACGGTGTTACCATTAGAGTTAACAGTTGATACAGAGGAGGTTCTCTTTCCTCAGGAAATAGTGGCAGCTCGTATGGTTCAGTTGGATGGTGAGTCAATTGAACAGTGGTTGGTTCATTGGCAAGGTAAATCGGTGGATGAAGCAATGTGGGAAGATAAAGATTGGGTGGTTGGTCAATTTCCCAACGTACGTCTTGGGGACAAGACTCTTTTTGAAGGCGAGAGTAGTGATACACCAGCGAAACAGAGAGGAGGAAAAGCAAAGCCACCAATACTATTCGTGTATTCTCGGAGGAGGCAAAATGAAAATATTACAAGTGGCTAAAGAGTTTGTTAGAATATTATTGTTATTTATAGGAGAGCAATGTGTGGGTCAGGTTAAGATTTGGTTTGTTACATTTGGTATTGGCTCCTTGCGTGGAGAATAGGGATCCTTCCCTGAACCTTCCTTTGATTTTGCATTGAGTATTTGAATAAAGCTCTCCTATCATCTTTTTCATCTATTTGCTCTCAACTGTGCTTGAATTCTTGTTTCGATTCCTATCACAATGGCACCTAACATATGAGATATCAAGAAAAACTATCATGTGAGTCCACCTTTTTAACTGTATCTGCATAGATGGGTATTATTTATTTGTTTGCATGTAAAAAATATGTAGCTGAGTTTGAGTTTTCAAGTATACATTTATTTTAATTTTTCTTATACACACACATGTATCTTGTACACAAAAAGTATTTTTACTTTATTGTACAATACTAACAATAATGATAAACATGAGAAAAATAGTCATTCTGCAAAGGAAAAATATGACATGAAAGGGTATAAATACAGGTTTTATACTAATTAAGGGGTTGTTTAGTCATTTTGTCATACTTAAGGTCCAAGGAGATTATGGTTTATTCTAAGAAACTTTGAAAATGGGGGGCAAACGTCAACAAAAGAGACTCAAACCCGGAGGTTTGCCACAACACCACGCCCTTTGTGGTAATGAATTTACAATTCATTTTAATATCACTTTGAAAACTGATATACATGTAGACTAGACAGGATAAGGATATTACCTTCCAGCAATAGATCAGATCTTCATTATTGTCTGATGAAAGTATGAGGTTCTCAAGAAGAAGAGTAATGAGATACATAAATTTCTGAGGAGGAATGACAATCGTCAAGTTTGATATATTTAAACCAAACATAACAAATAATAATAAAGCTTTAGCTAAAGTACCTCCGGCTTAGCATTCTTTAACACCTCGTAGCTCCTCTCAATGGCTGTCCTTACAGTAGAATCAAGGGCAATGTCCAAAAGAGAAGATCCTTGAGACGGTCGTTTGATTGTGAAAGTAATGGCTTCAGTTCCTGACGTGCCTCTAGTAATCCCTAGATAAAAAGCAATTATGTTTTTTCAGAGGAGAAAAATAAATTGGGATGCTTACCATCTGCATAAAGTATTGGGAAGATAATTTCCAAGTACCTCAAGAAGGGGTTCCACTTTCTTATCTTCAACACGCTCTAAAACAAATTGAAGCAATTCCTGTGTGACCGTTGTAAATTGAAGAGTTTGTAATTTAAAAATTCATTATCAGAATGCTGGAATTATATTAAGAATGGAAAAATATAATTTTATCTTTTACTCTGAATTGAGTATAAGTAATTTTTGTTATATGTATCTTGTATTACTTGTACATAAAAAATATACAATAACGGCGTACCTGGTGCTGCAAAGAGCTCCCGCGTTTTCGCAGGGTCCAGGGAGGGCTCGTCCCATTTAAGGGAAGATGTACGCGGTCTTTCCCCCACATTTTATGGGGAGGCCGTTTCCACGGATCGAACCTGAGACCTTCGGTCCCTTAGGAACAGCTTTTACCGCTACGCCAAGGCCCGCCCTCATAAAAAATATACAATAAACATTATTAAATAATTATGTATAAAGTAGAGACAATAATATTCATATTAAAACTCATTGCATTCCTACAGGCCAGCCAAATAACGACATGGAATGATCCATTCCATTACCTTGCTGCTTCATTAACCTCATTCCTTCCATTCCTTTGTCATCTCATTCCATCCAACCAAACAGACCCAAAAGATGAGAGTAGATACATCCTGAGAATAAAAACTTACCGGAAAACCAGATGGTAAGCCAGATATAGGACTTATTTTCACCCCAACCATGCCTCTTCCCTAACAATAATAAATAAAAAACTAAGTTTCTCCTTAAAAAACAATAACAAAAAAGAGCTAGATACTGACACTACCTCAGATGTATAGCCCGTGCAGTTTGAAATTGCAGACTCAAGATCTGCACCTGAATGAACTGCCTGTACAAAGATGACGTTAGGACAGAGGTTTTAGAAGACGGTACAGAAGTAAAAGATAGATGAAAGAAAAGAAGGGCAAACGGCATGAAATAATAATGAAAGTTCCATTTTTTTTTTTGCCAATTCTAACAAGAAAATTTTAATGAAGCACAAAACAGAAACCTGCTTACAATTTATTACAAACTTTAGTAACCAACCTCATTTTAACTAACTTTACCTATGTGGCATGGGTTGATGGCATGGCGGCCATCCCAGTAGATGCCAGACATGTGAAATAAATGTTTATGCTTAAATAATAAGAATAACCTATTTTACAAGTTTGAAAAATTATGTTTTTCTTAATCATAGTTGAAACTCACTATTAAATATCACATTTCCAGATCTTATGGCTTCGCTATTGATGAGATTTATTGGGCTTGGTTATGATATAAGATGTCAGGCCAACAATTACTTGAGAATCAACAAAATTTGACATACTACTGGTTGAAGAGGTCATTACTTGATACGATCTCTAGTAAAATGTAACTTGGTTACTAAAATAGGTCATAAAATGCAAGTTGATTACTATTTTGTGCCTAACTGAATGTTGGATGTTAAAATGGGAAAGAGTGTAAAGTTCATTTCTATTTCATGAGGTTTTCCCATCAAAAATAATCTCCACCTTTAATGTTTTCAAGTAGTTTCCAAGATCGCGCAAAAGGCCCTCTTTTTGGTCTTTTATGAAGTTTGGTTCGTTGTGAATGGCCCGATCATAACTTAGAAGTCGTTCTTTTGTTATTCCATTTGAATTCAGTGTGTCCCAGTATACACTAATGTCCAAGTCACTTTTGATATAATTAATAAGTGCCTGCAAAGTAGCAAGTGATAGTTGATTATTCCTAGCACATAATAAAGCTTCAACATAAAGAGTTTTTAGGATATATTAACCATGACTTTCACTATTGTCCCGTTTTACTTGTGTGTTTGAGCCAGTCTGAGATCATTATCCAGACTTTTCGTACTATTTGGGTTATTTTGTGGTTTGTCCTGTTTAGCCCATCGTTAGATACCCTATAATGACCCAAACAGGACGAATGGCCATCTTTTAAAGACTTCCATGTACAGAAGAAGTGTAATTGCTATAACAGGACGAATATACCATAAAGCACTAAAAAATCAGCTTGACATGTTCTATACCTGACAGATCACTACGTCATCAGGACTTGTGTTATTATGCAACTTCTGATGCCATTCCTCCATCATTCCTCCCTTGCACTTATTATTTTTCTACAATTGACCAAATAGTGTAACTAGGTTTATAAAAAATTTAATGAGGTAAAAATCAAGGTGGCGTTTGGTTTGGTGTCAGGAACTATTATGGGTATGTGTGTTGGTAATGGGGTGGAACTGGAATGAGTAGGGAATCCTAAACCCAACCCATTAGATGTGCATGAAGAATTTGCAATTTATGGGCATCCACCTCATTCCATCAAACCCATACCCATAAACCAAACAACCCCAAAGAACTCACATATACCTGAATACCAGGATTTCATCACGGATTCGCTGCCCGACATTCCCTTCACCTCCACGTCCAACGCTTGACATGATCATACGCAAAAGTTCACTATATTGTGGATAACTTTTATAGACATCCTGAAGCTTGTTTATGAGCCGGTCCTGAGCTTGGCTAATCTCACTGCACCAAACATGTGAATGAAAATCATGCAAAATTTTAGGTTGCAACTTGGTCCAGGTCTGATCCCACCAATCCATTTACATGACCCAAAATATAAAAAAGGTGAACAAACAAGTGATCCAATAGATCGACCCATTTATGTCAACATGTGGTCGATGCATGATTCATACGGGTTGATCCAATTTACAATTATAGATTTAAACTTTTTTTAGCAAATTCTGTTGACTAGCACCATACCTTTCAAAATGAATTGCTTTGGTAATTATACCTTTTTATGTCCTAACTATTAGTTTAAGTTTTTGAAATAGGCTACTAAGCCAATTGTAGAGGAAATAATAATTATAATAGGAGCAAAAACAAATTTAATTACTAGATCCTTGAACTTACACGGTTCAATCAAACCAACCCTTTTACTAATTAGGATAAAATCCTTCAAAAACTGGTAGCCCATAAGAGAGACAATGATAGGAATATTGTAACAGAAGATCATGTACAGCCTACAATATTTACCGTGGCTTTACACAGTAGTTTTTATTCCAAACTAACTGTCTTGTAGCCATGAACCTCATCCACACAAGAATTCCTGCAAGTCCCAAGTCATCAGCATCTTTGGCTTCTTCAATCAAATCTGCTGCAATATTAAATCTGAATTGAGCAGCAAGAACACATGATTATCATTAGCGACTAAGATAACAAGCAAAGAGATATTTCAATAAACACAGCTAGATCATTGATTTTAAAATACTGTTCTCAATTTCATTCCTCTGTTCATGTATCCATAAGAAATCTCAAGCGCAAACCTGTGCATAAAAGACTGTTCTGCCACACTTTCCAGTGATGATATTTTGTCTAACAAGTCCTTGGCAGTACCCTTCCCATCACCAGCATCCTTTATGAGGTAAAATACGAATGACAATTAGAAAACTAATTAAACAAAAGGAAGTATAATAATCCTGATTTAAAAGTAAGCAAAGAGAAACCTTTATTGGTTCTTGGGTTCAGTGAAATCAACATAAAAATCTGAATCATTATCCTTAACCCAATTTTCACCATGACGAAGAACAAATGGCATGCCCACAAAAATACCTTCCTCGATGTCTAATTCGAACGTTCGGATCTGCAATATGCCATATGTAATATTGCAAATAGTAACTAAAATAATTATAGTAAGTAGACCATTCATTTAATTAAAAGTTATCTAAAAGGGATCAGAAAACTTTCTTTGCAAACCTTGTTACTAGCCCATCAACAGCGATTGTAGAAAACTGTGTTTCAGCAGCCTTATCTAAGGAAATGGAACCTACGGGTAACAAATTTGCAGGTGGTACCTGAAATATGTACATAATAAGTTATTACCAACATAGGCCTATTGGAAAAATGAGAATATTCTATACTTTATTACACGTTTAAATTGTTTACCTAAAGCAGTTATTGCATGTAGAATTTTACTGGCTATTTTTGTGATTATTGCTTAAGCAGAGAAGCTTTTTTAATCAAGTTACAAAAAAAGTTTATATGTTATCTACATATTTGCAGGAAAGACGGGATTAGTTGGCAACGATATCCATCAAAAATGAAATTTTGAAAAAAACTGGCAGCCAATATAGAATAATCTGCATCGAAGAATGCTAGAAGGATGACAAATGTTATGTAACAAATTCCCATTGTATCATCTAGAAGGATGGCACCTTTATTTTTTAGGCCTCGTCTTATTTATTAGATCATTTTTGCATAGGGCCTGCAGGCCCTCATCACAATTGATTTGATTGGTAACAATATTAATCGCAAACAAAAATTATTAAACTTGCCAGCCACTCCCCAGCCTTTTCTGACAATGCCCAGTGAAGAGTGAGTGGGCCCTCCATGTCTGTTGCCAAATGAATGCTGGTTTTACTTGAAGCACTTGTTACAAGTACCTTAAGAGATAACAAGTCTTTAGAACATAAAATATTAAAATGAAATTGCATTAACGTCAAAGAAAAAAGTGAATAAGTATCTTACCAAAAACTCTTTATTAGCCAGTCTATACGTCTTTTGTTCAGAATGTTAGTGTCAATTTGTTCTTCTATTGATCTAGAGAAAATATCTAGTGCAGACAAATCTTTTGGTTTCTGGAGGTTTTTTCCTTAACAGAGACTGGAGTAGGTTTCTTGAGAAGTTGCATCATATCCCTCTTTTTCCGCTTAATTCTTTCAGGAGTGAAGTAACTTTTTTTCCCTAACTGCTTTTGAACCTTGGTTTTTATTTCTCCTTTGGCAATTTTCTTTTGTATGTCATCAAGAGAATTACCCTTTTCAAGTTCCGCTTGCAACTCTTTTCTTGCTTCTTCAAACTCTTTCTGTTACAATGCATCGACTCAGTTAAAAGCACAAAACAAAGAAAGCAAAATGTAGGATGTAGTGAGTTGAGATGGAAAAATGGGCAGGTTGGCTAACGAACCAAAAACGGTTTGAGGATAGTAATTTCTAGTGCATAACTAAACAGATTATCAGGATATTGAGCAAGCACTAATGACATTTTAGTTTTATATGATTCGTATTATATTTTGAAAAGTACAAGGACAATATCAGAAGTTTAAGGTGGAGCATCAAAGAACACTGCTAATTTACTGAATTCCCGACAAAATAGCATTGTTTTAATTTTGATAATTATGCACCAATACTAACCTGGAAAATGTAAGTTTATAGTAAACACCATTGTATAGTTAGTACCTGGAATAGTGTGTTTAACGTGCATTGTAAATTGCGATTTATCCTAGTTCCAATCTAGCATTACTTTTGAACTTGTTCAAAAACAAACCTTTTAACAGCAATATAGTTAGGCTGCTCCATGTGGATATTTATAGAATACAGATATTGGAAAATCTGTAAGTTGTAATAAATAACTAACCTTTTGTTGTTCATGGGTATACATTTGTTTCCCATTTCTCTCCCATCTCAAATATGCTTGAATTTGTACAAGTTCTTCAGGAACTCTAACATGTGAAACTAGCTTCTCTCTTGAAGGCAACTTGACATAAAAGTTTTGACCATTATCTTTGTACCTATGTTGCAATGGGCCAATGGAATATGATTTAAAGTTTAATAAGATCTTCAACACTAATAAACCTCAGAAAGATAATGTCTTACCATCTATCCTGTCTTTCATCTACTATAGGAACTCTATAGCTTCAATTGCAGGATCATCAATCTCGACTTTCAGGAAGGAAGTGGAACCAGACTATAAGAAAAAAACAGAGAGCAATTATTTCTCATGCCAATCAGAATATATATCACCATACATGCAGTATTATGTAATTCCTTATATAATAGGATAAGTGGAGGTCACCCTTCTTACATTAATGACAAAATACATCCCTATAACAATCTATTAAAAGAGTAATAGTTTGATGTAAAAAGAAACTAAGATGTATTGCAATTTTACAATATTTCACCATGTTTTGGTCAGATTTAGTTTAAATAAATCCGGTTACATTACTACATACTTAGGTGTCCTACAAAGTAGTTTCACTATATAGGTGGATAGTCTTTTGTGACAAAAAAGTTGAGTACTCGATTGGCCTCCACACGCATTATCCCTATTTTAATTGTAACCTACTTTCAGAAATGGGGTTCTAAGAGCTTGGTTGTTGAATACTTTAGTCCCTTCAGGACACCTGATAGGAAGTACCCACTTCCTGCAAAATGACAAAACAATAAAATGAAATCTATTATGGAAATATATAAACAAAGCCTACACAAAAAAAAAACTGGAACTACATTCACATATAACAACCTACTCGTTTCTATTCCGCGTACCACCCCAATGTAAATATAGATGGTCCATGCTATTAGAAATTTGAATCTCTAGTAGGGCAACAGAAGAAATTTTAACATCAACCTGCAAAATTAAAAAGTATTCTGGCTTTAGTAGATGAAGGTCTATGGAATCTAATATTCATTGAAACAGTGAAAATCTAACAAGTGCCCCCTCCAGTTATTCAGGAAACCACATATAGTTGTATATAATTTGTAGACACCTGCATCTCGATATCTCCTGTCAGTTTGAACCTTCCTCCCAGCTGCTACATAGAAAGAAGAAATTATCAAATTCGTTCACTTCATCTTGATTATTATTACCGTCTTCAGGTAAATATTCCAAATAACAGTACGTGTATGTATATTTTAATCAAAAAAATTGCTAAATAGAACAATGTAGGGTGCTTAGATTTCATCTTAATTATTATAAACCTTTCCAGCTACATCAGTACACTCCTTTACCAAATTCAGCTGGAAAAAT